>JAZKJV010000335.1:319565-919565 GCA_037367405.1 Ottelia alismoides
TTTATTTAGCTATATACACTCTGGTGGGTATTTTATTTTCTATCAGACCCACCACTTTTTTTGGAGTTTTCTTGCTTTTGCACTTTTTTATGTGCATATTTATGAAGTATCTACATGGTGCAACATATATACATAAGGAGTTTTTCCTCTTGAGCCAGTAGAATATCCCTCTTTTGAAGCTTTATCGCAATCCACAACTCCTGTCTTTAGACCTCAACACTGCAGGACCAAGTTGAGACGCACTTCCTTCACTAAAGAAGACAAGAGGTTCCGCCTAGAAGTACTACCCTCGTATGCTACCCCAAGCCAAAGTAAACTGCCTCCTCACCACCTCATCCATAGAGAGCTATATGTAAGGTGCTGGTGCAAGTAAAGCCATTGTCTATGAGAGTCATGTGTGCGTTATTAAGTGTTCTACTTAGGCTCATCAAGATGACATGTGTTGATAGCCTAGTGGACTCGAAGAATTAAGTCTCACATGGATCTGAAAAGTCTTAACCCTAAGCCCTATAAGGTTCCTCTTAGAATTAGGTGGATTAAGGTCTTAAACAAGCTCCATTTTCAATTTAATTCCAGGCTAGTTTAAATGTCAACTAGGATTCAGAAAAACTGTACAAGTATATACAAAAACCTTTTTATGCAAATTTTTGAAGATGTGCAAAATTTTTAAAAAATGTTTAAATAAATGAATGCATGAATGCAGAAGTTTTGCAAAATATTTACATACATTTACACAAGGGTTTTTTGCAAACATATGTTTTTTAAACATTTTACAAAAAATTTGTACTATACATAATTTTGATATCAAAGTATTTACAAACTCTTTACATACAAAACATTCTTACAACCATTTGTACAAAAATAATTTTTATAAATAGCTATGTATGTGCAAGAAAGAATTTTTATGTACAAGGAAAATATTTAAATGTTTGTGTTTTTTAAGAAAAGGTTTTTTAGCTATATTATTTATTAACACACTTACACAAAGTACGAGTTATGGCTAAAGTATATATGAAATATATACGACACCCCCTATACTTAGCTCGAACGATGTCCTCGGAGTGGATCAAGAGCGATGAAGAAGACATAACTCGTGCTTAGTATAGGGAAGTGAAAAGAAAGCTATACTACAATGACGAATCACTGAATAGAATGAAGAGAACTCGGTGTTTTCCCCCTATACTTAGGATCAAGTAATCCTAAGTATAGTAAATTATACATAAATGGAAACCCGAGTGATAGGATGCGCATGGTTTACCTCCCCTATACTTAGGGTGAAAGGTCCCTAAGTATAGGCAACAAAACAGAGGTAAAAAGAATCAAAAGAATACTCAAGATTCTGACACCCCCCTATACTTAGGGTAAGGTACACCCTATGTATAGCATAATCATAGGATGCAGATGGGGTGTTGGACTAAAAAATGAGATGGTATGGACATCTGGATCTATACATGATGGTAGACAGTGATAATCAGACATAAGATGCAATAGATGTGAGTCAAAATATCACATCTCACGCAAAATGAATAGGGGCGACGTCAATGACCAGCGGCTCATGATCTAGATATGGTTTGAGCCGCTGCCCGTTAACATGAAAGGTAGACTCAGACGACATCTCATATATGTCAATACTCCCATTGTCATATATCGTCCAGACCAGATACGGTCCCTTCCACTTGCTCTGCAACTTCCCTTGAAATAATCTAAGCATGGCATCAAACAACCATACTCTCTGATCTGGCTCAAACTGCTTTTGGCTGATGTGAGAATCATGTCACTCCTTCACTCAATCCTTGTAATGTAGGCTGCTCGAAAAGGCTATATCTCTAACTCCTCCAGGACTGCCAATTCTGCCTTCCTTTGATCTCCTATACTCACTGGATCCAATAATATATCTGTGACAGCCCAAAGTGACTTGTGCCTAATCTCAACAAGTAAATGTAGGGCTTGTCATAAATGAGATCAAAGGGAGATGTACCCAAAGGAGTCTTGCAGGAAGTCCGACCGAGTCTAAATGTTGTGACCAATCCTTTCGGTCTGGGTGGACTACCTTCTGCAATATCGTCTTGATCTTCCTGTTCGATACTTCAGCAAGACCATTGGTCCGAGGGTGAATGGCGTGGCTACACGATATCAATGCTGAACTCGCTAGCAAGGGCCTTTACCATATCATCGACGAAATGAGACCCTCCGTCAGATATCAAAACTCGAGTTACCCCGAACCGTGAAATGATATGCTTCCTCAAAAATCTGCAAACAGTCCTAGCAACTACAGTTCGGGTAAGGATGGCCTCAACCCAACGACTAACATAATCTATGACCAACAGAATGTACTCGAATCCCTAGCTCTTAGGGGAATGGACCCATGTAATCAATGCCCCATGCATCAAAAACCTCATAGAAGTGAATGGGCAGCATTGGCATCATGTCACATTGTCCACAAGTACCCATCCTCTGACAGTCAGTACATTTCTTCACCAATTCATCAGAATCGTTGAAGAGAGTAGGCCACCATAGGCCGGATTGGAGCACTTTCTGTGTCGTTCTCCTCCCAGAGTGATGTCCTCCTGCCTCCAGCTTGTGGTAGTAGGTGAGGACGCTATGGTGCTTCTCCTGAGGAATGCACCGTCACCAGATGCTATCCCCTCCTTCATGATAAAGGATGAGATCCTCCCAATAGTTAGACTTGGCCTTCGCTAGGAAGGTCTCAAGTTGCTGCATGGGCAAACCTTGTGGAAATTTCTTGGCAAAAAGATAGTTCATAATGTCGACGTACCATGGGAGCGAGGCGATAGCAAGGATCGCCTCATCTGGGAAGGTCTCAGAAATAGGATCAATTTGCTCAGACTCCTCAAGATGCTCTAATCAGAAGAGATGATCCGCGCCACATTCTTGACTCCAGGTTTATATTTAATCTCAATATCAAACTTTTGGAGTAGAAGGATCCATCTGGTCAATCTCACTTTGGCATCCTTCTTTGCCATGAGGTAGTTGATGGTCGTATGATCTGTAAAATAGTCACTCTAGATCCAATGATATACGATCTGAACTTATCCAAGGCAAAAACTATAGCTAGCATCTTCTTCTAAGTGATTGTGTAGTTCCGCTGTGCGACATCCAATGTACGGCTAGCGTAGTGAATGGAAAAAGGCACTCCATCTCTCCTATGTCCCAGCACGGCCCCTACGGTAAAATCGAAGGCATCCGTCATGATCTCGAATGGGAGAGACCAATCAGGTGGCTGGAGGACAGGAGTCTCGACAACTAGACTCTTGAGAGTCTCAAATGATGCAAAACACTTATCATCTACAATAAACTCGTTGTCTTTGGTCAACAAATTAGTCAACGGTCGGGCGATCCTACTGAAATCATGAATGAATCGTCGGTAGAAACCGACGTGCCCTAGAAAAGACCGTAACTATCGCACGTTGGACGGTGGATTGAGTTTCTTGATGATATCCACCTTGGCTGGATCAACCTCCATGACCCTATTGGAGATGATATGACCAAGCACCATCCCTTGAGTCACCATGAAATGACTCTTCTCCCAGGATAATACTAGATGGACCTCGATGCATCGTTGAATGATGCAGTCTAGGCAGTCAAGACAAGCATCAAACCCATTGCCATAGACCGAAAAGTCATCCATGAAGACCTCTAAGCAATTACCCACCATTTCCGAAAATATGGACAACATGCACCTTTGGAATGTTGTCGACGTTACATAGACCAAAGGGCATCCGTTGAAAGCATATGTCCCAAAGGGACAAGTGAATGTAGTCTTATCCTTGTCTTGTGACGCAACGACCACCTGATTGTAGCCGGAGTATCCATCAAGGAAGCTGTAGTGACTCTTCCCAGCTAGCCTCTCTATAATCTGATCAATAAAAGGCAGCTGGAAATGATCCTTCTTGGTGGCCTCATTCAATCGTTTGTAGTCCACACAGACCCTACAAGAAGTGGGTACCCGGGTAGCTATCTCCTCTCCAGACTCGCTCACAATTGTAGTGATGCCCGTCTTCTTGGGCATCACATGTAATGGACTAAACCACTTGGAGTCGGAGATGGGGTAGATAAAATCGGTGCTCCACCATTTCGAGATTTCGTTCATGACAACTTCTCGAAGGTTCAGGTTCAGCCGTTGCTGGAACTCACACGATGGCTTGGCGTCCTCTTCGAGATAGATATGGTGGGAGCACAAGGCTGGACTTATCCCATAGAGATCAGCTACACTCCATCCTATCGCCTTACGATTCTTTTCAAGAACCTCCATCAAATGAGATTCTTGTTCTCCAGTCAAATCTGTTGAGATAATGACTGGGTACATCTCATGCTACAGAGACTGCGGCAAGGCTTCAGTTCTAGGCGACTGGGCGCTGGCAAATCTGGCATCTGAAAAGTCTGAGTGAAAGCAACTAAATCTGCATGGGAGAACTCTCGCTGATCATGAAAATCCGATGAAGACTGCTCTGCTGGTGTATCTGTAATTTAAATAGGATCAGTCTCCACCCTAGCTGTTGGCTCTGTAGGAATCAGACATGGAATCAAATCATCAGACTCTGCTCAATCAATATCTGACTCTGAGGGATATGAATTTGAATCAACAGAAATATCAACTGCCTTACTATCTTGAACGCGGTCTATAGCCTCGAATGTGTCCTCTGCCAAGAGTGAGCTCTCCAAGCTCTCCTCTGTTGGAATCTAGAAATCAATGGTATCTGAATGTGAGAGGATGGCTCGTGAAACATGATCTGACCAAGCAGCTTCGTCATCTATGATCACAAAATTGCACTCTTGGTGGACGTCTCGCTCTGCCTCTGTCATCTGCTCTGAATCACTGAGCAGCTCTGAGCAGACTGAATCTCGCATTCTGGTCTCGTCGATCGTTTCTATTTGTATACTCTCGCCCTCGATGCGAAAGTAAACCTTCTCGCTATCATGATCGGACACTGCCTTGGCTGTGACCAAGAACGGGTGTCCTAAAATGATGGGGGTATTGCTCACAGACTCAGAGATCTCTATGTCCAACACAACGGAATCCACGGAGAATTTCATGCCCTGAATTGTGATGACCACGTCTTTTAATAACCCCTTCGGCCTCTTGACAGATCTATCAGCAAATCGAAGGACTGTCCTGCTCTGTCGAAGAGGGCCAAACTCGAATCGGTTGAGTAAGGCTACCGAAAGTAGGTTGATGGAAGAGCCGCTGTCTAATAGAGTCCGATCGAATCTTTGCTCATGAATGTGACATCTAACATAGGGAGTGATGAATCTCGGATTCATCACTCTAAATCTCATTTATTAAGCTCTAATCCCTCAAAATCAACATCATTTCTGCATCTATTCTGTATAATTAGCACTCATGCATGTTATCATAAGAATTGCATTTTAGCACTAATTTCTGCATAAAATAAGAAGCCAAAAATCCAAGCCAAAAATGATCTGTAAATAGTCTAACTTCCCTGATTTTTAACTCATTCACGCTAATTCCGAATAACCCAAAACCACCTCCACTGTGTACATATCACTAACAAGAATAAATGAAAAATACAAAAAAAATCACTAACCTAAATAAGTGGACCAAAATCCCAAACCCTAGTTTCAGGATTTCTAGACTAAAAATCACATATCTTCCTCATCTAGTGTCCGATTTAATCCTACTCACTTTTGAACTAATGTACATTCAATTACCTTCAAAACAAGACTAAGTTCAAGTGAATCAAAGCTCATATGTGAAAGTTGGGTTTTGGGCCTCTTTTGTACATTTTGTATTTTAGCGGTTTTTGACCTGATATTTTATGTACATATTTTATCAATTAATAAAAATAAAAAAATTAGATTAATGTGTAATTATTTATCTTTGATTTTACCATATTATTTCTGGATTTTTATCTGGTTTAAAAATGACATAAAAATAATAAAATCCAAAAATCAAGGTATTCTTTGTACATAGGATACCTCAAAAATTCACTTTGTGCAATTGATCTATTTTGGTTTTGATGTCTTCATGGAAGTTGTAGATCTCATCGAGAAGAGCAATTTTTATGAAGAAACTTTTACGATCCGAGGCCATTTGCTATTTATTTTGAATTTTATAAGGTATTTAATTTGCGAATTTTGTGGAGCTGACATGTGGCAGCTCCTGGAGCCACCATGTGTTAGTCATTTTTTGCAATATTTTTAATTCGTTTTTATAAAAAAATTATTAAAGACAACATACGTGCTTGGCATGTGCCTCCAGCGCACGTGCCCAGCACGTGCCTTCCCCCTGCCGATTCAGCCGCCATGTGGTCCCATTGTGGCCGTCCGATCTCGACCGATCGAACAGCCACTGTTCTTCTGCTTTCCCCGGTCTCCTTCCCAATTCGTCCGCCCTTCTCTTCCGATACCTCCACCATGGATTTCGTCGTTCACCTCCTCCGCGTATCTTGCACTTCGCGCCGTCGTATCCCGCAAATATCGGCCATCCTCGATCCCGTTGTCAAAGCAATCTCCGATCCACCCCGCATCTCCCCAGACTTCGTCAAATCCAATCTCCCCAAGACCTTCCCTCTTCGTCCGAACCCATCTCCTATATTAGAGAACCCCGCCCCAAAAGACACTTCATCCGCCGATGGTACCAACTAGAGCCCGGTGATGACAGACCGGTGCTCCGACTTCGACGAGATCCAAGGCGTCTCCCCGCTTTGCTGCAGACCGCCCTCGCACGAGCTGCCCTTGCTCCGGCATCGCCGTCGAACCAACGCCGCCGCAACGATCATCTCTGACAATCAACGCCACCTACTCCGCCTAGAACCTTCGCTTCAACGCTGCTGCTCCACCGTCGTCGGGCCAAGCCCGAGACTCCCGCCATGTGCTGCGCACGTGAGGGCGGGGAGGACGTCATCAGCCGAACGTCATCCCCAGGGGTCACGTGCTCTACACGTGACCCGCTGGGATATTTGCAGAAGCCCCCTGAAGGTTCCCCTATTCGCCGTCCAGTCCAATGTCCAGAGGCACGTGCCGGGCACGTGTCCTCTTGGAAAAAATTGCAAGATATCCTTTATATTTCTGGTAATTAAAACTAGGTCCCCTCTCTGCATTGCTTTATATTTATTGTATTTATTTAATTGCAGAAATACCTTTGTCTTTCCCCTTCATTCTAGATATCTACAGTACACTATTTAATTATCCAAAAATAGCATGATGTTTGTCATTTAATTCTCTACAATTTTACATCTTGTGGATGTTTTTGTGATTGATGGTTAATTAATAATCAATTGTTTTGTAGAAAATTGTATATTTTGCCCAGTTTGCGCTCTTAATTTTGTATTTGATTAACCGTTGCTCTAAAAATTCTCAAAAAATCACGTATTGTAGAATTAATTGGGTTTGACATTGTGCCCAAAAAGATTTGCATTTGCATGCATAGTTTTGCCCTGTAAAAATAATTTTCCATATTTCAGTTTTTGATTTTTAATAGGTATTGAAACTAGGATTTTCAAGGTTTAGGATTTTCTAAGATCCATTACCTAGTGATAGATCTTAGATAATTTTGTTCCTTGAAAATAATTAGGTTTATATTTATTATAATTAAATATTGAAATTTATTCTGTTTTGCATTTAAAATTCATAAAAAATCATATTGCATCCAAAAATTCCAAAAAAATATAGATCATTCATTGCATCATATTTTGCGTTGTGGCCAAGTTTGATATTTTTCGAACATCGTTTGAAAATAATTGACATTTTAGTCCCTAAAATAGGCCAAAATTGCATATTGCATCCTTTATCGCATTCATTAAAATTGATAAATATTTTGTGTGGTTATTTTCTTGATCGGTTCCGATTGCCGCCTACAATGAAATGACAAATCATACTTTTACGCACGATGATAAATAAACATCCTTTAACAAGCGCGATTTCGGACTCGTCAGGGAGCTCCTGCATCTGGCCTCTTGGCTGGCAGACGGTTCTGAATGGTGGAGTAGATGACCCTAGTGAGTATATGGATCTCTGCATTATGGTTCCTCTTCTTCCTGCGAATGGTGATCTTCTCTCTACGGTTCCTCCAGAAGAGAGGGATGTGCTCAAGGGCCTTCTATAGAGTCAGCTGGATCTGAAATCTGTCTATCATCTGCTGGCTGAACTCTATATGCTGAGATTTTTTTGGATTTTCTTTTTTATTTCCCTTAGCCAAGTGAAGTGCTTGAGGGAAGGGGATAGTTGGGCCCTCCTCAGATGGAGGGCTAGGAATGGGTCCCTGCTGCTGAGATGAAACAGAATCTATAAAGACATCTCCAGGCATCGCAGATGGACTCGCAAATAAAGAACTCTTTTCTTTATTAATTTTTTTAGATTTTCCAAAATAGTCCTGAGATACAGAAGCAAATGGAAATGTAACAGGAATAGGATGGTATGTTTATTCTTAAATATATTGAAGCAAACATATTTATTCTTAAATAATATGTGATATTATGTCATCACTCATACTCCCTCTTCATGTATTGTTGTTATGTTTCTACAAGATGATTTTGTGAGTATTTGTATATTCATAAAGATATTGCAACTTGTTTTTAATTTCTACATGTACATTATCTATTATACCCTTTTCTTCGCAAACATCTACAAATGGAGGAAAATTGAAGAGTTAAGTTGTTATCTACATTCGTTTCAGAGTGCTTTAGCTCCCACTTAAATTTTCTATTGATTGCTTCTAATAGTCAATTAATGGTAAGTTCAAGAATGGTTTTTAGATCAATGGATTGAAGATAAGAAATGACAATAGTTAGAGCTTCAAAGGACGTTATCTTGTACTGTCCAAGTTGGAAAATGTGAATGTTGAAGTTTGTGAAGTATCTTTACATATGGCTATATGTGCATCAATGTTGATAATGTGGAGAGTGTGAACTGCTTATGTGTATGAGAGAAAGAGAGAAAATATACATATGTATATGTGCTCAAATATGTGGGCACACATGCATGTGATAACAAGAGAGAGAGAGAGAGAGATCGAGTGTATGTGCATGTATAAATATGTAAATTTGTATGTGTGTATGTTTGTGATAATTTGTGTTAGTGTGTGTGATAGCAAGAGAGAGAGAGAGAGAGAGATCGAGTGTGTGTTTGTGATAATTTGTGTTACATGTATTGTTATACGTTTGAGTATGTACATTAGGCATACCATTAGGTTGATGACCTAATCAAGATCTATATACCAACAAGCTGGTGTGCATACAAGGGCATATGAGTAATACGATCTATCAAAGGGATCATACAGGTTCACTACTAAACCGGAAGACATGAGCTCACTCGTGAGATATTGGGACCAATTGAATTCCATCGATGATCATCTTGCTTTGAAATCATGATATGACTTATTGGTATGATATAAGTTTTTTTATAAATTCTATGATCGATACCAACTTCCAATGATAAAATGAGAAAATTAATCATAAAACCTTGGAGAAGATAGTTTAAACACTAGCAGAAAATGAACCTTAGCCGACGTTTATAAACGTCGAGTTAGAGCAATTTAAACATCGCTCTATGATAGGCCGACATTTATTTAACGTCGTCACGATATGTCGCTCTAGCCTCGTCGTCTTAGGCTAAGACGACATTTAGTAATAAACGTGGACCTTTGCCTCTATCCAAGGTCGACGTTCAAATGTTGGCTTCAAACTTCGAAAAATCATTCCACTGACACCGTTAGAGGCTTTTACCGACGTTCAAACGTCGACCTTGAGTAGTCAAGTACAACGTTTGAATGTCGATCTTAACCTATATTTTTGATCCCATGTAATACATAAATATATTGTCATAATACACACATATATCATCATATTTATGGAAATAATATGCACCTGAACTCTTTGAAAAAAATAATTCATAAACAAATTTTTTTCATTGAAAAAAACTATATATAAAGTTTTCTATACAAAAATTTCTATACTGACTAATCAAATAACCAAAACTACCAGATCTCTCTATTATTCTCATTACAAATTCTTTGACTAATCTAATCTGATTAAAAAAATACATTTTGATCCTCAAACCACGAGCCCTAAACCGCAGGTTTCTGGTGTCATTCGTTCTCAGCCGCCGAGCCCTAAATGGGCGGTGATGGTGGTTGGTGTCGATGCGGTGGTGGGTCGTTCTAAGGATGCTCGAAAATAGTGAGACGGCAAGGCGGTGAGGCTTGACGGCCCGAGAGAGATGGCGGCTCCCGCAAGGGTGATGTTGGCCCCAATGGGCTCCGCCGCTGTCGCTTGCGGATGAGTAAAGAAACGACGGAAGCGTAGATCGAAGCTCGCTCGCGTCGGTGGAGGGTAGTGGAGCCGACAAAGGGCATGGGGGCGAACGACTTCGCAACAGGGGCGCCGTTGTGAGGAGGCGACTTATGGATCGCCGACAGCCTGGAGAACAGTGGAGAGGTAACGTTGTCAGGAGACTAGCATGCTCGGAGGATCACTGTCGTGAGAGGAGCGGTGAACGGAGGACAAGATCTAGATGGAGCAGGACAAGGGTGATGTCTCCCTTCCTGATCGTTGGTTGTGGTTATTGTAGACAAACGGGATGATGGATTTCACTGAGGAGGGAATATGGATTGGGGAGTACTTTGTAGAAGAGAACGATGGATGGAAGTTGAAGGGTCGATCCATAAAAACGATGGATGGAAGTTGAAGGGTCAGACGATAATTATCTTTAGAATCAAAGTCGATGTCCTTATAAATGTCGATTTTAAGTGTCGGAAAAGAAACGCTTACACATGTGGACGACACTCGCATAAAAAAACGTCGACCTAAATGTAATAAGGTCGACGTTTGCATTGACGTGTCGCCAAAAAAAAGAATTCTCGACGTTTATACATATGTCGATTTACGTGAAATCAAGCACGACGTTTGTTATGATAGAATGTTGGGAAAAGCTAAATCTCTTGTAGTGAAATGTGATCAGAACTTCAGGTTTATTCTATGTCTTCCAAGATGTCGGATGTACATATATTAGAAATACTTGAGGGTGATGTAATCTTAATTGATTGTATAACTATGGTAATTCCATTCCGAGGGAATGGTGAAACATGTTTGAATTTTAGTGACTCCACTCAGTAGGCTATTAATCCTTGTATAAATGTTGCATATTGATTTGAGTATGATTCATATGCAATGAGAAGATTAGATATTCTCTCTGACTTTATCTGATATCTCTGAGTAGTCTTATAGAAATGTATATGAGAGTATATCTCAATATCCAAGTCACTATACATGAAATATACAGTCTTCATGTCCGTATCTCCAAGTATTTGTGAAGAAGGCACATTGTTCTTGAAAGAGTTCAAGAATAATTCAATTATTGACAATATCTGAGCATTGAAAACTTGATGGTTAAATAAGATTTAATTATCATTAATAATGTGAATATAATTCACACTATTTAGACATATTTGGAGAGTTATCTAAGGAAATTAAATGTACATAACCGATATTAATGTGGACATCAATATCCACAATAATCATAAATATTATGAATTTGATTTATAATTTCATGGAGACATTTAATTGTAAATAGGATTTACAATTTGCAAGTTACCGTGAATTGGATTTACACTGTACAATTAAAGGTAAATATGATTTACATTTAATATTTGATGTAAGAATATGATTCCTAATTAATCGATGGTTTGTTTGCAATTGTCAAAATAATTTATGAATAATTTGGTGATATTTTATTCATAAATGATTCTATGAGTATATATTTTACAATTAGATGGATATTGGAGAGACTCTCTCCAATCTCATTGTGGATGTCCACCCTCCGTAAGGGGAAGGAGGCTATTTCCTTTCCCCATACATGGAAGGTGACTCTCTTCTTTTTCTTTAGGGATTTTATCACTTGTGTCCCTCCGAGATATCGCAATATCAGTTATACCCCTATCTTTTTGGTAATATCAGTTGTGCCCCTAACTTCTTGCTCCGTCACCAGTTGTGCCCTTCCGTCAGATTGACCGTCAAAAATTAAAATAACCATGGTTTATTCAAACCATGGTGTGGTTAAGAAGGGTATTATGGTCCATACCCTTCTTCATCTTCTTCCTCCTCCATTTGCTCTTCTTCCTTCTCTTCTTAATTTCTCTCTCTTACTAACACCTTCATGCATCCATCGAATCTCTAAAATTTTTACATTTCCACGGACATATCACTCGTTACGGATCAAACGATGAATTTTATTGAATTTTTGGATGACTTTTTATGAATCAATTAGTCAAAAATTTATCAAAATTTAAGAAAAAGAAGTTCAGATTCAATTCTCGAATAGCAGCCACCAGTCAGTCTCCGTTGTTGAAGAATTGTTGGATTACGTGGATATTAAAAAACGGGAATTAAATGCATGCAAAAATTTCAACAGAATTGATAGATTCAGAATCATAACCATTCGGGACGAGAGCTTAGACCGCATTAACTATCGCCTTGGTGAGATTTCGATCGAAAACCTCTGCCGTGTTCGAAGAGTTCTGCTGCCGCACTTGCAAAATTAGGGAAGATCAGGACCTCAACCCAGATCTCAACAGAACCACATGATCGAACTACAATCGCATGATCAGGGGAGGGCGCACAGGGACGGGGAGGGGGCAGGGGAAGGGGAGGGGGCGGCGGGCTGGGAGGAGGCGGGGGCAGGGGCAGCGGCGGGGGCGGGCGGCAGGCTGGAAGGGGGCGGCGAGCTGGGAGGGGGCGGGGCTGGGAGGAGGCGGCGCGGGGCTGGGAGGAGGCGGGGGCAGGGGCAGCGGCGGGGGCGGGGCTGGGAGGGGGCGGGCGGCAGGCTGGAAGGGGGCGGCGGGCTGGGAGGGGGTGGGGCTGGGAGGAGGCGGCGCGGGGCTGGGAGGAGGCGGGAGCAGGGGCAGCGGCGGGGGCGGGGCTGGGAGGAGGTGGCGCGGGGCAGGGGTGAGGAGGAGGAGGAGCTGGAGGAGGAGGAGGAGGAAGAGGAAGAAGAAGAAGAAGAGGATGAGGAAGAGGATGAAAAATGACCTCTTAACCTTATTTTTTTTAATTAATTCCGCCTATGTCCTCAAAGTTAACGTCCGCTTGCACTGTAGATGGACGGTAACTAACCCGAGGGGTACAAGTGACAAAATAACAAGAAGTGAGGAGCACAACGGATATTACCAAAAAGATAGGGGTATAACTGATATTGCGATATCTCGGAGGGGTACAAGTGATAAAATCCCTTTTCTTTATTCATTGGAATGAATTTGATTTAACTGAAATTAAATTTATTCAAAAATATCTTCAACTTATTTATTTATTTTAAAAATTATTATTATTATTGTAAATTGTTGCAAAAAAATCTAGACCATTGATTTCAATTAGGAGTGCATCCTAGCCATTCAATTTTGTATAAGAGAAGAGCCAATCCTTGGGCTTTTCTCTAAACAAGTTGGAGCAACAAAATCTCTCTCTCTCTCTCTCTCTCTCGTACACGCCAAAAATCTCTCCCTCTCAAACCCTTGTGTCCGTCAACACTATGGTTGTTGATAGCATCGTCGTCATCACTGTCATTATGTTATCGGATTGACTGGTCGTGGATCTTCGTCTCCATTGGTGCTTGTGCTTGTGAGGAAGACAACAGAGTTCATGAGACTAAATCAGGAGGTTCCACGTTGTGTTGTTGGATTGCAGGGAGCACGTGTCTCATCCACACATATGTAAGTACCTGCTTCCAAGGTTCAGAAATGCGGTATGCGGTATTCATTCGCTCATGCGGTCTAAAACGAGTAAGCGGATATGCGGAGGAGTAACGGAAGTATATGCGGTTTATGCGGTTTATAATATTTTAATTTAAAATATTATAAAATAAATAAGAAAATGTGTTGTATAAAAAAGTTGATGATCTAACAAGATCCAAAATCACAAATTTCAAATAAAATAATGTAATCAAGAAGATATATTAGCATGATATTATAAATTGATTATTTTTTTGTATGTATTTTGAATAATGCATATATATACATATAAAAATTTAGATTCGACAGGGAACACACAAATTCTAAAAAAACCTTTAGTGTATATATAGATCCTATAGACAACAAAAGCTTAAGAATAATCATAGTATGCAAATCATACACCCAAAATTATATGCATATATGCATCTCCAAGAGACAAAATATGTTGACACAAAATATAGGGGAAAATTGTATTTGCATATAAAACTTATTAGAAGCATATAAATGTAAAGTGTCAGGTTGCTCGAGAAAAGATCGAGTTAATGTGTCATCAACATGTCATGGAAAATAAATCCTATCAGATATGCGGCCGCATATGCCGCATATGTGGACCGCATATGCGTTTTGAATGCATATTGCCGCATATGCCATTCGGTTAAGTGACCGAATACGCATATACGGCCGCATATGCGGCCGCATGGACCGCATTTCCGAACACTGCCCGCTTCGTTGGATTGGATTTGAGACATGATATCTCTTGTTTAGAGATATGTTGACCACAAGCTCACTTCAAGAGGTAACCCTAATACTTGGTTGTAATATAGATGAAACGACAAGGAAATGGCTACCATGTCATGTGATTTCATCCAAAATTTTTTATTCCCGTTGTGACTAGTATGACTAATAGATCTATGTCACATACGATATGGTCTCCACGCTTCAATGATGTGCGAGGTGACAACCCTCACTTTCAGAAACTTCAATAGCTTAATAATTGATTTGATATGAATATTATGGAGCTTTTAGTGTTTACATCTCCATTATATCTGAAGGATAATTTAAAGGTCTTGCATGTCGATTATATTTATGAACTCATAGATGTATTTTATTATAAGAAAGTGAAATTAAATGTGACATATGAAGTGGAATTATTTCAACTCGATGTTGTTCAACCTCTTCAACTGAAAGTATCATCATCAATTTTTAAGCTTTGTCGCTTATTAGAAGAGAGTCGACTCCCATGATTGTATCCCTGGATTGACACATTGATTCAGACTTATATTAACTCCCTATTTCTCAACAACAGTAAGAGATCGAGCATTTTTCAACAATCAAAATTGTGAAAAACTGGCTTCTCTTTAAAACAAATGATGAATTTCTTGCTTATTGTATGACCTTATATATATTAAGAATGATATTGTCTACAAATTTAGAACAAACTTGTTAATATATGATCGATGCTTTGAATTAAGCAAGAGCTTCTCTTGCTTGAACTTTTGAGGTATTTTATCAACATATTCAACTTTATTTTATCTTAGTAGCTGTAAATTTACCAGTTTAGAAGTATGCAATTAAAAAAAACATATCATTGACATGGACCGGGCTTTTTTACTGCTTTGATCATGGCCCCTTCCTGATTGATTTTCTGGTTCCACACTCTTGACTGCATGAAAGTTCTAACCTAACAAGATCTCTATTTTCTGGTTCCACACTGCTGGAAGACAATTGATACAGAGGGAATCACAATCTGGTCAAAGGACTGTGGATCATGAATTGAAAGCATCTCAACGTATTCCTTCAGGATTATCCACATCCAGATATATGTCAGTCTCTGCAATACTGATCTGGTTGGTCTTATCTGTAAGCTGTAAAATAAAATAAACCAAAGAGGGCACCAACTTCGTGGTTGCATCTGCTGTTTTACAAATGGCATCCTCTCCTTTGTTGGGCGGCGTCAAAATCTCACCTGTCGTCGCAGCTCTCGTCAGAAAAGATGTCCACTTGGCCAACAGAAAAAGCTCTCCGCGCCGAACATGGAAAAAAAAAGCCATCGTTTGGTCCCTTCTTCTTCCTCCTTTTTCTGTTTCTGTTTGGAATCATGCCATGCCAAAAGAAGGGCAGATTTCTGTGCCGTGTGGAGCTTCGATTTGATGTGATGTGATTAAATACTTACGATAATCTGCTGCTGATATTTCTGTGGGATATACTGAAGGTGTTCCTGAGTAAAGCATTTCCCTTTCTTTTTGTCGTTTTTTTCTCGGGTTGGGAGGGCTTATTTTTTGATAGGATCTTGCAGTTACCACAAATCAAAGTTATTTGGAAGGTTTCATTTTAAAGGTATCTATCATCAAATCGTTACGTTGAGTTGGAATATGAGGATATGGATTGTTTTCTAGTTGCTATGGACTCGCCTGCCATTCTTAAAGAATGATGCATATACCAAGCAAGGATCGCGAGTAACAAAAAAAAACTTGCTATTGCTCACATCACTATGGATTATGTTTGTTATTCAGCTCTTCTCTACCATCAAATAAGTTCAGGTGTGATTTACTTGTCTGTGAGAGAACTTTGAGCGAGACCCTCATCATGTAATGTCATCACTTGCAGTTCAATTGGTAAGAAAATGCTCATGTGATGCAAGAGAGCAGAGCTCAACTTACACTAAGCATTATTGTGGTAGGAATTCCGGAGATATTACAGGTGCTTCCCATAGTGAGCTCAATCAATATGATCATCCCAGGGATCGATGTTAGTTAGATATGGAGGTGGATCCTCATACAGCTGATGCAGTCGATATTGATTGATATGTGCTGCTGTTGTGTTATCTAAAGTAGTTCAGAAATCAGCCACTCGTACTGAACATCACGATTTTGAGGAGAGAAAATTCCCACACTGGGATTTCCTTCTTTAATATGGTATAAGAACACGCATTCAAATGGTCAGATATTCTCTTCTAAGTTCGTTGGAATCGAAGGAGAATATGCCATTTAAAGAAAATTCAAGAAGGGTTGTCTTTTAGCTTTTGGTAATATTCCTGCTCTAATATATTCTTGCTAACAAATGCAAGTCAAGTACTGTCCACATCACTTGCTAAAGTGTTTTTCCTTTGACCATCTCCTCTATTGCCGACTAATGCCCTCGTTCTTCTCGGGTAATAACAATGGATATTATTTATTGAAAACTTGTATATTTGAAATGAGGAAAGGGAGCCTACTTTGTGAAGTAGGTAACTTACCTACTTCACATTTCATTTTTTACAATTTTTTTATTTTTTTTGAAAAATACCACCATGGATTTTCATAATTATATCCCTCTAATATGTCATTCAAATTTCGTCAGAAAAAGAGACTTCTACGGCCTCCATCCAGACATTCATTTTTTAACGGTCACAGATTTGCTGTATTTTACATGTTCTGGATGAAGGCCGTACGAGTCTCCATTTTTGATAAAATTTGAATGATATATTAGAGGGATATAATTATGAAAATCCACGGTGGCTTTTTTCAAAAAAAATTAAAAAATTTGTAAAAAGTGAAATGTGAAGTAGGTAAGTTACCTACTTCACAAAGTAGGCTCCCTTTCCTCATTTGAAATTCACATTGAATGGTATGTCTGTTGTTAAACTAACATCGATTCTTATAGTAATGGTTGCCTATTGTCTTTATTATCATATTTTTTATTAACTATTTTGGTGAATGTCAAGGGATGGGACCGCTGATAAATTGAACAAATATAAAATCAAATGGTAGTATTATTATACCATTATATATGTTAATATAGAGATTGTAGGAAAACATTATAGATTGAACAATCTTTCCCTCATGATATGAAATAGATGTAAAATAATTATCCACAATTCAATCATAAGTTTTTGACAAAAAGATATAAATTATGTACCCGCAAATATTAAATATTTTTGAAGTAATTAATACCTAAAGTGTTTGATGATGAAAATATAGGTATATGACATATAACATATAAAATCTTTGACAATTGTTGATTGAAATTATCACTGAATGAGCATGACAAGAAAAGCAAAGTAGATGGTTGTACACGATTGTGAACATGGAGGGAAAACTTTTCAAGCGAGTAGGAAGACATCTCCACCATAAAAATCAAAAATAAATCATAAAGGCCCCAAATATAGCGAGGTGACTGGGTAATAATAACAAAACCTTTTCATGCATTAAGTAGGATCGGTTATATGCATTCTTTGCCTCCATTTAGAACTATCTTGTGTCATTCTCGAGCATAGATCCCAAAAAATAAGATCCATTCGAATGATCTCATTCCAACACTTCTTGGGCCTTCCTTGCCCTCTTTTAGCTTAACTCAACATCCCAAAACTCGTATTTCCTAATGGATGCATTAAGCGACCTCATTTGCAAATAGTCAAATCAACTTAAGCAGTTTTCTCGCATCTTATCGATCGGAGCTAGACTAACTTTTATTCTGATTGCATCATTCCGAATCTGATCTTTACGTGTATGTTCACACATCCACCTTAGCTTTTTTTGCTACTGTCATTCTTTGCACATGTCTGATTCATAAGTCAACATTCAGATCCATAAAACATAGCAGGTCTCACAGCTATTTTGTAAAACTTTCCTTTGATTTTCAAATGAATTTTTGTATTACATAGAATAGTAGAGTCTCCTCTTCACTTTAGCCAACCTCCATTTATTATATGAGTAACATTTACATCAATTTCTCCATCATACTACAAAATAGATTGCAACTATATAAAAAAATCTTTCTTTTGAATATTATCATCAACAATCTTTGCATTGATTCCTTCACCATTGCTTCCATCAAAAGTGCATTTCATATATTTAGTCTTAGCCCTACTTATATGAAATTCTTTAGTGTCTAATGCATATCTCCAAACCTCTAGTTTCTCATTTACTTCATCTCTATTCTCATCAATCAACGCAATATAATCAGCAAATAATTAACATACACAAAGGTATCTCATCCTAAATAAGTTCATAATCAAACCTTGATGCATACCTTTGTTGATGTCAAAATAGTCAGCCTTCCTAGACTGGATCCTTACACAAAATGAACATCTACCTTTCATATCCTTTATGGGGTTAATGTATATGATAAGTACTTGTCTCTTCTCCAAAATTCTCCACAATATCTTCCGCCGGACAAAGTCATAGGCCTTCTTCAAATAAATAAAAATCATATTGAGATTCTTCCTTTTAGCTCTCTAAATCTCCATTGTTCTCCTCATCGAATGGATGGCTTCAATAATTGAGTGACTGGTATGAATCTGAATTAGTTTTCTTTTACTTTAGAAACTTATCTCAGTCTTCTTTCAATCACACATTCTCAAATTTTCATAATATGACTCATCAATTTGATTCCTCTATAATTTGCACAATTTTGAATGTCTTCTTTGTTCTTAGAAAGAGGTACCACGGTGCTTCTCCTCTAATCTTCATGCATTTTTTTATTTCGTTAAATTGAATAAATTTGTAAGCTCAGTCAAACCATGCCCATCTAGAACTCTCCATACTTCTATAGGAATGTCATTAGATCCTACTCATTTCTCATGTTTCATAATCTTCATAGCATTCATCTACTTCCTTCCTTCGTATTTGTCTACAGCTTGCACGATTCAAGTAACTTTCACTACAAGTTAGATCTCCCCAAGTGATCTCTATATTTCCTTTCTCAACAAAAAACTTATGGAAATACTGCTTCCATCTGGTCTCTATATCCTTCTAAGTAACAAGCATGTGTCCTTCTTCATCCTTGATGCAATCACTTGAGAAAGGTCATTGGTCTTTCTTTCTTTTACTTTGGCCAACCTAAATGTATCCTTTTGGCCCTCATTAGAGTTGATATTTTTGTACTGAACTTCATGAGTTGTTGACTTAGCTTCGTTTACAGCCTCCTTTGCTTCCTTCTTTGTTATTTTGTAGCTTATGATAGTTTCCTCGTTTCTATCCTTAGATATAGCTTTAAAGCATGCTCTTTTAATTTTGATCTTCTCGTGCATCCCTCCACTCCAACACCAAGCCTCCTTTTATTCCAAGACTCCTCCCTTTGACTCGTCTAACATCTCTTTAGCTACCTTTCGGATACAAGATGCTACCACCTCCCACATCTCATTTGCACTTCTGTTACAATCCTAAGATAAGTCTTCTAAAACCTTCTTAGTGAAGCATGATTGCTTCAAATGAAGATTCCACCATCTAATCCTAGTGATCTTGAAAACCCTCCTTTTCTTCAACAACCCCTTTTTTGCACATCCATGATTAGAAAGCAATGTTGGGTTGTTAAACTCTCTCCCGGAATTACTTTGCAGTTTTTGCAACACAACTTGTCTCTTCTCCTTAATGTAGAGTAATCTATCTATGTTCTAGTCGGGCCACTCTTATAACTAATTAAATGATCATCCATCTTCTTGAAGAGTGTGTTTGCCATGAATAGATCATAAGCCGTCACTAGTTCTATCCCCGAAGTCATGGCCTCCATGAACACCAACATACCTTAAAGCATGCTTTCTCACATGTCCATTAAGATATTCACCTAGAAAAATCATCTCTCTTTGTAGGATTTCTTGCATAATTTTATCCAAATCCTCTCAAAATATTTATTTAATCCTTTCATCTAAACCAATTTGCGGTGCATAAACTGAGATGAGATTTAGAATTTCTTCTTAGAGTACTAATTTTAGCAAAATAATCCGATATTCGAATCTTTGCACCAGAATCACACTTTCCTTCAAATCCTCGTGAACAACCACTCCAACATCATTTCTGATGTTATCTTTATCTGAATACGAAAGTATATTTTCTCTACGTCCCTTGATTTCTCTCCAACCATTTTGTCTCTTAGAGACATAATATCTGAATCTTCCTTCTTTCCATTATATTTGTTATCTTCATCAGTTTGCCAGTCAGAGTGCCAATATTCCAACTATCAATCTGCAACTTCCTTTACAGCCTCTTTTGGACTTACTTCTTTACTCGCATACATTCACCATGCGAGAATCCTTGCAAAATTTAGATTGCATCCGGGTGACGATGTAGCAAAACTACCTTATTTAACCGCATGTGTTCTTGATGCGAGAATCCTTGCAAATTTTCAACTACATGTGAGTAGCGATGCAACATCCCTTGCCAACTTTTCATTGCGTTCGAGTGATGCAATGCATCGCTAGTAGAGAACGTCCCAACAAAATCTAAATGTTTGCTTAAATCTATGTTGAAAAGATCCGAACAGTTTTGAGACAAATTCTTATATAGTGTCCTTAAAAAGAACACTAGAATTTGTCTCTCTTACATTGATTGTGAGCTAACTAATGTGCAACCCTCCTCATTTACCTAAGCTTGGGACTGGCCACGACTCTGTAATATCGTCAAAAAACTAAGTCCCTTCTTCCTTCTAGAAGAGACCATCAAGGTCCATCAGAGGGGTCGTGGTCCATCCTTTGGAGGATTGTCAATTGCAATGAGACTTAATATAGAATTAGCAAGGTGAAGCAAAGCAAATAATTTAGAATCAAGGTGGTTGCAAGGGATGATAGTAGATTTTGCAATAAATTAAATAATTTCGAACAAAAAGAAATTATCTAATTCTTTGACCAATTCCACCATATGCAATCTAGTTCTTGATAAGCCCTTTTGCATCTCTCCTTCTAGATACACAATCAAGTTAATTAATGCTACTTTTGCTTTTATATGGCCAATAGTAATTTATTTTGGTATCTTCATCTTTAATATTAGAGAGCCAGGCATCAGCAACATTAATTAGGAAAACATGTTCTTAATAAATGGGCGATGACATAACAAGTGATTCCATGATTAGTTTTTCATTTCTTCTAGAAAGATAGCATCTAGTTATAGAGATAATTTTCCTTTTATATAACATGTATGTTTCTTGTTTTTATTTTTAAAAAAGAATCTCGGGTAGAATTTGTTGTTCATTCATTGTGTATGCACATTTTCCGCTCTGGTGGGAAAGTTTATCATATCCTTCCACCTTGTTCAAGCATGATGCTTGCTAACTTGTTTTTCGACAAGTCTACTTGGCGCCATAGCCTTAGGCTTACCGTTTTTTAATCTAGATAGCCAGTAGTTAGGGGATTTTAGCTTTCTCATGCCATTTTTGCAAATGTTTACGACCAAAGCATCCTATGTCAAAGAATTTTCTTCTAAGCCGAGCAGACCAGTTATACCATCCAGCCGAAGCAATGAAATTCCCCTCACAATTGTTTCATAGAGGATTCCTCTCTCAACATCCAATGCCATTTTTCAAAGCCAGTCGTACATTTGAGTCACTCCTAATATGTTACATTTGAAGTTTTAAAGATCAATTTCAACATTTTTTAGGGTTTTTCTCCTATTTATAGTATTGTTTGCTCTATAATTTCAGATGAGAAATAAACACCCACTACACCAAAATTGAGCGATAGTGACAGTTTTTCACTCTCCGTCACTAAATTAGTCATTGTTAAATATATAATGATGATATTATTCGTTGTGAAATGAGTTTCGTACTCGAAATTAGCAACGAATATCATATCTGTTGTTATATCATTTAGCAACGGTCCATAGAGCGACACTTATCTGTTGTTATTTTTTAAAATATCAACTAATTGTCGTTATTTTTTTACTTCAAAATTTATCGACGATTAATTAAAAGTTTGAAAAATAACAGCGGATAAGCGTCGTTATGCGGCCGTTGCTAATGGTATAACGATATATATGATATTCGTCGCTAATTTCGAGTACGAAAAGTCATTTCGCAACGAACAATATTGTTGTTATATATTTAACAACGGCTAATTTAGTGATGGATTTTGAAAAAACCATCACTATAGGCTCAATTTTGCTGCAGTGACCATTACATTATAAATTAACTTACGATAAGATCATGCGTGTTATATGAGATGAATGCCTATGAGCGTCTCCCCCTTCTCTGGCTTAAAAAAAGATCATGCGGGTTACTTCTTTTTTTTCAACAGATGTTTGAGCTTAATTGTTTATGTAGCCATTGGATAAGCACTGCAATTCGTAAACATTCATGATAACTTTGGAGCTTAAACTAATGCATATGAGACGAAAGATCATATCAAACTGAGATATTCCGAATAGACAATATAAATTCTGTATCAAGTTGACTGGACATATCCTCAAACTGAGATAACCAAGTTGTTTATTAAGAAATGTTGAAAATCCCAGCATGAATATACGTTGAAATTGCTTCATCAGATCCTTTCTAGTTGACGTCACTGACATATCCTCAGCCTGGACATTTCCGCATCCTTATAATTTTAAATATAAGAAACTTCGTATTAGAGTTGCTTGAAGCAGATCCTCTGCTGTACAGCAGATGGCTACTGTAAATCCGGATCGCTCGATCTTAATTGAGCGGTTCCCAAGGTAAGAATCCACAAAAACATTGATTTCTTGAGTAAATAATACAGCATGATAGTGTGTACAAAGTATAGTCCAGCAACTACTACCACAAAATTGGACTTCTAATTTCGTCAATAAATCAGTCGTTGTTAAATATATAATGACAACAGTGTTCATTGCAAATTGATTTTTTATAATTGAAATAGCGACGGATATAAATTACCCGTCGTTGTATCATTAGAGACGGACCAAATAGCAACGCATATCCATTGCTATTTTTCAATATTTTAACTAAACGACGCTAAATTTTGAACTGAAAAATTGGTGACGATTAATTAAAATTTTAATAAGTAGCAATGGGTAAGTGCCACTAATATGGACCATCGCTATTAATATAGCGACAGATATGATATTCATTATTGCTAATTTCAAGTGTAAGAAATCACAAGAAAGAATATCGTGGTTATATATTTAACAACGACTAATTTAACAATCGAGGATTTTGAAGAAAAAAATGTTATTACAGCAGAATTTTGTTCTAGTGCGAATTTATTATGCTTCCGAAGTTGGAAGTTTTTTAATCTTAAGTCTGCGTGTACATTAGGTGGAACGTAATCAATTCTTACAGACATCGAACAGACGAGATAAAAAATAAAGATTACAGATTCATCAGATATTCTAACTGCATCTTTTCCTAGGGTTTCCACAGCACAGGAAACAGAAACCGAGAGGAAAATACCATCAGGCAGCTGGTTGACGTCTGCTGCGGTCCAGCTTAATTAGTCTGACTTTGATGCAAATAATTAGGGCGGTCAGGGAAGCTCGAGCTCAATGAGTTCAACTCGAGCTCGGTTCGTTAAGGGCTCACGAGCCCGACTCGAAAGCTTAACGAGCCCGAGCCCGAGTTGGGTTTTATGGCTCGTTAGCTTATCGAGTCGAGTCCGAGTTAGGCGTTGTTCAACTCGGAAACTCGACTCGATAATCGTTTCCCCTCTTAGTAAAAATTTGAAAACCTATATACCGAAAAGCTACAGAAAAGAGTATAAAAAAAGAAAGTTACTAATGGCATTTGCATAATTTAATGTATAAAATGGAACAATGACTCGTTAAGAGATTCATGAGCCTACTCATTTTGAGACTTGTGAGCCAGCTCAGA
This sequence comes from Ottelia alismoides, assembly GCA_037367405.1. Classification (NCBI taxonomy): domain Eukaryota; kingdom Viridiplantae; phylum Streptophyta; class Magnoliopsida; order Alismatales; family Hydrocharitaceae; genus Ottelia; species Ottelia alismoides. The sequence goes on from JAZKJV010000335.1 coordinate 343,798, forward strand.
AACTCATGACTCGATAAGAGGCTCGTGAACCAGCTCATTTTGAGGCTCGTGAGCCAGCTCAGAAACTCATGACTCGATAAGAGGCTCGTGAACCCAGCTCATTTTGAGCCTCGTGAGCCAGCTCAGAAACTCGTGGCTCGATAAGAGGCTCGTAAGTCAGCTCGAACTCGACGAATTCGAGTTCGTGATCCAGGGCTCGACCTTTATCGAGCCCGAGTTTAAGCCTTAGGTTTCTTATCGAGTTCGAGTCCGAATTGAGGCCAACTCGACTCATTGAACTCGATAAACACCCCTACAAATAATCAACTCACGACAAGGATAAAATATTCGAAGAGAATCAAACTCTTCTGATTCCGAGGCAAAAAAGGATCGCGCGTCTTTCACTTCATGATCTCCATCATCAAAAATCTCACCATCATCGAAGGAAGGAAAGTCCCATTTTACAACTAGTCTCCTCCAATTGTGGTTGTGGCGCAACCGCCATCACATTTTCGCATCCTGGTTACAGTTTTCTTTCTTCCCCACCACAGGATTCTCCATTGAGACAGCGAGCTTGCGTCCTCTAGTGCAGTAGGATCTTTACGTAAAAATCACTGCTTCTTGCTGAACCGACATTTGGCGAAGATTCTGTGGAAAGAGAAGTGGTCTTAAATTGAATGGACTGAGTGGTATCAAGTGAGGTTGGCATACACTGTTGATGTATGTTACATGAGATATATGGTATCTTCTTTCCAAGCTGCATGATTGCAAGAGCCAGGAGGGACCCAATGTTTCCTGTAAAGTCGATGGAGCATATATGTATATATGTGATGTGCCCGCTCCTTAGTGAAAGGTCCCTACACGTCTACGACGCTCCCCATCCGTTGCTTTTCAAATTCAAACTTCTCTCCATTGCCTTGGCACCATTGCATGTCCCCCTTCAAGATTTATTTATTTGTGGGTATGTCTCATCTTAGTTCCTGAGCTATGGTCGAGTCCCAGATAACTCCTCCTCTTGTAACTTACATGTAATCATTTTACAATTATTAGTAAATTATAGTCAATATAACAAAATGGGGTTACATTGATGCTTTTTTTTCAAAATCTGTCACTTATTCGTCCATTGTTAAATATATAATACTAACAGTATTCGTCGTTGCGAAATGATTTCTTATACTTAAATTAGCTATGATCCATATGCAATGCTTATCTGATGCTATTTTTCAGAATTTAACTAATCGTCGCTAAATTTAACAAGGTCTAGTACTTGTGAACAAAGTATTCAAATATTTTCAAGAAAATCAATTTTCTAAGAAAAAGATTAAGTTTCATTCATATGAGGCAAATTAAGGAGAGATAAGTTGTTCGGTACATATCACAGGCGCATGCCAAAAAGCAAAATTTGGCAAGTTAGATAGATAAACAAAGCATCACTATAAATAACAATAAGAATAAGCCCCTGACCCTCCAACTTCATATTCTAACTTCCCAACAAAGACACAACATGATGAGAATATCATGGACAACATAGGAAGAGTGGGACTGCTTGATTCAATCCCCATTGCTGTGGCCCTCCCTTATCATCAGCTTGGCTTTTGAAGAAGACTCCGACGACCGTGCTCCGCCATTCCTAGACTTCGAGGAGGCACCTAGTGCCATAATCCTTACAGAAAAGGATATTTGTAATCTCTAATGAAAATTAGATTAATCAAACCTATAACGAAAATATTAGATTGTCATTGAAGGGCCCTCTAAAACCGGTTGTAAGTAGCAGCCCGATCTAGTGGCACAACTTTAGTAACCGATCTATCTAGGTTGATCGGAATTTTATTAAATGAGAGATTACACCGCCCTTTCCAAATTAGCCACCATATCGTGAATTTTATCACCAGTTGTTGCCAATCATCATCACTTAGTTTATGTTCATCTTTCATGGTGATAAGATTTTGGAAGGTTTCAAAATCAGGCTCAATAGTGCATTTTCTGAAGACATCTTTTATAAAAGCATAATTATAGAAAAGATGAAGGTAATTTTCTAGCTCTTTCTTGCATAAAAACATCTATTTACAAATGAGATTTTTATTTTCCTCGGAAGGTCTAGCGCGGTAATCTTTTTGTGAGCGAGCTACCATATAAAGTGACAAACTCTTGGTTCCAACAAATATTTTCAGAGCTTTTCATGTACAAAGGATCTACTTCTCTCATCCATCAGAAAGGAGAAAAAAATTTTTGTAATTGTTTGGCCTCTTGGTGTGCAAAAGTGGGGTATGTTGTTACATCACTTTCACTTATTTGTAACATTTTACCGGTTTCATTTATTTCTTATTTGAGATCATTAGGCAATCTCCATAAAGCCAATGGCAATAAGTTTTGCAAGGCTTTGAACTGGTTGAAATGTGCATTCCATAATTTCAGCTCTTCCTCCACCGAGATATTCGGTTCTTCACGTATGGCCATATCTCAGCATGGGTATATTGAAGAGGTTTGTCTCTAATTAGATTATCTTTCGAAAGGGAGTACGTGGCCCCCTTACCTAGTTTCTTGCAGAATACCTGATGAATTTAAGTCGATCCTTTGATTAGGTTTTCCAAAACCAAGATTGTGATCTTTTTAGAGTCTCTAGGAGGACAATAAGTCCTCCTCTAAAATGTTCTACGCCTAACCAATCAGATACCCAAGGTCTTTTAAAATCTATGATGTTTATGACATTCTTTGTAAGTAGAGCGTTGTTGAACAAACTAAGATTCAAAATACCCACCCATCATTTGAGGTGGGGCGGGTTACCTTAGATCACACAACCTTTGAAGTATGTTGTAATGAAGAGTTACCTAGCAAAAGAATTTTTCGCCTAATCTTGTCAATTTTTTTATAATCCGTGCTGGAATATTTAGGCAAGCCATCACGTGGATGATTATAGGTGTTAGTGTGCGATTTGGTAGGGTAACACTTGCTAGAAGAGGGAGTATCTTGGCTTTCCAGCCTTGGCGTTTGGTCGAGAATTTTTCGACTATATTCGACCACTCCTTAGTCTCCAACTTTTTCTTAGGCATCATAAAACCCAAATTTTCCATTGGGAAGGAACTTTCAGTCCATCCCTGAATATCTTATGTTTGCCCAATGTCAGAGTGAGACAAATTTAAACCATAGAAAGCCAATTTAAAAGGATTTATTTATGGTTGTGAATACACTCTTAAGTTCTTATTTATTGTATTCCGAGAAATGAGCAGGTCATCGGTAAATTGTACATTGGTGATCATTGTATCCATCCCCTTTTTAATGAACCCTCTACATTTTCCACTCTCAACCAATTTGGCCAACATTGCATCGAGGACCAAGAGCGAGTGAATGAAAAGGAATGGTGATAATGGATCCCCCTATCTAACACCCATGGTCATATGAAGGAAACCCACTTATTATTGATCTTAAAAGAAATTCCCATGGTTTTAAAGAAAGTCGTAATACAATTTGTGAAGATATCTGGGTAATGTTGTGACTTAAGGAAATCAATGATGAAACGACACCATAATGTATCGAAGTTTTTGAGAAGGTCTATTTTGAGGATGAGTGCTTTGGTGCCTAAGTAATCCCATTCATTAGTAATGGTAGGGGTAACAATGAATGCATCCCTGACGAATCTCCAATTCATCACCATTATTCTATCATTTTGACCTTAAAAAGTCCAAGTCAAATGTGTGAATATAGCATTATTTTGTACAAATTAACATTCATTATTTATTCCATTTGTTGTATATAAAATATAGTTTTTAATGCCAAGATTATAAAATAAAGAAAAGAAAAAGAATAAAATGTCAAAGGTATTTTATAACCCTAAAATCCAAGACTATGTCAAGAATCTATTTGGTCAACAAGGAATAAAGTGGGAGGGAGATAAGGACCAAAAGGTAATAAAATACCATTCTTTTATTCATCAATAATGCATTTTTAGGACTCCTTCTATTCTTTATTATTTATACTTCAAATAAAGAAACTTTGTACTTGAAGTTGTAGATAAAATAATATAAAAATATAAAATTTGTTTTACAAAAAAAAATACACAGTGTACATTTTATACTCAAAATAAAAAACCAAAATCCAAATTCCCATAGCCATATCTTCTCCATAAGAACTCATAATATATCAAAATCACCTTTAATTGTATATAACTTTTAGTAAATTATTTAATGAAGGTGGTTTCATTTAAGTTGGAGTTAAGATGCAAAAGTTATATTTTGGACCTATATTATACAATATACTTAAATAAAATATTCATTTTATTTATTCTTTATAATTTTTACATTTTTATGTTTTTATAATTTTGTAAATATTATTTATAATCAATGTACATATTTAGACTAGAATAAAATTATAAAAACATACAAAAATAAAATAGTCTATATAAATACATAGATGAATATACAACACTCATACCTATATAATAAGTATGCATATATATAAGTATACAAAAACATCAAAAATTATAACAAAAATATATTTATGTATATAAAAATAAGTTATAAATATATAAATATGAAAATAAATTAATAAAATATAAAATAAAAATAAATATACAAGCATAGGTAAATATATCTATAAATAGAATCCTAAAAATAAATTGTAGTAAATTAACTTATAAAAATCATATTAAAATATTAAAGAAAATAATAAGTAATTTTTATCTTATAACTTAAAATTAATTCATTTACAATTTATTATTGATTTTACAATAATTTTGAGTTTACCTTTTTCCTGTTTCGTCCACGTAGACCAACCAGAATGAGTCAAGAGTTGTTCTCGGTCAACTCTTCTCCTCAAGCGTAGCCCTGTCAGAACCTCATTTGACCCCTATTTTCCTCGATTTTCCCTGCTCGATTCTTGCATTATTTTTGGTCGATTCTTTCATGACTTTTTCTCCTCGAGTATCCACCTATCACCTCAGATCATTGCCTCGAGAAATGCATCACTACATTGAGCTAACTATCTTGATCTTCACCCCCACGTTCACCATCTGTGCAAAAACATCCACCTCGCCTTCTCGGATTTTTTGAATCCCATTTATCCCACCACCACCACCATCCCCCCTTTCTTGTGTTCTAGGGCTCAACGATTCGACGAGGAGGTGGGGTAGAAGATGATCTCAACCATTTCCAACGGTGCTCCGCCATGATGTTCCCATCTCGCAGCTGCTGGAGCTTCTTTTCCCCCGTGCTTTCTAGATTGCTTGTAGCCTTAGATTTTATTCCCTGCTTTTGGATTCAAGTTTTATTCACCACAGTAGTGTAGATTATTATATTTAAACAGCTCACTCCATATTTCAGGATCAAATATTAACACCTCTCTGGCGAGGCCATATCCACAAAAATCCCGCACTCCAACGTAACCGCCAACACCGTCCTCGGGACAGGCCGCTCCGCACTACAATCATCTCTCACCACGTACAGCCCATCTCGACTGCCCATTAATCATCTAACGGATTACAACCTCCCAACCCTTACACGTGGCTTCTCCCCGACGATCTCTCCCTTATAAATATCCCCACTCTCTCGTGGCCTCGTTGCGATACCCACAGCTCCACTCTCCAGCGAAGCGGAGATCGGACGGTCGGGATCAACTCATCCCCAAATCCAATGGCTACAAACGCTCACCGGAGCTCAGCGAAGCTCCTCGCCCTCTCAGCTGCCGCAATCTCCTCCGCTGCAGCGGCGGCGCGCCACCTGGCGCCGCCGCTGCTGAGCCTCGCAGCGTGGGGGTTGCCGCGCGCTTACGCAGTGGTCCTCTCGTGGCTCACGCCGCCGTACCTCTACGTTCTCCTCAACGGCATCATCATCACCATCGCCGCCTCCTCACGCTACCACAAGGGCGGTAATGATGGAGATCGTCCGATCGAGATTGAGGAGATTAGGCGATCAGAGGATCCAGAGATGCGAAAGGAGGAAGAGGGAGTGGCAGCATACGATGATGGGAGTCCTGAGATCGAGAAGAAGATGCTGCCACCTCCCCAAGAGACACATCCGGAGATTGAGAAAGAAGATGCTGCTGAGATCGTAGAGAAAGCGAAGGTGATCAGTAGATTGGGATCGAGTGAGATGCCGATTGATGTCTCGAATTTGCCGACGGTATCCTCGCGATTTGGGGGAAGAAGGACCGCCAAATCGAGCTCCGAAGGTAATAAATAGCGACGATTAGTTAGTTTTGCTTGAACGTCTTGTTTGTTTAAGATCATCACGAAATAACGATAACAGTAATTTTTATGTCACAAATTTTCAATTTTCAAGTCGAGTTTACTAATTCCAAAATGATATAATTGCAAAGTGATTTTTTAATATAATTTATATTTAGTCTTGTACCGAAATTACCTCTTATATATAAAAGTTGGTATCTGACGGCAATTGGATCTTCAATAGAAAAGGAATCAAATTTTACTTTAAGATTAGGAGTGGAATTGAAGTTTCCCTTTACAGATCAACTATACTTTCACTTTAAAGCTAGACAGCAAAAAGGTTCATCCGTTTAAGTTTTAATATGTCTTTCATAAGGGATTGATAGTGCAACTTGTTGCTCGTCTCCTATCAATTTCTATATAACACATTTTTTACATATATGATAAGAGGCATTGAGCTACCTTGATAACAAAAAAATATATCTTCCTTTAAAAAAAACAGTAAATCCGCTGGGGGTGGCACGCTCGCGGCGGAGTGATACACTAGAGAGCACATGGAGGATGATCACCTATGGCCGATCGGTGCCACTCACAAGGCACCTCAAGAAATCAGAAACCTGGGAGACACACAATGCGAAGGCGAAGGCCCGTGAACAACGACTGCCATCAGAAGGTATGAGCGAGAGACGGGCTCCTTTGCGACGGGAGCCGTCTCTTGGGCAGGAGGAGCTGAACAGGAGGGTGGAGTCCTTCATCCAGAAGTTCAACGAGGATATGAGGATCCAAAGACAGGAGTCCCTTCAGAGGTATTGGGATTTGGTTAATGGAAGGAAATAGCACTCTCTGAAAAAGACAGTTTTTTAAAGTCTCTTGTGTTTCCTTTTTCCTTTTCCGTTCTTTTTTCATAAAAAGTAACATGGGGTTTATAGGGTTTTTTGGTGGGTGTTTATGATCTTTGTGATTTGGATGTCTGATTTGAATTGTTTGCGAAACAGGTATAGAACAGATGTATCTTTCTGCTATCTTGTGTTCCTCTCAGTTTTATATGCAATTATGTACAGGTCATTGGATATACTATTTTAATTATTTTATTGTTAGATGATGGAAGCTCTCTGACTTACAAGTTCATTATACAATTGTAGGAAAGTTCATTATCGTCTATTTTATTACATTCTCCCACCAGAATTGTTGAGGGGTTGGAAACTTGGAATATATATATACTTTAAGCAAATATCTGAAATTGTTGGGTCTTGACCAATGGGCAGAGACCAGCTCTCTGGCTTTTTGGGTGTTGTTTATGGGTCCTTATCTGGGCTACCTGGATGGTGATATTTTTCCTAATTATTAGGACTTTTGGACGATCCATTTACATTCTAAACCTGACATGAGTGTAGTGGAGTAGTTGTAAGTTGTAACGTCTCATGCTTAGGTCTTTGGGTTCGTTAACGGAGAAAATTGACTTTGATAACTTATTGGATTCGGATATGAATTGACTGTTGACAACATCCTAAAATACTTAAATACAAGTTGTCAAGTAGTAATCTCCACTACTTATACACACACCCACTTATTTTTAGTATATCAAGCCAACATTTTCTCTGGAATAAGAGAACGCTCTTTTTAGATCTAAAGATTTTAATTTCTAAGAAGTAAATAGATTGATTTCTAACTCAAGTGTCAGGGTCCCTTTGAGCTTGGAGATTTATTCTTGTTGATCGTCCTAAGGTGACTCCACTCCCATTGAGCTAAATAAATAAGAGAAGATCACAGTCCATTATTCACAACAAGGTTCTATCATAAGTAGTAAACTGTATTTTTCAAACCATGTTCAACATGATTGCTTGGGTCCATAAAAGAAACATGTGAAATAGAATAATCGGTACGCATATTTTCAAATCATTGATGATGTCATCCTCGCAGTAGATTGGTACCCTCTACGAGCTGACCCTACTTATAATGGGAGAAAGGTTTGGCCATTTTACCATTTTTATTGATGATGTCATAATTGAAGCGGTAGATCAGTACCTCGCTTTCATTTTTATCAACTCTAGTAAGAAATTCAATCGAGACATCTCAACCCTAGAAGCCAACGTCATTTCTGTATTTATCAGACTCCCTCGAAATTTATCATAGACGCAGTTGTGTATCAAATTTACTTATATCATCCATCACTTTAAATAAATCATGATAATCATTCTTGATTTGCATAAAAACTCCTTCACTGACAACTTTGTCTTCCCCTAATGATAACTGCTTTGCACCCTCTCCATGTTAGGTCGAAACAGTGTAATGTAACAAAGAAACCATTCAATATGATATCACTGTAAACTTGATTTTGATTAGTACTTTTAATGTTCTTACATATCACACGGGAATAATATAATATGTCATCGATCACTTTGACCCTATGATTTACACTTTCGACCTAAAATGCCCAATCCAGAAAGACCAACGCTCATCTCTAATATCTTTGAAAATCATCAAACCTTTTATCCATTCAAGTCCTATCCACTTATCTGCATTAATATAAATATATATTATCATTCCATTGATCATTAATACCAATATACTCAGAAATCTAATTAATTGTTAGCCTATCATAGCATAAGTCCCATCATTGCTATCCTAACTTGTAATCCCCCCACATTTGTTTGCCTAAGCTACCCTAGTATACAATCAAGTGCATGTTAAAGCAACACTAGAATTATGCGGCTCTTAGTGCATGGTAAAGAAAGAAACAATTTGCCATACATTCTACAAGCATCTTATTTTTGTATTCTACTTTATCAATCGCAAATCCATTCAAGAAGTATGTCATACAATATACAGGCCTCCTATAAGCCAACATTTTCTTTCATCATATCCGACCGATTATCGAGTATCGTTGATGAAAAAGCTGAACACATTATAATTAACATTGTATGTTAAAACAAGACAAGAGCAAGCATATATAAAAAGTTGATCCAAATTAATATTATTATTTGAAATAATAAGAATACTAAAAAATAATGTAGTAAGATAAAACATCTCTTTAAGTGTGAGGATCTTTGATATCAAAAAATCAAAGAAATGAAAATGGAATATATCAAATTTTTTATTTATAAAGGAACAATTTGCATTATAGTGAGAAATACTTGTATATTACTCATGTGATGATAAATGTCATCTTGACAATGATAATCATCAATTTTTTCATGCAAGAAAAATCAAAACAACAAAAAGACAGACGAGAGATATCTAGATAAACTTCAAACTACGACAAATGTTGAGAAGCTCGAAGCAGCAAAACCATCATTTTCATGTGCTAGGAGAAATGCTATCGTTATGTACTTTGGGTTTTTGGGATCTTTGATAGATAATGAAAAGTGGAATGGTAAAGGTAGCATAAGGAAGTGGAAACATGAAAATAAATATGGGGTGAGGAGTTAGAATAACAATCTTAAACATTTGACCTTTCCTAATATATTTCATGACTAATATTTTGTATTCTTTTTTCATATTCAATATTTTTTCTTTAACTGATAGGATTTTATATGCATAAATGGGTTTGATTTAGAATACCAAAACATAGTCCCACATCTAAAACTCACAAAGTTTGAGGGTGTTTACAAGTGGTGATGATTACTACTTGACAACTTGGGCTTAAGCATTTTGGGTGGTTGTCAAAGGATCAAATTTGAGCTCGAACCCAACAAGTTGTCATGGTCAATTTTCCTCGATATTGGACCGAGGATCTAAGCCGGGGACGTTGCAAATGATATCAAAGAGGGTTCTCTCTGATAGTGGAAAGGGTTACCCGAAGGGACCTAGGCCAGAGTGTGCAGCCATCAATATCACTAGGAATAAGTGATGGGTCATGTTACAATGAGGACGTTGCGAATATAAGTGGGGAAGGTTGTAACACCCATACCTCCAAAATATAGTCCCACATCTAAAACTCACAAAGTGTGAGACTGGGTTATAAAGTGGTGGTGATTACTACTTGACAGCTTGGACTTAAGCATTTTGGGTGGTTGTCAACGGGTCCAATTTGAGCCCGAACCCAACAAGTTGTCAGGTCTAGTTTTCTTCGATAACAGATTGGAGACCTAAGTCCGAGACATTACAATACGCATACAAAGTAACTCAAACCTAAGCTACTATCACTAGGCTAAAGTAAGTAGAAATGGAAACTTAGATGTTTTGTATAACTTAAGCACGGAGGACCCACATCTCAAGCTAATAACATATTTAGGAGTCAAACCACTTGAACTTAATTATAAAGGGGAAGGGAAAGAGATTGGGTATGATCGGCAGGGCCTAATGTTGTGTATATATGTCAAGCATTGACAAGTCACGTAGGTGTAACATGGGAGTAAGGAAATCATATCGGTAAAGTATGGACATGATAAATCATATCAATGGAGCCTAGATATAATTACAAGTTTAAGTAACCACTTAATCATTGTAGTAAGTTTGATATGGTTGTATCTTTAAATGCTTTCTATAATGTGAATTTGGTGGTAGTTTTTCTCTCATATTTGACAGTCAAAGTATGATTAACAACTTTATGAATGATGATATTAAAATAGAAATGAGAAATTGCACTTTATAGTGTCATACTTTGACATGTTATGCTTAGTAATATATTCAATGTGAATTAAACATTATAACATTTTTAGTACATATTCATATATTATTTTCTACATCTATTTACTTACAAATGAAATCGAATAAATGCATATCAACTTTTTGATGCAATTATGATATAACTCTTTGCACAAGAATATCCGGAAAGGATCTTAATTGACCCAGACTGGGGGTAATTACATGTATGAAAGTAAATATGTATGTATTATATAAATGTATATCTATGCATTGTATACAGAAATATAAATATATGGATACACAAACATCGAACCGAATCGAATTATTATCGAATGAATTCATGTTAATTCTGATTCAATTCATTTAGTAATCGAATCCATAAGTTAAATTCAAATTCAATTCATTTGTTTTTGAATCGAACTTTTTTCGAATTTTTATCGAACGAATCATTATCGAATTCGAATGATTCAAATCAATTAGCAGCCCTAGTGCACGGTCTTTTAATTTTATTTTGATTGGGCTTGTAATTAAATATGGTATCCTAAATTACACAATCAATAAGCCAGACTTAATGGTTAGTCGACTAGACTTATAAGTCAACTGAATAAGAATGATGCATATTTAACCGAGGTTCAAAAACTATACCCATAACCCTTAGGGTGCATTTGGTACGTGGGTTAGGGAGGGTTAAACTGGCCGGGAGTAACCCATTTTTGCATTTTGGTGTTTGGATAGAGGGTTAAACTGGGGATGGGTTTGTAGTGAATTTGTCGTGATATGATTGTATTGAAGTTTGAAAAAATGTGTAGTTATTGTGATGTGATTGTATTGACATTTAGAAAAGTAAGTAATTGTTGTGATGTAATTGTATTGAAGTTTGGAAAAGTGGGTAGAAGTTGAGTAGTTTATAATTTTTAGATGATATGATGGTATAATATATTATTTTTTAATGGAATAGATGAAAGAAATGTAATTTATTTAATATTTAAATAAAGAATAGATAGTGGGTCCTACAGGAAAGAGAAAATGGTGGTTTTGGAGGGTAAACTTTCCGCAACTAAGGTAAACCCCCAACTGAACAGCACCTTAGGTGATCGGTGGTTTCCCCTACAATAGGCGTCATAGATATGAATTTGAAAAGACATAAATAATATTATGCTCAATTGAAAGACACATAAATAATACTATTTGATACTATACTCGAATGACACTTTGAAAATGCATTCCTCAAGGTTCATAGACCTACTGGCTGGTGCATGCCATTATGATTATGGCTTAGGCTTAGGGATAGGTGTATTTTTGCACCATATAAATTAACTTGCAGTTCAAGAATATAAATTAACTATAAATTTACAAGTTTTATAATCCTAGACATCAATAATAAATCTAACTCAAACATGACAAGGGTTCACAAATAATCTTTTCTAATCAACTTGCAATTAATGCATATAAATAAATACATCACACAAGAACAATGCATAGACAGCCCTTAATTTCAATATTATGCACAAAAATCCATGAAACTTTTCAAATAAAAAACATACCATGGGCACGATAAGGAACAACGGCGATGGCGAGGTGACCATGGCGATAGTGATGTACCAAGGGGACGGTGCTGCACCACGAGGATGGCGAGGTGAGCTCACAATGATGGCAATGCAACATGGGGACGTTTGCGTCAGAGAGGGAGAGAGGGTGGGAGGAGAGGAGAGGATCAATAAGGGCACATTGGATGAAAAGAATATGTGAGGGTCGATTTTCTCGATGACACCATTGGGGATGGTCATTTCCACCATCCATGAAGATGTCATTTAAGTGAAAAATATCTCTACTATATGAGAAGAAACGATCCTGAGCATCCCATATATAATATAATGTTTGTGTCGTAGGATTAGCTAAGTTTGTTATGAGATATGTTATATATATTTTTAGTTTCTTTATATAATTATCTTGATATATATATATATATATATATATATTTCATATTTTATTGTTTATATCTATGGATGGTTTTCTTGTTTTTTATACTAAATTGTTAGTAAGTATATCTATTGTTGGTTTCTTTTGTTATATCTATTGTGTGTTTGTGTATATTGATGATTTCCTTATTTTTTATAACAAATTTTTATACTATTGTCGATTTCCTTGTTATATTTTTGTAAATAATACTGGGATCGTTCATCATCGCTAAAAAGAAGTAGCATCTAGCTGGAGCTACAATAAGTTACCAACCATAAACAAGAGTTACTTGCACAGGTGCGGGCCAAAATAACCTCTAAGCTACTAAAATAAATCACAGAAATCCCTAATAGTTTTTATAAGTGTTAAAGATAACAGACTAAAGCACAAGACACTCAAAAAAATCTCCAAATATATAATCCTAGCAAACCCAAAAATTGCTTAATCGGAAAGAACTTACAACCGCTTAGGATAGGAAGCGCAATCACAGGGGATGAGAATATTTCCACAAGAGTGATGGTTTCTAAAAAGGAAGTTGTTAAAAGAGAAGCTTAAATCATTCCGAGTTTCCCAACTTTAAGGCTAAAGTTCAAAAATTACTCATATGCAGAGGACGCAAAAAGGTTCCAACTGAGAAAACGATGTTGAATTCATGAGAGATTTTCTAAATTAGAAATAGATGTACTGTGAAATGCATTGAGAAATTATGCTTTCCAGATCAACCACCAAAGAGATGCCTTCTGGCTCATGAGCTACTAACGTTGTTCATCATTAGTTCTAGTTAAATATATAGAGAAGAAGTATTTGATATCAAGAAAGTCGTGAATCATCTCACAGACGCGAAAAGTTTTCTTTGTAAAAATACCTTTATTGAATAGATATCGAACATTTTCTGCATCATCTTTGTAAAGGAGGCAATGGTTGACCAAGGTTAATCACTATTTGTATAGTAAGTTCTGCCTAATGATTTTGGTATGTTGATTTGCTTATATATTATATATGTTATTTGTTTCCTATATCTTCTATGTATGTCAATTTCTTGTTTACTTGTATTAAAATTTGTTAAATCTAATTTATCATCTCTTGGTTGTTTCCATACATGATTAGCTAGAGATAAACATAATAGATTTATTATATCTATCGTATGATATAAATTGTGCATATATGATGAACTGAATGTAAAGATTTTTTATATGTATTGGTGGATGTGTGATGAGACGAATTCGCGATGGGTTAAGACAGGATAATTATGCAAAGGTCGGTGTTCTCAACCAATCAATTCGGTCAACGAGAAAAATATATTTAAACCACTTAAAAGAAATTAAGCAATGAAAAATAAGTGGTTTTCGCTATTCAATTTACCTGTTATAGCGATCAGGGTCGAACACAAGGAGTATGATTTAAAAACTTAGTCAAATTTCGAAGATAAAATTTTTAGTAGTTTTTTTAAATTTTTTTAATTTTTCAGATTAGAAACAATATGCACAAAGGAATAAAAATACATACACCACACTTTTTTGTATTTTTCAGAATATCCAAAAATGCTCATAAAATTATAAAAAAATTATATATATTTGTGTTTTACAGGTTTTAAAAGATTTTTGGTAATTTTTTCAAAATTTCTGATGTTTTTGTGATGTTATAAAAATCAAACAATGGAAATAAAGGAAAACAGTACATATCCAAGAGTATTTTGCTCCTTAAAATTAATTTAAGTCCTCAAAATTCCTGGAACTTATTTTTATGCTAAAGTATAGACAATTATCTACACACAAAGACTAAAACCAAAGTTCTCGATTTTTCTAGAATTTTTATAAAATGTTTATTTTTTCCAATTTTGGGGGGTTTTATGAATGATTAATGCACAAAAATTGGATAGAAATTAAAAGGGAATAAAATACACCTACACTAATTTTTCTTTGAAATTTTTAGATAAATTTTCGAATTTTTATGATTTTTCTAATTTCTGACAGAAAAAAGACACTATTTTTTATTTTTTAAAAATATTAAATAGCAACAAAATGTGATGAAATTTTTAAACAATGTTCAAACATATAACAGAAGTATTCACAATTTTTTGCAGAATTTTTAACAATAAAAACATTTATTCAACGAGAAAAAGCATGCAATTTAGTGGTCTGTATACACATGGACTAAAGTGTAATTATTTAAAGTTTCTGAACTAAATCTAAAAATAAATAAAAGGTGAGGCCAGTCGCAAATAACCTAGGATACATGTGCGATGCATGTGATAGGACTCTAGAGTGCAGGGGTCTTTTGCAATATTTGAAATTCCCAAGGGGCTAAATGCAATTATTCAAAT
The DNA here is from genome assembly GCA_037367405.1 of Ottelia alismoides. Taxonomy (NCBI): domain Eukaryota; kingdom Viridiplantae; phylum Streptophyta; class Magnoliopsida; order Alismatales; family Hydrocharitaceae; genus Ottelia; species Ottelia alismoides. Next base: position 358,803 of record JAZKJV010000335.1, read on the forward strand.
ATTGTATTCCCCCCATGGTTTTCCTTGTGTTGCTTCTTCAATCAGGGGGAGAGAGGTCGCTGCCTCTTCCAGCGGGCGGAGGGAACGACTGCCTGGCAGTGTGCGGCGAGAATCCGTTGCGCATGGCGGAGGAGGTGCGGTCGAAGCGCACGGGGGTCGACGTGGTCGCAGTGAGGCGGAGGCCAGTAGCTTGTAGATGAGGGGGTGTAGCGGCGGGTCATGCCCCTTGCTGTTATTTTTTTATTTTCTTTCTTTTTTTAATGTAAATCGAATATTTTTTATTTTTTAAACAAAAACTGTAAACAGGAGCATATAATAATTTTTATTTTGTATTTTAAATTTTTCCAGCAAAACAAATGTTAGATATAACAACAACTATGTGTTTTTTTTAGTTTTTATTTATGAACAAAATACGGTGCGTGAATGGTCACGTATCTTGGCAAAGCAGGAGATAGATCCGAATCTCCGGTCACCGTACGTGACCGAAGTTGAGTGGTCGTGTGAGGTAGAATAGAAAATGGATAGATTACAAAGATGAATGTGGTGATCGGATTGGTTGCGGACCAAATCGAGGTGGAGAAATTTTTGGGATTTTTAAGGTCTAAAGATTAATCCTGACATCTACACAGAAATTAAATTTAAAAGTTGTCTAGGAAAAATGACGGGAAAGAAAATTGATATCACCTCGGGATCGGATACGCCGTAATGGTCTCGACGAGGGCCGACTCGCTGTCACCGAACGGATCGGAGGTTGAGCACCCTTCTTCGACAAGATTACTCTCAAAGATCGGGCTCCTCTCCACCAAAGATTGATCAAAGAATAATGAAGAAGGAAGAAACCAGTAAAAAGTGAAGAAAAAAATCAAAAAGGAAAGTATATACAAAAGAAGAAGGTGTTTAGTGGTGGAATTAATAAAATAATTAAAATAAATTAATTAATTAAAAATGCATTTCAGAATAAAATAAAATTAATTAATTAATTAATTTACAAAAATTAATTAGCCACCATTATATAGAATAATATCTTTATATACAAGGTATGTTTTATATCAAATAATTAATAAATTAAATAATTAAATAAATAAATCTGAATTTGATAATTAAATTAATTTAATTAATTTTAGATATTTAATTTTTTTAGTGATTTTTAAGTAAGAAAATTATTTGTATATAAGTATTATATACATATAGTACAATATACACATGTAAGAAAATAATTTTTAAATAATATTTTTTATTTTTTTATTTTATTTTTATTTTATTATTTTTTAATATTGAAGATAATATTTACAATTATATATATTGAAATAAATATGAATAAATATATACAATAAGTAAGTGGTAAAACTACACAAAACACCCTAGAAAACCGACTTTTCAACCGTAACTCCAAAAATTATGAAACAGTAGCCATTTGAAAGATAATTTAATTTAGAGTAAAATGGAAGTGAGTTTGATTCGTTTTGAGTTCATATGGATCCGAAATCGGTCTTTCAATTATCTTTTTACGGCTTTTTTAGTGTGATTATTTGTAATCTGTATATTATTGTAATTTACAATTATTTTTATTATTTAGAAAATATTTTTATTTACAACTTTTGTTTACAAAAATATTTAATCTGAGGTCAATTTATGTACAAATAAAATAGTGTAAGTTTTATACAAATATAAAAAAAGTTTACAAATTATTATTTTTTTATTTTGGATTAAAGACCCTATCTCCCCCTACTTTATTCCTGATCGATCAGGTCAAGTTTTGACCTTATCTCGAGGTTCGGGTCAGTCTGCATTTATTTCATATATACATCTTTTATTTTTCTTTTCTTTTTCTTTTCTTCTTTATTCTTTTATTTGAGTACAAAAAGTGTTAAAAATGCATATTTAACAAATGCATGCAAAATGGTAATTTCATGAAATTAGTAGGTATTACATGTGTTTGACTAAGAAAATCAAGCTAAAATAAAAGAATAAATGCGATGAATCGTGGATTCATCAATGTGTCACAAAATTATTGCACAATTTGTTACATGATTTGCTCCCTTATATGATATTCTTATATTATAATATGGATTTTTATATGGTTTATTATGTTTGTATCATACGATTTGCTTTATCTGTGATACGTTTTGCCATATCCTTTTATTTAGGGCTGGTTATTGAGTCTATGACTCGATGAATCATGTTGGATTCGGTTCGATAAGAGCTCGTGAGCCTTGCTCATTAAGCTATTGAGCCGAGTCTGAGCCAAAATTTTGAACTCGATATCTTAACAAGTCGAGCTCGAACTGAGCCCTACTCGGCTCGATAACTCGATGAGGGGCTCGATAAGGAATATATATATATATAGTACGCAAGAGGAGTTGCTTTTTCAACAATTGGTATCTATATCTATAGTTGTAATTGTCTACATAGGTAGTAATGAAATATGTATATTATACCCAATCAAACTGTAGATCAATATAATTCTGTTTCATGAGCACCTTAGAACTATATATGTCCATATTTGTGAATGTCAATTTCAATGTGGTAATGTTCTCTCTCTCTCTCTCTCTCTCTCTCTATATATATATATATATATATATATATATATATTATATTGTAGTCCTAATTACGATCTCATGTTACTATACGTCTTTAAATAGGAACATATTTGATAATATATATTGTCCACTAACATGTCGACCGGTGCTATATTTTTCCAAGGAACATATAGCTACAGCTATATTTATATTTTCTAGGTTATAATTAACAAATTAGTATTTTTTATTAGAAAATAAAATGTTAAAATATATTATATAATTTATCTTTTGAAATTCAGATAATGGTCTATTAGTATGGAAGATAGTCCCTCAAATAGGAGGACATGGGTTCAAACTTAGACTTTGCACTTTTATACCAAAAAATCACATTTTCCTTAATGAGCCAGACGTGGCTCGAGCCCAGATCAGACTCAATAACAGGCTCAACTCGAACCTTATCGAACTAGCTCGAGCCCGAGCCAGCCCTACTTTTATTGGTATCCTTACATGATAAACTAGATAAGAAAGATGTGTTATATGATCGGTTCAATCTATGCCTTATGAATTGATCTAATTGTACCATATATCTGTGCCATATATGACTAAGAATCTATTGTTGTTCCTTGTTGTTGAAAACATGTCCATTCAATGCATAGTTTATTATTATTTGTATCATTGGAAAATGTAATTTTCTCTTTTAATGTGCTTTGTTCTTTGCATTGATTTGTCAATATTATTTATACTCTTTGATTTATGTGTTGGTAATCTTTACAACTGATTTCATATATTTGCTTGATCGGATTTGTGAGGCATAAACTAAATTCATATGTTTTTTTAAGTGCAAATTACGTTGGCTTTACTCCACATCAGCTTTCAATTCTACCACTTATGTAGTTATTTTCTCAACTGTTGTTTGATTTCTAGCAAGAAGAGGCATATGCGCGTTGTTCTATGTGTAGTTACTCTTGGTCAGCATTTTTATTTATTTCAACTTGTCTAATTTGCATCTAATTTCTGATCCATTATAGATATAATTCCACATATAATATGCTTCAAATTTTCAATTTTCATGCCTTATATATCCTCCTAGTTTGATCAATATTTAGGCATGAACATTTCTTAGACCATCTCACATTCATCTCCATAGTGATGTTTGTACATTCCTTAACTTCATTGATATGCATGCTCTATGTTCCATTTCTATGTCAAGAATGCACATATAATAATGTCCATTAATTCAATATATCAAATTGAGGTGGGTTGCATATTTTTCAAGAAATAATAAACATATTTATGCATGTACACCTTACTCGCTATATATGCAATTGATTTGCATGCTTTACGTTGTGATTAACTATGATGTGTTTGATATATAGAAATAAGGATTTTATCAATTGTGCCACTATGAGATATTGTAATTTCAATTGTGTCCCTCCCTTTTTGGAAATATCAATTGTGCCTATGACTTCTTGTCGTTCTATCATTTGTGCCCTTCTGTTACTTTAGCAGTCAATTGGCTGAAATTAACTATGATTTTTTCAAGCCATGATGTGATTAAAAAGAGCATAACCGTCCAAGTACCCCAGTCACCTCTTCCTCTTCATCTTTTTCCTCTCCCTCAACCTGCACACCGGGAATGACTCACTAAATCGAAGCGAAATGTTGATGCACGATGCGTGGAAGTAGTGTCGGTACTTGAGCATCATGTGAAGCACCTCCTCTTCCATATACTAGCAAAGGTAGATGGAGCATAACCCATCTCCAAAAAACTTGGATCTCAAGTAAGGGGACTTGGGGTAGGAGTTAATGGAGGTGGGATTGAGGCTAGGAAGGGGATCTGGGGGCGTCCTCCTCGGACGAAGATTATGCGGGGGAGGAAGAGGTTGCTCACACATGGCACAAGAAGTGGTTGGGCTAGATACCAGGTTGTTGCTCCATGTACGGCAGTCTACAGTTTGCTGCTTTGTGCGTTGAGGCAGAGGAGGAGTAGGGGTGGAAGGAGTGAGGTGGGGGTAGAGGGGGAGCATGATGGAGGAGTTGGGGTAGCATGGGGAGGAGCTGGGGGTGGAGGGAGAAGCGGAGGCGAGGGGGAAGGAGTTGGGGCAGAGGGGGAGCGGGGGCGGAGGGGGAGGGGCAGGGGGTGGAGGATCTAGGGAAATGAGGGGAGAAGTGGGGAAGAGCTAGGGACAGAGGGGGAGCAGGGGAGGACGAGCCGGGGGCGGCTGGGGAGGAGGAGGAGGATGAGGGAGGTAGGGGATGAGGAGGAAGGGATTGAATGAGGAAGAAGAAGGGGATAGATGACAACTACTTTTCAGTCCATTTTTTAAAAATTTAATTCCTCATGTATCCTCATAGTTAACGTTTGTTTGCATTGGGATAGGTGGCAACTAACCCAAGGGGTACAAGTTATTAGAATGGCGAGAAGTCGAGGGCATAACTGATATTTTCAAAAAAGGAGGGACATAACTAAAATTACAATATCTCCAAGGAACGTGAAAACCCTATAAATAATATGCGTACTTTCCATGCGTATATAATACTCTACACTACACTCTACTACAATTTGAAGCTTTGCATAATGAGATATCATTTTTATTTTAGCATGTTATTTACTTGTTAATTGCACATAATTACTCACTTGGTGACCTGTTTTCCTTCATATCCACGAGGCATGAAGGGTCATGACCTCGTTGAAGCGTTTAGGACCTCCTTTAAACATCTTAGGGTTTCATGAATCATAGATGATTAAAAAGGATAATTAGCATAGGACTTGTGGAGTGAATGCACTTTATCTAAATGATTATTGTGGTATTTAGAATACACTTCAAACCCTGCAACTACGAGCGTGACTTCTCCTTTTGTAGAAATACAAGGAACCTTAGTTCGGCTCAAAATGCATCACACTTAACTAACATGGATGAGTACACTATACTACTTTTAAAACATCACTATGATGCCAAAAGCATGGGTAAGTTGCTCGTTTGGATGTATGACAAATAATACTATTAACTTCAACGTACAAGCACAATGTGATTACTAATACACGATTATTCCTTGTTCGTTTGGAGAATAAGCACTGGATAAGGGGTCAATTCCCCGCCCAATGGTTTCAAGAGTACGATTATCACATCCACATCCTGTTATTTCACCTTATTCTACCTTTATTCATATCTTTTTTCCACCTTACCTACCATTATTCTACCTTTTTCTCCTTATTCCTATCTTTCCAGTCGAACAAAGAATAGACCCTTATTCTCTTTATTCTTCATTCGTATTCCTGCATATTTCCCAAACCGAACGCCCCCAAGTTCCTGGATAGTTGGAAAAACATTAAAATATATTACACTGTGTGCGTGTACCTACGAGGAAAAGAGTGGTTTAGGTTGTGATCCAATCTTTAAAGTACCAATCACCCGAGAAGAGAATGCATTAGAAATTGTACATCATCCTAACCTCCTAGTTAACTCATAGTAGAGTTGGTCACTTTTTAATTTGTGAAATCAATCCTTATGTGGTATGTGATCACTTAGTTTAATGAACTTGATCATACGTAGAAAGTTTAATGAACTTGATCATACGTAGAACAGAAAGCATTTGTATCCTTTGATTTAGTCGTTGCCATCATTGGAGACTTGTCAACAGAGGGGTTGTTCGCACTCTCATCAAAACACACAACTTCAAGATCTTTCATTGTGTTCTTCTACGGAGATAAGCTCCACATATTAAGCTTTCGAGGCCGGATGATTGAAGTTGTGGAATACATCTAGGAGGCTGAACTACCATTTCCTCGAAAAGAGCGCCCTAATTCTGACAGAGTGAGGAGGGGTTCTGAATACATAAGAATTCCCATCTTCTACTTATGCTTTCCGAAGATAGGGAATATGGGCATCAATACGGTTAATAACGTATTTGAACCTTTCATTCTCTCGTACAGTCCTCATTTCCTTTCTAGGTAGGGACTTGTGGGTCACACTGGTGGCTCAGATAGATAGCTCCTGAAAAATACTTATGTAAGGGCTCTTTTGATATTCCAAGAAACACGAAGCTTTTCGATGGTTCAACTGCTAGATGCTTAACACATGCATCTAGCAGAGGTCTCATCCTTAAAAAGATATCCGGCTAGGGCTCTTTCCCGCATAGGACTCGGAGCTCGAAAGTCAAATAAATAAGAGCCCAACTTTTGGATCCAAGAATGAGGAGGAAGGATCATTGACATATGGTGAGACAGTCGTATAGTCGTATGGATCAAAGCAATCCAAGAGTTAGGAGGAGCCATGACTCATTCGTTAGGTTTTGGTGAAGACATCGGCGCCCTATCCATAAAGCTCTCGGTCTAACGGCTTCATTCTAATGCAAGGTCTTCAATAAGATGAAAACCAATTGAAGGAAGTTGAATGTGCGAGTGAGCATTAAGTTGAGGAACAACATGTCTTGAAGGAGCAGTCATTCCAAATAGGGTCCATCATCATGAAGGGTTAGTTTTCTTTTTCACTAAACTTTTCATCCAAGTAGCATGGAAGTCGAGCACTTTATTTTATTTAGGTAGCTAACTTAAATATTTGTTCTTAAGGACTTAAACAAAGTTTTGGTAGTTATTATACTTCATTCCTATCTGACATGTACTAATTTTGAACACTTTCTTATATTGTAGCCATTATATTTGTGTACTTTCAATAATTTAATTATGATGTACTAAACTTTCACTTGCAATATAGATTCACTAAAATAATATATAATTTAATGCGATATATCACATAGGAATGGACAATTTGATCCACATTCAAATGAATTTGACCGTTCTCCATATTAATATTTGCATATTAATCATACATAGACATGTTTGGATTAAAGCTATGGTGAATGGACATGCTCGTAAAATTGTTCGTGATATTATTGATATATCCTCAAACACTAGCAAAACAATGGCAATTTTGAAGGACCGAGCTGTTTTTTTAGTATTAGACACCTAACAAATAGAGGAGTTACTCTAAATCCTTCTTTATTATCATATCAAGGACATGGATCAAAAAATAATGCCTTAGCATAACATCTTCAACATTTAGGTAATTCAATGTCAAATCATTTACTAGACGTCCTAATGAAAAATCATCTCAATATAAAAGAAGTTGATTTGTATATGTGTACACGATTACCCGCACAACAGAGATCATTGAATGAGTCGCTAATTTTCACTACAACAAATAGGGTCTATAGCGTCGTTTATTTTAAATTCATTACTAAATCGTCTGTAGCTAAATATATACTGACGAATAGAATCCATTGCTAAATGATTTTTATACTTGAAATTAACGAGGAAGATTATATATGTCGCTATATCATGAGATTCTTCGACAGTAATGTTGTAAATTTTTAGAATTTGAGCTAATCGTTCGCCAATTTTTTAGTTCAATATTTTAGATCAAATCATAGCTAATCGTCATTATTTTTCATGATTAGATTATTTTGAAATTTACCAATATCATAATGTGTAGTAGGAACATTGTGAGGCAGCAGAAGGGGATGATGACGATGGTGAAGATTTTTGTGGCGACCTCCCGGTGAAGAATTGCGAGATCGCTTATTGATACGATTGGGCATTGGGTTGGGTCAGTCTGATCTTGCCCAAAATCCGGCCCGTATAACCCAACCCAAACTCGAATCTGAACATAGTGGGCAGACCGTGGACCTCAAAATGAACCCAGTATTTATTATCGAGCCGGATTCGGGGCCTGAGAAGGTCCAAACTCGAAAACCTGATAACACGACCTATGTGTATATAATTATATCTAGTATGTTCGTATTTGCTCAAATAGCATGTTCTAACTTTCATGTCCTTACTTCGAGTTTAGAATAAATAATTAGACCCATTAATAATCATATCCATAGCGTGGATTGAGGACATTATTACATTAATATGCAAGAATGGAATATGTGTCCTCAAGTGTTAGAACATGTACAACAGTAAGTAACCAATCTGTATTGGGTCATAGTATCCGCATCTACAAAAGAATATGTAAAGGTGAATTGAATGGTGGTTTAAGTCGCCATATTTTTTACCGCATTTCTATTTTCAATATACAGCTAATGTCAGAATCACGAATTCGTAGGCATGCTTAAATATATAAGCATGCACACATGCATAAGAAACAACAAGATAAATGTAAGAAGAACAAAACACAAGATAATAATGTACGTCTAAACTGAGATAAAAATAAATGAATAAATACATAATATGGCACAAACTGAACAAATACAATGCAAAAACTAATTGTATGACACAAATAAAGGGAATATGTAGTCCAAATTGGAATATTTCTATGTATTATCTTGTTTTTTTCTCTGCAGATAATGCACGACGATCATGATAGCTTCATCTGGATGAAAACGGTCGGTAGAGTATCTTTATCTATTTTAAAATGCAAATACGAATACAGATACGAACGACTGACGGATGTAAAAAATATGTTATCATATTCTTAAAAATGAATACTAATGTAAAACAAATACGAATCAGATACGAATAATAACATATATTTTTAATAGATTAACTAAAATATACATATTCAAGATGGTTTACACATAAAATAGATATACTAGATATAGTAATTCATAACAATTATAACAACAATGGTAAATGCAATTATAAAATATTGTTACGTATATTTATAAATAAATATATTACTATACTTATGTACGAAAACGAATATACGAATACGAATGCGAATATTAGCGAATGCCAAAGTGATATCCATATCCACATCCATTTTAAAATGAATACGAATATGAATGTCAAAATATGTACAAAACAAATACGATAGCGGATCGGATACGAATATATTCACATTCGTTTTCATCCCTAGCTGCAACAGATAATGGTACGGACTACAACTTGTTATAAATTATGATAAATTAAGAAAATTACCTATTAAATCGTATATGTTCAAACAGAGAAAAGATAATGCAAGAACTAATCATAAGGGCATATGTAGTCCTGAATGGCATAAAACCAATCTTTATGTCATCTTTCTTTGCAAAAAAAAAATATTTTGAAAAATTTTATTAACTATTGTGTATTATCGTCAAATAATCAAATTATGGTAAGCTCTCTTTATTATTTAGTTATTTTTAATTATATATTATTTATTAAAGTACTTAATATATTTTTAATTGTTGGAAATTGTTAACTTAAAATGCTTATAGCTTCTTAATAAATTTGGACATGTCTAATATTTGTAATTAATTCACGTTCATTTATTGAATATCCAAATTTTCAGTATCCGTTTTGCATTTGTATTCATATTTTGAAGATATAATTATGCATTTTACATATTCATGTGATACTCACATTCGTATTCGTATCTGGATTTTAAAAAGAATAAGTACGTGAAACTTCTATATAATTCGTATCCGTATCAGACTAATCATCTTTTGCTATCCATCAGGTGGCCGTTGCATTGTTCAGAGCTAGTAAGCAAGAAGTACATAATAAAAAAATCATCAATCTCTATGGAATAAGAGGACAATTACTTCACTCGCATATTTAGACGGCAGTACTTACATTTATCTTGTTTTCTGAAGCGCTCAGGGAAATCTTAATGCCCCAATATACTGTTGCAATCCCTTGCTAAAAAGGAGGATGACATCAACAAATTGAATATTCGAGATCACTAGATGACCATACTCAAAAAAATTTATTATTGGCATTGTTATCGAGAAATTAAATTGATCCATAATGCATTCTACTATATTTACAGTCCAGAAATAACCTCCAATTTCTACTTAAGTTCTACCACTTATGAAATGACAGACATATTTTTGCAGCAAATTCATCAAACGACTGACAGAACACTTAAGAATACAGACGCATATATATGCTAAAGATTATTACTTTTAACTCATGTTGGAAAGGGTGAAGCACCCAATTGCCTGGACTGGAATCTGGAAATACAAATAAGACTCATTGGTACATAAATTTACATACAAGACAGACCCTCACCCATTACAAAATTGCCAGCTTACAGAAGAAGGCATCACAACTGCATGGACGCGGCCATAGAAGCATGCACACCAACCCACCACTGGTTTATACAAAGCCTGCTTAATGGTGAGTATGGATTTCATGTTTCCCCTACGACTCGTACAGACATGGGAAAATTACAATAATCTTGTATAGAAGAGCAGGTATGGAAATTTTCAGATGTAAACTCGACACTTAAGAGCAGGAATGTCACACCTGTTAAAAAGGCTCCAGAGCCAACCTGCGCGTCTGTTTTCTCGGAGAGCCCTTCAATAAAGGGTACCCCTGTAATACCCCCCCGCCAAGAATTCGAAGCACAACAAGCCAACTATTCACAGCCCAATCCAGGCTTGCCTCGATGGCTGGAATTCACTACAGGGTAGTATACTTCAGCCGATTCAAGCACGTTCAGAATTATGAACTGGCACTTTGCAGAAGTATCATTGCTCTGCCAGCATCTGCAGCGACTGGCGACGGTTCCTCCTCCCGCTCAGGTTGAATATTTAAATCAATCTCTGTCTTTATTGATAGTAATACCTCTTTCTTATTATCGAAATCTTCATCTACCCCTGCATCTGTTGAGGTCATAGGCTGTGTAGACTGACAGCTCGATATCTTACTTGCCTGGTCATTACCCTCTACCTGCGACTGAGATTCAGGAGAATCGATCTCCTGTTTCTGTTGCTTCTTACAAGCTGTCTCAGCCTCTTTCTCTGATTGCCGCTTCTCCTTCCTTAGCATTAAGGTCCGGAAACGGCGCTTGACCGTGAGACAGACAGTGCAAGTACATGACTGCTTGTGCTTGGGACCCTTTCCACTAGGAGGTTGGATGCAGACAATGCATGTACATCCAGGACGATGGCGAGGATGTTTCGTGGTGGGTTGGGAAGGATTCAGAGACTCACCTTCACCGAGGATAGCAAGGTTTGCAAGAGTATCAAGACCATCAGATCCTTCTATGATACTGTTCTCCACTTTGGCCTTGCTCCTTCTGTGACTAACTGCTTGAATCCATAAACCACCAAAACAAACAGGAATAAGTTTCTATGGAATGTTAACATAGCCCCGTTAATGAATGTTGCAAATGACTACTACTTGTTACAACAACAGATGAGTGAATTCACTTTAGATCGTATTAGCTTAGTTATCCTGAGTTTAAAAGACCTCTCCAAATTAACTTGGCATGGGCACTGCCTTCATATATCGACCAGACGATAATCTTAAACCCCCACCAGAAAAATATGAAGTGATGTTTTGTTACAAGGCTAGTGACTTTACGTGAGAAAGTTGCAACTTGAGAAGATTTCCTCGTTATAATTTACTATATATTACAAGCGTGGAGAACCAACATTACATATTTTAAGCTTCTGCTCTTAGAGATTAGAAACGGGTTCAAATTTTGCTCCGGGATATACCAAAAGCTCGATCGGCTACGAGCCCATCGTAAACTGTAGGATAAGCAAAAGTGATGCATGTGCAATTGTGGTATTTATGGTTTTGTTCACAGACAAACAGCAGTTCAGAGTAAGTAGTGATCAACCACAAAAATGAACTTTCTGTGTTGCACCAGCTGCGGGCCTTGCGGCCATAATATGCAACATAACACATGATTGCACTTGCAAGATAATCCATAATAACATTATGGTTTTCTCACCAGTATTGAAAGGAAGCATATCCATCAGTTGCTCTGGCATTATTTCCTGATCTACCGAGCATAATGATCTGGAAAAAGTCAGAGGGAAATCAACCAGTAAGTGTTTCCTATTCAGGGTTCTAAAAGTTTTAGAATGAAAGTAAAAAAAACTAAAGCAAACAGTAATGCTAGACCACAGCTTGAAAGTTTGTTGAAGTCAGCTGATTGGATTGGATACGACATTCTAAAAAGAGAAAGATGATCTCCAAAGAGTCCCAACATAATGTTTCTAACATTACTGTCATATTATTTACAACCCATAGCATTGAACGCATGAATTGCCATTCCATGCTGAAATTATGCATGTTTCAGTGTTTGGAGGTTTTTGAAATACAGTTAACAAGGGGATAAATCCCATTCAGGTGGGAGATAAAATAGGTGTCAATTGCCCCATAGATGATACTTGTAAGCCTCACTCACTCCGCTTAATCAATTCCATTCAACTGCTTCATCCTATGACTTCTCTTCAGCTTCTTCCTCTTTACCCACCCATTCCCCTTCTCATTCCTCTAGTTGTCATCTCCGTTGGTAGCCTAGGCAGCTTTGAAGCTTCAAGATGAAGAGCATAAGTGCGGTGCTGCATCTTGAATCTTGATCCGTAAGTCCCCTCTATGTTTTCATTTTAATTTCCTAATTGACATCGGATATCTCCTAAAATGCACTATAATAAAGTAGATTAGAGAACAATAAATTCTGTAAACAAATGTAGATTTCAGAGCAGTAGTCAATAACAAAGAAAAAAGTAGCAGATGTAGTTGCGGAGACTCGGAAAGTACCTGGCGAATGCGAAGATTTGGCAGAGGGGCAACTTTTTTAACGTGCCTCCTAGGGAAGGCGGGGGGTCTTGGGCTACACAAGCAGTGCTGCCAAGGGAAGGCGGAGGTGCAGCAGCTCGAGGGAAGGCGGAGGAGCAGCTCCTCGAGGGAAGGCGGAGGTGCAGCAACATGTGTCGTCTAGGGAAGGTGAAGGAGCAAAAGTTCGACGGAAGGCAGACAGCAGCATGTGCAGCCTAAGAAAGGCGGAGGAGCAGTTGCACGGGGAAAGGCGAAGGTGCAACCATGCACTAGGACTGGGAGGAAAAAATCAGGGAGGGGGTTTCTAACGGGAGGAAGTGTTTGCGTGTGGTCTAATTAGGTTTTGGAGAAATAAAAGAACTAATCAATTTTTTGGGGAGGGGGGGGGGATCTCCAATACGAGTATGTATATGTGGCCGCCTAAGCCGCCTTTTTAACCTTGATTTGACATGGAGAAATGGCACTAGTATATAAGTTTTTTTTACAAAAAGATGCATTAGCTGCTTAGCTGGGCCAACGTCAAGGCCATAGAATGATAGAATGTGATGTAGGGTAACCATGAGGTGGTCAAGTGCATTTCTGTAAAACAACAAAACGCACAAACCACGAATCTGGGGGAGGCTGCTCTATAAGTTTGATGCACTTCCAGAATCCCTACAGCCCAACCCCCCACCAGCAAAACAAAAAAGGACTTCCATAACTCTTTATCCGTTGAGTGGTCCTTCCAAATCCAGCATGTTTCCATGCAATACGAGGTAAAAGCGAACTTAAAAAACATACGGCCACTCTCCTTCACGGTGTGTTCGTATTTGGAACAATTTCCATACGTAATACGGACAGATCATGTATTTGCATACAATACACCTTCATTGCAAGCATCCCTAGAAACCACGCAAAGTCTTCACATTCAACAATGATTGCTGGAATTTTGTAGGTTGGGGGTTCTTTTGATTTTTTTTCCTAATTTATTTGGTTCCCTCTGTATTTGTCCCGTCCATCTCCATTATATAAGAGACGAGCACCTTGTCATTATGCAAAATAATACGATTTCATGTTAATATCAAACTACCGCTCCTATACCATAGATTTGTATCATCTAAAAACCCTAATCCAAATCAAAAAATAACACATTGTCATTGTGCTACCACCAAACCAGTAGTAGTGGCAACATCATCCATGCTACCACTTGTGTCGCCCTGCCGACATGTAAGCTGCAGTGCATCAACGTCTCGTGTGTAAGGACATTCTGCCCATCCTTTGTGTACCCATGTGCAGCTCAGGGGACGTCCTACTCCACTTTTGAATAGTAAAAGGTTGTTTTGATCTTCTAATCCCAATCACAAGGACTTAATGATTTCATCGTGCTATTTGAGAGTGTTGTAATGAATGATGTTTACCCTTAGATCCTCTTAAAGTCCGAGTAGGCCTCAATTTCTGGTCATATTTTTTCCTTGCCTCAGTGGCTCTTCTCCTAGAATTGGGGCATATAGCAAGAACATTGGAGTTCTCAACCATGAGGAGATGAAGACGCATGGCCCTATCATTAAGATGAATAGGACTAATTACAGTTTATGATCCATGCAATACATGAATAATAAGGAGCAGGTCTTGAAGGAGTCATAACTCAAAGAGAAGACTAGAAGGAGTGTAAAGTGAAAGGACAATGCCTTAATAAAGGTGTATCTTACAAGGAATCTCACTTGAGATTACACATGATGTCCTCCACACGTTAACAAACAAAGAAAATATATTAGATTGCATTGCCTCTATTTATTCTCGGACAAGGATTGAAATGAATATGTTGCAGTTGCATCATGATATTCTCTTAACCAAGAAAGAGGGCCAACCACTTCATGCCTACTACTCTAACTTAAAGGTTGTTTTTAAAAAAGCTTCATTGTTATTACTTGCGAGCCTAAAAAGAAATAAAGATTATGATCATGGTTGGAGTTTTTCTTTTAGGTTTTAATCTAGTATATGACTATGCAAGGAATCAATTGCTCATCGTTGGCCTTTGTCAGATCACATCACCGTCTCTGCAAAATATAAATTCTGTGTCGTCTCCCAAAACCGGGCAGAAAAGGGGATGCAATTCATCTCTCAGCAAACAAATATTCCTCCAGAAATCAGAAGGACCAACAGGCTGTGAGCTCCTGGTTGCCTCTCCACGAGGTCCCCATAAATAGTTCTTAGCAAAGAGCACATTGCAACTCTCATAAGCCCCATATTTGTACCACCCATTTCGACATAAGGGCTTTATTCATCTCACAAAGCCATAAAACCCCAACAAAGCCACAAAACCCCCAAGACCGCTCATCTTGCAGAGTCTAACCACTACATCACAGGCCACTAAAGCGAGTCTCTTGTTGAATTTTGGAGGGAGCCTAAATATCGATAAATAGAACAATGGGATAGCTGATAATACCATCTTAAGAAGCACGAGTCTTTTACCCCCTTGACAAGCACCGGGCCTTCCAACCCGCAAGCCAATTCTCAAGTTTCTCAATGAGAGGAAACCAATGTTCCAACTCTAGCATAAGCGAAATATCCAAATACTTCAGTAGTAGCTCCCTTTGTGGGGTCCCCAAAATGCCAGCGCACCTTTGCGCATTCGACGCCACCATGTCGAATGGAACAAATGCGGACTAAGATTCGTTCAGCTTCAGACTAGAAAAGCCACCAAACAACTCTAGAAGGGAGACAACCGGCCTCACCTCTCTGCCCCCCCCCCCATGAAGGTGGTTTCATCTGTGTACCATAGCAAGGGGATGGAGAGCTCTCCTACGTGAAACCTTGGAAGTAACCACGTTGAATGGCAACGCAAGAGATGATGTTAAGTGCATCAATAATAAGTATAAAAAGGAGCAGAGCAAAGGGACACCCATGTCGTACACCTCGCTTAGATTGGACCACCATCAAGAACGAAGAGGTGGTGATACATCTTTTCATCCAAGAAATCCACAGCTCTATGAAACCTCTTTTCTCAAGAACCTTCCACAAGAAATTCCGATCGACGCTATTGTAGAGATGTATTTTATATTTACGTATTTTCTCATCTATTTCTTTTTCCCTCTAACTACTTTATGTAATTTGCTCATAGGTCTCTCCCTATATAAGAGAGCCTAGAGCTCAAGGAATAAGCAAGTCTTTCGTTTTTCCCAACAGCTATCATAGGCCTTCCTGAAGTCTACCTTCAAAGAAAACAGATATCTTCCTTCTCCGATGAGCCAAGATCTCTGTAGCCATGACCAAAGGATCTACCGTAAGTCTCCCAAGTACAAACGTCATTTGTAGTGAACTGATAATCAGTGGAAAAACCTTCTTAAGTCTATTGGCCAAAAACCTTCAACCTTCCAAGCCTAAGAAGAATGCCCAAATACTTCATCGGAAGCTCCCTTTACGGGGTCCCCAAAATGCTAGTGCAACTATGCGCATCCAACGACACCATGCCAAATGGAACAATGCAGACTTAGATTCGTTCAACTTCAAGCTGAAAAGGCCATCGAACAACTCCACCCCCACCCCGGTGAAGAAGGTGGTTTCATCTGTGTATTGTATCAAGGGGTGGAGAGCTCTCCTAACGTGAAACCTTGGAAGAAACCACACTGAATCGCAGCCCGAGAGATGGTGTTAAGTGCATCAATAGCGAGTATAAAAAAGGAGTATAGAAAAGGGGCACCCATGTTGTACACCTCGTTGAGTTAGAAGAAACCACCGTGTGAATTACTATTCATCACCATCGCGGACGAAGAGGTGGTGTTACCCCTTTTTCATCCAAGAAATCCACAAGGAAACTTCTTTTCTCAAACACCTTCCACAAGAAATCCCAATCGATGCTATCATAGGTCTTCTTGAAGTCCACCTTTAAAGAAAACGGATATCTTCCTTCTTCGATTAGCCAAGATCTTTGTAGCCATGACCAAAGAATCTATCATAAGTCTCCCAGGTACAAACACCACTTGTAGTGGGTTGAAAATCAATAGAAAAACCTTCTTACGTCTATAGGCCAAAAACTTTCAACCTTCCTAGCGTAAGTGAAATGCCCAAATACTTCAGTAGTAGCTCCCTTTGTGGGGTCCCCAAAATGCTTGCGGACCTTTGCGCATAAGATGACACCATGCTGAAGGGAATAAATGCGGACTAAGATTCGTTCAACTTCAGACTAGAAAATCCACCAAACAACTCCAGAAGGAGGCAGCCACCCTCATCTCTCTGCCCCCTGGTGAAGAAGGTGGCATCATATGTGTATTGTAGCAAGGGGATGGAGAGCTCTCCCAATATGAAACCTGGGAAGAAACCATGTTCAATCGCAGCCTGAGAGATGATGTTAAGTGCATCAATAGCAAGTACAAAAAGGAGTATGGCAAAGGGACACATGCCGCACACCTCGTTGAAGCTGGAAGAAATCATCGTGCGAATTACCAATCACCACCATCGAGAACAAAGAGGTGGTGATACACCTTTTCACCCAATAAATCCGCGGCCCTGAGAAACCTCCTTTCTCAAGCATCTTCCACAAGAAATTCCAATCGATGTTATCATAGGCCTTCCTGAAGTACACCTTCAAAGAAAAAAGATATCTTCCTTCTCTGATTAACCAAGATCTCTGTAGCCATGACCAAGAATATATCACATCTTCCAGATACAAATGCCATCTGTAGTGGACTGATAATCGGTGGAAAAACCTTCTCAAGTCTATTGGTCAAAAATCTTTAACCTTCCTAGTGTAAGAGGAATGCCCAAATACTTCAGCAATAGCCCCCATTGTAGGGTCCCCAAAATGCTTGCGCATCTGACAACACCATGCCGAATGGAACAAATGCAGATTTACATTCGTTCAGGTTCAAACTAGAAAAGCCACTAAACAACTCCATAGGGGAGGCATCCACCCCCCCCCCCCAACCTTGGTGAAGAAGGCGATATCGTATGTGTATTATAGCAAGGGGATGGAGAGCTCTCCTAACGTGAAATCTTGGAAGAAACCATGTTGAATCGCAGCATGAGAGATGATGTTAAGTGCATCAATAGCAACTACAAAAAGGAGTATAGCAAAGGGACGCTTATGCTGTACACCTCATTGAGGCTAGAAGAAACCATTGTGCGAATTACCATTCACCACCATCGAGAATGAAGAGGTGGTGACACACCTTTTCATTCAAGAAATCCACAGCTCTGGGAAACCTCTTTTCTCAAGCACCTTCCACAAGAAATTCCAAGTGATGCTATCACAGGCCTCCCTGAAGACCACCTTCAAAGAGAAACGGATATCTTCCCACTCCTCTTATTCATCAAGATCTCTGTAGCCATGACCAAAGAATCTACCATAAGTCTCCCAGGTGCAAACATCACCTGTAATGGACTGATAATCAGTGGAAAAACCTTCTTAAGTCTATTGGCCAAAAATTTTGCCGCTATCAAATAGACCCCAATTGAAAATTATGAGAAAAACATTTTGCACATGTGTGCCCCCAACATTTATAAAATAAATGAGGTTGTTGTCTAGAATAGGCCCAATAACATTGTCTCCCTCCACATCCTCAGTACCAACCGTAAATTCCTCGATTCTATTTTTCTCTTCTTATTGCTCACGTGCAAGTGAAAGAATTAAATATCTGCATAATCGTCTTTTCCCCAATCTATTTAGAATGATTTGTCTCAGGTTTTGAATCATCCTCTCTAACAATCGTAAATACACTCACCAGGCTAATAATTCTATTGGAGTAAGAGAATGATCATCCTCAAAGCAAAGAGAATGATCGTCCCCAAAGTGATCAAGCTTGTCGATCTCAATCTCCTTTTTCAACCTTCTTCTGGACTCAATAACTTAAGGAATCTCACCTTGGATGCTAGAGTGCATGAAGTGGACATTTCCCTTGGAATACCTCACCAATGATTGGAGGCCAATCAATGGAATCAGAACTGCCAAAGCAATGAATCATCACACTTCAAGCAAACATCATTGAAATTTCAGCATCCTCATTTCAGTGAAGCATTGTACAATTTAATACAGTCTAGGCATTCCCTTCATAATGGCAACTGAGAAAACTTCTACCATTATCAAAGATGCCAAAAGTTAACATATTTTGACTAAATTTATTAGACGTAATGTTTCATCACATATAATGACACTTTGCCACATATAGCTACTATTTGGAATTGGAAAATACATCAACACCATCTCAAGGAACTCATAAAATTCAAATACTACAATCATCTAAGTAGCATGTGGCTCACACAAGTCATCATTGGCCAAGGTGTTGTTGAAGTTAGCAACCAACATTATTGGCCGCTCACCAGCAAAATAAAATGGTAATTTCATGTCCTCTAGTTATTAAGATCTATAAGTGAGTCATATCAAAAAAGATCTATAAGTGGGGTCAGTAGGTCCAGACAATGGCACCGATAAAAATAAAATTATCCAAGGAATGAAAAGAAAATAGGGATTTTTATACAGATAACCCTCTATTGAAACCTTCATAATTCTGAATTACACCAAACCCTTTCATAGTTGTTAACCATTACATAGCATAAGCATGTGTTAACTTCCATCCATTTTTCCCTGTTAACATTGACAAAAATCATTCAATATTTAAAATTTTAGCACTCTGAGTTCACCATATTTACTAATAGTGCCCCTCCTTCCCCTTCACCCCTTCCCTCTCTTTTGTCTTCATCATGCCTCCTCCCAAACTCATATTAATTAGAGGAAGAAGCAAAGAAGAAGAGATTCGTCAGGCGAGCATCTTAGATTATTCCTATTCGTTGAGGAATCGAGGAAAAAATTTATTCTTTTTTGTTCATACGTTGAGCCGCACACTACCATGCCACCCATTTCACTCCATGCGTCGATTTGGAAGAAATTTGACCTCCCAAAATTGATAAATTTAACACCCTATTAAGAAGGGTTTGTCCATTGTTCTTGGTTCGTCTACCTCCTCACCGCACACAACAGTGTGTGCTACCACTAGCGCATAGCTAGAGCCATTCAAGCCCACGTTGTTGATCCAGCTCCTCGCAACGTCGCATAATCGTGTGTTGTTGCATCTGCTGAGTATCTCAGCACGCAACCATGAGCAACTCTTACTACTCATTCTACTCCATGTAACAGTTGTTGATCCCCATTCCACACGAGTTGTTGCTCTTAGTCTCACCACCACATGTCGTCATCTAAACTCGTCGCTTCCTCCATCTCCACCAAGCAACCATGCATCACCAAGCAACCATGCATCATTCCATACACCTTCTTCTTTGATCTCTGATTCAATCTCAACCACGCACAAAGACCATCACCACTTTCTTACTCCCCGGTTCTAATTCTATCTCCCATATCCCCTACCATCTACGGTAACCTACATGGTCGAAGCATTAGACTCTTCTTCTCCATCCGACATCGGAGCTACCACCCCATTGTCCCTTTTCTCTATGTCTAACGTCATCTCTGAGCCCTCAAGATCGAGAGCATAACCATTCTTGCACATCTGAGCAGCAGCATAGGGTGGGGAGTCTCTTCTTTCTAAAAGCAACACATCAAATGAAAGCACTTTGCCCAAGATCTCCTAGATGATCCCATAAGTCTATCATCGGAGATGATAAGGAGTATCTCAAGAGTTCACAACAGATTTACGATGATGTTCTAAAGAAGGGCGTGCATGCATAAGTGCCCATGGCATCTTGAGGACATCGAGATAGCAGGCTAGCAGCTTCATCAACCTTGATGGGGGCTGAGGCAGGCAACGGAAAAGATTGAGGAGAGTGTGGGAGGAGGCTTTGGGGGAAGGAAGGGAACACGGGAGAGGGAAAAGGTTTTGGGGGAAAGAGAATTGGGGGTTTAAAAATCCCAATAAATATTGACAATAAGATTAAGGGTAACAAGATTAACAAGGGAATGGTTGAGTTAGTGAAGGAAATTAACAAAGGGTTCGAGATGTAAGATGAAGTAACTATTTAGTATTTATGGGTCTGGGTGTAATTCAGAATTATGGAGGGTTCAACACATAATTAGAGAAGTATAGAAGGTTATGTGTGTTAAAATCCTAAGAAACTACCATGACCCTCGAACTGGAACAAGATGCCTCCAAATGTGAATCCACTACTTTCCACTCTATGAGTAAACCAGCACGCCTCCTTATAGTTTCTCACTGAATGCAAGCCATGCCCATTCAATTATCTCAACTCGTGTGTGTGTTCAAAGGTGATAACTTCATTTCCTAGATAAGGAAGATATACATTCCCGGTCTCCCAAGGAATATTTGATAATTTGTGTCTCCATCACATGCATCACCTTTTATTCCATGTAATAATTTTCATGTACATCACTTTCCAAAAAAAGACAAGATAGATCGTCAAGTCTATGGACTAGCTCCCTCAAATCAAGCTCATAAGTTGAGTTGGGATTGGTGCACCTTAATTATTCACAGACGACTAAGCAAATGTCATCGTCAATGGTTGAAAATCAAACATGGGATAAAGAGACTGTATGGTTTCCAAAAAAACTCAACATCCACCAATGATAGAATGAAGCAATGAGATGTCTCTTCCGCTCTCTCCCCCACAAAAAATGGTGTCTCCCCATTTGCGGACAAGGAAAGCTTTTATGTTACTCATAAATCCTTGTAGTGTAGGGGACCAGTTCAATTTTATTTCACTAGGTAAAAGCTACAGAGGTGTCCATGGGATGATATGTGTACAAATTACAAAACAAAAACTGTAAAAGCTATAAGTGCATTAAAAAGAAGGAAAGTAATCAAAGATACTTGCAGAAGACCCCAACACTGTCACATACAACAACAGCTCTAACCGAATAACCTCCAGCTTTGGTTTGATCCCAATAGATCACCATAATTGTCTAATCGATGAATAAAATCAACAAGCATCCTATCTCCAAAAGTTGAACTCTCAACTTTCAGCATTCACTAGCTACAACATAAATCTTTGTTTGCATAAGCTTTTGTATCCACTATTAACAATGTCATTTTTTCCTCCATAAGCATTAAAAAGAAATCAGCAACCCAAACCAAAAAAAGAGGAAGGAGAGAGGAAAGGCTCCCGCGCACCTAGGTGATATTACCTCCTATAAGGAGATAGTGCTTATAAGTAGAGGATACCCTATGAGAAAAGTTGTTGCCCTCCAGGGATCCGGATAGACTAGAAATCCCAAAAATATACATAGTTGTCTGCGCCCGAGCCTTTTGAAAAAATTAGACCAACCACTAAAAACCCGTATACCCTTTGCGTAATAAAATCACATGATGAAAAGTCGGTCCCCTTTGAATACCCAGATCTGCCACATGGGAAGGTTTTGTTATGAATGCCAGATGGGGACAACAATAACATCATGTGTCATCAAGGGGAATCTCATCCAGCCATTAAAGCCCCTTTTGGAATCTCCCAAAATGTCACCCTCAATCATTGGAACAGACTAGTCCACTCCTCTGACACCCAATTGAAACCACTCAACTTCCATATGTCCATGGCAGTTCACCGTCAACATCGAGATTTCATGGCCGGTCCAACAAACGGCATGGAAAAGGTGAAGTGTTGTTTATTTTTTAAAGAGTAATCTGGCATTCTCCCATATTAAAAGGATTTTTTCTCACCCCTTGAATACATCCTTATTTTTATTTACCGAGCTACTGCACTGTCTCCTCGAACTACCAAGTACCAACATATTTGGAAATGGAAGGTTTCACTGCAGGTCAGGGTTTTTTCTTTGGTTGCTGAGATGGGGTAGAAGGGATAGGTCCTTCCAAGGAGCAGTCGGCTCTTGTCAGAGGTGTTTGGATGATTTTAAGAATGTGGACCACTTGTTCTTCTCGTGTAACCTCTATGGCAAGTTTGGGAGAAGGTAGATTTGGGTATGGTTTACAGATTGTGTGAATATGTTTCGGACCTCTACCGGTAGAAGGATGGATCTGGACCGCAAAGTGTTTGAGTAGCCACAGATCTTTGGGTCATTTGTTTGGCGAGAAATGGCACGCTATTTAAGGGTGAAAATTTAAAAGAACATGCCAAGATACTTAAAATCGCATGATCCTTGCAACTGTACATTTTCATTTGTGAATACAAAGTTTTTTGGGCAGGCCTCTCCTCGACGCCTCACCCTTTTTTCCTTCAGAAAAAGCTACTACATTATAGTGATAGATCTGTTGCACGACTCATGGCTAACAATCCAGTGTGTGAGCAGGTCAGTTATAATTGTTTTTAGAAAATGTGTACGGAATAATTCACATATAGATAGTAGCTTGTTCTCTGAAGTGTAGGAAGTAAATTACCTTTCTCGATCCCATGAATTATCAGAGCATGTCCATCTGGGAGGAAGAAGGGCATCAGCAGGCAGTTTTCGCCATTTCAAGCAATCCTCGCATTTAGCCCACTGGTCCTTTCCACTGATGAAGAAATCAAACTTTCAGATAGTAGAAATGAAGTTTCAGCATACATATCCAAGTGATAAAAGCCACTCGAGGATCTAAACTTCCAGTCTTCACACAAATGAAGCAATCCCTCACATGCATTGTGATCTATTACCATCCTAAATTTTCCATGTAGAGTATATTTCAACAAAATGAAAGCCTATATTGGCAGAATGAGTACAAAAATCAGCTCTATAGTTCAGCCTAGTGATCGAATTGAGATGATTCGACCATTTAGATGCCACGATACGAACTAACCAATACTCAAACACAGCACTTTATATCCCTGCCAAAGCAAAAGCGTACAATGTTGGACCAATTTATGAAGTATGACCGAGTATTGAGTAAAGGCAACTTACAAATGAACCAAATCCGTCAAGCTTGCTTTTCATATAATTACACGGATATTTAAACCTATATACACACACACATATATATACATGTACTTACACACCTACACATATACATATACATACTTACATATGCGGGCACACACAAGCATTCAAGTGAGAACCTAAGGATCTAAGATTCCAATCTTCACATAAATGGAGCAATCCACCATAGTGTGTTTTCCCCTTTTTTGACTCAAAAGATAGAGCAATCCCCCACACATATTATGACCATTCAAAATTTTCCAAGTACGTTTGACAAATGAAAACTTATGTGGGAAGAATGAATACAAAAGCAAACTCCATGGTTCATCGTAGTGATGGACTTGACATGATTCAACCATTTATAAGCCATGGTATCAATGAACAAAATACTCAAACACAGCACTCAGTGTTCCTGACAAAGCAAAAATGTACAATGTCTGACAATTAACCTATAAAGCATGGCCCAGTATTGTGTAAAAGGAACCTACACATGAATCATATCCATGAAGTGTGATTTTTATATCGTTTCATGAATATTTATACCTATCCTTTACCTAACCTAATGCCACGGAGATTTATATTACAAAAGCATCTCACTTAAAAAAATAATACTAGAATCATAAGATGGTGATGGTTTCTTGTTCCATAGAGAGTTATCCTCATTTACAATGCAAAGATGCCTTTTAAGTCCATTAATTCTTTAAATGGCATAAGTACTAGCTAAGGAGTATAAGCATCAACTGCAACCTGATACTAAGAAATCCTAGCAATTACGTTTTCCGATAATAAGTGAAAGACTATTGACCATCTATTCTCTGGTTGTCCTCCGGGAGAGAGTTCAGAACCTGGTCTGACTTAAATGAATTTGGATACAAAGACCTTTCCTAGGGCAGCCTCCCACCTGGCCCCGTCAACATTGGGTGGTTTATTTCAGGTTCCTGTCCAATTAAGGTAACAACTATGGTGTCTGAAGTAGATAATGTGAATGGACGTGCCAATGGAATTTAAAGGTAATTTAACTAAGTTACTCATTGCGTTTATTATATTGATAGATTTCATTATATTTTTTGAACTTAGTATAGATAACTAACTTCAAGCAGTTGCCCTTATTCTCCTAAACAAAAAAGTGGTATATACTGCAGAACATGTTTCGGCATTATCTGTACTGACATTATTAATATTCATTAGTGTCTATTCATGTATTGGGATTAGTGATATCCAATTCTTCATCCACGGCATGTATACCAACAATGGCACTAACAAGGAATGATGAAGCTCGGTCTTTCGTGGAAAAATGCTTTATGTGTTGGACATGCAAGTCTACGGCGAGACATTATGCAATAAATGTTAATGCAAATATCCTTCCTTGATCTGAAATGAAGATTGATTAACTTGTATAATAGATCCCTTAGTACAATTAAGGTTGTGTACCATGACTATCTTGATGATCATACAGTTGTTGATTCAATTGTTGAATCATAGAGACTGGTGCTTGGATGAATATCTAAAGAGTTAAATTGAGGACTCATCAAGCACCGTCAAATGATTATTAAGAGAGGATCTCTAGCCTGAGAAGGAGATGGCCATCCTTTCTTTAAAGGTTGATATCTGACCGACCTCTTGATGCAGGTCTTCTGCATAGGAATAGAGATTCGGAGGTGTCGATTAGTTAGGTCAAAGAGTTGACTTAACGAGATCGAGATAACGAAAGACCTATGTCGTATGCTGTCACGATATAGGCACGCATCCTCTGACCAGAGACAGATGTGTTACTATATGTCCGAGTATGTACATTTGGCAGACCAATAGGTTAATGACCTAATCAAGGTCTATACACCTGTGCTCTAGTGTGCATACAAAGGCATGTGAATAATACGATCTCTCAAAGGAATCATACAGGTTCATTTACTGAGCCGGAAGACATGAGCTCACTCATGGGATATTGGAAAGAAACAAATTTCGTGCATGGTCGTCTTGCTTTGGAAGCTTGAATGAATTTGTAGGTTTGATATATGCTTTTGGAAAGTATATGATCAACATCTGGGTATGATATATGCTTTTGGAAAGTATATGATCCATACCAACTCCCAATAGTTAAATGAGAAACTTAATGATAAAATCCTGAAGGAGACAGTCTAAATAGATATAAAACTTCGGGTTTATTCTTGGTCTTCCAGTATGCAGGATATATGGGTATTAGGAATACCTGAGAGTGACGTGATCATAAACGATAGTATAATCATGATGCTTCTAGCCCTAAGGAGTGATGAAACGGGTCTGGATTTTAGTGACTCCTCTCAGTAGAGATGCAATCTGATCTTGGTCCAAATGTTGGACAGTGATCTGAATGTGATTCAAATGCAATGAGAAGATTAGATTTGCAGTCTTGATTTAATCAAGCATCTATGAGAGGCATGCAAGATCTGGATTTGAGATGTGATCTCAATATCCAAGTCACTATACGTGGAACAATACAATCGCCATGTCCTTATCTCCAAGTATCCACGGAGAAAGCGTATTATCCTTGAAAGAGTTCAAAGTTAATTTCACTGTTGATATATATGTCCAAGTATTGAGAAAATTGATAACTAAATATGATTTAATTATCATGAATAATATGAATTTGATTCATATTATAAGGAGAGTTATCTGAGATAATTAAATGTGATTTAATTACCAAAGATGTGAATGATATGAATGTGATTCATATTATTTGGGCACATGAGAATAGCGATCCACGATATTAAATGTGATTTAATTATCATGGATATGAATAATGTGGATAGCACTATCCGTATTAATCATGTATATTATAAATGAGATTTATAATATATAAGCGAGAGCTATTTGTAATTTACATTTATTAGTTAAGTGTTGATATGAATTGGATTCACATTGGACAATTAATTGAAAATGTAATTTATATTTTATTTTGAGTTGTGAATGTGATTCACAAATTTCCAATAGCATGATTGCATGTTCACAAGATAATTGTGAATTCTCATTGTGAGATAATGTTGGAATGAGATAATGTAATCTCATTAGAAGAAGATTGGCATCCACCAACAAAGTTGGTGGATGATTATCTCATTCCAATTATCTCCAAAGATAATAGATTTAAGTTGAAATTAATTTATATTAATTATTCAGTATATATTTAAGTGAAATTAAATTAATTGTTGTTGTGTTCTTATAACAAGATCATGGTCATCGAAAGAAACACAAATCAATCTCATCATTGATTTTGTGTTATCCATGGATCCCAAAATACTATATAAGAAGAGGCAACCCTTGCTCTTCAAATTACAACATGAGATACAACATTCTCTCTCTCTCATTCTCTACACACCAACTCTCTCATTCTCATTGTGGTCGTCCACCATGGCGCTCTAAAGAGAGCCGTCATCGTCGCAGCATCGTTGTTATGCTGCCAAATTGTTTGCTTGTGGATCTCCGTCTCCTTCGGTGTGCCTCGTTCGTGAAGAAGACGTCGGATTTTGTGAGACGAGATCAGGAGATTCATTGCTTGGATTATCAACATGGATTGCGAGGAGCACGCATCTCATCAACACGCTCGCAAGCGTCTCCTCCGTCGGATCGGACTTGAGACAGGAGATCTTCCTTTAGCAACTCGATCGCAACCACGCTTCAAGAGGTAAACCTAATACTTGTTTGTGGTTTAGATGAAACGATCCGAGAAGTGTTCTTAGATCATGTAGTTTCATCGTTTAAAATTTTTAAGTTCCAATGACTAGTACTACTAGTCGCTCCCGATTGCATACGATGCGATCATCACGCTTCTGTGATGCGCTTAAGAATTTTCTCATATCCTTCATTACGATTCAGCAAACTGACAAGTTCCACACTCAAAGGTCTTTATCAACGTTAGTTTAAGAAACATCTGAGATGGAGCTCTGGAGGATGGGTGATCAAGATGTAAATGTCATAAAAACAGAAACAAGGAGAGAAAAACAAGAATTAAAAAATATCAAGATAATATAAGTCATAACCACCACGAAAGATAGTATCATTTGAATAACTGAAAACATAAAAAATGCACTCGAAAATAAATCTACAATTAAGCATCAAACATAACCATAGCATGCTCAAAGGAAAATCAAGAGCAGAAAAGACTCCAAAGAGCTTGAGACTGGATGAGAACTCTACACTGCCAACTTAGGTGACTGGCGAATGTGCAATTGGTTATGAACAGGCTTCACAATGGATAATTGTTGGGAAAAATATGAGACTTGTTTATTCCTTGAGCCCTAAGCTCTCTTATATAGAGGATAGACCTATGGGCAAATTACATAATACACACAAAATGAAAATGAATAGATAAAAGAGTACAGAAACGTAGAAATATATCTCTACACTCTCGCTCAAGATGGAGCATAGATATTTATCATGCTCAAGCCTTCGTGCACAGAATGACGTGATGCATTCCAAAAGGTGTACATTGGAACAGAAGAAGCGCATGATCTTCTCACTCACCGACCAGCCAGCTTCTTGGATAAACACTTTTGAATGATCCTCTAAGTAAGGCATGGGTGAAAAAGCATATCGTCCAGTCCCCTAAGCTGACATGGGATGTAGAAATGAAGCTCTTCTGAATCATGCCACGTATATAGTGACAATTGACCACAATTTGCTCTCCTTTCGTGGAATGCAAGATTATTAGCAATGAATAAGGCAGCTTGATTGTCGCATTTCGACATGGGAAGAGGAACATCTATATGTAGATCTGTAAGGACTTCTCGAACCCACATCATTTCCATGCTTGTGCCATAACCTTATACTCAGATTCAACGCTAGATCTAGCAACTACAGTTTGCTTCTTGCTTTTCCATGAGACAAGTGAATCTCCAACAAATATAGCAAATCTAGTTGTGGACTTCCTGTCCTTCGGGCACCCTACATAATCTATGTCTATGCATGTTGAGAAGGTGATGGTGCCACCTCTTTTAAATAGCAGTCTTGTACCAAGAGATGATTTAAGATACCTCAGTATCATCTGTATAGCATCCATATGTACCTGACGATGTTGCTCTATGAACTGGCTCACCCGACTGACAGCAAATGAAATATCGAGTCTAGTAGTGGTAACATAAAGAAGCTTTCCCACCATTCCATATTTCTTCTCCTATCAACCTCATTTGTATCATCAGTATATAGCTTCATGCTTGGATCCATGGGTGTGATAGCAGGTCGGCATCCAAGCATACCCGTATCACTTAGCAAATCAATGACATATTTTCTTTGAGTCATCACAAGTCCTTGTTGATTTATGGTAAACCCCAATCCCATAAAGTATCTAAGAGCTCCAACATCCTTGGTAATAAATTCGCAACCCAGGAATTCATTTGCCCTCATTATTCCTAGTATGTCATCTCTTGTAATAAGTACATCATCAACATACACCATAATAGCAATCATGCATTTTGAGGTTCTCTGCATAAAAAGAGAATGATCAACACTCAACCGTTTGAACCCTTGCTTCTCAAACAAATCTGAGAGCTTCTGGAACCAAGCTCTCGGGCTCTGCTTAAGGCCATAGATTGCCTTGTGAAGTCTACACACCTGTGAACACTCCTCCTCAGTAGCGAACCCCGATGGTTGCTGCATGTAGACTTCCTCCTGAAGATCACCGTACAAAAGGCATTCTTGACATCAAGTTGAAACAGAGATTAATCTCGAACCATGACAACTGCTAAAAGAATCCGTAGGGTAGAATGACGATCAACTGGAGAGGTGTCAAGATAATCCACCCCATATGTCTGAGTAAAGCCACGTGCAACTAGTCGAGCCTTGTACCGATCAATGTTGCATTGTCGTCTGCATTATGCTTCACTGTAAATACCCATTTGCAACTTACCCCAATGGGGGTCAAGACCAGACTCCAAGTACCTCTTGACAGAAGAGCCATCATCTCCTCCTCCACAACTAGATGCCACCTGATATCCGTCCATGCATCCTGGTAAGTACATGGCATGGCCACGTGGACAAAGCAACAACAAACCTCCTGAAGTCACCCGCCAGACGCTCGAATGTGACATGTGAAGCAATCGAATATGAAGCACAAGAACGATTCTGCTTCCTAATAGCAATAGGTAATTCAAGATCAATCATCATCCATGCCATCTACCTGATCATCAACCTCCGGAGATATCCCCTATTGAGAGACAATATCAGTCACCACATCAATAGAAGTAGTGATGTAGTAGTGGTGAAACCAGAACAATGAGAGGAGGTGGGACTGATTGAGGTAATGGAGGAGGTGGTAGTGGAGATGGTGATGAAGGCGGTTGGCGCATGGGTGAGGGTGGAATATAGACCTTATTATATGAATATGAACGTGTCAATCTATCACTTGTACGAGAAAAATACGTGACAGACTCAAAAATTTGACATCCACGCATACATAATATCTCTTATGTAATAGATCATAACAACGATAACCCTTCTGAGTTATGGAGTACCCGACAAAGACACATTTGACAGCCCTAGGAGAGAGCTTGTCAATATCTGAAGACAACTGAAGAACAAACGTAACAGATCCAAAAACATGAGGGGTAAGAGAGAACAACTCCTTGTCAGGAAAAATAAGGGAAAAAGGTATCTTCTCCTCCAACACCGATGAGGGCATGCGGTTAATGAGATAACAAGTTTTGAGGATTGCATCACCCCAGAATGAATGAGGTACACAGCTTTGGATCAGGAGAGTACAGATGACATCAAGGAAATGATGGTGCTTTCTTTTAGCAACACCGTTCTGTTGAGACGTATACGCGCATGATGTTTGATGAAGAATACCACGAGATGAGAAGAATTGAGAGAGCACATGAGTACAGAATTCCAATGCATTATCAGTCCTTCCAATTTTGACAAAGGTGGAAAAAACATTATGCACTTCTTTAATGAAATTTATAGTTGCATTTCCACCTTCCAATTTATTCTTCAACAAGAAAATCCAAAACAAACAACTAAAATCATCCACAGCAACTAAACAAAATGTGTCCCTGATGATCGGGAACACGACTTGGACCCCAAATGTCTACATGGAAAACTCAAAAAGAGAGCTACGGCTCTGACTCTGACAACTAGGGAAGACAAACCGATGATGCTTCCCTAGCTGGCACGCCTCACAGTTGAATGACGAGCGAGGTAAAATCTGGGAAAGGACTTGACGCAGTTTTTGAAGTGGTAGATGACTGAAGCGCAGACTCCATAGGGAGTGACTGCTCTAGTGGAATGGGAGGATATTCCAGCATATGGTGTTTGGACTAGTCGATAGAGCCCACCTTGCTCAAGGCCATAGCCAATCACCTTGCCCGTAAGAATGTCCTGAAACACAAGAGATGATGGGTCAAATATTGCTCGACAATGTAAATCTTTAGTAGTATGACTAATAGATAGTAAATTCATTGAGAAATAAGGGCATGCAGCACATTTTGGAACCACATAGAGGGCGTCAAGATGATCCCATTGTCTTGTGATTGGGGAATAAGTCCCATCTGCTATCAGTGTTCAGGAAATCGGCCGAGTATACCGCATACTCGGCCGTATACTCGTATTCAGTAGACTTGGCGCACCGAGTATTGTCAAATCGGCATCTAGGCGGGTCAGGCCGCATACTCGGCCGAGTATACCGTATATGCGACCGTTTATGCGGCCGATTTTCAAATAAACTTTTTTTAAAACCTTAGAGTAAGTTCGGGCATCCGACTTAATGCTCTTTCAATTGATGTTTTTGCTCACTTGACTCTATTATCCCAATAGTTTTGTTCCTTATACCTTCAATTCTTTATTATTATAATCAAGAATATAATATTTAGAGGATATTAACATGATATTAAAAATTTATTTATATTTTTAATAATAAAAAATACCAAACCGTATAAAACCGCATACTCGCCGCATACTCTCCCGCATACCGCATACTCTCTATTCAGTGACCCCTCCAACTGAATACCGCATACCGCCTTCCTGAACATTGTCTGCTATGACCACAATCCTTCATGGAGAAACATGCTTATAGGCTATGAGTTGATCTATATCTCCACACAGATGATGTCCTGCACCAGAATCTATGATCCATTCTAAGATATCTAAACCATGATAAGAAGTAGAGGAATGAACACTACCTAAGATACTAGCTCCTGCAGTAGCAGCAATGTCCAAGCTGTTCTCTGAAGTAGGTGAAGGGATACTAGTTGGGGGCATGATGTCTCTCAGTCGAGACACAAGCTCATCATATCGTTGATCTGTTGTGAGTGGAGCGGCATAGGGCTGAACCTGCTCTGCTATGTGGGTCAACATTGGGAAACCATGTTTGAAGTAGCATGTATCTTATGTATGACCAGATCGACGACAATAGGTACAAGATGGTCCACGACCATGTCCACCTCTACCACGTGATCCCCATTCACGGAATTGAGATGGACCACCTCTTCCACGAGAGGTCATCATGGCAGAGAAATTCGGCACTGGAACAGGAGTTGAAATATTGATCCGGCACAATCTACGGAAGGCCTCCTCCATGGGAGGAATGGTAGCATCGACAAGTATCTAGGAGGAAGCGACCTCATACTATGAGTCAAGAGAGGCCAGGAAGATACCAACCATCGTAGCATTCCAGTATGTCTTCAACTGCTCCGGAGTAGTCGTGAGAGGCATAAAGCTACGAAGCTTCTCAAACATCCCGTGCAGGGCAGTATAGTGAGCATGTAGGGGTTGACCATTCGCTTTATATTGAAGAAGTCACGTTGAAGCTGTAGAACTTTGTCTCATCTTGGCCTGTGAATACGTGGCAACAAGAATGTCCCACATGGATTTGGTAGTGGACTGGTGCAGGACATCGTTTGCATTCTCCGGTATCAAGGTACCAAACAACCAGACCCGAGCATATGTGTCATCATCCTCCCATGAGGCATACAACCATGTCTTCTCTGTCAGCTCTTCCTCGGTAAGAATATGCTTATTACCCATCAACTTCATTAGGCTCTACAACTCGTAATTCAACTCATCCATCTTGACTATGGGTGTTGGACCTATGAAGGCACTCGTGGTGGGGATGTCTATCTTGTCTCTGACATGTTGCCAGTAGAAAAAGACTAGGATCGTAGACTTGAAGAAATAATTGTCTACACTGGCAAAGGAGGATTTGGTTTTATGTGCAGACTCAAACTGCAACCAAATCCATCACAGTTCCTAGAAAGAGTAGCGGTCAGCGGCGGAGGCGACTCCTCAAGAGAGGGGGTGGTTGGTGGAGGTATAGGGTCTCTGGGGTACGAGAGCTTCGATCTAGGACCGTTGCTCTGATACCATGCTGAGAAAATATGAGACTTGTTTATTCCTTGAGCCCTAGGCTCTCTTATATATAGATATGGGAAAATTACATAATACAGGCAAAAGGAAAAGGAATAGATAAGAAAGTACAGAAACATATAAATATATCTCTGCAATAACAGTTCTAGGAGAGTCATAAGGTGAAAGGTTGTTGCATTCTATGTTCAAATGAGTAGATGCTTCAAAATAAATAACAAAAGCTATTACAAGAGAAGATTTGGCTATTGTAACTGAGATAGTAGCCGGACTTATAGTGGGAGTGCAATCAGATGAAAGGCTTTAAAGAAGTTGAATGAGCATGAAGTAATCATTAGCATAAAGTTTAACAATCCTGTCCAATTGTACCTCATCTGAAGTCATCTAAACAGTAACAGATGCATCATCTTTTGTAGAAGAGGCCACATTGGCCCGACTAGGTCTACCGAACTTTGTATGAACACCTATTAGAAAGGTTATTGTATCAGGGGCAATGAATGCAAGGAGGAAATTGTGGTCACGACTACGGTAAGAGCCACAACCTCGGCCTCCTCGTAAACTATAGAGACCATCACATGCAAGTGTCGCAAGAAATGCAGTGCTCTCTACAACCTAAGCCGGACTAGAAAGTCCAAGAGAAGTCTCAAGTTGTTACAGACGATCGAAGGTCACCTTAATAAAAGGGATAAAATCAAGTATAATAAACTAATCCTTACAGTCTGACAACAACAATTCAGTCCAACTAGAAACATGTATACTTGTCATTCTGATCGCTCCGCAACCTGCTCGGCGTAGCAAGAGGGCTGAAAGGCAACCAATTCCTTAAAGAGGCTAATGAAGGTCTCTGAAGTCTTCTCTAGGTATAGGGTTGATATTTAGCAGAGGGGTGTCTCTTGCCATAATGGCATGTGCAAATGTTGACTATGCAAGATGCCCTAAAGACAAGAAGTTTATCTTTGATTTTTGCATTCTTTATAGAGAACTCATTGGTCTCATGGAAAAGTAAGAAGCAGATTGTGATTTCTAGGTTGAGTGTTGAATCCAAATACAGAGTTATTGCACATGGGAGCACTGAGATGATGTGGGTCAGACCTGTTCGCACAGACATAGCTATTGACATGCCTCTTCCAATATAGTTGCTATGTGACAATCATGTTGCATTTTTCATTGCCGACAATCCAACTTTCTATGAAAGGATTAAATACATAGAGGTAAATTACCATCACATAGGAGACATGATACAAAAGAGCTTCATCTCTACTTTACACATCAACCGAGGGGAACATACAGCAAATACTTTCACCAAGGCCTTAACAACAGGCAAGGCCTTAAATGCCGGATTTCGGTTTCGTTTAGGATACTGACCGAAATGAAATTTCGGTCATCTCGGTCTGTTTTTGAACTAAGCCCCCCAAATTTCGATCGACAACGACCATTTCGGTCGGATTTCGGTCACCCACCGAAATCGAAATTCGATCGAATTTCGTCGAAATTAGAGGCCATGACAACAGGGTCGTTCCAGAAATGGTGTTCCAAGATAAGCATAATTGGCATCTATGCTTCATCTTGAGGTGGTATTGAGAATTATTAGCATTTATATATTTCTTTATTTCTTACCTATATAATTTATCCTCTGGGGCTTCTCCTCTCTACATAAATGAGAAAATTCATCTTGGGTTCCTAACCAGATCAAGATGCATTATGAGATGCATTATGAGCACGTCCGAATTTTGTTGTTTATCATGAAAACGAATGAGCAAGGTCCTCCCACTT
Source organism: Ottelia alismoides (assembly GCA_037367405.1). Taxonomy (NCBI): domain Eukaryota; kingdom Viridiplantae; phylum Streptophyta; class Magnoliopsida; order Alismatales; family Hydrocharitaceae; genus Ottelia; species Ottelia alismoides. The sequence continues at coordinate 393,706 of JAZKJV010000335.1, forward strand.
GTCATTAGTTGTAAACTTATAGAGAAGATTCGCAATAGTGAATTGTTTAACATTATTTGAGAGCTAATTTCATAAGCTGAAAATTTCATGTCTAAGTGTTTTCTCTCACTACCATGAAGAACCGATTGGTAAATAGCGATAAGGATTAAGGACCAACGAAGGTCTTGGTGATGATGAGGAGTCTTTATGGGAGGGAGAAATCAAAAATGGAGGATAGACGGGGAGCATATGGTAGCAATAAAGGAGCCCATAGTAGACACAAATGTTAGGGCTTTTTGAGTACCTCGAGCGAGATTAAGGTTAGGGTGGGAGGTTTTTTTTAAAGAATAGAGTGGGAGGTTTGTGGGGCTCATTTAGATGAAAGTAAGAGACCATCACTCCAAGACCACGATTCTAATACTATGTAATAGGAGAGAATTGCTTATTTATTTATTTTTCAAAAAAAGAGGAAATATGCAAAGGTATCTGCTCCAAATATGCTAAAAAGATGTTAAAGAAATAGTTACATCAGCTAGACTCAAGAAGAGTTCGCGCTAAAAGAATTACATTTTCATTACAAAAATAATCCGCTCAAAAGATTACTCTGTTGCATGCTCACCATATTGCCATGATCACCGCCATTGGTAGCAATAACTCTGTAATGGGGCGAAAGCAGAAATTTAACGAATATTCCCAGCAATCAGTGAGGTAAATACAAGGTAACCACCCAATGCGAAGATCGCTCCATGTATCCTTCATCCTCTGAGATTTGAAAAGGTGATCATCAATTTTTTCCTCCTATTCACATAGAGTGCACGTACTGCCAGCCTACCATTGCCTATTATGAGTTAGCCCACCTATCCTTTGTAAGTATTCTACTATGTCGCATCAACCAAAGAAATACCTTGATGCGAGTAGGGACTTCCATCTCCTAAATATAAATGCAGCCACATATCAACACCTCATCCATTTGATTTGAACATTCAATCAAAGCCTCGTATGCTCGTCGAACCATGAAATCATCACTTGTCCATGCCCAATGGTCATGCCCGTCCACTGAGCATGCTAATGGATTCCAAGAGTTCAACTAACTCTTGGAACGCTTTTCAGAAAGATCTGCACGGAAGATCAGGGTCCACGCATTATCTTCCCAGTAACCGGAGACCGCATCGTTTTTATCTGCCATCAGTGCAAACAGACAAGGAAAACGTGATGCTAAGGTCTCACCATCACTCCGGTCATCAATCCAGAAGGCAAAGAAGCATCTGCCTCTAAGAAAAAGAGAGTGTCGGTAACTGGGGAGTACACAACAGACACCTTTCTAAAAGGCAAAAGTATACTAGTTTGTGTACTGCAGGTCAATTTGGGCATAGATCCCATAAATTCTATGAATTAATCTGCAATAAAGGTCATTACTATCTCCCATAACCTTGTAACCAATTTGACAACAGAGCATAGTTCATAGTGTCCAACCGAGGAATTCTAAAAACCTCCATCTTCCTTAGGAAGCATAGCCGTATCCTAATCGACCAAATGCTTGTCGTTATTAGTGTCCAATCAGGGTATTCCCAAACCTTCGCCTTCATTAGGAAGCGTAACTGTATCCTAATCGACCAAATGCAAGCCCGACATTCATAGTGTCCAACCGGGGTATTCTCAAACCTCCATCTTCCTTAGGACATGTAATCGTATCCTAATCAACCAAATGCATGCCGATGAGTTCTAACCAGATCCAACCCAGAAGAATCCTCTACAAACATCGACATATCCATGTCAGCAGCAAACTTGACGACTTAAAGTTCTATACAAGGATAGTTGCAAGGACGGCCCACACCAGAACGACACGCCTTTTATATACGAGATGAAGAGTTTAGGATTTTGCAGAAAATTGGATAAGTTCCTCTAGGCGAAGAGCCTTGGGTTTAAGAGATTACATAAGCACCCCTACGAGGCAGCCTACGTTTAGGGTAAGATTACATGAATGCCAAAAAGATAAAAGAGTAGAATACATATATTATATTATATTACAATAAACATTATCAACAGACTTGTACATGAAATTGTTTCATGAGTATGCCGAATATAGTCTCCACGCACAAAAGATTCTAACATAATCTAGAAAACCCTAAGATATATATAAGAACTCAGCCCTCTCTAAAACGAAAACAGATGGTATAAACTCTACGAAAGAATACTCAAAGTGCCTACTATAATAACCATATTTAATATAAAACATAAATTTACAGTACATAAGCAATATCAAAAGTATGCCTTACTCAGATGACATAAGTCATCCCATTCCATGGAGAAGATCCCAGATAGGAAAATTCCCAAGGCTCTTTATATAAGCCACCTGACTCCAAATCCTCGCTGTAAACAAGATCCAATGAAACTCAAAATCTATGAAAGCGGATTGTCAAGCTAATTCACTGACGTGTCCAACAAAATGAATTATCCTAGACATTCTATTCAAATAGATACCTAGCAATGTATTTATTCGAGAAACTATAAACTGTATTTGTTTAGTAGCCAAACATATAAGATACAAAAATTAAAAAAAAAATAACCACAGGTATGGTAAAAATATGTTATGGAAGACTGCATTGTAGAAGCTAAAACATAAAAGTATGTAACAAATTTACAAAAGCATAGGAACGCTAAAAAAATGCTACGGACTGGACTGCATTATATGGCACGACAGCCTCCTGAACCAATTAACAATTCAAGCATAACTGACCAAAAGAGGTCACGCTGAGCAATTTTGGCAAAGAAAGTTTAAATATTAGGAATTTAAAAAAAACAAGCAAACAATGTGACTATTACCCAGCTTGATTCGTGGTAAAAATTGTAGGCCTTCCCAAAACGGGTGCTTCCTATAAAAATCACCAGAGAATGGAAGAAAATATCAGATTCCTCAAAATTAAGATTGTTAGATAATATGTTATATATTTTTTAAACGGTTTATCTGGTTGAATGCATGGATTTACTTCAAAAATGCATTTAAGAGGACTGTTAACACAAAAGCTGAGCAATCCTACGATAACCTTCTATAACAAGTGGGTGACAGAAGAAAAGAAAGTTAAACAAAATAACTTGTATATTCCATCCAAAATTTCTGTAAGTTTCTTCAAAAAGATTCTGTAAGTAGCAATCAAAATTATACATTTTGCATCAGTCACTTACCGCTAGTCATTTATTATTACAGATAAAGGCCGGCCATCTCAAAAAACAATTATCCAATGCAGTGAAAAGATCTACTTACAGAATTCATTTAAGATAAGGTTTGTTAACAAAGAAACTGAGGAATCATATGAGTGGGTAGCAAAACCAAATAAAATAACACTTGGATTCTCTCAAAAATTTCCCTATGTAGCCATGAAGAGATTGGAGTTCAGAAGATCCTCCTTGTATTGCGATTCAATTTATTTGCCTATGAATCCTTATCATTACAAAATAAGGTGAACTGTCTTCCCACACCCTGAAACACTGTTCTAATACTTCCTTTCGTAAGAATTTGGCATGTACAACTTGTTGAAAAAATAAGTTATAGTGTTCTATTGAGAAAAGAGGGCATGCAGTCTAGCAGTTCCCTCTGGAGAGCAAAGGGATAAAGTACTAGACAACCAAAAAATGCTAGTGGACAATAAACTGGGAGGGAAATATAAAGCATGGAAGGACATATCGATATCGGTACCATGTCGATACCGATATATCGTCGATATATCGGCGATATATCGACGCCATATCGCCGATATCGGGATTCAGCTCGCCTTTTTTGCGTGTCGATACCCGATATCGAACATATTGGCGATATATCGGTGACCTGTCGATACCGATATATCGCCGATATATCGAGATACGGCCTTCCATGATCTAAAGCAAGAATAACATGTCAAAATGCATGGAAGGAGATTGAACCTCCTTCTGTTCAGTCTCCTAGAAATGTCTGTCATCTGTAACAACCACAAATCTATAACAGAGCTGAGGACCCTGAAATGTCCTCTAACCCCACATTAATGTTGACATGCTCCTGAATCAAGCCCAGCCAGCACCATGATTAGAACTAAATGCATTGAAGCTGAGTAGATGAGTGGATGACCTAGTGCTACGATCTGTTAAAATTGTGCTAGAAAATCATTCATTTGCAACCAAATGCAAAGGCAGATGGCTTTGGAACTGATCAGCTTTTATGTGGCATGATGAGCAGAAGCCCGGCCAACCATGTTTCTCATAGCACGTGTCAAATATGGCCTACTCTCAAATAGAAAGAACAAAGACGCTTAAACCTACCACACAATGGTCACCTCATCCTTGGCCACCATGTACTCTTGCAGCCAAGGCCCTAAATATTGGTTTCAGTCACCATTTCGGTGACTGGCCGAAATGGAATTTTGGTCGAATTTCAGTTGAATTTCGACTGAAATTACAGTCATTTCGATCATTTTTTGTACTAGGGCCCCCATATTTCGGTCATTTCTGCCGATTCGGTCGAATTTCGATTTTGACAGAATATTGATATTCAACAGAAATTCAACCGAATTTTACTGAAATTTGAGGCCATGCTTGCAGCAAAGGAATCCCCCGGACCTCATGTATCAGCCATAGCTGAGACAGTGATAAAACTCTATGTACTATGCATTAATCCAACTAATACAACCATACTCTTCTTCAATAAGAGGAATCATTGGACCTATGCGCAATTGATTCCTTCCAGAATTCATAAATAGGATCAAGTCCAGATAAACACTCCAACCATGAACACTTCTCAGTATGCTCTCCCGTGGCTCAGAGGATAACAAATGTGAAGCTTCTCAAACAATGCTTTAAAGACCAGTGTAATAAACATGAAGAGGCCGGACATAATAGATGATCTAAGGATAGCATGACGCTGTTCTAAGATTAATGTCTCATTTATTGCCTGAGAATAAGCATTGGCAAGAGTATCCCACATAGGCTTAGTCAATCTTGAGGCAAGAGTATCACCTAACCCCCGTGCCACAAAGGATGGCCAAACTTGCACATGTCGGGTTTCTGGAGCTCATGCCTCCTATTCTTCCTTTCTTTTTCATTTACTCTTCTATGGGAGCTCAAACTTTATTTCATTAACTTAGCAAGTTCCTTGGAATTCTCTATGTCTATAATTATGAATAAAACATGAGAAACTCATAAAAATCTCTAATAGTTGATTTTTTATTCATGGATATAGCTTAAACTGAAAGGGATAATTACACCTATAACCCTGAGTAATTTCGCAATAACATTCATGACCCTGCATAATCGCGAATTACACGGGAAACCCTGAGTAGTCACCCCGTCTTACACTCATGACCCTCCGTTAGTTTTCTCCTTAACCCAACCATAGTATTGGGTTAATCTAACCTCTAACCTATCCAACGGCTGCTAAATTTAAAAAAAATAGAAACCTTCTACCTCCTCCCTTCCCTTCTTCCTCCTCCGACAGCCACCCACTCCGAAGCCCGCCCTCTCCGGTCGGGCAGAACCCCACCTCCCTTCCCCGCCCTGACCTGCACAGCGCCACCCCCCCCCCCCCCGGTGGGTTGCCAGACCTGCAGAACCCACCTCCCTCCCCCGCCCCCCGCGTCAACCGAGCTGTACCCCCTTGGTCTCCTACAACTGCAGAACCCACCTCCTCTCGATTGATTCTCATATGGAGTTGACGATGAAATTCTAAATGTTTGTGTCGCTCCCGATCGTTCCCTCTATATAATGCTTCCCTGGATTTGATTTCCAGAGGTAATTCGATGATCAGAACAATATCTGCATGTATAAACAGAGACTCGAGGTTGAAGTCGGTTCCAATGGATGGATTGACCGGTTGAAGTTGTTCGCAGCGATGCGGATGTTTCGAATTTTGGTTCTCAGTGCGCTTCAATCGCAGCACCTCGCTCAAATGTGATGTTCAGAACTTGCTATTGCAGAAGGTGTGATGCGATGCTCCGATTTTGGCTCCAGTCGCAGACTATTCACTCCGCGATCGATGAAGGTTCTCTCCTACGAACGATCTACTTGCAATAGTATTGAGGCTCGAGAAATAGATAATCTCGACTGAATGATTAGAGAAGTGGAAATGGAATGGATGATCGTTGATCTTCGGACAAAGTGGAGGAATATGATGAGATGAAATTGAGATTCCAATACAGAATGATTAGGGGAAAAAATGCCGAAGGGTAGCAGAGAGGGTATGAGATGGTCTACGGAAATTTCGGTAATCGTCCTCCCCTCGCGTTGTCGACCCCCTCTCGTGAGCAGACCACTCGCCCTCCTCCAGTTCCTGCCCTCTTCCTCCTCCCCGCGCCGTTGACCACCTCCTCTTCCCCTTCTGCGAGTAGCGAGCTCAGCCCGATCGCCCTCCCTCGACCGCTCGCCAGCACTTTCTGCGCGACCGCCTCGTCGACGCTATGCGCGAAACACCCCTCCCTTCTCGGACAGCGTCGTCGTCAAGCGACCGAACTCCATCACCGCCTTGGTTGACGGTTGGCCCCCTCCTCTAGGAAGCCTCATCGATCCGCAAAGCCACGTAGCACTCCGACCCGACCTCGCCGCCTCCAAACTGCTGACCTCCGTCAGCCCCTTCTCACCGCTCCACCGGGACGTTCCGGTCGATCTGATGTGATTGCCACAAGGAGGTTTGCAGCCGCCATGTTCGCGATGAACGCCGCAGTCCAGCAACCCCATGATTTGCAAATAAGAAAAAGTATTGAGGGCAATTTTGTCTTTTTATAAGAGAAACCGTCAAATATAACGGTCAACTCAAGCGGAACATAACACAGGGTTATGTCATGTAAGAGTTAAGCATTACTCAGGGTTTCCCGTGTAATTCGCGATTATGCAGGGTCATGAATGTTATTGCGAAATTACTCAGGGTTATGGGTGTAATTATCCCAAACTGAAATGAAGGGAGCTTACCTTCACAATGAATGCACTAAAGAAGATTTGTAAAAATATGCATTTAAGGACAAGAAAAATAATTTAAAATATTCAAGGAGATGAACGCCTCCACATTGAAAAAGTACTCAAGACACCATACATCAATGACGAGCACAAGAGCCAATAAGGTACATTGTTGAAAAGACAAAAGTCATAAAAACACAGTCAACATGTAAAGACTCCAAGTCATATCTAGAGCCAAGAAACAAACTAGATCCTCCATTCAAAGTTATGGTGTGCAGCCTAAGCGACCACATATTGTGACTTCATATGCTTATCTAGTACCCCTACCAAAGCGCATAAACCATATGCGGTCATTATGCGTCTTGAGTGCATAATCAGGTGCATAAGCATATGTGGTCGACTTTGTAGTTCTAGGTAGTGCATACGAAAAACCTATTTATTTTGATCCATTTGGGATCCAAATATCTAAAATAACATCAAACTACGAAAGCATTTGATTCCTAAACCCTCTTCGATTTCTCAACATTTTCCTATGTTCGACATTGTTCTTCCTCCCTTTACTACTGCTTCACTGCCTCTCCCTACCTCTCCAACTTCCCCACCAAGCCACATCCTCACCATGGGTGCTCCAAGATTGTCATCATTGTCACCGCAGACAACCATTGTTGCAAAAGTCGGACGACTAGTCGGACCGACTAGCCGAGTCGGGGGGTAGCCGACTCGATTAGGTCTAGTTAGCAATTAATCGGTCAACCCGACTGATCGGACCGACTACTCGGCTGACTTCTACATAGAGCTTTTAAAAAAAACTACTTTTTTTAAAAGCAAACTTCTTCTAATATGATTAATGTTATATTTAAAGCCAATTACTTCTTTTGTTTCATTATGATAGTACAGAAAATATATTAATCTATGCAAATATACAAGGATATACATATAAAAATGATTTATATATTTAAAATAATTAAAAAATTCAAAACCGACTAATGGTCGACTAAATCCGGTTAATCGTCCGATTGCCGATCAATTCTTAGTCAGTGACCCGTCGGGTAACGACTACCGATTTTTGCAACCTTGATTTTATTACAATGCCATCAATTACCACAGGAGAGTTGCATGAGAGTGCATGTGTTACAGGGGAAGTTGCCTTACCTATAAGAAGACAGCAGACAATAACCGTAAATGACATGGACATGATGGACCCAAGCATATTTGCAAGAAGTCCTTGTAGTGCAAACTTTTCAACCGACAAGTATGCACTAATTGGAGATGCTTCAGCACATGCTACATCAAGTATTGATATTTATTTCATGAAAATTGTTATCAGATGTGCAGGTTTGCATTTTTTAAAAGCAAACTTATATGTTTTTTTTAGTTTTTGCCTTGTTTCGTTATGATAGTATAGAAAATGTACAAATCCATGTTAATATATAAGAATATATGTATAAAAATGATTTATATATTTAAAATAATTAAAAAAATCAAAACCAACTAATGGCCGACTAAATCTGATTAATCGTCTGACCGTCGATTAATCCTTAGTTAGTGACCCCACCGACCGAGTACCGACTACCGCTTTCTGCAACCTTGTCGGTCAGTACATCGAAAAGTCGTGTTTCGACTGGAATAATGACAATTTCACCCTTGTGGATGAGGTGTTTTTGGCAGGAACTCTATTTCCATTCTCCTTCAACGGAAGGTCAATGCAAAGAAGCTTGTGTACAAGCCGACTAATGGTGTTAACATGGCAGATTTTCTAAATGAGCTTTGTATTGTGCGTGAGAAGTACCCAGTGGAGATGTGGATTATTGGTGACATTGCAACAATTTCAATGTCACACTCCGTCCAGAGGACAAATTGCAGGTCCACAGTTGCATGGCGAGGTAGAAGTGGGCTCTAAGGCTCTCTCTCTCTCTCTTTCCTCCTTTAGTTGTGATTATGGTCTGCAGATTGTGGATGCAGGGGGTTTTGGTACACTTGGAGAAATCCTCGTTCACGATCGCATATCGACCGTTTTCTATTGTCTCATGAGAGTGTGACTAGCTCTTTCCCATCGCTCGTGCGTGAGCGCTCCCATCGGCGCACTCCAATCATACTCCGCTCCGAAGGTCCTCAGGCGAAAGAGTGAAGCTAATATCCTTCTTTCACTCGACGGTGCATAGTTGATGGAGGATGGTTTCCGTGATATGGTCGATGCTTTCTGGGAGGCTTTTCAGCCAAGTGGGTTGTGGTTGCTTGTTTGGAGTGCAAGCCGGAGGCACTTTACAAAGATTTTTTGGATTTCAATAGAAGAAGTAGAGACCAGTGGCGGAGCAAAAGGACCCAAGTTCAAGAGGAGAATTATAGACTGGACTCCTTGGAGGACGAGCGAGAGTTGACGGTTGAGGAACTGGAAGAAAGGACTACTCATTTACATAACCTACAACTAGAGGATAAGAAGAAAGAAACTAAGTGGTGACAAAGATCGCGGCAGATTGGATTAAGGAGGGGGGATGCCAATACACGATTCTTCTACTCTGTGGTACCGGGCAGAAGGTGTAAGAACTTCATTTATAGAATTAAAGTTGATAAGTTGCAGGTGCACGGAGATTTGGAGGTTGGTAGGGTGTTTCGAACTCATTTTCACTCCTTTAACAAGTGTGTTGACCACGCGAGGTGGGGTTGGCGTGGTAGGGGACAAGATGCTCTCCCCCTCTCATGAGGAATCTTTGGTGACCACTTTTTCGAGGTTAAGCATGCCCTTACCCAACTCAACTTTGATGGTGCCCCTAGCTTATATGGGTTCTCAGTATTTTTTCGCTGGGACGTCGTGAAGGAGGATGTTATGGATGTGATACAAAAGTTCAAGAAGGCTAATCGAGGATTTGAACGACTTCATGGGCTCTTCTATTCTTGCTTCTGAAGAGGGATGTCCCAAGTCCCGACTAACGTAGAGGACTTTAGACCCATCACTTTTTCCAATGCAATTCACCTTATCGTTTAAACCAACTGTGTGGGATTCTGGACAGTATCATCTCTCCTGAGCAGACTGCATTTGTACCTAGGAGACATATGGTTGATGGTTGGGTGTTGGCTTCGGAGATGATTTTGGACTGGAAAATGAGTCATGGAAGGGGCTTGGTGTGGAAGGTGGACTTCTCTAAGGTCTATGGTTTTGTGGACTGGAGTTTTCTGTGGTCTTCATTGCATAAGAGTGGATTCTCAGATGAATGGATTGCATGGTCCAAGAGATGCATCACAACAGCGTCGTATGTGGTGTATTTCAATGGTCGGCCAGAAGGTGGATTTTTCCAATCACAGTAGGGTGAAATAGGGGTACCCTCTTGTAACACTGCTTCTATGATCGTTGTGGATGCGCTAGCAGTTATGATGAGAATGGCCATTGATGGTGGTTTATGTTTAGGTTACTCCAAAGACAATATGTCCATTCATATCCTCTAGTACGATGATGACACCATGGTCTTTCTCGAGGGTGGGCTCGAAAATGTGTGGCGTGCCTAGAGTATATCGGATAATCGGACATCTTTGTCCACATTTCAAGCTTGCAAATTAACAGAGAGAAGTTGGCTTTCATTCCTTTTAGGCTTTCATCGGTGGATATCCAAGAAGTCAATATGTATCTGCATGGTTGGTACGAGACCTTTTCGGATTCATATCTTAGCTTTCCCTTCAGGCGCCTTCATGCGTGAAATTGGAGACTAGTGCCGAATAGACTGGAACATAAACTAGCTGGATGGAAAGTGAGGATCCTACCTAAGGGGGGAAGTTGGTGCTACTCGGGGATGTTTTGTCTATTATTCCTATCTTTGTCGGCTCCACTAGACTACTGTCGATGGGTGTGCGGGGGAAGATTGAAGCTCTTATGAGGTGTTTCATCTAAAGTGACGGGAAACAAGAGGAAGGTGGTACCCACCATGTGGACTGGAAGACTGTCACGAGATCTAAGAAAGACTAGGAATACTGAGACTTGAATGCATGAATAAAGCTCTCCTTGCAAAGTGGGTGTCCAGGCTCTGGGGCACGACAGAGGACCTTGTGTGCCGTGTATTGAGAAGCATCTATGGTATTGGAGGTTCTCTGGGCACCATCATCTCTTTGCTAGGGAATTCTTCATATTCTTCATAAAACGCAACACCTGCTCCAAGTTCCAACCAGTTGTTGGTAGTGGTGAGATCTTCCGCATCTAGTTGGACAACTGGACTAGGATCGAAGTGTTGAGCGAGCGCTACATGCGTCTTTTTACGTTGGTTGCCGATCAGAATGTATTGCTTCACCGTGTACGGGAAGTTGGTACTTGGACGCCTACCTTCATTGCGGACTTTTCAGAGCAGAGGCTTAATGATTTTCTGGCATTGCTTAATCATCTATCGAAGGTTGAAGGTACTTCGCAGGGGAGAGATCATTTCAACTAGAATAATGGTCCCTTCTCTATTGAGAAGGCCTATCATGCGTTTACCAAAAATCATAACTCGATACACGAAGATTTGCAACGTGATTGTAAACTGTAAAGTAATATGGAGCAGCAGGGTCCCACAGAGAATAAAGGTGTTTCGGTGGCTTGCAAGATACGGTCGTTTGGTTACGAAGGTGAAAAGGGACAAACCCCTCAATACCAATGATCGGGTTTGTGGAAGATGTGGGGAAGTGAACGAAGACCTGGACCATCTTTTCTTCAGTTGTGGGCTCTCTCATATGGTACGGGAGGGGGCAGTCCTCCAGTGGATCTCTTATGAGGATTCTACATCTTTCTCGAATTCTAGTAGAAACACCTTCAATTGTGAGCTCTCGTGTAGGGTGTGGGAGGGGACGGGCGGTAACTCACACGTCCCCTACTTTCGTGCTCCTTTAGGTAATTTGGTGTGCGAGAAATGAGTCTATTTTCGAGGATAATGTTTTTACCCAGTTAGTTAATGTCCTGGTGCAGTTTAGGCATTTGTTTCAGCCTGGATCCATGTATAATTGTATTGCTTGACTTTTTAATATAATTTTATGTGGTAGGCCCCAACTTACTGAAATATTTTGCCTACTTAATTGGGATAAGACTTTTTTGTTGTTGTGTTGGGCCCCAACTTGAGGCACCACCCTCCTTTAAAAAAACGTGTTTACACTATTATATTATAGATTATATTATCTTTATTAAAATTTAGGTTGTGGTAAATCAACTATAAATAAATCTTTCACACCCTATTTTAGGTTTTTTTATATTTTCGGTTAAAATATTACAAAGTGCATAATCCGCATATGCACGTATACTCCTCTCTGCATACCTGATTAATCTCTATAGAGCATTTGGCCAAACAAATATTGCATACTGCATTTATGAACATCGTTTCCATTTGACATGTAAAACAATAAACCATGCTCGATATTGATCAACCACGTGTGGAAATAAGTCCTAATGCACACCACAAGAGAGCTATGGGGAGCTTGTTGATAAAACCCACCTTGCCACTTACTCATGTTACTCCCTTCATCCCTTATAGTTATGGACTCTGTTACCAAGAAAATCATATAAATTAGCGATCTTTCTCTTGAAACCACCACAAGTTGTAGGCTACTAATCAAGACAAAGACACTATGCACCCCCACCGAACACGAGACTCAATTAATCGACGGTGATGAGATACCTTGATTAGGAGAAAAGCAATATGCAAGGTTAAGGATCGATGGGACCATTGTGGCGCATATTGTCGCCACAATTAACCCAACCAAGCTAATAACATGTGTTACATACCCAAGATCACCCCTTACCATGCCCCATTGACTCCATGCCAACAAGAGCTTGACCCTTGAAATAAACCTTTCAACAACATTATAGCACCTCAATTGGGAGGCACACAAGGAAGTAACACTTTTAATAAGACCTTCCAGGCACTCTATCCCTTGCAACAATGCCTACAATGAATATTACAATCCAAGGCAAATGCCAATAATGAGATCGACCAGCACAATTATGGAAATCCTTCTCGTGAAGCCCTTGCAAAAAATAAACCATTAGAAGAGCTAGTAGATATCAACCTCCATATTACCTTTAATATCACTTTAGATAATTTTAAAAAGTGAGGAACCGGGAAAGAAACTAACCCCATTAGACATGCATTCAAAAGTCAAAGTATCAACAACAATGACCTTCACCAGTACCGCAATGAAGTTGCAACCACTTCGCATGTTGACAAACAGTTGCATCATGGGAAACTTAAGTCAACAATGAGACAATCATGTCGTTGGAGGCCCAACCCTTAAACTAGAAACACAACAAACTCAAAAGACAGCAAGCAACAAGCAGCTATACACAAATCATCCATCCGTGAGCAAGGACACCTTGTCGATGATGTGCCACTGTCCAGCCCCCACCATTTCCTCATCAATTAGTTCTGCTAGATTAATCAAATATTAATCAAATGGTTTAGAACTCGAATGGTCAACCAATAAGCAGTAAACATTGCCCGATGTTAAGGGCCATTTAGCATTCTTGAAGCCCAGCTTCATTTGGAAGGATTCCATAGCGTTTTAAAAAGTTTGTAAATAAGATGTTATTTTAGTTGGTGGATTACTAATTTTGGGATCTTTTGGATGTCTAAAGCTTGCGCTATGTAGCTGCATTCTTATTATACGTGTGAAAGGAAGAGCGACTTCAAACAACTAGAATTCAAAAAGAAATCTAAACTTCTTTCCAAAAAAGGAGATTTGAACTATCAAACAAAAAGGTGATATGCAATGTAAATATACTAGAATATATAAATTTGAAAAGAAAATAACTTAGAAATATGATGAATTCCAGTGATAACCAACCTCTTAAACATATTAAATATTAGGATATTTTTAGAAAATCCTCCCTTTTGGGGGTTGCGTGTTGTGCCTACCACACAAAAGACCAGGGTTCAAATCCCCCCTTGTGAGGGTTGTGTTAGGTAATAGACAGTCAACATAAAAAACTATCAAATCTTTCAACATGGATTTGAACAAGAATCCATGTGGACGACCCTACTTATAGTGGGAGAAGGCTTCGTCATTTTTTATTTCTGGAAAATATATCAGAACTAGCATACTGTTTTAGAATAATATGTTGCATTGAAAAAAAAGCGTAAGAATACCTCGTATTCTTCAATTTCATGGCCATCAATAACTACAACAGAAGGAACACAATTTGGAGGTGCGCGTAGCAGATCTTGAGCCTCTTCCCAGGTTAATTTTAGCTCGATGGAATCTTCATTTTCAATACGTAGTCTTTTGCTCTTTGTTCCTAAGGTACTACTTTTCCTCTTAGCAGGGATGGTCATAGTTTTCACAGTAGTGCCTTCTTTTTGAATAAATCCGTCCTTATCAAACTTAGACCAGGTTGCATGTTCTGATGCATTACTTGAGTTGATTGGTTCTGAGTTTCCCTTGAAAGGGCGAAGAGGGAGGTTAGTGATATCGCTATGCTTATTGTTTCTACTACTGGCTTCAGAAGGTTGAGAGAATCCATTTCCAACCTGAAACAGGGGCATGGGTACGAAAAGTGAGAATTATTTCCAAAATTCTAGGCAAATCCAAGAAGAAAAAAGTGCAAATCTGTAGATTAACAATCTAAATTCTTCCTGATCTTGATGAGTTTAGTTACTGTATTTTTCACAGTTTAGTGCTTCTGACACGACAACAATTGACTGCATTGTATATAAGATTGTTACTATTAAAAAGATTGCTTTAGTATAGTGAATAATATGCAAAGTTCTGTACTTTATACATGACAAATGAATTGCTAGAAAATTGCAGGTTTGAGAAATCTACCATTTAGAAACTGTTGGAGAAAAAAAAAAGAAAGTTGTTTATTCCTGAAATCCTAGGCTCTCTTATACATAAGAGACATATGGGTAAATTACATAAGGTAGACATAAAGAAATAAAATAATCGGAAAGGTACACAAGAATGTAAAAATATCTCAACACTCCCCCTCAAGATGGAGCATAGATGTCAATCATGCTCAGCTTGAACGAACACTTCTGAAATGGCCCCATGAGTAATACCTTGGTAAAGATATATGTTGTTTGCTCCCTTGAACTAACATGAGAAGTAGAAATCAGACTCTTTTGGATCATATCTCTCGTATAACGGCAGTCTACCTCAATATGTTTCGTTCTCTCATGTAATGCGGGGTTGTTGACAATGAAAAGAACAGTCCGATTGCCACATTGGAGATGCATAGGAAGAGACACCCCTATAATTAGGTCAGTAAGAACAGATCTGACCCACATCATCTCTGTGCTAGCCTGCGCCATAGCCATGTATTCTGATTCAGCACTCGATCTGGCAACCACAGTCTACTTCTTGTTCTTCCATGAAACCAGGGAATTCCTTATAAACACAGCAAAGCCAGATGTAGACTTTCTATCCTTTGAACACCCAGCATAATCTGCAACTACACATGTTGTAACTGAGAAAGATGTGCCCCTACTGAAAAGAAGTCACGTACCAGGTGAACTCTTCAGATATCTCAGAATCATATGAACTGCATCTATATGTGCATATCCGGACTGCTCCATAAACTGACTCACTTTACTCACAACAAAGGATATGTCGGGCCTGATAATAGTCACATATAGTAGCTTGCCAACAAGCTCCATGTACCTCCTCTTGTCGACCTCCTTAGTGTCATCATCATATAGCTTCATGCTCGGGTCAATAGGAGTAGTGGCAGATACGCAATCTGCCATGCATGTTTGCGAAAGAAGATCTGTAACATATTTCCTATGGGTCATCACAAGACCTCGCTGGTTCCCGGCAAACTCCAGCCCAAGGAAGTAATGTAAGTGTCCAAGGTCCTTGGTCACAAATTGCTGACCTAGGAAGTCCTCGGCACCATGAATGCCATGCTCGCCATCTCCTGTAACAATAATGTCATCAACGTAAACAAGAATGGCAATAGTAGCTCTCTGGGTCTTCTGCACAAACAAGGAGTGATCGTCGTCGATCGCACAAACCCTTGTTGCTCTATCAAGTCCGAGAGCTACTGGAACCATACTCTTGAACTCTACTTAAGGCCATAGATAGCCTTGTGTAGCCTGCAAACCTTCTGACACTCCCCCTCGGCAGCAAACCCAGATGGTTGTTGCATGTAGACCTCCTCCTGTAGATCACCATAGAGGAAGGCATTCTTCACATCAAGCTAGTACAGAGGCCAATCTCGAGTCACAGCAATGGAAAGAAGAAGACGTAGAGTAGAATGCCTGGCAACTGGAGAGAAAGTATCATGATAGTCCACCCCATATGTATGGGTGAACCCACGTGCCACAAGTCCGCTCCACACTGCCATCAGCACGGTGTTTCACAGTGAACACCCATTTACATCCCATAATGGACGCGTCAACTAGAGCAGAAACAAGACTCCGCGTACCATGTGAATGTAGCACGACCATCTCCGCCTCCATAGCCAAGCGCCAGCAACTATCCTTCAATGCCTCCTAATAATTCCATGGAATTTCCACGGCAGATAAAGCCACTGCAAATCTCTGAAAATCCCATGTTAGACGAATGAAGGAGACCTGAGAAGCAGGGGTAGGAAGTACAAGACCGCTTCTGCTTTCGAGCTGCAATAGAAATATCCAGGTCAGAGGTAACGTCCTCCATCTGTGGGCTATTTTCCTGCAATGATTCCTATACAGATATATCTCCAGAACCATCGTTAGAATCTATGTTATCAAAACAAACTTGGGACATACCAGATGATTGGCGATGACCCTGAGCAGAAGCAGTCCGACGAGTATAGAATTTAGGTAAAAATGGAACAAGTGACACATGTGACTGAGTAGTAGGAGGGGTGGAGGAGGTGGTGGTACTGGTGGAGGTGGTGGAGGAGGTGGGATAACAAGCACTGGAGGAGGTGGTGAATAGAAGGATGTGGCATGTAGACCTCATCATCTTAGTATGATGAAGCCAACATGTCACCTGTAGGAGAGAAGTACATCACAGAATCAAAAAATGTGACATCAGCACTGATATAGTATTTTCTGTGCAAATGGTCATAACATTGGTATCCCTTTTGAGTCCTGGAGTACCCAAAAAACACACATTTCACAGCTCTAGGAGAGAGCTTGTCAAGACCTAGAATCAACTGGTGAACAAAAGCAACAGATCCGAACACACGAGGAGTGAGTAAGAATAACTCCTTTGGGAAAACTATGGAGAAAGGAATTTTTCACCCAAAAAGGATGATGGCATACGATTCACCAAATAGCATGTTGTAGAACTGCATCACCCCAAAATGATTGTGGTGCACGACTCTAAATGAGAAAGAGTCCGAGTAGCATCAAGAAGATAACGATGCTTTCTCTCAACAACACCATTTTGCTGAGAGGTGTAAGCACAAGATGTTTGATGAAGAATCCCTCGAGATGAAAGAAAATGAGATAGAGCACGAGTACAGAATTCCAAAACATTATCAGTCCGCACAAACTTCACAGAGGTAGAGAAAACATTCTGCACTTCATTAATAAAGATTTTGATCACATCTCCTACATCAGATTTATTTTTCAAAAGAAACAAACATGACAACCGTGAAAAATCACCCACAATCGCAAAATAAAATGTGTCCCTTATGATTAGGAATACGACTCAGACCCCAAATGTCAATATGAAATAACTCAAAAAGGGAGCTACTGCTCCGACTCTGATGACTGGGAAAAGCAGACCGATGATGTTTTCCCAACTGACAAGCCTCGCACTGAAAGGAAGAACCGGGTGAAATCTGCGGCAGCATATGACACATCTTCTGAAGAGGAAGATGATCAAATCGAAGGTGCCAACTGAACGGAGAGACTGATCCAGACGAATGAGAAGATATGCATGCATAGGGAGTCCGAACGAGACGATAAAGGCCACCCTGCTCACGACCACACCCAATCACTTTGCCCTTAAGAAGGTCCTGAAAAACAAGAGACGATGGGTCAAAATAGCTCGGCAGTGCAAATCCTTTGTAATCTGACTAATAGAAAGCAAATTCATAGAGAAATCAGGAACATGTAACACATTATGCAAACGCATCAAAGGCGTCAAAGTGATCTCCCCCTATCTTGTTATTAGGGAATGAGTCCCATCAACTATCACAATGGTTCTCTCTGGTGGAACATGTCTATATTATGTAAGTTGTTGTCTCTCTCCACATAAATGATGTGTTGCACCGAAGTCCATAATCCACTCTGTAATCTCAGATCCATAATAGGATGTAAAAGCATAAGTACCTGAGGTGTTACCTGTAGCAGAGGTACTAGCAGAAGCTGAGGAAGTCACATCTGAATGACCTCTCAAAGATGATGAAACGGAAGGATGTATAATATCCCTTAGTCTGGCCACGAGGTGATCAAACCTCTAATCTAAAGAAGAAGCAAAAGATTCAATATGCTCTGCTATGCGGGCTGATGCCGGGAAACTATGCTTGGAGTAGCATGTCTCCTCAGTATGACCTGGGCGATGACAAAAGGTGCAGGGCTGACGAATGCGACCTCCTCTAGCACGAGGTCCGCGTCCACGAAAGGTAGAAGAGCCTCCTCTTCCTCGATAGCCAAGGAAGTCTGGCTAGTGGTTGTGGATGGAATAGTAATCCTGTTGAGCGTGCGGAACGCTTCCTCCATGGGAGGAATAACAGCATCCGCTAGAATCTGTAAGCGAGCATCATCATATTCGGGATCAAGGGCTGCTAGGAATACACCAACCATGGTTAGCATTCCTATATGTTTTCTGTTGCTCTGGAGTCGCCGTTAGGGGCATGAAACTGTGGAGCTTCTCAAACATCCCACGCAAGGATGTATGCAGTGAATGCAGAGGGCATTTGTTCTACTTGATAGTGAATATGTCATGCTGGAGTTGGAGGATCTTCGTCTCGTTCTTCGCTTGAGAATATGTTGCTGTGAGGATATCCCACATCGCCTTAGCAGTAGGCCAGTGTAACACATCATTGGCAATCACAATCGTCAATGTACTAAAGAGCCAAACTTTGGCATAAGCATCGTCCGCCTCCCACGAGGCATTTACCTCAGTCTTCTCCACCGGCTCCTCGTTGGTAAGAATATGTTTCTTACATTTGACTTCATCATGCTCATGAACTACATAGCCCAAAGTTTATAATTTGTCCCGTCAATTTTGATAATAGGCATTGGACCTTTGAATGCACCTGTGACGGTTACATCAACCTTGTTCTTCGGTATAATGCTGGATGTAGAAGGCTAGGGATTTGTAGACCAGAGAGTCAATGTCTACACAAACATACAGGGATTAGAATGCATATATAAACTTAAGCACCAAAATCCATCAACCAAACGACGAGCCTGACGCCGGTGCGTGTAGGCGCGGCACACTGAGGGGTCGTACGAAGGGATGATGTACGGGGAGGATCAAGAGCACACACGGAAGCGCAGGCTACGCTAGGGTAGCATAGCTCATGGGCAAATATACGAGCTACGCACGAGTAGCGTTGCGCGTGAGAAAGCGATCGCGTGAGGAAGGAGGGGCGGCACGCAGAGGATGGGGGCGGCGTGCGGTGACGAAAGGTATAGTTAGGGTTTTCGTTTAGGACCGCCGCTCTAATACTATGTTGGAGAAAATAAGAAAGTTGTTTATTCCTGAAACCCTAGGCTCTCTTATATAAAGGAGAGACCTATGGGTAAATTACATAAGGTAGACATAAAGAAATAAAATAACCGGAAAGGTACATAGGAATGTAGAAATATCTCAACAGAAACTAAGCCAAGCCCTTTTTTCCCATAGTTGGTTGAGCTACTTGCTATGGATTCTCCTCTAAATAGTACATATAGAGATGATCTAGAGTCTGCACATACAGTTGGGAAAAAACTGCAGGGTATCTTTTGCATGCCAACAGGATGTCTAGTGCAACGAATACAACAACAACAAAGCCTTTTCCCACATTAAGTAGGGTTGGCTACATGGATTCTTTACCTCCATTCAAATCTATCTTGGGTCATTCTCAGGCTTACATCCAAAAAACTAAGATCCCTTCGTATCGTCTCATTCCAACACTTCTTGGATCTTCCTTGCCCTCTTTTAGCCAGGTCAACATTCCAAAACTCGCATCTCCTCATCGGTGCATCAGTTGATCTCATTTGAAAATGGCCAAACCATCTTAAGTGATTTTAACGCATCTTATTGTCGATCGAAGCTACACCAAACTTTCCTTCTGATGGCATCATTCTGAAAATGATCTTTACGTGTGTGTCTAATGCAACAGATAAATGGAAAATTTGGTTGGCATATGTAAATGACCATGTTTGATATTTTAAATGCCTTTTAACGACATCACCTGTGTAAAATCCAATCAACCGATGAATCACCAGAAAAGAAACATATACACCCCCTTTCCACCCCCCAACACCCCCCAAATAAAAGGCACGCTAAAAAGAACATATTTTTACATAAGTAGAAGTATAAACAATTGATATCTAATTCTATTGACTTATTTATCCCTAGGAAGTAAAACTCTGGAGCTAGATGGCGCGAGTCTCGTCCGGGGGATGGACAAGGGTGACTCGAGGGCTGAAACCCGACCGTCCTTCGTCGGTTGGGGAGGATTTGCGTCACAAAGCTGGAAGTTTGAGATTCAGGGGAAGATGTCTGCGTTGTGGAGGTTGGGGCCAACGTGTGGCAAGTTGCCGCTCAGGTGTTTCCTGTGTAGAGAAAGCCCAAGGCAGGGGTGGTAGGGGGATGTGATGGGGATTCGCTCGTGGGGGTGTGTATTTTCTTTGGCAGTTTTCTTTTGCCTCCCCTTAGTCTATTGCCTCCCCTTAGTCTAGCATCTCAGACTTTTTATAACATATTTATATAATAGCGAATATTCGCCACTATATTTTCATTAATTTTTTATATTTAAAAAAACTCGCACCGTGATTTTATATAGTTTTGATTTTCTTATATTGATATAGTTTCTTGCTTTATATAATGAGTTTTGTATAATAGTTATAGAGATGAAAAAACAATTATATTATAAAAGGAAATATAAATATATATATATATGTGCTTCTGTTCATCCATTTACCGATCTTCAGACTCTACTATATATTAGCCTTTGATTTTCCCGTACATCCCTCACTTTGATTTGAGGCAGTTGTTCACGAGGGGTGATAGGCACACTACTGAACCGGGAACAATGAGATAGAATGAGGAATGAGACTCAGATGCACATGGTCCTATGGGGAAAAGTTTGGCGTGAGGGGCGATGCCCAAGGTTGCAGAAAGCGGTAGTCGGTGTTCAGTCAGCGGGGTCACCTACTAAGGATTAGTCGACAGTCGGGCGACCAGTCGGAATTAGTCGGTCAATAGTCGATTTTGAATTTTTAATTATTTTAAATATATAAATCAGTTTTTATACATATATTCGTATGTATATACATATATTTGTCCATTTTATATGACATCATGATGAAACAAAAGAAGTAATTGACTTTAAATATAACATTAAGCATATTAGAATATGTTTGCTTTAAAAAAAAGTGAAAAACAAAAAAAATAAAAAAGGTTGTTGTAAAAGTCGGCCTATTAGTCGACCGACTAGGCCGACTAGTCGGCCAGATTAGTCGGGTGGACCGACTAAGGGCCGACTAGAGCTAGTCGAGTCGGTTACCCCCCCGACTCGACTAGTCGGACCGACTAGTCGGCCTAGTCGGCCGACTTTTGCAAGCTTGGCGATGCCTGGCCGATGTGATGGAAGATGTTGAGCAGGTGATTGGAATCGACTTCGGGGGCAATGTGGTGAAGCTAGAGGGTGCGATAGTGTGCATGCGGGGCCTTTTGCCGACGAAGGTCTGACGGCTTTTGGAGTTGTCACAATGCACTAGCAATAGGATTCATTGGTGGAATCCTTTGGTGAGGGATGGATGGTGCGATGCCCGGCGATGAGGTCGATCAGTCTCCATCAGTGGCCTCCCGTTACTGGGCTGGAGCTTTGACGTGGTTCAGGAGATGCTTGCTTCGGTTATGCAGGTGCAAGAGGTTGTTTTTAAAGGCCTGCAGCAAGGTCAGTTTCCGTGGGTGGTTGCGGAGGGATGTGATTCCAAGTGTGCTCTGTCGGTGATCTTCATGGCATGCTTCCGAGGGTGTGAGTTCATGCTGGAAGTGTCAGAGGAGGGTCAGATGGCTGACGCGGACGGTGCTTCATCGGAGAGTGAGGGCATGACATCGACGAAGGTGGCTATGGAATGGTTCCGTTCTAGGAAGGGGAGGAGGCACCTTTCCAAGATTTTGAACCCCGGTTGCCAGAAGCGACAATGGAGGGGGTTGCTTCGAGCATAAGTTGCGGTGTCAAGCCCAATGCGGGGGTAGTTGGCCTCGGGCATGGTGCCTCCTATGTAGAGGTCTTACTCGGTTCTTCGGGTAAGTCGAAGGATCCTTCCAGGTTATCGAGTCACTAAGGCAAATCCGAGCCCTCTAAGGTGGATAAGTTGAAGCGACGAAGCAGTGCCTCAGAGCTTTCAGGTGGATCCCCTTCGAGCACGAGCACGGGCGGATCCGATTGGCATTGCGGATGGGGTCTTAGACCCGTTGGTGGATCGGGTAGACATTGGTGCTTCGGTTAGAAGGGTGGCTTCGGACCCGATTCTTGAGTCTGACAAGTGCTCATGGGCGGCTTGCAAGGAGGTTGGCGGCATCAAGCGATCTCAGAAAGGAGGCTCATGGTCATGGTCGGATTAGAAGGATTCCCGGTGTCTCTCCTTCGACTCGGCTACTCGGAGGCATGTGTTGGTGGGTTGATGGTGGTGATGCGAATCGAACCTGGAGGAGTGTCACAGCCTGGGTCGAGGGACAATCTATCATTAGAGGAGGGAAGATTTGACCGATGTTACCTCCGATGAAGGTTGAACGAGAGGCAGAGGGTGCGGCGCGTGGGGATGCATCGTCGGGCGAAAGGTCACCATGTTGGGTGGTTGATAGGGGTCGAGGGGGCGAACTTGCGATAGGGGTGATGGTGTCGTGCGGGCATCTGATTTGCGGCAGTTGGAAGGGTCTGTGTTGTCGTAGCATGAGATGGAAGGGTCTTTGTTGTTGCAGCAGGAGGTGAAGGGGGTCGGGGTTCAGTGTTGGCAGTGGAAGTGAAAGGGGGGTAGGGAATGAAGAGGCGTATGAGCTTGAGCTGGGGGAGGGGATGGAGCTGGAGGTTGTGTCATGCCTTGGTCTGGTCAGGCCTGGGGGGTTTCTGTGGTTGATTAAATGAAGCTAGTCACATGGAATGTCCGAGAGTTGGGCCATGCTGAGAAGAGGATGATGGTCCGTTATTTGATGTCACAACAGATGGCGGATGTGGCAATTCTGCAGGAAATAAAATCGCGTGAAGTATGGATGGGTTGTGGAAGGAGATTGGCGGAAACACGTTAGGGGAGTTTAGGTCTATTGCACCAGAAGGGGCAATAGGGGGTGTGGCGATCAGATGGGATGGGGCCAGGCTAAAATTGGTTGAGGGGAAAATGCGTGGGGTCTTTTCGTTGTCGGTCCTGTTGAATCGCAAGGCGAGTGGTAGACAGCTATTGATGATGAATGTATATGGCTCTTGCAACGGCGTTGGTATCGACGGTCTGGTGGACAAGCTATGGATGACTAGGGTAAGGTTCCAAGATGTGGTTTGGCTCATCGCTGGTGATTTTAATGTAACGTTACGACTGGAGGACCGCCCCGGTAGCCGAGGTGGGGCGACAAGGGTTCTTTGGAGCTGACTGAGGCGATTGACAGTTTGGGCCTTCATGTTGCCGACATCGCAGGGTGTCTCTTCACTTGGTGTAGCTCGCGATCCAGATCTCGGCTTGACAGGTTCTTGATGTCCAGTTAGGCTTTGGATGATTTTCCGCTAGCGGGGGCCCGTACCCTCCCTAGGTCGCAGTCTGATCACACGTCACTGTTGTGGCTCTCGGGAGAGGATGATCATCCTCGCTCTTTATTCAGATTTGAGAAGGCTTGGCTGCTGGAAGACGGGTTCTGAGAGGCGGTGGTAGATTTCTGGGTTGGGTGCCGACCAAGTGGCACGGCAACGTGCAAACTTGCATGCAAGTTGGTCGCTCTGAAGAGGTTTTAATGAATTTCAACATACTGAACCGAGTGCAGCGCAAGGCGAGGAGGCAGGACCAAGAGGAGGTACAAAGATTAGATGAGATGGAAGATGTAAGGGTGATGAAGGTTGAGGAGGTGGTCGTGATAGGCGGATGCCTAGAGGACCTACTTCAAGAGGACAAGAAGGAGGTTGCTTGGAGGTAGAGGTCTAGGCAACGGTGGTCGCAGGAAGGGGATGCCAATACGAGATTCATTCATATTGTGGCCAGCGGGAGAAGGCGGCAGAAATTTCATACACTCGATCTCGATTGGTGAGGAGGTGAAGAAGGGGACCAAGCGGTGGGGACGATGTTGCAGTCACATTTTCAAGAGTTTGGCAGGCATCGCGTCCGGACAGGATGGGGCTGGCAACGCAAAGGTGCCTTGTGGTTAGTCGAGTCAGATGTGGTTTCATTGGTGATAGATTTCACGGAGGAGGAGGGCAGGCAGGCGTGCTTCAAGCTGAATGCGGATGGGGCTCCCAGCCCGAATGGGTTCCTGATGTCCTTTTTTCCAGGAGTTTTGGGAGGTGATCGAGCAGGATGTTTTAGAGGCTCTTGCAGAGTTTTGGGACGGCAACTGCAGCTTCGAGAGATTAAACAAGGATCTTATTTTTCTGCTTCCTAAGAGGGGCGTGCCGACCAGAGTAGAGGATTACAAGTTGATTGCGTTGTCTAATGTTGCGTATCTGATGTTTCGAAGATTCTTGAGATTCGTTCGAGGGAGGTACTAAATCGGATCATTTCACCTGAGCAGATGGCCTTTATACTGGGGAGAACAATGGTCGATGGCTTGGTGTTCATATCTGATAACAAAAGGAGGTTGGTAGCTCCCGTATCAGTTGAAGTAGAAAGCGAGAAGACTGGTTGGTAAGAAGAGGACAAATCACCATCATACTACCTACATAGGATATGGGAGGGAGAGGTAATCGAGATGGCTTGGGCAGGCTTGATTGACGCTCGATCGGCAAAGCATCGCAGCTAATGACGCAAAGCTGGGTTTGAGCCTCATCCCTTTCTGGAGCCGGTCTCATTATATATAACTTCGTCTAATATCCATATATCTTCTTCTTTGGATGCTTGGGACCCGAACTTCTGACAACCTAGCTCTTAGACCTTTATCGCCTACCTTGTGTTCTAGCTGAGCCCAGACTGTAAAAATCCTATCATAGGTATCCCATTGACTTGAGTTTCGAAATACAACTATCAGAATAATTCATAATTGATTTACAAATGCTTTGCAAAACGGTCAATTAAACAATTGATACAATTCGATTACTCAATTAATAGTACCTTTAAAGTCTACTCATTCCCCATACTACGAGTGAAATGGCGACAGATTGCAAGTGAAACAAGGTGAAAGGGGAGATATGGAAGGTGGATTTTTCCAAGGCCTACGACAACGTTGATTGGAGATTCTTGGTCTCTTTAAAGAATAGAGGATTCCCAGAGTAGTGGATTGCAAGGATCAAGCGATGTATGACGACGAATTCCCACACTGTATTGGTCAATGGTAGGCTGGAATAGTGTTTCTTCCAACCCCAAAGGGGCATCAGACAGGGATGTCCTTTGGCGCCGCTTCTGTTTGTTACCGTAGTGAATGCTTTGGCCGTGATGATGAGGCTGGCGACGAGTACGAGGTGATGTGGTGGGTATGAGAAGGACAAGATTACCATTTCGCTTTTACAATATGTAGATGACACTGTGATGTTCATGGGGGTTGAGGAAGATAAGATGCAACGGACGTCACTCATTATGGACATTTTTGGGGACTTATCGAACTTTCAAATCGATAGAATTAAAGTAGTAGTGGTTCCTTTTGGTTTATTTGAGTTGGAGGTGCAGAGGGCGGCAGTTATTTTGGCTTGCGTAACATACCTGGGGCTCCCATTGATGCAGGGAAACCAAAGAATGATGATTGGAAGTCTTTGTTGGACAGGTTAGAGGGGAGGTTGCCAGTGTGGAAGGCATCGGTGTTATCAAGAGACGGGAAGAGGGTGCTTCGGAAGCACGTTCTATTGGGCATACTTATCTTCTTTTGCTCCAGAGGCCGCTACATGCGGGTGTGAGCACGAGGATTGAGATTCTCATGAGGAGATATTTTTGGGTAGACGGGAGGCAAACTAGGAGGGCATCCACTTGATGGAGTGGAGCAAGGTGACGACGTCCAAGAAATGGTGGTCTAGGGGTTCTGCAGGTGGGCGAGATGAACAAAACCTGCATGGCGAAATGGGTGATTCGTATATGGGGGAAATCTGAGGGTTTGGTATGTAGATTGATGAGGAAGATTTGTAGGGTGCCCCAGTCCTTGACAGCAATTTCGGATCGTTTACCTTCATCTTTGTGGAAGGGGATCACCGAGGTGTACCAGACCTAGCCGTGAAGTTGAAACCAATTCTAGGGGATGGAACTACTTTCCGATTCTGGATGGATGATTGGATGGACGAAGAGATCTTGGGCGTGTGCTTCCCATGACTATGCCAAATGGCATACAACAGGTGGGAGATTGTGCAACATATATGGGAGCATGGTTCATGGACTCATGTCTTCTCTTCCGTCCTGTCGGACCAGAGGGCTGACAAGCTTTTGACTTTGCATGCGCTTCTAGCGTAGTTTGAGGGTTCGACCAATAACATGGATCATTTTAATTGGGGCGACGAAAGGTTCTCAATGAAGAAGGCTTATCGTTTTTTGGTGGAGGTTGGAGAGAAGGTAGAGGAAGAGGTGGTCGTTGATACCTGCTGATCTAGAGGAGCAGGGTGCCTAATCGAATAAAGATATTTTTATGGCTTCTAAGGCATGGTAGGATTCTCACGCAGGTTCAGCAAGGGTAGCTATTGGGATTGAAGGATGTTGTGTGTACCATATGTGGGCGGCAGTAGAGGACGCCGATCACCTTTTCTTCTCATGCTTGTCTTCAACTCAGGTGTAAGGGACCATCTCACGAATTGGGGAGCAAAGAATATGCCAGTTTTTGGAGGAACATCAAATACGTATGCATTTATGGTCACGAGGATAGAACGTGCCCTTTTGCACTTATGTGGACAATTTGGTGCACGAGGAATGGAGTCATTTTTGGAGGGCAAACTTGATACAAAGAATGTAGTTAAACATAGCAGAGAACTCTTTGTACTCTGGATGATGTAATTCGTTGTAACATTTTATAGTTTAGTATATTTGGTGGTGGGGCCAATTTTGGGACACCGCCGGCCCGCCCCTTTCCTTTTTCAAAAAAATCTCAATAGAATGGTGTTGCAAAAAAGAAAGCATCGTCATTTACTTGATGTTACTCAGACCCTTCTTATTCAAAGTTGTGCCCCACATTCGTTCTAGGGTGATGCGGTTCTTACGGCTCGTTATGTTGTGAATGGCATGCCCTCATCTATTCTATGTGCGAAAATTCCTTTCTTGCTGGCATTTCCAGAGAATGAGTTATTATCACTCACTCGTGTTTTTGGCTCGGTTGCCTTTGTCCATCAGTTGTCTCCAGGTCTTGATAAGCTATCTCCTAGAGCAATCAAGTGTGTTTTTGTTGGGTACTCCAGGACGCAAAAGGGATATAGATGTTATGATTCGTTGCACAGAAAATATTATATTAGAGTTGATATCACATATTTTGAGTCGGTGATGTATTTTTCTCATACAGGTGATAGGTTGACTTTATCATATTCAGATGATGAGGTCTACATGCCACTTCCTCCTACGAGCCCATCACCACCATCTACGCATGGGGTTCCCACTTCATCACCACCTCCACCTCCTACTCCACCTCCATCACCTCCCCCCATATATCTACCTCCAATAGTCCTAGCTCCAACCTTGTCACGATACTATACGACGGCATGCTTCTGCTCATGGTTATCGCTCGCCATCCAGCACGCCTCAGGTTTGTTCTGAATACAATGTTTGTTTATAACGATGGGTATGGACATGTATATGAGCAGGAACCTTTGTAGAAGGCTGGTTTACAAATTGAGGAGATTCCCAATGATCTGGATGTACCTATTATCCTTTGGAAATAGAAGCGTGCATATGCCTCATATCCTCTTGCTTCACATATTTCCTTTAATCGCTTGTCGAGAGAATTCAAGAGATTCGTTATTGTTCTATCTGTCGTGGAGATCCCACAAAATTACCATGAGGCCTTATGAGATAATTGGTGTCGTCTGGCCATGGAAGAAGAAATGGATGCACTACAGTCACGTTGTACCTGAAGTTTGGTCCCCGCTCCCAATGGAGCGTATATCGTAAGTTTTCAAATGGGAGTTTACAGTAAAACACCATACATAAGGGAGACTTGATCGTTATAAGACCAGATTGGTTGCACGAGGATTTACTCAAACTTATGGGGTGGGTTATCTGAACACTTTTTCCCATGTTGCTGCCACTCCACTTTACGAGTTCTTCTTTCAGTTGTTGAGGTACGTGATTGACCTTTATTTCAGCTTGATGTTAAAAATGCATTCCTTTTTTTAGAATAAAGAGGGTGACATCCCGAGATGGGATTCACACCAAAGGCAATACATTAAAAAGACATGAATATTACATTACCTAGAAGCCCAGAAATGAAAAAGCGCATTACAGTGAGAAACAATATTTTCGGAGGAAAACCTCTAATTTTTTGAAAATGAGATCATTCCTCCCTCCCCAAATGGTCCAAAGAGTCGCGAGAGGCAAAGTGCAGCCATCCATAGAGTTGCTCCCCACCCCCTCACCAACCTCCAGAACTCCATAGATCTGTCGTACGAGACCCACCGCACGCCAACCTCCGTCTAGACTTACACCGACATCGAGCACTTGAAGAATAGGTGTTTTGCATCCTCTGTGTGTTCCCCACATCTATCACACTGCGTGTTTGATATGCCAAACATCCTTCCCCCTGGTTTTGTCGCACATCGTGTCTCTTCTCATACACCATAGAAGAATGTTTACCCAGCACGAGATCTTGCTCACCCAAATAATTCTTATGTCCTGGCATAAAGCCTCATTTAATTCAACCCATGTCCTTCTAAACTCTGCATAAGCCCTCTTTGTTGAGAATATGCCTCCTTCCCAATGAAAATGGTCCCTGCCCAGCGAGATGCACTCTAGTGAAGGTACCTCAGACTGCAATCTGACAAGCTCCTCTACACGCGAATCTGATAGCTCCGCCATGAATTTGGGCATCCAGGCCCCAGAACCCCATTCTTGTGATAAGGAGAACTCCTTCGATACAGCAAGTGCAAAAAGTCTCGGGAAGCGGGCGGCGAGCGTCCCATCTCCAGTCCAGTCGTCCTGCCAGAAGCGAAAAACTGTCCCTCCACCCAGTATTGGTCGCAATTTCGAAACTGTTGGGAAAAAAAGAGAACTTGTTTATTCCATCTGCCCTAGGCTCTCTTATATAGGAGAGTAGCCTATGGGTAAAATACATAGAGAGTCCAATAGAAAATAAAAATATAAGAAAAGTACATAAGTGAATAATATATCTCTACACTCCCCCTCAAGGTGGAGCATAGATATCAATCATGCTCAGCTTGGACGAACACTTCTGGAATGGCCCTCGAAGTAATGCCTTGGTGAAAATGTCTGCAGTTTGATCCTCTGAGCTAACATGGGATGTAACAATAAACCCCTTCCGAATCATGTCACGTATGAAGTGACAATCAACCTCAATATGCTTGGTTCGTTCATGAAACGGTGGAGTATTTGCGATGAATAAAGCTGTCTGACTGTCACATTCCAGAGCCATAGGAAGCGGGACTTCTATATATAGATCTGCAAGCACAGCCTTTATCCACATCATTTATGTACTGACCTGAGCCATGGCCCTATATTCAGACTCAGCACTAGACCTTGCCACAACCGTTTGCTTCTTGCTTCTCCATGAGACTAGAGAATCTCCAACATACACAGCAAACCCACTGGTAGACTTTCTATCCTTGGGGCATCCTGCATAATCTGCATCTGCACAAGCTGATATAGTAACCTCCTTGCCTTTCTTAAACAGCAGACCCGCACCTGGAGATGACTTAAGATACCTAAGTATCATATGTATAGCATCCATGTGTACCTGACGTGGTTGCTCCATAAATTGGCTCACTCAACTCACAACAAAGGAGATATCATGCCTGGTAATAGTAACATAGAGAAGTTCGCCCACCAGTTCTCTGTATCTTCTCTTGTCCACCTCATCAGTATCATCATCATATAATTTCATACTGGGATCCATAGGTGTAGTGGCAGGTCAGCAACCAAGCATTCTTGTTTCACTCAACAGGTCAGTGACATATTTCCCCTAAGTCGTTACCAACCCATGAGAATTTCTGGCACACTCTAGTCCCAGAAAATATCTAAGAACCCCAAGGTTCTTGGTGACGAATTCACTTCCCAGTTTCTTTTGCCCCCTGAATTCCTTGTTCATCATCACCTGTAATCAGAATATCATCCACATACACCATAATAGCAATGATACCTCTAGGTGTCTTCTGCACAAACAGGGAATGATCGGCATTAGAACGTCTGTACCCTTGTTTCTCAAACAGGTCTGAGAGCTTCTGGAACCAAGCTCTGGGGCTCTGCTTAAGGCCATAGATAGCCTTATGAAGTCTGCACACCGTAGGACACTCCCCCTCAACATCAAAACCAGGTGGTTGTTGCATGTAGACTTCCTCCTGTAAGTCACCATATAAGAATGCATTCTTCACATCTAACTGGTAGAGCGGCCAATCACGGTAACTGCAACAGAAAGGAGGATCCGCAGAGTGGAGTGACGAGCAACCGGTGAGAATGTATCCAGATAATCCACCCCATATGTCTATGTGAAGCCACGAGCAACAAGGCTAGCCTTGTATCTGTCAATACTGCCATCTGCCTTCTTCTTAATTGTGAAGACCCACTTGCAACTAATTGGAGATACATCAACAGGTGTGGGAACAAGACCCCATGTGCCTCTTGACTGAAGAGCGGCCATTTCTTCTTCCATGGCCAAGCGCCATCGACTATCTTTCAGTGCATCTTGATAATTCCGTGGAATATCCACTGCTGATAATGCAATAGCAAAGTTCCTGAATTCGTCAGTAAGACGGTCAAATGACACAGAAGATGCTATAGGATATGACGTACAGCTCCGCTTCTGCTTTCATAGAGCAATAGGTACATGTAAATCATCTGTCTCTTTAGCTGGCCTCTGTAAATCCTCCTGCTCAGGAAAATCATAGTAATATTTTCAGAACATACCTCAGGCGAGCTGGATGACAAGCGGTGACCATGAGCAGAAGTATGCCTACGGGTATAGTGGAATGGTGAGACAGGTACCGTGACAGGAGGTGGTAACGGTATTGATGGAGATAGTGGTGGTGGTGGTGGTGGTGGCATGTATATAGCATCAGTAGTGTCAGAGGGAACCAGTTGATCACCTGTAGACGAGAAGAACATAACAGATTTGAAAAAGGTAACATCCGCGCTGATTAAATGCCGCCTTCGCAATGGATCATAACACGTGTACCCCTTCTGCGTTCTGAAGTACCCGACAAAGACGCACTTGACAACCCTAGGAGAGAGCTTGTCAGTCCTGGGAAACAACTGGTGAACGAAGGCGACCGAGCCAAACACGCGAGGAGTAAAGGAAAACAATTCTTTACCAGGGAAAATAAGAGAGAATGGAATCTTCTCACCTAAGACGGATGACGGCATTCGATTAATAAGATAGCAGCTGTAAGAACAGCATCCCCCCAGAAAGAGTGAGGAGCATTACTCTGTATGAGAAGTGACCTGGTGATATTAAGTAAGTGACGATGTTTCCTTTCAGCAACCCCATTTTGTTGGGAAATATAAGCACAGGATGTTTGGTGGATAATCCCTTGAGATGAAAAATAACTGGATAAGGTATGAGTACAGAGTTCTAGTGCATTATCACTTCTCACAATTTTAACAGATGCAGAAAAAATATTACGAACTTCATTAATGAAATTGATGATAATATTCCCCGCTTCAGATTTATTCTTTAACAGAAATACCAATGACACACGAGAGAAATCATCCACAATAACTATATAAAACCTGCGTCCCTGATGATCAGGAACACGACTAGGACCCTAGATATCGACATGAAATAACTCAAACTTGGAGGTATTACTCCGACACTTACGAGTGGGAAACGTAGACCTGTGATGTTTTCCCAACTGACAAGCCTCACATTGAATGGATGTGTGAGGTGAAACCTGGGGTAACACATGACGAAGCTTCTGAAGCGGAAGGTGTCCAAAGCGAAAGTGCCACAGTAATGGGGAGGTTCCAGCAGGTAGAGATGAGGTTCTAGCATAAGGAGTATGACTAAGGCGATAGAGGCCGCCTTGCTCATAGCCACGCTCAATCACGTTGCCCGTAAGGATGTCCTGAAAAACAAGAGAGGATGGATCAAAAATTGCTCGACAATGTAAATCCTTTGTAAGTTGGCTAATGGACAACAAATTCATCGAAAAATCAGATGCATGTAACACGTTCTTGAGATGCATGGATGGTGTCAATCTAATCTCCCACTTACCAGTAATCGGGGAATGTGTCCCATTAGCAATAACCACTGTACGGCCTGGAGAAACCTGTATGTATCCTGTGAGTAGACCTTGATCACCGCACAGATGATGTGTGGCACCAGAGTCCATAATCCAATCTAAAGTATCTGATCCACTACTGCTAGTGAATGCATAGGTGCTACCTGATGTACTGGTGGAAGCAGATGCGGCAACGTCGACATGACTCTCAGAAGTAGATGATGATGTTACGGGACCAGATGGAGGAATGATGCCCCTCAGAAGGGCTACAAGATCATCAAAGCGTTGATCCATAGATGCAGCTGGGGGCTCGATCTGTTCAGCGACTCGTGCAGAAGCTGAAAAACCATGCTTAGAATAGCATGTGTCCTCGGTATGTCCAGAAAGATGGCAAAAGGTACATGATGGCCGAGTCCGTCCTCCTCTACCGCGAGGTCCACGGCCACGGAACTGATGATGATGTCCTCGACCTCGATTTGCTGCCATGGCTGGGGCTGTTGAATTCGTAGCAAACGAGGAAACAGTAATGCGACTCAGCCTATGAAATGCCTCCTCCATAGGAGGAATAGTAGAATCCGCCAGAATCTGGGAACGTGCTGCCTCATACTCTGGATCAAGGGCAGCAAGAAAAACACCTACCATAGTGGCATTCCGGTAGGTCTTCTGTTGCTCTGGAGTGGTTGTCAAAGGCATAAAGCTATAAAGCTTCGGCTGTTCATTCTGCTTGATAGTAAATATGTCATGCTGGAGTTGCAGACTCTTCGTCTCATTTTTTGCCTGAGAATATGTAGCAGCCCGAATATCCCACATTGCTTTGGCAGTGGGCTGATGAAGAATATCATTGGCAATCTCAATTAACAGGGTTCCAGATAGCCAAACCTTGGCATACGTATCACCTGCCTCCTATGAGGCATTGACCCCAGTTTTCTCAGCAGGCTCTTCTTCAGTATGAATGTATTTCTTACCGGTCGACTTCATCATACTCATGAACAACATCGCCCACAGTTCGTAATTTGAGCCATCCATCTTCACAATCGGCGATGGACCTCTGAAGGCGCCTATGGATGGGATATCTTCCTTGCTTTCTGACATAGTGATAACGGAAGCCTAGGGTAGTAAACTGGAGATATGATCGTCTACACGGACATTAACAGGTTTAGTTACATGTGTAAACTCAAGCAAACACCCGTTACTTTGGAGAAGCGCGAGCTTGACTTAGGGTTTTGCGTGCACGGGAGTCAAGACCTTTAGAAGGTCACGTGCAGGAAACACACGCTGGGCACGTGAAGATCACGCGTATGAATCAAGCGCACAGGGGACGCGCAGAGGCACAGCACGCAGGGTCACCGCCTCGCACAGGAGTGCGCAGATTACTCGCACAGAAAGCGCGCACAAGGGCACAGCGCGCACGCAGGGAGCGCGCAAGGGCACACAGAGCGCGCACAGATCAGTCGCACCATGCGTAGGCACGCGGAGGTGAAGGCGCACTGTACGCAGGCACGCGGAGACGAAGCCGCGAGAACAGAGACCGGAGGAGGAGGCACAGAAAGGGCGTGCAGAGGCGCAAGGGCTTGAAGGGGAGGCTAGGGTTAGGGTTTGGCTCGAGAACTCCGGTCTAGCACCGTCGCTCTGATACCATGTTGGGAAAATAAGAGAACTTGTTTATTCCATCCTCCCTAGGCTCTCTTATATAGGAGAGTAGCCTATGGGTAAAATATATAGAGTCCAACAGAAAATAAAAATATAAGAAAAGTACATAAGTGAATAATATATCTCTACAGAAACCATCAGAGGTAAGACCTCACGAACACCTACCCACATAGGGGACTCGAATGGATCCCTCCTCGCCTCAAGGGTGCCCTTGACACCATAGATCTCCCGCAAGAATCTAGATGTCAACTTTTCCGAATCCCCCTAAACATGAATCACCCATTTCGCCAGCAATGCTTTGTTCATGCACTCCACATCCCGAACTCCCAAACTGCCCTCTCTACGCAGTCTCGTCACTTCCTCCCACCCTACCAAATGCAAGTCGGGTCTTCGTTGTTTCCCATCCAACCAAAAAAATCTCCTCATCATAGATTTAATTCTTTTTCTCACCCCTACAGGTAAGAATCTAGTGGAGAAGAAGATGGGGATGGATGAAAGTACAAGTTTCAATAGGATCAGTTTGCCCCATTTTTATAAGGTAATTGCCCTGCCAGCCATTGTTTCAGTCTATGAATGATCAGGCCCCATTCCAACTTGTTGAGCTTTCCCGCAACCAAAGACAGTCCAATGTAGGATATCGGCAACTCACCTAACGGACAACCAAGCAACCCCACCACATGTTTCGCGTTCTTCTGTCGACATCCCGAACGGGATCACCACCGACTTTTGCTTATTGATCTCAAGTCTCGATAGGCTGGTGAAGATTTCCACCAGTTGCATCGCTCTTCTGCTCATATCTTTCGATCCACCCAAGAAAATGATTATATCATCTGCATACTGAAGGAGATGTACAGAGATGTTCCCGAGACAGAAGCCCTCACACCAAACTGCCTCCGTTGCTCTTCTGAACAATACCGCAAAAGCATCTGCTATCAGAACATATAGAATCGATGCCTAGGGACAACCCTGTCGAACCCCCTCTGAGGCTGGAAAAAGACCCCTTCAAGTCTACAGTTCACCAAGACCGAGAAGGAAGATGTGGTGACGTACCTTTTCATCCAAGCAATCCAAAGCTCCGGGAAACCACGTCGTCGGAGCGATGTCCATAGAAAAATCTAGTCCACACAATCACATGCCTTTACGTAGTCGATCTTCCACATCACCCCTTTCTTATCGATACGCCTCTACTCGAGCCAATCTCAGATGCCATAACCAAACTATCAACCATATGTCGGTCTAGGATAAAAGCGGATTGTTCCTGAAGGATGACTGAGTCCAAAATTACCTTGAGTCTGTTCGCCAGAACCTTAGCCACTATGAGATAGATCGCATTGGACAATGCAATCGATATGTAGTCTTCGATTCTCAACGAGTGGTCTTTTTTGGGGAGAAGGAATAACAACGCCCTATTCACCTTTTCAAAGCCCATGTTTCGTACCATGAATTCATTAACTACCTCCGTGACTTTCGACTTCAACAAGTCCCAGAACTCTCAATAAAAAAGCACCGGGAAACCATCTGGCCCAGGGGCCTTGTCCGCATTTAGGTCCCATATTGTCCCTTTTACCTCCACGGAGAAAGGCGCCACGAGCCCTTCTGCCTACACCTATGACAGAGCTTCCAACCCTCTCCCAAGACAGCCCCACCCCTCTCCCTGCCTCCTTCTTGACGACCACATAAAATGCCTCTAAGTGCCCCTCCAACCTGAGCATTACCCGATACCTTTACCCCCCCCCCCCCCCGACTTCAATCTCGTGAATAAAGTTTCTCCTCCTTCCCGACGCAATAGAGTGGAAAAATCTTGTGTTTGCATCCCTTTCTCTCGAACATTTTTGTATGTATTTATGTCGCCATTCTACCTCCTTTCTGTCTTCCAGCAATATTTCGTCTAACAACCGCACTCTTTCAACCACATCATCTTGTGTCAGCCCTCTCAGGTCTTCCGATCCACCCAAGCGCACCACCTCTTCCTGTGCCGCTCTCCTTAGCACTTTCTGACTCGCCTTCGCCTCTTTCCTGAAGTCCATCAGGAATCGCTTCAGCAATCCCAGCTTCACCGCCATCTGCACCACAGCCGAACCGTACGGCTGCCACCCTCTCCATCGTGTGGCCACCTCCTCTCTGAACCCTTCCTATAAGATCCAAACTCATTCGAATCGAAAGAAGTATCTGCCTTTCCCCTGCTCCTTGAACGACAAGTGAACCCGAGGTAGGGCCCAAGCACGGGAAAGGGGAAAGCACTCCAACCCCTCGGGGAAAAGAAGGAATTTGTCCAATCTAGATCTCGCATTGCGCCAGGTGTACGCATAGCCAGACACATCCATAATCGACAACCCCGACGTATGAACCAGGTTCATGAAGTCCTTAGATCCAGCGTCACAGCCTCCTCCCCGCTGAGGCCGGTCATCAGGAAGTAGAGTTAGGGTGAGATCGCTGCCTATAATCCACAAATCGTCCTCCCTAGCCAAGCCCGCCTACTCCAGATCAACAGCTAAAGACCCCCTCGAACTTTTCGTGGGTCCATACATGTTTGTCACTGTGAATGAAGTGTCATCCTCCCATCGCCTCAGTCTAACTGAGATGGAGAAGAGAGATCTCCACTCCCTAGCTTCTCGAACAGAGTCTTCTTCCAACTCGTCAACAGACCTCCCATCGCACCCTGAGCCTCCATCTCCGCAAACTCAAATACCATCCCTCCTATATGGTGACCTCTAGGAAGAAGTCTACATGCAGCAGCCTACGGGGTTTGCTGCTGAGGGTAAGTGTCAGGAGGTTTGCAGACTTCACAAGGCAATATATGTCCTTAAGCAGAGTCCAAGGGCGTGGTTTTAGATACCCTCGGATCTGATTGAGAAACAATGGTTCAAGAGATTAAATGCAGATCATTCATTGTTTGTACAGAGAACCTCTAGAGGTGCAGTTGTTATCATGGTCTATGTCGATGACATACTTGTTACAGGAGATGATGTGCAAGGATCGAAGGCAAAGGAATTTCTGAGACGACGGTTTGTCACCAAAGATCTTGGCACCCTGCGGTATTTCTTGGGGTTAAAGTTTGCCAGGAATCAACAGGGACTTGTGATGACCCAAAGAAAATATGTTACACATATGCTAGTTGAGATGAGCATGATTGGGTGTCGACCTGCTACTACTCCTATGGTTCCCAGCATGAGACTATACGATGATGATACCGAGGAGGTAGACATGAGAAGATATAGAGAATTGGTGGGAAAGCTTCTCTATGTTGTTATTACTAGGCTAGACATCTCTTTTGTTGTTAGTCGGGTTAGTCAGTTCATGGAGCAGCCCCGACATGTCACATGTATACATGGATGTAGTGTATATGATCTTAAGATACCTAAAGTCATCTCCAGGTGCAGGATTGCTACTCAGGAAAGGAGCATCTCTTACCATTACAGCATGTGCAGAAACCATGGAAGGCCATATCGATTTCGATATCGTTTCGATATCGTGTCGCGCCGAAATATCGCCCATATCGATGCTCTTTTGTGAAGGAAATGCCTGAAAAGGAGGAAATATCACCATATCGATACCCATATCGGCCTCGTTTCAATATCGATATATCGCCAATATATCGCCGATACAGCCTTCCATGGCAGAAACAGATTATATTGGATGTCTTAAGGACAGGAAGTCTACCTTAGGCTTTGTTTTATTTGTTGGAGGCTCTTTAGTAACCTGGAAGAGTAAGAAGCAAACTGTGGTTGCTATGTCAAATGTTGAATCAAAAAATAGGGCTATGGCACAAGGGAGCACAGAGATGATGTGGGTCCGAGCAATGCTAGCAGATTTATATAGAGATGTATCTCTTCCTATGCATTTAAAATGTGATAACCATGATGTTTTATTCAATGCAAACAATCATGCCTTTCATGAGAGAACTAAATATATTGAGGTAGATTGCCATTATACACGGGACATGATCCAGACAGGCTTTATCCGCACTTCCCATGTAAGTTCAGGAGATCAAATTGCGGACATTTTCACCAAGTCTTTGCTCGGACCCTTTCAGAAGTGTGTATCCAAGCTGAGCATGATTGACATCTATGTTCCATCTTAAGGGGGAGTGTAAATAAATATTGTTTTCTCAGTTTACTTTATTTCTGTCTATCTTATATAATTTACCCATAGGTATCTTCTCTATATAAGAGAGCCTGAGGAGTCCATGGAATAAACAATTCTCATTATTTTCCCAACACGTCTCAATTACATCTTTACCGTGGAGTACATTGCATCAAACTTCTCTTCCAAACAGAAAGAGGAGCACCCACAACCTAGACATGTGTACCTTAATATAGAAAAATAAATAGTCAGCACCTCAAAATATATGCAATGCAATACAAGGTATGGGTCTTTTTTGAGAGGGTGATGGAGAGAGCGAGTGCGAGTGCGGGTGGAGCTTCCGAGGGTCGAGGGAAGAGCAAAGTCTCATCAGTTTGGAGAGCAAAGGCGAAAGGGGAGGGCAGCGTCGGAACCGGTGGAGATTGGACGGTCGTCTCTCACAAGAAGCCGGGTCGCCGATGTTTCCGTTGCGGGGAAGGCGGCCATGTTGCTATGGTGTGTCGGTTACCGCCGAGGTGCTTCTCATGCGGGAAGGTTGGCCATCGGCAAGCCTCTTGCATGGTGTCCTCGTCGGTCGCTGTGAATCCAATCAGAAGACAGGCGGCCTTCTGAGGTCGATGCACGAGAGGAGGGTCTGCAGCGATGCATCAAAGGGGGACCTAGCTATGCGGAAGTGGTCGGGAGATCATCATCGGCGGGCGAGGAGCTAAGCGCGGAGGGTAGTGGTCCTGCTAACGTTGGGGCAGGACGAGGAAGGTCTGCTTTCGGAGGAGTTCGTAACATGCATGTTCCAAACGTGCATGCTTCAAAGATGCATGCGGTTATTGGCATTGTGGTTAGAGAAGTTATGGACGTAGAAGGTGTCTCGTCGCATTTACGTGGGTTCCTCGGTGCTCAGTTCGCGAGAGACGTGGTCTTGCTTGATAGTAGGCGTTGCTGTGTCCGAGGCCTATCGGAAGCTCAGGTGGGAAGACTGATTCATAATGGAGACGTCGGGAACGTGGTGTGGAGAAGGTTGCGCTTCGGTGATAAGTGTCACAAGGAGTTGGAGGTTTGCATGGCTACGGTCAGGGGAGTACCCTTCCTTTCCCGGTCGGTTGGGTGTTTTCGAGGGCGCTGAGGCGTTGGGGTTGTGTTCGGGAAGTCCTTGATGATGGACTTCGGCCAGGCTCCGCGGTGGAGACCAAGATCCTGTTCGAGCACTAAATCTTTCCTTGACAAGATTGGCGAGCGCAGCGAGTTCGCAGAGTTGATCGTGGGGAGGTATTCCTTTGCGATCGAGCTTTCCATAGATGATCCTCCGCCCCCTCCGGTGGTTTCGTGGCCGGCGGTGGCGTCGAGGGCGGCGGTAGACGAAAGACCAAGGGACGCGTTGGGCTCGACGCTGGCGGTTGGCTTCCTGAGGCACCCCTTCAAACGAAGGTCCCACAGGCTTGTTGGTGCACGACACTTCGAGAACTGCTCTGAACCAGTTTAGCTTCCGTCAGAAACATTACATCTGCAGGGTGACGTGGACAAAGGGTATGTTGATCCATCTCCGCTGGTGGCCTTTTCGCATGTTGCGTTCTGCTACTCGGGTCATGCTTCGGATCCGGGTCACCACTTGGGCGGTCGGTCTACTTCATGGCTTTTCTCGGATCCGGGTGTCAACTTCGGGCGGTCGGGCACAAAGAGTGTCCTCTCCATCCCTTCTTGTTCGGCCACTCAATCGCAAGTGTTCCCCCCTTGGAGCTTTAGAGATATTCTTGAGGGTGCACCACAACGGTTGCCAGTTGCTGCTCCGGTGGTTATTCTCGATGAAGGCAGAACCCAGCCGTTGTAGTCACCCGGCGTGGCAGCTCAAATGGCGGGCGGGGAGCGGGAGGACGAGAATCGCCCTGCTCGGGGAGTGGAGCGGGAGGCGGAATGACAGAAGAAGTGGGAAGAGATATAGAAGGAGCAGAACAAGGGTTTCAAGATCGCAATCTAGCCCGCGCCCCCCTTTCATGCTTGTTGTGGCGACGGCTGCCGGAGTCGCTCAGGTGCAGGGGCCAGACGTTGTTCCTAAATGAAGATCCTTTCTTGGAATATTCGTGGTCTTGGGGATCTGAATAAGCGGAAAGTGATGGGATCTAGAGTAACTGAATGGGGTTGTGATATCATCATGCTGCAGGAAACGAAGTTGCAATCTTTGTCGGAAAGGGTTTGGACGACTTGTGGGGCTGGTGGTATTGACCAATTCAGGACTCTTGACGCCTCGGGGGCTTCGGGAGGGCTGTTGGTGGCGTGGCGCTCGACATTGTGGTCCTGTACCTCGGAGATTCAGGGTAGGCATGTGCTAACGGTATTCCTGAAAGGTACTGCCTCTTTTGAGCATTTGGTGGTATCCTGTGTCTATGGGCCTTGTGATAGTGGGCGGAGGGGGGAGTTGTGGGAGGATCTGTTGGAGGCCGGGAGGGCGGTGGGGGGGGGGGGCGTGGGTGGTGGGCGAAGATTTCAACGTAACTTTGTTATCGTCTGACAGGCCCGGAGGGAGAGGGGGCCAGGACTCGGGCTCCGTGGATTTCGCTGAGGCCATTGATTCGCTTGGCCTTGAGGTGTTGGACGCTGAGGACGTCGCCTATACTTGGAGAAATTCTAAAACACATTCGCGGTTGGATCGTTTCTTCGCTTCAAATGAGTTGTTGGAGTGTTTCCCTTTGGCTTCGGTGGGGGCCAAACCTATATCTTGGTCCGACCATTCCCCGCTGATATGGTGCTCTGGGGTTACCCCAGAGCGTAGGGGGCTTTTTAGATACGAGAAGTGTTGGATGCTTGAGGACGGCTTCAGGGAGCTTGTTACTTCGCACTGGGCTGAGTCGAAGCCTTCGGGATCTGCCACGTGTAAATTTGTCCAAAAGCTCGAATCTTTGAGGAGCAGGCTTGCGTCGTTCAATAGGGATACGAGGGCCGCTAGATGCGTGGCTAGAAGGGCCGCTGAGGAGGTGATTAGAGACCTGGATGCGATTGAGGATGAGAGGCCTCTCTTGCTGGCTGAGTTGGACTCGTGGTTGAGGGCTCAGAGGACGGTTACTTTGGAAGACAAGAAGCCTGTCGCCGAGTGGAGACAGCGGTCGAGGAGCACCTGGTTGAAGGAGGGGGCGCGAATACTGGGTATTTCCACCGTATTGCTAGTGGAAGGCGCATGTCCAATGCTTTGCAGTCGATTACTGTTGATGGGTTGCGGTGGAAGGGAATAAAAACATGGGCTCGGCTATTGCTAATCACTTCAGGGCCGTCTCCGCTGCGGTCATCTCACGGCGGTGGAGATGGCTAGGTCGTGATTGTAGGGTGGTGGAGGCGTCTGCCTGCGATTCACTTATTCGTGACGTCACTTTGGAGGAGGTTAAGGACGCCGTTTGGGACCTTAACGGTGACACTACGCCTGGTCCCGATGGTTTCTCGGTTTCCTTCTACAAGGATTTTTGGGACCTTATTGGCCAGGAGGTGCTCGATGTGGTTCTGGAATTCTGCAATGGGAATAGGGGTTTTGACCGTATCAACCGGCGCTTATTGTTCTACTTCCCAAATGTTCGGCGCCGACTTCCATCGACGATTATCGCCCCATCGCTGTATCTAACGCCCTCTATCTGATCACGGCCAAGGTTTTAGCGAGGAGATTAGTTGGCGTCCTCGGGGGATTAATTTCCCCTGCGCAGTCCGCATTCGCTCCGGGCCGTCAGATCTCTGATTGCACGACGATTGCGTCCGAGATCATTGTCGATTGGCGAAGGAGGGACACCAGTGGTATTCTGTGGAAAGTGGATTTTGCCAAGGCTTACAATAGCCTTGATTGGAAATTTCTGTGGTCCGTCTTTCCCGGAGCGGTGGATTTCTTGGATGAGGCGTTGTATAACCACGGCGTCTTTCTCGGTGCTGATCAATGGTAGGCCGGAAGGGGGTTGGATTCAACCCCGTAAGGGGATGCGGCAAGGGTGTCCCCTCGCTCCTCGGCTTTTCATCATTGCGGTTGATGTTCTGGGGGACATGGCGGCGGGCGT
This sequence comes from Ottelia alismoides, assembly GCA_037367405.1. NCBI lineage: Eukaryota > Viridiplantae > Streptophyta > Magnoliopsida > Alismatales > Hydrocharitaceae > Ottelia > Ottelia alismoides. Next base: position 435,934 of record JAZKJV010000335.1, read on the forward strand.
GGTCGGTCATGGTCTCTCTAGAGGTTTCTCGAGGGGCGAGGTGCGGGTGCCGATATTACAATACGCGGACGACACTCTCTTCCTTATTGAGGGAGGGGTCGAGGAGGCCAGTGCCATGGCCACGGCTTTGGAGATTTTTTCGGAGCTATCTGGGTTAAAGAAAAATGACTGTAAGTCTTGTTTTATCCCTTTCAGGTAGGCGGAATGTGTTGCTGATGGTTTGGCGGTTTATTTGGCTTCTTTGCGCGCCTCCCTCCCTTTGGACTATCTCGACATACCTCTGGGTCTGGGGAGGGCGAGGCTCTGTGATTGGTTGAGGGTGGTGGAGAAGGTGGAATTAAGGTTGGCGGGTTGGAAGGTTTCTATTCTTTCGAGGAGTGGTAGGCTGTTTTGGCCAAGGCGGTGCTGTCGTCCATTCCAATTTATTTTCTTTCTTGCCGCAAGCTTCCAAAGGGGGATCCAAGCGAGGCTCGAGAGGAAGATGCGCGCTTTCTTGTGGGGCAATGCCTCTAGTGGGCGCGAGGGGGTCCATCTTGTTGGTTGGGAGGATGTCGTTCGGAGAAAGGTTTGGGGGGGTTTGGGGTTAATATCTCTTGAGCAGATGAATGAGGCGTTGTTGCTTAAATGGGCTAGTAGGGTATGGGGGCCAGGTGATGAGCTTGTTTGCTTGGTGCTCCGGAGCATCTACGGGTGAGGGGCGCGCCCCAGTTGCAATTGCTCAACTTTGCGGGTATGACGCCTTTCTGGAGGGGCGTGGTGCAGACGTTTGTCAGGAATCTTAACCTCTTCAGGCCGGTGCTTGGTAGGGGGGATTCCTTTGCTTTTTGGAGCGACGACTGGTCGGGGGCGGGAGCACTTTGTTCTCGTTTTCCGCGGTTATTTGCGCTGGCGGATGATAAGCTCTGTTCGGTGGAGGATTGCTGGGTTGATGGATCTTGGTGGCCTTCTTTCTCCGCTAATTTCTCGGATCGGCGCTTTGAGGAGTTCTTGGCGCTGCTGGATGCTGTGGGGAGTGTGGGTGCCCTTGTTGGGGGTAGAGATCACTGGCTCTGGAAGGAGGAGAGCTTCTCGGTTAAGGGCGCTTACGGGGTCATCTCCAGACTGTCGCCGGCGACCTCGGAGGTCCTGAACAGGGACTGTGCTAATATTTGGACCCTCAATCTTCCAGAGCGTGTGGGGATTTTCCTGTGGCTCCTTAGGCGCAAGAGGCTGATGACGCGTGATCGATGCGTGAAACTCCTGGGCATCACTTCGGGCAAATGCTTAATTTGTGACAATGCTATCGAATCGGTGGATCACCTCTTTTTTACATGCCCTGTGATATCGCAGATATGGCAGAAGGTTGGGATACTGTGGTGCCGGTCCGATGAGTTCCATGCTTTCTGGAATGCGGTGTATGAGAATAGGGCGAGATCTATAAGGGAACGGCTCTACCCAGTGGCTATTCTGTGGGCGATTTGGCGTGGCAGAAATGATTTGGTTTTCTCGGGCCAGAGGTTCTACAAAGAAAATGTAGAGTGCTTTACAAGGAGGCTGGTAGATGAGTGGTTGTTGTATTGATCCGCTTCTGTTTTTTGTTTTTTTTGGGGTGTTATAACCGTGCGTTGTAACTTTTTTGCTGTTTTAAATATATTTTGATGGGGCGGGCACCACCGAGTGCTTCCCCCCTACCTTGCAGTTTTCAAAAAAAATGCAATACAAGGTATAACAGAATAATCTTATAGATAAATGTTGCACATAGTTGATGAAATAAAACACAAACTCGCAGAGCATTTCTTCTTCTTTTCACACAAAGAATGGATTTAAGATCAAGTGGCGGACTCCTTAATCACCACAGAGATGGGAGTGAAGTGTTGAGAATGGGTGTAGAATAAGTGAGCGAGAACCGAAGTCTTAGAGCCATTTATATTGGGTATAAGAGCCACCGTGTGTCTCCATGAAAAGAAGCATCTCTTCACAAAAATGATTAGCAACATCCACCGGGATTAGTCGGCTGGAATTAAAATCAGTCTAGTCAGCTGGAATTAAAATCGTTCAGCTGGAAGAAAAATTAGTCGACTGGAAATAAGGTTAACCGACTAAAAATTAAACATTGAGATAGGAATTATTCTAGATCAGTAGAGTAGTCGATTGGACAAATTCTGAGTTGGTTGAACTCAAAATTCATCGGCTTATCATACTAATCGATTAGTTAAGCAGATGTTATGTGGTAGTCATTGGCCAAGTGACTATTGAAGTGGACATCAATCAAGACCTTAGCCGACTGATCAAAGTCATCAGTTGCCTGAAGTGAAAAGCAGTGAAAATTCAATCAATCGACTAATTTAACCAAAGAACTTGATTTGAGCTGGATTTATATGTTATTCAAATGCAGCTCTTTCATAAACTCTTTCTTTAGCTTTTTCTTGGTATACTCTTCATCCTTCGCTTTGTTTTCATGTTATTGTAGCTTCCTGTAACTCCATCAACTTGATCACAGCTTGTAGCTACTTTAGCTTAAACTTTATCATATCGTCTTTTATCATCATGATCTTTGTTGGGTACATTTTATTTTAAAATATGCATATATGAATACATGTGACCGGCAACTATAGCATAACGATTAATAAATTACCCTTATATGGATGAAATCCCCAAATATAAATGATTCCACAAATCTCAAATACCAAAAAAAGACTCGAACTTGAATGTTGTTTTAGGGGAAAACAAGACCCCTGTGTAGCGTGACACTCATTTGTGACGATGAACTTCACCTAACAACGATATGGGGAGATCACGGAATGGTGCTCTGCAAAGCACAATAATGAACAGAAAGGTTAATATTCAACGCCTAAACAACAACAACAACAACAAAGGCTAGTCCCACATTAAGTTGGGTCGGCTACATGGATTCTTTGCCTCTATTCAAATCTATTGTGGGTCAATCTCAAGCTTATATCCAAATAACTAAGACCCCTTCGAATAGTCTCCTTCCAATACTCCGTAGGCCTTCCTCACCCTCTCTTAACATGCTCAACATCCCAAATCCGCATTTTCTAACCGGTGCATCATCTGATACCCTTTGCAAATGGCCAAACCACCTTAAGAGGTTCTCTCTCATCTTATTTTATATTAGAGCTACTCCAACTTTCCTTCTGAAAACATCATTTAGAATCTCATCTTTCCATGTATGACCCCACATCCATCAAAGCATTTTCATTCTGCTTCTGCCATTCAATGCCTGATCATGGGAAAAGCAGTATCCTATATCTAGAATAACCACCCTTTCTCGTCAAAGTAGAATTGCAACTCTAATCAAGTGCATCATTTGCTTTCATATGATAAACATCCGAGGAAAGCCACATGTGCCTCTAACACATGATTCCCACATCAACTAAAAACGAACTCGAAGGCTATGCATTCTTGAGAGTTGGAGTTAAAAAGGATGAATTTTAATTGTGTGTAACCTGCTAACCAATAATACTTTATAGTTGTTGGAAGAGAACTATACTGACACCAATACCAATGAGATACTCATGGTACAGAAGATGATTGGAGTGCAATGAAATAGAGAGGATGGTGATAATTTATTAAATATTATTTGTATTCATGTTGGAAAAGAATAATATTCATATAAATGCTCATGAGATCATTAATGTAACACATGATGTATATTAAATCATTTAAGATATAGATATAGCAAGGTTTTGAGATTTGAGTTAAATGGTTTGAGTAATCCTTCCCCTCAGCCCTGATATAGCATGTCAGCTAAGAGATTAACCCTTATATTAATGACATAATCTTGTATTTTTCATGAGTTTAATTCATTAAAACTGTCTTTCAAAAGAAAATATTATTAAACTGCAGGTAATTAGCTGAAATCGCCCTCCGTAATACATAATTTCAGTATTTTAAGAGCAACAGCAAATCAAAAACAAATTTGAAACTAGTAGTTTCCGGATGGATAAAGAGGGACAGTTATAATTGATAGAAAAAACTGCATGATCGCAGTTGTACCTGTTCAGTGTTGGTAGCCTTTCTGAACCCCATGACTAACTTTCCTTCAGGGTCAATACGGCTAAATGTTACTGAAAAAACAGGGGTAATACCGAGTTGGGAACCGTAACATGTAAAACGGAAGGAAAATATACAACTAAAAGCATTCTTGATATAGATAATTTTGATGTGGTAACTTATTTTTTTAACAACTTCACTTTTCATACTTGCTTGGGACAACTTTTCTTGACTGATTCAAGAAATATTTAGTGCATGTAACTCACTAAAATAGCTTAAATAATAGTGTGTAATTCTGAGGATGAAGGATCCAAACAACATTATTATGCTATAAATCCAGAGCCATCCCGTTGGTATAAAATTGTCTAGACGCGTGTATTCGAAAAGCTAAGTAAGAACTTAAAAATATATGTAGACGGGCAAGGTAGCACTGAGCACAATATTATTTAGTTAGCAAGATCTGTGCATTTAGCCATGAAGATATTTTGTTTAGTGCATCTTATAAAAAGCCATTATAAAAATTCAGTCATGGATTGAATACCCATGAGTCAAACAGCGTTGTCTACAAAACAGCATGTCCAGCACAATGACCAATATTTTGGGACAAAGAAGTACCGACCACATAATCCAAGAAGTTGGAGGGTGTAGATATATAACCTGTATCACCAGCTTGCAATTGCATTGACTGGATGCAAGGGGTAACACCTTCTAGAACGTACATCCTACTATTGTTGTTGGGCCAAAAACGAAACTGGAACAACCATTCCTTACCGGTAGCATCTTGAACTTTCAATGGGAGACCTTCAGGTTGAGAAATAGCAGGAAAGTATGCCTGCATTTGTGCATAGTTATTAGCTTATGCATTGTGTGAATACTTATCAGCTTTGACAACAAGAGTAGACCATGAGGAGTGAACCACTTAGAAAATAATTCATGTGATCTAAACTTCTTTAGAAAGCTATTTCGTACTTTTATGCATTTGGAACCTCTGAACTTCACAGTATTCATGTAGCATCAAGCAAATATACCACAAATGGTTATTTCATAAAAACAATAAAATAGAACATTCCAGCAAACAGTACTGTAAAGTTTTCTTGGGCATCCAAGAAGACAAGACCCACAAAAACTTATTACAAAGATTTTAGTAATCCATTGTAATACACATACCAGGTGCATCTAAGTCAGTAAACTACCAGTCATATACCACAGTCCATGTGCCATTTATTTCAGCCTTAAATGTGCAGGCCTGACGCAAATTCTAAAAAACACACTATCATGCACTTCAAATATACACAGGCAGGGTAGCATTCGATATATAAATATGGGGACCCAATTATCCAAAAATATCAAATGGCCTGGATAACTTGGAAATTGGGAATGATGAAGTGGGCAACATGAAATCAAAGATTAGTTGAAGATTGATTGAGCAAACAAAACAAGGCTCTGAAACAGTTAAGTGCAGTTGTAGTAATTCACAATATCATCAAAATCAGAACAAGATGTTGCAAAACACAGAATTTAGGGGCGTCTCAACTAAAAATTGATTCAGAGAAGGACTAACCTCTGCACATTTTTTTGGAAGCACCAAGCGTCCAATTCTACCGGCATCACTAGCACTTAGCATTTTCTCAAATAACGGAGTAATGACAGAGTTTGAACTTAAATGATGTTAAGGCTCAAAAAAATCAGGAACAAGAATAGCAAATGCTAGAATAGTATCCTCCGGTAAGATTTGCATAAACAGACAGAAGAAAAAATATTTGACAATAAATTGAAGAATAGCTGGGTTTATGTGAACGAAAAATTAAATAATTACAGCAATGGATACTCTCCGGATATTTGCTGCAGCTCTTGTTCAGTTACTCTGGGCCAGTACCGGGGAAGAAGATGACTTCGCCCTCTCCCTTCCATTCGTGGCCTCCCATTGCGTACTAGATTCTGGGTTTCCACACCAGAATCCAATGAACAGTTAGAATTGCGGGCTAATTGTTTCCCAAAAGAATTGGCAGTAGCTTGCCGATGTGCAGGATTTAAAGATAATCGATTAGCATCATTTGCATCCACCGAGGAAGAAAATGGCGACCCTAAGCCAATCACCGCTTTGGCTGAATCATCCTTCAGCAATGGTGATCCAGGAGGAATGTTGGCACATGGGCTAGGGGCTACCTCAAGCTTAATACCTGCAGAGCTGCTTAATCGAGAACCCTGAAACACCAGTTTGCGAGTAGGCATAGCATCATGATCCCCAATCAAGTGACAAGACTTTTGTGCCCCATCAATGATGCCTTCATCTTTATGAAAAGCACTAAATACAGATGGTTTCAACGTATTATTCCCATTAGTGATTCTGTCTAGTGGACCACGGTTTATGCTACTAGCTATTGGCCTTTCAGGAAGATCTTCAACTTTCTTCCTCTCGGAGATGGCCAATCTGTTGGCAGTGAACAGTTTCTCAATGCTGTTGGGCCTGTCAAACTCATATGACAGGCGTTGATGCAATTCAGACTGGGCAGCAACTGCAGCACTCCATGTATTAGGTGCTGGACGCCACTGACCTGGAACTGGGCTTGTCGAAGTAAGTTGGTTCCAACTTTTACCAGGTAAATCCTTTAATCTCTCAGATGCAATAGGAAATAACAAGGAAGATGATGACCACATCTGATTTGGCACCTTGAGAAGGATGAAAGTAGTACAGTGAATAGGCCATATTAAAAGATGACATACATTTATCCTTAAAAGGATACAAGCATTTCCAGGTTTATTTGAGTTGGAAGATATGTAGGCAACATTTTACTGCATTGTGCTTATCTTTCCACATTCGAATAGGCACATTGATTTAAATCAAGTTTACAAGTGAGAAGCAATTTAAATGCAAGAATTCTAGCAAAGAATGACACTGCCAACAATGATACCAATACCCAAGACCTCACTGTATGTAAACCTCCCAATATCAGTACTCATTTGCACAAATGCATGGGCCAACGGCTGATAGAAAATAAATTACACATATCCTGCCAAACTGAGTTGATTTGGCCCATTGGCAATTTCGTGCAGATCAAAAAAGAAATTAAAATTGCATTAATCAATATGCATGCCAACCAGATCTAAAATAACATATAATTTTGATCATGTAGTAGATTTTTTCCATTTAAAATTAATTGAACATTTTTACTCAATAATTAATCTTTAACAGGGTGTCAAATGAGTATGGCTATAGAAGATTGTAAGAACAATCCCAGTCTTGAATAGCTCAAGATTTTCTAGAACTTCCATTTACAGAAAGTATGCATTATGTCATGGTTGCATTTTCTAGAACAATCCCAGTCTAAGAAAATATTGAAAGCTAAGTTTGAGTGCAGACCACAAAAGGAGTGGTTGAGAATCCCATAAAGCATTCAACGAGAGAGAGGGGTGTCCCTTACCACTACAAAATGTTTCTGGGCACATGGTGCACACTCAATTCCCCCAGCATCCAGAAGCGCATATGAAGAGACCGAGACAATGCATCCACAATGCAGCCTCTGTAAGAAGGACCATTGCACAGTCAACCTTGCTTTAAAAAACATCATTAACCAAGCAGACAGTGCATGGCAAAGTTTAAATCGTTGGGTTTTAAAGGTTCCCATGTAGGAGGCCGACAATAGACTAAAAATAGGTACCTTTCCACATGATTCACATTTTCTCCACCCATCTCCCTCTGAATGAAATGTTTCGCAGAAACTCCCCTGCTCGTACAAAGTGCTACAGAACCAACCCAGAACAGATCAACGAACAACAGGAAGAAAAGAAACGTCATGCAGTAAGAAAAAGCATGCAAGACTCTAGCTTTATATTCACGTGGAAAGAATCATATTATCCACTACCTTCAATCTCAAAAGAAATAAAGAGAAAAATAAGCGCAATTACCAAAAGAACCTAATAATAGTAAAGATAACACAAACGAAAAGAAAGAAATCACAATAAATGCTTGCGCCAAATACAAGCCACGCGTGCTCTCAAAAAAAATCACAGCCACCCGATACCGCGAACCCAATTCCCTCCATTGCAAAACCCAAAAGCCAGTAACGTACAAATCCCCCCTCAAAGCCCCCCCGACAATCACACGTTAAGAATCTCCCCAACACGAACGCAAAGAAAACGGCAGCAAAGAACAGATCTTTCCCACTCACCACGAGCTGAAATCACCCAATAACACCACTTATCCCATTAAATCCACGTATCATGCGAAATGCACACCAAAGAACCAATCTTTATCGCACCGTCGCGCCCAATTCCCTCAGAGGGCAACATAAACAGAACTGCGAGCACAACGCACAGCCAAAAAAAAGCAGAGCACTGAGGCCTCACGAGCATCGATCGCAGAGCTCCGCCACATCCCCGGACCTGAGTCTCCAGCCCTTCCTCCTCGACCCCTCCGCCCGCACCTCCTTGCACGACGTATTGAAACAGATCTTGGCGCACGCGGCGGCCGTCGCCGTCGAGGCACCCGAGCTGGACATAATCTCCACCAAAAACCCTAAAAGCGGTCACTTCGGGGAGCTCATGGCGGCGCGGATCGGGTGATCGTGGGGAGATCGGACGTGGAGGTCGGGATCTCGGAGGGGATTGTGCGGGAGTTGGGATCGGGTAGGAGGCGATTGGGGAGTGGATAGTAAATGGGGGAAGAAGAAGAAGAACATGAGAGAGCGGTGTCGTCGCGTTGCGTGGCTCTCTTCTAAATTTCGGCGTGGGTCGCATATGGCCCGTTTTTATATGTGAGAGTGCGGTAACCGGCGGTGAGAGTAAGGGGATGGGTGGATGCGGGACGTAGTTTGGCAGTTTAACGTCGGGGGGTAAGCCACACTCCACTTTTGTTGTGAGTTTATTTTTTGGGTTTTTATTAGTTGTGCCCCTCTGAGATATTACAATATCAGTTATACCTCTTTCTTTTTTAGAATATCAGTTACACCCTTATCTTCTTGTGAAATTCACAGTTCTGCTCTTTTATAATATCAGTTATGTCCCTACTTTACCTTAATAGAAGGGCATCATGAATTTCACAAGAAGGTAGGGGCACAACTAATATTCAAAAAAAAGGATATAATTGATATTAAAATATCTCAGAGGGATACAACTGATAAAACCCCTTCTTTTTTAAGATAAAAATAAGTTCGATGTTTTGCCGGGAGGATGGGCCTCGTATCGTGTTCTGCATGACGCATTGTAGTTACGTTAATGGATTTTTTATTATTTCCAAATACGTAGATGGATACGATGAGTGTCGTGAAATTGGTGATTTCGCACCACATTTTTAAGTCGGTTTACGTTCACGGCCTAATATTTAAAGGGTTTTTTACACCTTGACCTGGAAAATAATGTCCAATTACACCACGATTCCTGTAATCTTTCTAATTCTACCAAAAATCTTGTAAACGATATCTTGACCTCTGTAATCTTTCTGACTCTTATGCCACAGCCTTTAAGCCATGTTTAGTTGGAGAATAGATCATGTAATAAGGGATCAATTCTCCTCCCGACACGATTTTCAGTGGTACGACTATTCCTCATTATTCCATCTTATTTCACTCTTATTCTTATCTTTATCCCACCTTACCTATCTTTACTTCACCTTATTCTCCTTCTTCCTATCCTCTAATCGAACAAAGAATAGATCATTATTCTCCATATTCCCCATCCTTATTCCTGCTTATTCCCGAATCGAACGCATCCTTAGTCAAAGGCGTATTTATTAAATTGAGTACAATTAAACAAATTAGAGTCATGTACTTACGAAGATTATAGGGATTGTGGTGTAATTAGATACGATTTTATGGAATACGATGTAAAAATATCAATACTAAACTCCAAGATGAAATTGATTTTTAGCGATCAAATAGAATTTAAAATGAAGGAAAGACGGTAAACTCGTTTCTGAAAGTAAATTTTATGACATTTGATTTTTGTTATTATGCATCCATTATGGCCGAAAGTTTTAATTGCGTGGATTTGAATGGTCAAATTGTAAGTTTTTTTTTCGTTACTTTACGTTCTAAAGTACAAAAACCTGGATGGAAAGGATTTTAATTCAAGGGATTCGTACTTTGAAAATGAATGAGAAACGATGGAAAGGAAATCGAATTCCATTGACCGATTCGTTCGAGGGTTTGCTTTTCCAATGTGTATACAAGTTTACAGCGATTTTTCTTGCGTATTAAAATAATATCATCCTAATTCGTTCGAGGGTTTGCTTTTCCAATGTGTATACAAGTTTTCAGCGATTTTCTTACGTATTAAAATAATATCATCCTACATCCTCCTCTATAAATGAATGGATATATAGATTTTTATCAGTTGTGCTCCTCTGAGATATTACAATATTAGTTATGCCCTTCCCTTTTTTTAGAATATCAGGTGTACTCCTAACTTCTTTCTCCATTATTATTCTTGAACTTTTGTCAGATTGATCGATAAAGAATTAAAATGACCATGGTTTATCCAAAACCTGATGTGGTTAAGAGGGACATTATGATCAGAACAAAAGCTCGCCCTCCGTTCCCCCTATCCCCAGTAGTTTGATCTCCTCTCCTCTTGTTTCCACGCGTGGTTGTCTCCTCCCCGAGGGCCATCTCGAGTGTGGGGCTCCTAATGTTGAACGACCTCTGGGACAGCAGCAGAATCGCAAGGGGTGCGGCATCGTGTTGGGCCTCAGCAAGATCACCATGAGGGGGTGAGGCAAAGCTGGATGAGGCGGGGTTGGAGTGGATTAGGGAGGAGGGGTGGAGGAGAAGGTGGGGGCGGAGGGAGGAGCAAGGGGTAAGGGTGAGGAGGAGGAGTAGGGGGACGAGCGAGGGCAGAGGGGGAGACAGGGGAGCAGAGGGAGTAGTATGGGTGGGGGTGAGGGGGGGGAACGAGGGCAGATGGGGAAGCGCAGGGGCGAAGGGAGGAGTAGGGGTTGGGGGAGAGGGGAGGATCTCATGGAGGAGCGAGGGCAGAGAGGGGGAGGCGTAGGGGCGGAGGGGCGTATTGGGTGGGGTGGGATGGAGGAGCTCAGGGATGAGAGAGGGCGGAGAGGGAGGGGTGGTGGCAGAGGGAGGAGCGGGTGTGGGGGGAGCTCAAGGAGGAGCGAGGGTGGATGGGGGAGGTATAGGGCGGAGGGAGGAGCAGGGATGGGGGTGAGTGGAAGGAGCGAGAAGCGAAAGAGGCAGTGATGAATCTCCATTTCATCACCTTTATTCTATCATTTTGACCTTAAAATCCCTAGTTAATTCATGTAAATAGCATTATTCTGTACAAATTAATATTCTTATTTATTCCACTTATTGTATATAAAATATAGTTTCCAATGCTAAAATTATAGAATAAAGAAAAGAAAATAATAAGAATTAGATGCTAAAGGTATTTTATGACCTTAAACCCTGAGACCTAGACATCTTGATGACTAGGTCGATAAGGAATAAAGTGGAGGAGATAAAGGTCAAAATTCCAATAAAAAACTCATTTTCATTTCTCAATAAGTTCTTTTTGGGACATATTTTATTGTTTATTATTTATAATTCAAATAAAAAAACTTTGCACATGAAAGTTGTAGATAAAAATAATACAAAAAATATAAAATTAATTTCACACAAAAATAATATAAAGTGTACTTTTTATAGTCAAAATAAAAAGCCAAACCCTAAACTTCCCAGCCCATATCTTCTCCATATGAACTCGAAATGTACCAGAATCACCGTGTATATAACTTTTAATGAGCTAATTAATGAAGGTGGTTTTGTTTAATTTGGAGTTAAGATGCGAAAGTTAGGTTTTGAACCCATATTTTATAGTATACTTAAATAAAATATTCATTTTATTTATTCTTTATTATTTTTTATAATTTTATATTTTTATATTTTTTAAATATTATTTATAATAAATGAATATATTTAGAATATAATAAAATTATAAAGAAAAAATAAAAATTTCTAGATAAATACGCAGATGAAATACCTATACTTATACCTATAAATTATATACTTCTATTTATTTAAGCATACATATTATGTCAGAAAAATATAACAAAATAGTTATGTGTATAAAAATAAGGTATAAATATGTAAAATATGATAATAAAATAATAAATTTTTACAAAATAAAAATAAAATACTCAATATATATAATATACCTATAAAACCCTAAAAAGTAACTTTATAATAAAACAACTTGTAAAAATAAATAAAAAAACATATTAAATACTACTGAAATTAATAAATACTTTTTTATAACATTAATTTAATTTTTTTCATTTACTAATTAATGTTGATTTTTCCATTTTGGGTTGCCTTTTTTCTTCTTAGTCCCCGTGGACCAACCAGAGGGAGTCGAGAGTTGACCTCGGTCAACTCTTCGTCTAGCCTTGTGAGAACCTTGCCTTTGACTCTTCTTCTTAGATTTTTGTAGCTCGATACAAGCACCATTTTCGAGAGATTCCTTCTCTTTTTCTCCTCGATCCATTCTTTATCACGCAGATCGTCTCCTTGAGGATTGGACGCCTACATCGAACACTCCACTTTTATCTTTGACCCATGTTCACCAACTCTACAAAAACCATTGCCACCTCTTCTCAGATTTTTTAATCCCTTTTACACTATTTATCCCCACCCCCATTTCATGTTCTTGGGCTCGATTTAGGTGACATCAAGCTTTCCCTACAGTTTGGAGAGGAGAAGTTGAGTGTTGAGGTCGATTCCACCATGTCCGATGAGCTCTGCTACCATCAAGGTCCATCTCATGGCTCCAGCCATTTAAGGTCCATTTTATTTACGTTTTAGATATATTTAGTGGTATTTTTTATTTCCTGCAATTAATTTTGAGTTTAATCGTTCACCTTAGCGTAAAAACACAACCCTCGTAGTTCGTCGGAGCTCTGCTCCGACAAGCTTCCCTTTGTGCTCCGCCAAGCTTTCCTTTGTGCTTTGCTCCCTCCATTGCCTTCCGTCGGAGACCGTCGCTGCACCCCATCTCGCCTCCATTCCACCACTTGACGGGTCAAGGAAACTTTGCCCTCAACCCAGCTTTCTTCTTGTGCGTGTCTCGGATGCCCAAAGCCCATCTGGATGTGATTTTGAAGACGTCGGAGGTACTTGGAGCTTCCCTGCTCCTCCAATCTCTTGGGAGCACTATGGTGATCCCCGCAGCTTTTTGAGCCCTCCAGCATATAAAGGAAGCCTCCATGAACATTTTCACCCCTTGGATCAGCTCCGAGTGGCCGAAGTCGTGTCGCACCATTGAATGAAGCTCGTCCACAGCTGTGTCCGTCCTTATTCTTCCAAGGAGGTTCCCAACCATTGGATCGGGCTTCATTTCTAGAAGATCCAATAGTCGTTGGATTAGCCACGCCCTGACCATCGATCTCCACCAGGAGGTCTAATCTTTGTCATCCAAATGAAGCGCCATCACGCCACCTACGCACGACACGTAGATAAGTGGAGTACTCACCACCGTTCTATCTAGCGCTTGAGGGGGTATTTTGCACTTTCAACCCCCCTATTTTTGTATTTTAGTGTTTAGTATTTAAACATTTGTTTGCATCTATAATAGTTTTGTAATATTTGCCAGGACCCCTTGACATATATACTATTTTATTTTGGGTCCAATCCGTGTCACCTTACTCGTGGTCCCACATGAGGTGGCGATTTTGCATGTAAGCCTTTGGGATTTTTGAATTTTGCTTTATTCAGAAACTTTTAATATTAGTTGAATATTTTTGAGTAAATTGCAATGTGGCCCCTATCTTTGTTTTGAATTGCAAAAATAACCTTTTCTAGTATTTCAATTTCTATGCTTGTTTTCATTTATTAAAAATATCGTCCATGCTCGAAAAAATCTCAAAAAATAAGGTTAAATGTCTGTTACCATACACTTCCACGCATAATTTTATTTTGTTCATTTTTAGCACCTTAAATATTTTCTAAAAATAAAAAATCACATTTTTTATCTCTGTTTGTGTTATAAAATACCAAAAATATAAAAATATCTTGAAAATTTTCCAAAAAATATATTTCCTATTTTATTATTTTGTAACTCCATACCAAAAAACCCTAAAAATAGAAAAAGATAAACATAAAAAAATAAAAGGCTCCAAAATTTAGTAAAAATATAAAAAAAATCCCCAAAAATTCCAAAAATATTTATTTTTATTTATGGATTTTCTTTATATTATTATTTATCTATTAAAATTAATTTAGAGAAATTTTAACATTTTTATTATTTTTAATCTCTAATTCAATTCGACACATCTAATTAATCCTTGTTTTGGTATATTTCTAACTTTAAAAATATACAAAAATTAGAACAATTATCTAAAAATCATAAAATATTAAGAAAATATTTAAAATCTAAAAACATTTTATTTTGTGATTTTTTTGGTAGTATTTATAATTAATTTACATTATATTGTATATATGGATTTATATATTCCTATATTATATATTAAAATAAAAAGGAATTAAAAATCAGAAAATATAAACAGGAAATAAAAATATAAAAATAAAAACAATTAAAAACATAAAAAACTTAAAAACTATAATATATAAAATTCAAAAACACACACAAAAAACAATAAAGACAAGAAGAAAGTGCAAAGTTTTGTATTCATTTCCTTAATCTACCATTTGCTCCCTATGTTCGACACTCTACACATACTTATACTTATACACACATCTATAGAGTTATAATTAATTTTCAATTTAACTCCACATCTTATTTTTCATTGCTTGATCTATATTGTTGGTTAATAGTTGAATTTAGCGAGTTTCTTGAGTGGTCAACTTAATGACTATTGATCACCTTGTGGATTAACACACCCCTCTGGATTTTTGTTATTTCAGGAGGTAGAGGAGGAGGGAGGGTGGAAGGGGAGGCACGGGGACAGGGGAGGAGTTGGAGGTGGAGGGAGGAGTTGGGGACGAGGAGAGGATGTAGCGGAGGAGGAGAAGGAGGCTAGGGACGAGGCAAAGAAAGGGAGGAAGAGGAAGAAGATGGGTGGGGAGGAGGAGGAGGATGGCATGACATATCAGCCCTTTTTTAAAAAAAATTAATTCTCCTTATGCCTCCGAAGTTAACGTCTATTTGCATGGAGTATAAATGGTCGCTAACCCAAGGAGCACAAGTGGTAGAACACCAAGAAGTCGGGGGCATAACCAGCATTCCCAAAAAGGATGGGGAATAACTGAAATTGCAATATCTCATAGGGTCACAACAAATAAAAACCCTTTATATAATATGTGTGGATCTTAAATATAAATATACATATACCTTTTCAAATTTTTTTCATTCTTCCTATGAATTTTTAAAAATAAGACGACAAAATTCGTATTTTATGTTCATTTCTTGATAGAAATACATGCACAAAGGATCTTGCGCGAAAAACATATATATTTATTATTCTTCCCCTTTGCTCAAGGAAATTAATACCCCTTATATTTAAAAACACAAGCACCTATATTTGTGTTCATGTCCTCTAAAAGTATATGTATGATATCGAAATGAAGTATAATTATCGTACAACCCTTGGTAATGACCTTATATGTGCTTCTCATTAATGTACTATCATATATTGACTTAATTTTTCGGTGCGAAAAATGCTTACTTTTAAATGAATCTACATACGAGGGAATAGACCATTAGATGAGCTACTCCAAAAGTGAATTAGAAAATATGTAGATGAAACCCCCTTGCAAACTTCATGTGCATACTCCTTTATAGTATTCTTTTATAAAACTCCATTTTCCAATGAAAAATACATGAAAATGTAAGGATCGATTAAAAGACAAGAGGAGAAGACAATATAAAAAGGAAAAGATGATAAATTATTATACCATTGATAAACAAAAATAACCTCAGAGATGTTAAATACAAGAAAAACATAAAAAATTCTTAAATAATTCATGAACATGATGATTTATGAGGATGAATGGATTACTATGGAGGGATTCCCACAAATAGTCCTAAATACGACTTTGTAATATCCTAATAACCAACTCTAAATGCCATGCATGTATTACAAGGATGCATGAGTAGAGGTGAGCACCAGACCAAGCCCCATTAGCTTGGAGATGACCGAGCATAAGACCAATTTAATTTAATGGGTCGTCAGCTAAGTTATGAATAGCAGACATCATGAGGATCATGGATATAGCAAGCAACTGAAGCAAAATTAATGATTCACATGTAAAAAATCTATTATATGAGACACACACATAAGGAGCGAGGAGAGGGGTGACAATTGTTATATAGTAAGAAAAGTGATGTAGAAGTGAAAATAAAGGGATGATATTTGGAAGGAGTTCATTGTATGAGAAATAAGCATATATTATGAGTGTGTATTAAAGATTAGTTGGAATATTTAAGAACTAAAACATAGTTATATAGTCCATCTTATGGACCCTTATTTGGGTCGGGTAATTGGACTCGTGAGTTGGGGTCAAGGTCGGCCGGAACTTAACCAAATATTTAATGTGACAAATGCTCGACCCAAGCCCAATCAACTATGAATTGAACTCAAGTTGAGCCAAACTTGTGGGCTAGGTTGAACCAGCCCAACCCAATGTTCATCCCAACTCGTAAGTGTGTCTATCACTCCATCTAGATCTTTGATCTAAGTTTTCATAAGGATAAGAGAATAGGGTAACATAGACTAACAAAACTTAGGAGCGTTTTATATTTCTTGGGTTCTTTGTCCTAATATGGTTGTTCTGAACTTTGCAAAGATCGGAGGACATTTATATGTCCTATCAATAAGGATATCTCTATTGCTTTAAAGATGGAAGCATATGTGAGTTGCATGATTATCTAACCTTGAAGTTACATGGAGAAGAAGATGGTATCCATTGACGAGATCTTTACCCAAATATAGATTTTGTGGAGATTTTGTGTTTGTTATTTGATTGTGTTGTTTGCTTGTTCGGTTGCTGATTAGTAGTCATACCAATGTTCAGTTACTAGTTAGTAATAATGTGTTTGTTACATTGTTAGTCGTAATGATTGAATGTGTTTCATTGTTAATTGGACATCACATACTTGTTATGTTAATAGTTGCTAGTTTATGTTACTAGTTGTTATGCTTGTGAGTGGATGGTTATTTCTCATCTAGTGAGGGTGGGAATAGTGCCTCTTGGAATCATATAAAAATATAATGAGCGTACGCTTATCACCAATAAAATAATCATAGAAACATGCATGTTCACTTTACTTAAGGGCTGCATCCTATGCTTGAGTTTGGCCTACCCAAGGCTTACAAATTGCATCTCTTGTACAAGAAGAAAAGCTTTCACTGAGAACACCTCAAGGTACATACCACTAAAAGAAACTATCTTCTACATATGGAAATGCTTTCACCAAGCCTCAACAACCTCTCAAAGGGTTTATCTGTTGGACTTGTAAACCCTTGACGACTCATCAATGCAATAAAACTTATTGTTTTATCATGCCCATCTGAATTGAATATTTGTGTATGCACATAATATTAATGTCCCTTTGTACAATTAAGATTATGTGCCATGATCGTATTGAATACCATGTAGTTGGGAGGACACAACTGATATTAACATGTGATATTCAACAAGATCTCTAGTCTATGAAAGAGATGGTAATCTTTTTCTAAAGGCTATTTCCGATCGACTTCTTGATGCATGTACTCTGTATAAGAATAGAGATTCGGAAGTATTGGATTAATCAACACCACTAAAAAATGTATAAACCACACAATCAGGCCACGATTAATATTACCCCCGCATAATCTTAAGAAACAGTAAAGTTATTGTGGCTAAAACACAACAATGTCGGTAAATAACGTGGACAAAAGTCTTACACCACGTTTATATTACCGTGGAAAATAATATTTAGTCTTGATTATACTACCGTTGCAAATAAGTTTAGATTATGGTAAAACTCTTGTGACCAAACTCACCACTTAAAGAAAAAGTCCCACTTTTCCGCTCCCTTGTGCTTACCTATGAACCCCTAAAAAATCCCCCCTTCTAAATAAAAGTCAGCACCCAAAAAAATCCCGCTTCTAATCCCCGTTTTGATCCCTAAATCCTAAACCCCTCATCTTTCTCCAACATTCCCCACTCGCTCCCTTCCCCCCTCCTCTCGTTGTCCTTCGGTTTGTTGGTGACGGCAACATCCTTCATCTTCTTTCATGTATGATCTTTTCCCTTCTCAATATATCTAATTAATATTTTCCCATTGACGGGTATGTGCGTTTGAATGGTGATACGGATAATGATCTGGAAAGTGAGCTTCAATGGAAAAGTTTGGTTTTGAGATGTTGGTTTTTTTGTATTGTACTTTGATGAGAAGAAATTAATTTGGATGTCGGTTGTACTTTAAAACATGGTATTTTGAGGAAAATTGGATTTTGAACCGTGGATTATGCTTGTATTTAGTTTTGAAGTGCATTTGAATTCGAGATGTGGATCTTTTCATCTCTCTCCCTCACTGAGAGAATATACATGATTCAATCAGTGTATTTTTTTGGAAGACAAACTCTGAAATATTTAGGTCATTATGCAAAATCCGATTTTAACCGTGGGCCTTTTTCCCATGATATTAAAAAATACCCTGATGTACTGTCGATTTTGGCATTAAAATTGTGATATTTTTAAAGTTAATTGATGGTTGCAACGTAAACTAATGTATTTTTGCTTGAAAGGAAAACTGCATAATAATTAGATTTGTAGAACCACCATATTCTTGTTTATTTGAATGTATATACAACCACTGATTTCAAACATGATGCTTATCTTTTCCAATGATTTAGTTGCAAAAAGTACTCAATTTTGGAACACTCTTAGTTGCAGTGCAATTTTGTTAATGCTAATTTCTCGAATCTGAAGCCATCCCCTTGTCGTATTACAGAATGAAAGTTTATTAATATGTATACCATACATGACTTATAACTCATGTCAAGGTAAGTGGTAAAGATAATAAATATGTCATCAGACTGGCATGTTTACTTTATTTCATTCATTTGCTTCTCATAACCCCACGATTTGTAGGTGGATGTGATACTAAAATATTATACAAAGATATTTTTAAATATAAATACCAAACCATTATATTATACAATGATATGTTATGTTCCCTTTGGTATCCAAAAATTTTAGGAAGAAAGTTTTTCTTATGGACTTACTTTTGAATTTAACTCTACTCTTTCAATAGGAGTTTAAATCTAATGGAAAAGCAGATATGGAATTATTTCCCATTGAGTAGATGCTACAATTGAGATTACTTAGACCATCTTGAATATTGTATTCCTCATCGTTAGAATTAATAAAGAGATAGATAGCCAAGTAGTACACAATTACAATCTACATCAATGATCATTCCTTGTTTGTAAGAATAAGAATTTATTATCTGTGAGTGGATTGCTATTTCCAAAAATCGTATTGCGAATATTAGATCTAATATGAACTTAAAGAAGTACAATTAAACAAAAAAGCAAAACACTTTCCAAGTGTTCACTTTTAATCTATAAAAATTTATTTTGAAATGCGTAACAAAGTAAAAGACATTGGAACAAATGTCTTTGTTTTGTGTTGCATAATTAAGTAACATCTAATTATAAGCAACGCTAACAAAGGTTCCTTGATTTCAGGATTCGAAAACTACTATGGGTGAGTGTATCTTCCATTCATTAAATATTGGTACAAACACTGAACCGATATTTACTATATGTGATATGAATAGTGAACCGGAATAATGAAAAAAAGGACAAAATAGCTTACAAAGATTGGCTTTTGATTTACAAAACTTCTTCTCCTATGCATAACAAAATAAATGACATGTTGGAACAAATATGTTGGCCTGCATGCCTAATTAAATAATCATTTGTTATAAGCGAAGTCAGCAAACATGCATTATTTTCTTGAATCGAAAATTACTATGCTCAAGTGTTTTGTTCATTCCTTAAATAGTAATATGGATATTGAATATTACATGAAATATAGACATGTATAATACAAATACCTCACTTTACTTTACAAATATTACATTTTGATTAAACAACTTTTCTAGACTAGCATTATTTGATGGTGTCGAGTTTAATTCCATGAGGTGAGTTTGACAATAACAACACTGATTCTATGTTAACTTTTATAGTTACAAATCCAACTACAAAATAATGCTCATGATTGAAACTAGATTCCCACAAATTACTTTAAGGTAGAGGGATAGGTGAAAGAAAGAAAGACATATGAGAATTACAACTTTCACATGGGAATTTGCGATGAAAGAAAATCGAACAACCATATTTTAATATAAACTTCAACACAGATTGCATGCAAAATACAAAATAGATATAAAAAAGCTTATATCCAGATAATTGAATGGAGACATCTAATAGACAAAAATTTAAAGTTAGTAATAAAACTGGTGAAGTACTTAGCAATGACATCGATGTTGTAAGGAAGACCCACATCATCGATGTCTTGATAGAGAATGTGTACGCGATGGTAGCTCCTCAATGTTGGAAGGAATCCATGCAGTATTGGGGATCTGATGAATCAATGACAAAAAATAGACTCCATAAGCTAATTACATTTTAAAGGAATGGCTTATGATGGCAGTGCCCCCATGTTGGAAAAGCCTCATGATGATGGCAATTGATGGAGGAATTTCACGATGGTGGCAAACCGATGTCAGAAGGAAGCCTGATGAATATCCATTTCATCATCTTTATTCTTTCTTTTTAGCTTTAAATCTCTAGTTAAATGCATGTAAATAGCATTAACATGTACAATATAACTTTCATTATTTATACTGTAAATATTGTATAAAATATCTTATCTAATGCCAAAATTAAAGAATAAAGGAAAAAAGGAAATATCAAAGGTTTTTGATGACCCTAAACCCTGAGACTAAGTCAAGAATTGACTTGGTCGACCAAGATGAAGTAAGGGGAGATAAGGGCCAAAAATCATACAATAAACCCTAATTGTTATTATTCAATAAATACCTTTTGGATCCATTTTATATTATTATTTTAGACCTAGAATAAATAAAATTTGAACATGAAACTTGTAGATAAAAATACAAAGAAAAATACAAAATTTAATTCACTCAAAAATAATGCACATTGTGCCCTAGACACTCAAAATAAAAAGCCATATTGAAATTTTATAGACATGTATCTTCTCCATATGAACTCAAAATTCACCAAACCTCATCTGTATTACTCATAAAATTAAATTATCTATTTAATGAATGTAGTTTCATTTAATTTTGAGTTAACAAGCAAAAAGTTAAGTTTTGAGCCCTTAATTTGCAATATACATAATATTCATTATATTTTCTTCTTTATATTTTTAAGTATGTTAAATTTTTCATAATTTTGTAAATATTATTTAAAATATATATGAATAATAAAATACGAATAAAATAAATAAAAATACATTAAAATAAATAAACATACTTTAATAACATAGATCAATTATTCTTATAAGTACCTATATGATAAATAAATATAATTATTTGAGTAAATAAATAACTTCATAAAAATATTACAAAATAATATATATATGTATTTAATAAGTTATAAATATATAAAATAAGTTTATAAAATAGTAAAATTGAAAATATAAAATAAAAATAAAATACATAATATATATGTAAATATGCATATAATTATACATGTGAAAAGTAACATCTAATAAATTAATGTATAAAAATAAAAAATCATAATAAAATACTACATAAAATAATAAATATTTTCATGTTTTAAAAAAATTAATAAATACATTTAATATTTTAATTTGAATTAATAAGGGATTTATATCTTATTTTGTCGCCTAGCGCGTCTACATGGACCAATGGGAGACCGGACCTGTTGACCTCTGTCAACTCCCTAGCCTCTCTAGATCTGCATTTGTCAGAGCCAACACCCCCAATTTTCTCGATTTCCCCCCATGATTCTTTCATTATTTTGGATGGATTCCTTCGTATCTTTTCTTCCTCGATGATTGATCTTTCACGCCAGCGTCTTGCCTTGAGATGAGGATCACTAAATCGAGTCATCTCCTTGGTCGAACCTTCTCCTATACATAAGCTTCTCCTTGAGCTCCTGTTTGAATTAGATGCATTCTCTCTTACAGAACACCTCAGATCAATCCATATTCGAGTTGAGCAAGGTGACACCAGCTCCTCGCGTGATTTTCAGCGTGCATACGGAGGAAGGAGCATGATCCGAGCATCAATGACGACTGCTTGGCGAAGATCCACCTCAACTCCCTGTCTCGTTGGTAGATCCATAGTTTACTTGAATTTTAAGGTGTAGCTTTTATTTCCCGTTTTCAATTTACTTAGATTTAAAATTTGTAGTTTGATAGAGCTTTTGCTTCGATGACTAATTCTGTCGTATCCACCCTTGTTCCGACGCCCCATTCACATCCACCTCCTTTCCCTTCGTTCCTCCACCTCATGTCCCGCTCCACTCGCCCTTATTAGTCCTAGATCAGAAGATCCACTCTCCTCCGCCACCCTTCACTGGAGAGCGCCACCTCGACCTCATTCCACCCCATCCCCATGTGCAAAGACCATATGGATCTCTAATTTTATTTTCCTATGATTCTAGTGCATGTCATGAAGGTCAAAAGCCTCTTTGGAGGAAGATTTAGTCGAAGAATTGGTTCAAAGTGCTCCGATCCTTCTCCAATATCTAGGACTCCATCACTGAGATCTAGACCCCTTTTGAGCACCCAAGCAGCTATGGAGCGACCCTCGGGAACCTTTACACCATTTAGCAGCATCAGAAGCCGTCAGAGGAAGGAGATCTCGTCGGAGGAAGGAGATCTCATCGGAGGAAGCTCGCTTGGGTGGAGGTTCTTCCCTGTTCTTCCAGCCTTCACCCCCGTCGTTGGATCAGAAGCCTCCTCTAGATTGTACAACTACTGTAGGATCGAGCCGTGCCATCACCATCTGATCTCTAGCAGATATTAAATCCAGACACTCATCCATAAATCTGTATCGGGTGACCTATAGCGGACACGTGTCCAAGTATAATGATCATCACCGTTGGATCGCACATATGGGATATTTTGCATTTTCTTCTCCTTGTTTTGTATTTTTAAGTCCAAAAACATTCATATATAGTCCTAATTTTTTTTGTAAAATTTGTACTTGGAACCCTAGGTTTTTAATATTTGCAGCTAGGTCGCTCGCCACGTCGCCACATACGCATACACAGGAGGCGGCGAGGCATTTTGTGGGCGACCCCCTCCAGGTTTGGGTATTTAGATTTGGTCTTGTGATTTTAAATTCATGTGTTATATTTTTGTGAAAATTATGCCTAGATCCCTGACATTTTGACACATTACAAAAATACCCTTACTAGTATTGTATTTTATTTTTATTTTTATTGATTTTTATTTTTATTAAATGCCATTTATGCTTTAAAAATTCTAGAAAATTTTGGTTATATGCCTTAAACTTTGTTCTATCACACATATTTTATTGGAGTAGTTTTTATTTTTTAAATTTATTAAAATTTAAAAAACAGAGCATTTATTCTCTATTTGCATTTAAAAATACAAAAATTATAAAATCATTCCTACAAATTCAAAAAAATTACTGATTACTATATTTTGTAACTGTAGACTAAAATCATTAAAAATTATAGTAGAAAAACACTAAAAATAAAAAAAAACCTCATAACCCTTGTAAAAATAAGTAAAAATTATTTAGAAATAAAAAATATTTATTTTTTCTTTCGAATTTTGTTTATATTATATATTATATAATACAAATAGTTTTGGAAATTTTTAAGATATTTATCTATTTTTAAACCCCAAAACGATTTGGCTTATTATTATGTCACTGTTTTGATCTTGTCAATCAATTAAAAATACAAAAATTAGCAAAAATTATAATAAAAATAAATAAAAATATAGAAAATATAGAAGCATTTTATTTTATCAGTATTGATTATTTATACATATATCTATAAATATAAAAGCCAACATTCCATATATATAGTTTTATATACTTATATTAACATTAATAATAATACTATTATTAAAAATACCTAAAATATATTTTAAAAAATTAAAAAGTTTACACTTTAGGGTATTTTACTGATTATATATATATATATATTATATATAGTATCTAAATTATAATATTATTACATATACATATATTTTATCTTTTAAAAAAGGAAAAGAAATAAAAAATCACATAATATAAAAAGAAACTAAAAATTATAATGTAATATATACATAACATCAAAAATACATAAAAATTAATAATTAAAACTCACAAACAATAAAATAAAAATATAAAAAAGGAATATTTTGGATTCATTTACCCAATCTGTCATGTTTGCTCGATGAGTTCGACACTCTACGTACTTACACGTATACACATCTTTTGTAGAGTTATAATAAATTTTAACTCCACACACGTTGCATTGTGTTATCGTTCAACTGTAGGTTAATTGTTTCTTGATTCGCCTCTTGTGTTCTGTACCTCAACGACCGCTAGTTGTGTTTGATTAGCAGAATGACCAAGAGTGTCAATAAATGATGCCATTGTCGAGGAGCAATGTCACGTAGATTGTTGGTCTCCCTTCTTGTCTATTTTGTTATCATTTATTTATTTCTCAAGTTTTAATTTTATATTGCACTGATCTGACCACTTTTTGTTTGACCTTATTGCGAGGGAGCACCAATCGAGGGAGGTGCTATTAAGAGTCATGTGCACCCAGTGAAGTAGATTTAGCTTTTTAGCACAAGCTGGCAGGACAGAGCAACATGAGAAGACTGAGAGATATTTTGAGAACAGTGCCATTTTGTACTTTTGTTTATTTTGTAATTTAAGTGTGTGTGTGTGTGAGAGAGAGTTCCATGCATAATTTGTAATAATTTGAACTCTCTAAATACTGCGATACTCCGAGGTCATTGCCCAAGTGATTGTTCACTTGGAGGCCTCATTGATTTTTTCACAATATTCCAGCATTTTCTTTTTCTTTTGTGTCCCACATTTTTAGTTTTTTTACCATTTTTAGTTGTTTTGTGTGATTGATCCCTATCTTAGGATTGCTTGCTCGATAGTCTAAGGTCCGTAGCCCTAATTATTCCATGTACCCATGGATTCTCCGCTTGGACTTAGGCAAATTAATTGTTGATTACTTATTTTTGGAACTGATCATCGAGAGAGACTCTATACAACGTTAACATGATCTTTTTGTGGCAGACACTGAATAGTCTCCAAAACCATACATTTGGGTTTCATTTTTAAGTACTTAGCATATATTCTTCATGCTAATAACAACTCCATGTACTATGGCGATTTCATCCGCTTTGTATTTGCATATAACATAGGTTTCAATTTCTGTTTAGCTTTATGCACGAATAGAGTTGGGAAGCAAGGTGAGAATCTCTTACTCAACATTCATCACTGATTTTGCTCTTGCATTGCTTTTATAATTTCTCTCTAATTTTGATCACCTTACGATATTAAACGAATTGGAATCTCGTTAGGCATCGTGCATGAAAAAATATCTAAAAAAGTGATAACCAAACTAAAATTGGAACTATTAATTTTATTTGACATTGAAATCAAACGTAATCAGATTCATTATTTTGGGAAAAGCAACTCCCTCATCGTACACAGGTTGTATCCGAATTGAATGAGGCACATACACATAAGGACTAGAGCCATCCCTGGAAGTGTATCCTAAGCGCTTGGATCGGCTCTTATACCATGTTACTTGCTACAAGAACTTACCTCTGACCATAGACGAAGTGGTCCCAACGAACTAGTAGGTGTGCTATGCCGACTGGAATACAACCACTCTAGGAGACTACACATGTGAGTTTGTACAACTACTTGAAATTCACCTAACTCTAAAATTGTAAGATAATTGATCGATCTCTTACGGTCTT
Source organism: Ottelia alismoides (assembly GCA_037367405.1). Lineage (NCBI taxonomy): Eukaryota > Viridiplantae > Streptophyta > Magnoliopsida > Alismatales > Hydrocharitaceae > Ottelia > Ottelia alismoides. The sequence continues at coordinate 461,829 of JAZKJV010000335.1, forward strand.
CATTGTGTTGAGTTGGTGAGTTGAAGTTTCCTTTGTTTTTTATTGCGGATTTTGAATCCGAGGGCGTTTGTCTTTACTTCATGTTATCAGTCGTCGAGTCTTTTCTTCTTTTCATTTCTTGAATCCTCTTTATTGTTTAGCATCATCTGCATTGTGGTCATGGGTTAACCTTATCTTTAGTCAGATCTTGCATCTTTTCACCCATATCACTGTCGTGTCTGCATTCATGGTCTGGCTAAAGATCTCTTCTTGAGCCATAATTTTGCCTCATCTAGTTTGACCTCAATTCTCGTGCAGTTGGAGTCCTATCTGAAATTTTGTCTCGTATGTCTCTCCAACCCTCTTCGTTCCCTCTCGTGTCACCTTCTTCTACCCCTAGGCATGTTGTACTATATGGTGATGCCCATATTGAGGAGACTGTTGATATTATTGAGCCGAACAGACTTGATACTGGAATGAATGTACTTCCTTTAGCGGACTTTGGATCTGATTTATGTGATGCTATTATTGAGGTTTCTTCAATTGCACACCTGGTTGAGGATGTGACCTCTAGCAATACAGAGGAGGATGATAATACCAATGTTATGTGTTTCCATTTCCCAATACTGACCCTTGAGTAGGACTCAACACATCCTGTTTCATGAGCTTGTTGTATCACCTCTATCAGTACTTCATGAGACGGAGTCAGAGCTCGCATTGTGCCACCTATCCTACCAACCAATCTATTTTCCTCCCCCTCGATGTCCAGATCCATAGAGCACATAAACGGATTTTGATCAATACCCTGAGCCATTTCAGTGGATGTTGTTTGGTGAGGACCTACATTTTCACATGCCACATCTTGTTAGCCCCTCCCATCAACCTTACATCCTCCTGATTGATAAATATGATGATTTTTTGAGAATGAGAGTTTAGATGCCAGCATGGCCTCGTCTTCCAATGAGCACCTTGTATTACGTTTCAAGGGTTTTTTGCAGATGGATGCGACCCTTTCTAGGTACTCAATCTCACCCTCTGACTATACAACTAGTCTATCGATTGTAGAGACCGAGTCGTATGATTCCTGTGACTCCTTTGAGTATGCTTTCCTCGATAACCCTCGTGAGGACGAACCATGCTTTGTGGCATTCGATGATTTCTATGATATTTCGACCATTTGTCCATCAGATGCCCAGGTCTTAGAGAGTCTCCTGGTCTTTACTCTTTGTATCTTTATGAGACTGTGATTGACGTGGAGGATTCCGTCACTGATCCATCATTCTCCGCATTTGATTTTGTTGGTTTTGACCACTCACTCCATTCTTACAAGCCGATGATTTCCTTTGAACCACCGAACCATGGCTTAGTTTCATTTCTCTTCTCCAGATGGTATACACCCACTTGATTGCATATACGGGTGTTCTTTTTTATTTCATCATCGTTCTCACTATACGACAATAGCAAGAGTACGACATTCGTCTAACAGATGTCGTCCAGAACCTTGACACAAAATTATCCTAGCCTTTTCACCCGGTTACGGGTGTAAAACCTAGCACTCATTGAGAAGCACCTCAACAATCCACACCTCTTATATATACATGTTTCTTCTTCCGTTCATTCTTTCTTCCATTTGTCCTACACCCCAGATCTACTCTATGATATTTGTATCTATAATTAGGACGTACTTTGTCCTAAGTATAGGGGGTGTAGACTGAGTTGCTCTTTCTTCATTCTATTTCATCACTCATATTGTTGTATATACTTAGGGATCTCTTACCCTAAGTATAGAGGGAGTGATGCGTACATTTCTGCAGCATATTTTTTCTTCTTTTTATCAGTTTATTCGTCCCCTTACATGTCTCCTATCTTGTTGATATTCTTGGTTATACTTAGGGATCTTTTACCCTATGTATAAGAGGAGATAGACCAAGTTGTTGATCTGTTCATTCCCACCCTTGAACCTCCTTGTTTTTTACACAGTGTGCTATACTTAGGATTAATTGATCCTAAATATGGGGGATGATCGACTTCTAATTCCTTAATTCTTTAGTTGTTTTAATATAGGCTTTCGATAGTCGGTACGAGTTATGTCTTCTTTTTTCTCTCTGATATACGAGGACATAGCTCAATCTAAGTACAGGGGGTCATATATATGTTGTATATACTTTAGACATAACTCACACTTTCGTATTTTTTAATAATATGGCTAAAATACTATAGGATTATACAATCAATTAATTGTAAAAAACAAACAAGCAAAAATATGTATAAAATACACAAATTTTTTAAGTTGGTTAAAATGTTTAGCAAAATGATTTGAAAATTGTCTTGAAAAAACTTTTGAAAACTATTTGAAAAACTTTTGCAAAATATTTTAAAACCTTTGTAAAAATATTTTATTTGCCAAAATTTCTTTTTTCGCAAAATTCTTGAAAATCTATTCGCAAATAGTTTGAAAAATGGCTACAAAAAGACTTTTGAAAAATCTATACATACTGTTTGAAAAATCTTTACAAAATGATTATTTAAATTTTGTTAATTCTTGTAGAAAAGGTCTGTCAAAATTATTTGCAAAATAAGTTTTCAAAATATTTGTAAAAATTATTTTCAAATTATTTTTGGAACCTTGCACATAATTAAAAGCAATAAAATTCTTTGCAAACCTCATGTATATAAGCCTTATAAATATCATAGTTTTTAGTGTAAATTCATCACCTAATTATTGTAAATAATAGATGGACTTCTGTGTAAATACCTACACATTATTCTTTTCTAAACTTTTTGTTTTTTAAAAACCCATACAAAGTCCAAAATTAGAAAATTGCTTCATAAAAAGTTTTTTTTGCATTGTACATAGTATTTGCAGTTTTCAGATTGGTAATGAAAATTGAATTAGTCTAAATAAAATTCAAAGATTGGAGCTTGGTTGAAACTTAATCTACTTAATCATAGGATCCTTATAGGAACTGGAATTGAGGCTTTTCAGGTCTACTAAACTGAACTATGTTCAATGTCGTCTTCACTGCCTAAGTAGAATATTTTGAAACACACGCATGACTATTATCAATAGTGACCTAACTTGCATACATGCACCTTACACTTTGCTCAATTGAGTTGAAGTGATAGAGGGCTAGATTTTTCGGCAAGAAACACAAGTGAATGGAAACATATAAAGTCACAATTCTGTAGCCATCGTATCCCAAACCGATCAAGTAGTGATGAGGTTTAAGAAAAAATGTTGTGGGTTGCACTAATACTTCAAAGGGAGATAATGTATTAGCTCAAGAGGAAACGCCCTTATGTAAATGTTGTTGTAAAGAGTATTAAAAAATAAAAAAATAAAAAAATAAAAAACTCCAAAAAATATAGACGAGCAAAAATCAAAGAAAAATTAATTCTCGTCGGAGTATGTATATAGTCAATAAGCAAGCCTGGGCTTCAAAGTAAAAGATCCATGTGAGCCTGTAGCTGAATGACTTGGCTACATTGATCAAGCATTCTAGGATGGGTTGCTACACTGGCTACCATCCATTCTCTTCTCCACCTCCTCTTATTGAGATAGTTGCACTTGAACTTAGAAGGGAATACCCTGCTTCTCGAGGAAAGAGTTGCTGGATTGGGGAATTGGGTCACCATGTTGGAGAAGACTGTCTTATACCGCTTCAACTGAGAGGAGCTATATACCACTGACATTGTACAAGATAGACTCATAGTCACAAGAGATTGCATATGGCATCAGCTCGTTTTGACCTGGCTTTTGAGGAGACTTGGGTAGAGTTTTGTGGTTCTCAAAGGTTATTGTATTTCAAGCCCCTTTCCCAATAAGGTTCTGACCAAACTTAAATTCCGAAGGTCCGACTGAGCTCCAAACTTTGATTTATAAAGATAGATTTAAAAGTTAAAATCAATCCAAATTTATTTTTTTCTTTATTTTTCTTTTTATGTACTTATAGGCATAAGTGTTTGCTATGGACTAGTAAAGACAAGTATAAGAGGTGATTAATCTCCATTTCATCACATTTATTCTTTCATTTTAGCTTTAAATGCCTATTTAAATGCATGTAGATAATATTAATTTATACAAAATAACTCTCATTATTTATATTGTAAATATTGTATGAAATACTATATTTAATGTCAAAATTAAAGAATAAATAAAATAAAAGAAAAGGAAATGAAATACTAAAGGTATTGAATGACCCTAAACCTTGATAATAAGTCAAGAATTAACTTGATCGACCAGGAATAAAGTAGGGGGAGATAAGGATAAAAATCATACAATAAACCCTAATTTTTATTCTTCAATAAATACTTTTTGGGACCAATTTTATATTATTATTTTTATACCACAAATAAATAAACTTTGAACATGAAACTTGTAGGTAAAAATACAAAGAAAAATACACAATTTATTTCACTTAGAAATATTGCACAATGCACCCTAAACAGCCAGAATAAAAAGCCACAAAGAAGACTTTAATACATGCATATTCTCCATATAAACTCAAAATTCACCAAACTCGCTTTATTATTCATAAAATCAATTTATCTATTTAATGGAAGTGGTTTCATTCAATTTGGAGTTAAGATGCAAAAGTTAGGCTTTGGGTACTCATTGTGTAATACACTTATATATAATATTCACTATATTTATTCTTTATATTTTTAAATATTTTAAGTTTTTATAATTTTGTAAATACTATTTAAAATATATGTGAATAATAAAATATAAAATAAATAAAAATATATTAAAATAAATAAGTATACTTTAATAACATAGATGAATTATACTTTAATAAGTACCTATATGATAAATAAAAATAATTATTTGAGTAAATAAATAACTTCGGAAAAATACAAAAGATATATATATGTGCATGCGTGTATGTGTGTGTATTTAAATAAATTATATATATAAGAAGTTTATAAAATATTAAAATCTAAAATACAAAATAAAAATAAAATAGGTAAATATGCTTATAATTATACATGTAAAAATTAACACCTAAGAAATCAATGTGTAAAAATAAATAAAAAATATAATAAAATACTACTTAAAATAATAAATATTTTCATATTTTCACAAAAATAATAAAAATCACTTAATATTTTAAATTAAATTAATAGGGGATTTATATCATGTTTTGTCGCCTAACGTGTAAAGCCTTGAACTTGGCATATCTCGGATCCTATATAATAAGATCCGGCTCGTAAAGAGGAAACCGGCAGAATTTGTTTCGTGTGAATCGGACTTCGTTTCGATTTGTTATGAATTTCGGAAGAAAGAGAAGGAAGGCTAAGATGTCATTAATCCATAATGACTGTCATTAAGACTAATTAAACATGATTAAAGAAATTAATGACGATTGAAAGCCGCTAATGATCATTAGTAAACATTAATCAATAGTTAACAAAAGATATGCGTAAGCCGCGAAAGTTAAATCGCGATTAGTGAAAGTTAATCACGATTAATGTTAATTAAGCGTCATTAGCAAATCTAGAATCCTCTAGAATGTTCTAACTTAAGCTCCAAGTTTGGGATAAGTTTTGGCTAAAACCAGGGGCCAAAACCATGGGCCGCTAAACCATGGTTAAGGTCTAAACCATGGTTTTCTACCATGGTTAGTGGTTTTCTGGGGCCTATAAATAGACCCCCCTACCCATTCATTCTCTACAACTTACACTACCACCACCCCAAGGGCTAGGGTCGAGAGGTTGGGAGGAGGAGTGGGAGGCGAGGGAGGAGCGCTAGCGAAGCGCTGCCGGGAGAACGAGGAGAAGAAAGGTATGATCCTCTCTTAGTTGCTTCGTAAGCTAGGCTTTCAATTCATACTCTTGTTCTTCCAAGTTTAGTTTTTGATTCATATTTCTTTCCGATTCGTTTTCCTGTTGTGGTTCGAGGAGAAATCTGTGTAACACCCTACTTAGGTGCGGGCGGCTATGCACGTCAGTGACCCTGTGATTCGTCACACGTTCACTCATCTAAGACGCGTGGTGTCTACCGATTCTCCATCGTTTATGTTTCTATTCTTCGTATTATGCTTTTATAGTTATTTCGATGGAGAAATATGTGTAATACCCTACTTAGGTGCGGGCGGCTGTGCACGTCAGTGACCCTGTGATTCGTCACACGTTCACTCACCTAAGATGTGTGGTGTCTACCGGTTCTTCATCTCTTGTTGTTGAGTATATTCTTTCAGTTTCATTGTTATTTTCCTCTCGATTGATTTTATAGAGGAAACTCTTTTCGTTTTTATTTTGAAATATGTCCCGATATAAGGGGAAACTCTGCCGAAATTTTCCGAGAAATATGTCCCGATATAAGGGGAAACTCTGCTGAAATTTTCCGAGAAATATATCCCGATATAAGGGGAAACTCTGCCGAAATTTTCCGAGAAATATATCCCGATATAAGGGGAAACTCTGCCGAATTTCTAAGAGAAAATATGTTCTTGACGTTCTTCGTGTTCTTCGCGTTCTTCGCGTTCTTCGTTCGTTCTTCGCGTTCTTAACATGTTCTTAGCGTTTTGATACAAAAAATGAAATTCGATCTTTTCAGGAGCCTTAAATTAGCCTTTCTAAAAACGAAACTCGATAAAGCCTTGCATACACGAGAGAGAGCTCGATTAGGTAACGAAATCCTTCTTTTTGCTGTTGGGTTTTCATACGAAATTATTGGAATTCTTGATTTAGTGTTCTTTGCTACGAAGAACCCTAATTTTGGCTATTTTTGAAAAAGTCTGAAGAATTGCTTTGTAATTCCCACTAAAATAAGATTTACACATCAAATTGATGCGTTGGCTCTGAAAGTTAGGGTTTGGGAGTTAAAATAGGCATAAATAGGAGTATACATATGGTTATGAATAATATATATGTGAGTCGATACCAAGTATTGCGGTTTATGCAAATCAAAGACTTAACGAAAGAATTACATCATGCGAATTGGTGTGATTTGAGTTGGATCCTGAAAAGGATCATGTGTCACGATAAGGATGACTGGGAGTAGTACTACAGGTCGGGCATGCAACCTGTAGGTTGTCGGAAGGAACCCGTATTGGCATTTCCCTACCTAGGTGGTACACGGTTGCCCTGTTATGATAAGTGCGCACAAATTGAATGTTTTGCAACGCGTGGTACCGGGAGCCAATATATTCGGGTTGGAACGACGGAAGATGTGGTCGTGTCATGTGGAGGCACGAGTGGTTCAATAGCGGCTGGGTCACGATAACATGTATTTAAAGCCGCTAGGTTATATAATTAAATGTTAGCCTGAGGTTTTAAGCAACCGAGTCCTCGAGGACGGTGTGCTCATTTGATTTTCCAGGCTGAGGGTTGAGACCCTGTTTAATAAAAGAAAAGGAAATTGTCAGGGTAGTATTGGAGGATTGGTTGAGGCGACGTGCGGCGGCATAAGCTTACCAAGATCAACACAATCTCCAATCCCGAAGCATCCACAGCTTCGGAGTCCAAGAATGGTGGGGTTCCCCTGTACTAATCCCTGATGTGGAATAGAAAAGAATAGGACTTAAATTAATGAAAAGGAATGAAATTTTGTGATATCAAGTTTTGAAAAAAATTACACAATTTATTTGCTTTTCTCTTCTTCGTTACTTAGCATTCGCTAATTTTTATCCTATGATTTATGAAAAACCCAACAGGTATCGGTGAGCCATAGCAAGGACTTTAAAAATTTCATCCGGCTTACATACTAGACATCCAACCAGCCACAGTAGCTTTACTCTTTAAGGCAGTTAGTAATCTTTTGCATATTTTCCTTTCAAGCTGATGTACATGTAATGGTTATAGTGGGACAATGTATCCTCTAAACTTTATTTTGTGAATGGAAAGGTGTTGAAATACTTTCTTCCGAGTATTTTTATTTGCAGTATATTTCTGAATGTTAGTTGTGATTGCTGAATAAATTATTGCTGAGTAACCAGATCCGGATATGGGAGGATCCGATGGCCCAATAAACGGGGTCGTTACATAACGTGCTACGTGGACCAATGGGAGACCGGTCCTGGTTGACCTCGATCAACTCCCCGACCTCCTTAGGTCTACGTATGTCAGAGCCTACACCCTCATTTTCCTCAATTTTCCCCTGCGATTTTTTCATTTTTTTGGCTCAATTCCTTCACATTTTTCTTTCTCGGTGATTGATCTTTCATGCAGCATCTTGCCTCGATTTGAGGATTACTGAATCGAGCCATCTCCTTGGTCATACCTTCTCTTGTACATAAGCATCTCCTCAAGCTCCTATTTGAATTGGACATGTTTTCTCTCATTGAACCCCTCAGATCAATCCATATCCGAGTCGAGCAAGGTGACAATAGCTCCTCGCGTGATTTGTAGCGTGCGTACAAAGGAAGGAGCGTAATCCAAGCATCACGATGACTGCCTAGCGGAGCTCCACCTAAGCTCCTTGTCCCACAGGTAGAGCCATAGTTTGCTTGCATATTTAGGTAGCCTTTAGGTGTAGCTTTTATTTCCCATTTTTAGTTTAAGTTTTAATTATCAGTTGTAGCTTAGATTCGAATTTTATAGTTTGCCGGAGCTTCTGCTCCGATGACTGATTCTGCCATATCCACCCTTATTCCGACACCCAGTTCACCACCACCTTCTTTCCCTTTGCTTCTCCACCTCACAACACGCTCCTCTCACACTGATATGCCCTAAATTAATAAATATGCTCTCATATGCCATCCTTCACCAGAGAGCATCGCCTCAACCTCATTTCACTCCATCCCCACATGCGAAGACCCCCTAGACATCTATTTTTGTTTGCCTAAGATTCTAGCGTAGGTCAGTAAAGTCAAAAGCCTCTTTGGAGGTGGATTTTGTTGAAATTCCATGTGCTTCAATCCTTCTCTGAGTTCCATGGCTCCGTCACCAAGCTCTGGACCTCTTTTAAGCACCCAAGCAACTGCGGAGTGACCCCAGGCACCTTTTGCACCCATTAGCAGTGTTAAAAGCCAACCGAGGAAGGAGTTCTCACTGGAGGAAGCTCACCCAAGTGGATCTTTTTCCCCGTTCTTCCAGCCTTCTCCTCCGCCGTCGGATCAGGAGCGACCTCTAGATTGTACAACTACCATCGGATTGGCCCGCTTCATCACTATCGGATCTACAATAAAGATCTAATCTAGCCTCTCATCCGCAAGCAGTATCGTGCAACTTGCAGCAAACACGTGTCCAATTAGAATCATCACCGCCGTTGGATGGGGCATTTTGCATTTTCTTCCCATGATTTTTTTTGTATTTTCTACTTAGTCCAAAAACATTCATCTACCGTTATAATTTTTCTAAAATTTGTAATTGGAACACTAGGTTTTTAATATTTGCTGCTAAGTCTCTCACCACGTCACCTCATGTGCGCATACATGTGAGTTAACAGGGCATTTTACGGGGGACCCCCTTCGACTTTGGGTATTTAGCTTTGGTCTTGTAATTTTAAATTCACATGTTATATTTTTATGAACATCCAAGATCCCGACATTTAGTCATATTATAAAAATGCCCCTACTAGCATTATATTTTTCTTTTTATTGATTTTTATTTTTATTAAATATCATTTATGCTCTAAAAATTCTAGAAAAATTAGGTGAGATGCCTTAAATTTGTTCCACTGTATATTAAAATTTAAAAATAGAGCATTTATTCCATATTTGTATTTAAAAATATAAAAACTTATAAAATCATTTCTAAAAATTCTAAAATTTTTGATATTATTTATTAATATATTTTGTAACTGAAGGCTAAAAATCACTAAAAATTATAAAAAAATATTAAAAATTGAAAACCCCCAAAATCCTTATAAAAATCAATAAAAACTATTTCAAAACAAAAAAATAATTATTTTTGCTTCTAAATTTTGTTGATATTATATATTATAAATAGTTTTCGAAATTTTTGAGATATTTATCTATTTTTAAATTTCAAAATAATTCAACGTATTATAAGTCATTGTTTTATCCCTTTTAATCGATTAAAAATACCAATAAATTAAAAACTATAAGCAGAATAACAAAAACATGGAAAAATATAAAAAAAGATAAAATCATTTTATTTCATCCATTTTGAGTATTTAAGCTATATCTATAAATATAAAATCCTATATATAGCTATATATACTTATAATAATAATATTATTATTATTACCTAAAATATATTTTAAATTTTAAAATATAAAGGACTATACTACAGGGTATTTTCTTGATTTTATCTATATTTGTTATATTTATTATATATAGTATCTATATTATACATATTCTTACATATGCGCATATTTTATCTTTTAAACAATGAAAAGAAACTAAAAATCAAAAAATATAAAAAGAAAATAAAATTATAAAATTAAAAACAAAAAATATAAATCTTAAAAAATATATGAAAAAATTAATAATTAAAAACCCACAAAAATAAAATAAAAAGAGAAGAAAGGGAAAATTTTGAATTCATTTGCCCACTCTATCATGTTTGCTCCATGAGTTCGATATGCTACATACTTACATCTATACACATTCTTTGTAGAGTTATAATAAATTTTAACTCCAGACATATTGCATTGCATTATTATTCAACCATGGATTAATTGTTCCTCGATTCACCTCTTGTGTTTGGTCACCTCAGCGACCGCTTATTGTGTTCGGTTAGCGGATTGACCAAGAGCATGTCAACAAAGTCTCATGACAGAGGAAGGGGCTCGCAACGGTGGCATCTTGGTGGTGCAAGGAAGCCCCATGTCAGCAGGTTTGTAGATGTAGTAAAGTTGTGACAACAGAATAAAGAAAGAGAACCATAGTTTTTTATGAAGAGGAATGGGGAAGAGACATACATACATAGAAGGTGTGTAATCCAAATTGAAAATTCCTTAAAATGAGTCACCCAACCAAACTCGAGATTAAAGGGATCTTATTTTTTATTGATTATGTGTATATTCCAAAAATATAAATGTCAATGTCAATTCAGAAGTGATTTTGGGTGATAAAGGCGGTTTCGATAACAATCAGTGATCGAGAACAAGCGGATGAAATAAGAGGCTTTCTAAAAATAAGGAAAGGTATCACCTGATTTGAAATCCTCCCTTATATATGTGTATATATATATCCAACAATAATTACAAGTAAATAATTAACAAATTAGGGAGATAAAATAGCAACAATTAAACCGCAATGCGCACTACAATTTTAACACGAAAACTCAAACGAATAAATATTATGACCTAGAGCTTCTCGTTATAGAAATGCTTGTTAGTTCTTTCGACGAAGCTTCCTTACATTATTGGTGTTACTTAAAATCAAGGGTAGCACAATCTCTTACCAGTTTCCCTTCCTTGGACAATTCCCAGTGTAGATTTCTTCTTATGTAGAGAAACGAATCTATACGTCTTGTTACGCTGTCTAAATACAGTTGCTTACAAAGAAAAATGTCTTGTTACGCTGTTAATATAAAAAATAATAGTGCAAGCTTAATGGTATATGGTACAGATCTCAGATGTTCAATTGTAGATGGATGAGAGCTTGCAGCTCAATTGTAGTACAAATCTTGTAGATGCTCAATCATTTCCAATCTAAATGTCTATCCAAGATATACCATAAGATTATCAATTTCAAGCCGTGGGTAGTTTGGCATCTGTTTTCAACTCAAGTTATTTGCATATATACGGTGCTTGTCTAGTCGATACGTGATCTCGCTTACACCCATAGTTGCCATCATATATGATGGTACATCTAATCACATGGCACCATTATCTATCTACAATAGACAACCACTAGATTTGTGGATAACACGTAGTTACGTAATCCACAAGGCGGGCGCTGTTCCTCGTAGTTTCCGAGATTTGATGCTAACTACGGATCTCGAGGGGTCGGCGATCTCGCGCGGTGACCACTCACCGGGAGGTGCCCACAACCCACGGGGGAGTTCGTGCGTTACTTACGCATGGCGTGTCTAATTAAATAATAACAACAGGGTCAAAATATATATTATTTCGCCATCACTAACAACACGCTGTCCTCGACGTTGGGACTCGTGGAACCCCAAAAATCCACAGCATGGAGGAAATCGAGCGTATATAATTTAGGGGGCGATATGCAATTAATTTATCTAGGGTTCTGATTTTGTGGTGCCCTAAAATTGCAAGATGTCTCTGTTGCGTTGTCACTTGTCAGGATGTGCTATATAGATTAGCTTATACGGCTTCTCCTCCTATGCAATATGCTCGTTTTGAAGTAGACGTGGTCAAAATCCAGGTTAGGCAGATTTAGAGGTTGGGTTGAATGGATCGAGGTTCAAAAAATTATATTTAAAGTTCGTCTTTTGAGCTGGTTCATGGTTCATTTTGTCCTTTATTTATTGAATTTTTTAATAGTATTTAATATGAAAAAAATGATTTTATTAATATCATTTATATCATGGGTAAAATGGGGCTGCCCTCTGGGAGTAGTTAACTTGGCTACTCACACCCCTATTTTTCCCTCATTTTTTTATTTCTTTGGAAAATAAAAATTTGTGTATTCATCACTATATCCCTCTAACATTCTATTAAAATTTCGTCAGAAACAGAGACTCCTACGCCCTCCATCCAGACGTCATTTTTTTTAACGGTCGCAGGATTTTTTAAATCGACCCTGTTTGGATGGAGGCCGTACACTACAAGAAAAATGAGTTGTGGCCACGGAATGTGGCTACGGAAACTTGTGGCCACGATAATTCCGTGGCCACTAGTTTCCCGTGGCCACAATCCGTGGCCAAAGTCTTCATATAAGAGTTGTGGCCACTATAAGTTCCGTGGTCACTTGTAGTGGCCACGGCATATTCGTGGCTAAAGAACTCTCGCGACGAGACTTGTAGCTACGGCTAGTGGCCACGACATGCCCTGGCCAGAGCTCAATTCTGTGGCCACAAACCCCATATCCGTGGGCATAGTTCCGTAGCCACAAATTGTTTTCCTTGTAGTGGTAGGAGTCTCTGTTTCTGACGAAATTTTAGTAGAATGTTAGAGGGATATAATGATGAATTTACAAATTTTTATTTTCCAAAGAAATAAAAAAATGAGGGAAAAATAGGGGTGGGAGTAGCCAAGTTGGCTACTCCCAATGGGCAGCCCCATTAACCCTTATATCATTTATATAAGGGGTTGATGGGGCTGCCCCCTTGGGACAACCAACATGGCTGCCCCACCCCTTTTTTCACAAAATTTTTTATTTTTTTTAAATATCGACATGTATATTCATCCCTATATCACTCCTATATGCCATTCGAATTTCGTCAGAAACAGATACTCCTACGACATCCATCCAAATAGAGTCAATTTAAAAAATCCTGCGACCGTTAAAAAATGACATATGGATGGAGGTCGTAGGAGTCTTTGTTTCTGATGAAATTGGAATGGCATATAGGAGGGATATAGGGATGAATGTCTATGGTTCTATTTTTCTAAAAAAATAAAAAAAAATTGCCAAAAAATAAGGTGGGAGCAGCCATGTTGGCTCCCCCTAGGGGGAAGCCCCATTTTTCCCTTTATATAACTAATATAAGTAGTTTACATATTACTTCACATATAAATTATTAATTTTCATTTAAAACTAGTGTGACATATGAAAATTTCGAAGTGTATTATATTATTTATTCATTGTTTGCAAGCATACAATTTAGTCCTTCGTTGGGCATCGTCCAATTCGTCTATGCACATTTTTTGCCAGTCAAATATAATAATAACAAAAATAATGTATTTCTGAAGGAAAACGAGAAAATTGCAAAAAAGACCTAAGTTATACACCGATTTCTAGTTAGGATCTTATTTTTCAAATGTAATAAAGAGGTGTCTGATCTTATTTTTTTGTCTCAAATACAAGACTACGTAAAATTTTGCGACTCTTATATGTCGACATTAAATCCTGAAGTTGAAAGTTCAGCCCTCCTCTTTGTTACATTTAAAAAATGATGCCCATAATTGAGAACATAGTGAAGGCTCTTTTTTGTAATTCTTAAAATACCCAAAAAATGGAGTGAAAAAGGAAGATTAATATTTGTTACAAATCAAAAGGGTGGATAGGGGAATTCTTATAATCCAGGAAAGATCGTCCAAATAAAGTTAAGTACGACAATGTCTACAAGTCATACGTTAAAAATCCTTATCTTGGAAGAATAAGAGTTCCATCAAACAAATCAGAGAGGCTAGCAGGGAGATCAAGGTGCCACTGCAATAAAATTGACATATGACAACAAATAATAAAATTCCATGCCGTATCTTTCGTAGTTAAGTGCATAATAATGAATATCATTTGTTGCTTGAATTTTAATTCGTAAAAAAATTATATTTATTGCTATATTCCTAGCAAAAATAATTTAACAAAAATTATTCGTCAATGATTAATACACGATTTTGACTTAAAGGTCATTGAATACAGTAATGGAGAGACTGGGGTCGGTGGGGGTTCGTTTGGTTGTAGGGTTGAGCAGGGTTGGGTTGGGTTGGGGTACCCCTGTGAGTACACTGTGAGGAGGATTGGGATGTTTGGAAGGAGGGGTACCCCGGATTGGGCCAACCCAACCATGCCCAACCCTGCAACCAAACGAACCCCCAGGGGTTTGGCATCCAGCTCCCGATTAAAATCCACATATATGTTTAAATATCATACTATATATAATCTAAACACATTATTTAATAACTAAAATATATATGTTATATATAATAGCCCCTCATATCTCAACAAAAAAGACAATATATATGATCTAATTGCAATAATTAATGAGTAACATTTACATCTGCATAACCGGATATTGATATATCCATATATATCCATCATCATATCTATTTATAAAGGGCCACGGATATGCATTTTTATTTTAGCGTATGTGGTACAGATCAGGATATTTCTTTTTATTTTCTTTGCAGATACATATGTGGATTTAGATAAATATTTCATTTTTTAAGGATATGAAAACATATATGATTACATATTTTTCTAATGTATACATATATGGATTACATATACATATTTGTACTCCGCACATTTACAACTATATCTATATCTACATTAAAATAGATTTACAGATACACATGTCAAAATATGTATAACACATATGATAAGGGATTGGTACATATATGTATATCTTTTGCATCCATCTATGTAAAGCATTGTATAGTGTTACTTATTTGAAAATATTAAATCTAATGGTATTACTTAATATCACATTAATAACATGTACAGAGGCATGAAGACTTTTGTAGGGATCTTTTTGTTAATACGATGTTTGTAGTTAGTTATGCAAGATTATAAGTATATATGAGTATTTTTGTGAAAATTCCTTCCAAATATTAGTTCCAATCAATTACAAAATTATTGAAATCTCTTCTTATAGATTGAATTCGTTTCCAATATCCAACTTATACAGTGAATCTTTGATTAATGTTCTACATATCCTCCAAATTTCGCTTATATCTGATGTCATTTCTTATTTTATCATAGAGGTTAAATGTCCAATCAACATTTAAGCAACTAAATCCCATTTAAAAGACAATCAGACTTCTAATCACTAATATAAAATAGCAAATAACCTCGAATTTGAGAAAAATTTAGAGGATATGAGATCAATCTATAAGATTGGATTTTTGGAAATAAATTTGCAAAAAAATGGAATCACAACACCTCTACTATACTCATGTTATAACAGAGGATTCACTTCCTAAATATTAATGACTAAAATGATAAGATAGATTAGATTTACAATGTCTAAATATTTTGGCCCCCAAGAAGAAATTTCTGGCTACATCCATGACATAGTAATCGTCGATATTTTAAAATATTTTACAATGAATTTGATATTCCTTTCAAATTACAAAAATAAAAGATAATTTTGCAATGAAAAGTATTGATTGTTATATATTATACATTGAAAGATATGGAAACTATATCCTAGTTATGCATTATCATAAGCCAATCTTGTTGTAGTGTGTATTTTACCAAGAATATTTTTTTTCTTAAAATGTATAAAGCATTGGAAAATGACTTTCACCAATTAGGAATGAGTGTCATAGAAGGGTTGTGGATGTCTTTTCTAATTGACCGGCCAACCTGTGAGGAAAGAGTTGGTCTTTCCTAATAACATGTCTCCATGATCTATTAGAAAAAGTTTTTCCTTGACGAAAAAAACAAAAGATTTTTCTTAAAGTCAAAATTCTTAACATTGTTTTACTCATTTAGACAAGATAGAATTAATCATTCCTCATGGGTGTTCACCCATTAGAAAAGCTATTCATAAGGATAAACTATATTGATGATTTCATTGTAGATATAATATGTCCAATCCTCTTGTCCATGTGAACCCTAGTAATAAGATAGGTGCATACATCACAAGTATATACATACAAGAACGGAACTAGAAATTCAATATCAGAGGGGCTATGTAAAAGTAGTAAAAATTCATTCCATGTTTAATGATTTTGTGTGTGTGTGTGTAAAATACACTATTCAAGGAAATATAGCTCCAGCAATAAAAATTAAATATAAAAGAAGTAAAAAAAACAACTCGTATTCAATGATTTTTTTGAAAACACATACTTATGAAAACTATGATTGTAATAATGAAATTGAAATGAAACGAAACATATTTGTAAAGTACTTAAAAGCTCATGTAATGTAAGAAGAGCTCTCTGTTCCTTCATATATAACATCAAATCATTTATAAATAAATCGATGTTGAATGTCTAAGCAATGTTTTTCTCAATATATATGGCCATACAATCAACAAAAAAATTCAACCATTTAAATGAAGTATGGTTTTTACAATTTTTATTGTTCAAATGTCTGTTACACAGTTGCAGTAGACATAGATAGATTTAATATAAGTCGAATGGAACCGTCAATTAGAAGATACATTCTCAATAGTCCAGTCTCTGTTAGTAAGTAGCAAAGCTCAGAAATTGATGATGAACTTTTTAATTGAGGATGTTGAACAACAATGAGTTTAAATCATTCCACTTCATAACTAATACATAATTTCCCTTGCTCAGAAAAATCTTCAGGAAAATCTTTCTAAGAGTGCACAAATTCTTACAACATCAATGGCTTTGTAGTTATCATTTAGACCTAAGACTTAAGAGATCAATAATGTTTGCATCAAATTGATTATTTAGCTATAAAGTTGCCCGTCAATTGTAGTAAGAAAAACATCAACTCTGTAATGATGTTCTATTGTGCTCTACTTCTTCCTGCAATATATCTAGTATTCATATCGAGGACAATAACATTGTACCTTCACAAAAAGAAGTTGCATGTCCCATCAGGGAATTCCATTCGTGTTTCTTGAGCTTTTGAGCAAGTTCTTTTGTCAAATGATTCATTGCATTTGCAATATCTTGATATTGTCTTTCTAAAGTTTTACAAAGATCTTGGATATTGATAAAATTTCTTCCATGATATGTAGGATTACAACAAATTCAAACGATGTCATTGCACCGAAAAATTCATCATTAACATCTCATTGAGCATATGTGGATTCATCATTAATGATATTCTTAGGAACCTCACACGTTGGATTGAACATACTGATCAAACTATCAGTAAATTATAAATGTAAATCCCATCTTGTATCACCAACTCTTTAGAAAGTTTGTATTATATTAAGCCCATTACGCGTTTGAATTTCATTGGATGCAAAGTTTGCTCTTACTGAGAAGCACATGCCGCATGCAATTCATCATTATGCTTACACGAAGCGATGATAATATTTATATAAAAGATAATTTTGAAAAAGTGATAAATGAGTATCACTTCTCCAAGAAAACTGTAATCGATATGCTAAGCATTGTTCATAACATGCATACTGATAATATTTTACAAAAATCTTGAAGGTCACTCCCCTCTCATCGCATATTCGTAACACCAGCATATCCTTAAACTTGAATGTATTTAGTATTATGATTGTAATGTGCAAAACACTCCCCTCTTATCGCATATTCGTAACAACATACCCTTAAACTTGAATGTATTTAATACAAAAAATTCTTTCTTTAATGTACAAGCATAAGTATTAGGCATGCCAATAAAATTAAAAAAAATCACCCTCTGATATAGTCACATATATTAACGAACCGCATAATAATGACCATTTATTCGTAAAATTATGAAAATTTATTCCTTTTTAGATTCAACAACAAATAAGCAGAACTTTTCACTATCAACTTCTCCCTTCATTGTTTTCAACACTCTATTCGCCAGAATATTGGAGATATTTTTTTGAATTTTTGGTGAAGTACATTTAACATTCCTAAGTGTATTTTCTAAAACCATTGCATCAATGTCCTCAATATGGAAGCCAACCTTTTAATTAGTTCAATAATATTGCCCTAATTTTTTGAATTCATATGCTTGTCATGACCTCAAAATGGGTACATTTGCAAAGCGAGCAGTCTGACAAAGTCAATTATAGCATTAACCTCAATATGTACTTATGTATGCATGTATAATTTCTTTATTTATTTTCCCGTTTGTGAAATACTACATCAAGTCGTTGAGAACGCATCATTGAATTTTGACAAGATTTCTCATACATATTATTTAGTATATTTGGATCTTTACCAATATGAGCTAACAAAGCACATAATTTTCCATCATTCACCTTTTTCCAATTTGAAAATCCTTTGATTCTAAATGATTTTATTCTAAAACAAGCAATATTTTTTATTAAAAACACAATAAGGTGGACAAAGATTACAACATTTCTAGGAGAATAATCCAACCAAAAAGAAAATAATTTGTACCAAGATGCTTGTAAACAATGTTCATGATTCTCTAAGCATGAAAGTAGATACTCATGAAAAATAGGATAAAAGAGACTGAAAATTATATAGGCGCGTTAAATGCCATCAAGTTGATTAATATGATACTCTCAAATCCACGATCATAAATGGATCATGGATCATGTTAGAGAAGATTAATATCCACTATATTGACATCATATCTTAAGGCATAGAATCCCTTGTATCCAAGCCAGGAACATAAAAAGATGTATTTTCTAATTTAGGATGGATCTTGTTTTTTGAAAAGTAATTCTATGGCAGTTTTCTGTGACCTTCTTTCAAAATTAGATAAACATTTCGACAAAAAATATAGTGAGCTAGTAGATACATATACTATAGTGATGTGATTCTTTCTCCTATATGATATATGATTCTATGTTATTCGTGGTGCTTTTTGAAATCCATCGACCATAGTCGTAGAAAAGGGGATGCATCGGATACAGAGTTACATTTAAAAACACATAGTTCATCAGTATTCAGTGAAATAACGTTTAGTTCATTAGTATTTAGTGAAATAATGTTCGTTAACAAAAAATCCTTGTCAATGGAGAATACATAATGGGTTCTATGTGGCTACCCTGCTTCATTTTCCGTTGCTTTTTTTATTTTTATTGATGGGGCCACCTATCAATATTATTCCAAGATGGGGCCAAGGCTCCCCATTCTTAATGTTATATTACTTCTTTATGTGTTGTGCAGTCATAGCTACCATTAATAATTCTATTTACTCCTCTTTTATTTGAGAGTCTGTACAAATTTACATACTGAACATCCTTTTTATACTTTTTTTCCTAATTTTATTCTTTTTATGTGTATTTTTAAGGTTAATATTAGATTCTTATTCATAAAGATATAATCTACCATTAACTTGTACCATGGGGAGTCTCATTGAATTTCTATCCCAACTGTTGGACGAAGATTTTTGACTCGAGAGTCTCTTATTTTTTATGGCTTCTTGCGTATGGAAAAAAATACACTTAGGATTTTCTTTTTAATTAAGATGAAGATTTATTCTACCAACCGATGTTATTTGTCATTCAGATGTTGAAATATATAAACATCTTTTTGAGACATGCAAAATTATACAAAAAGTATTTAGAGAAGCGGGTTTCAATAGATCACAAACTAGATTCCAAATTTACTTCGATTGATTTCAATTTCGGTAAACTCTATTCTTTCTTAGCAAATTACTGTCATGCAGGCCTTTCTTTGTTGGTTTATTTGGAAAACCCGACGCAGGAATGCATATGAATGTGTTTTGATCACTGATGAATACTCATTCATCACTCTTTATTCTTATATTTTAGCTACAAAAACCTTTGCAAATGCATGTATATATTTGTAAATACAAATAATTACCAAAAGCATGCATGGTGTAAAAAGTAACAATTAGCATGTTTTTGTGTAAAAATAAAAGAATAAAGATTAAAAAGAAAAAGAGGAAATATTTAAGAATAAATATTGAGCAACCTAACCCAAGGGAGGGCTCAGCATGGGCCTGACCGCATAAAAGCCAAAGTAGAGGGAGATAGGGGCTCATGTGTGTAAATAAACCTATAAATAAAATAAACCTATTTTCCTCTAAAAATAGAATAAAAGTGGTTTGCATATATGGTATATATTTGTAAATACAAAAATCAAAACAAAAATAGAAAAATTAAAAAGAAAACAAAAACATCACTTGTGCATATTCACCATGTATATAGTCCACTCACTTATATTTATTTCACCTTATAAATAAATAAAATTAATTTCCATAAAATTTGTAAATATTCTATCTTTTATAAGTGTAATAAATAAAATAAAAACAACAAAAACAAAAACAAAATAAAAAGAACAAAAATTAAAAACCAAAAATAATATTGTAAATATACCATGTATATAGATGTATATATCTATTTATTTCACCCTTGTCTATAAATAATAAAAATAAAATAAAAATATCTTTTTATTCCTAATTTTATGATATAAATAAATAAAATATAAAATGGGGATAAAAATGTATAAAAATAACAAATTAAAAATCAAAAATAAAAATCCTATATTGTATATATACCTATATATAGCCCTATTGTGTAAATACCTTATTTTCATTTTGAAAAATTAATTAAAAATCACAAAAAATAGAAAAAAATTAAAAAAACATTTTTTATGTTTTACGTTTTTATTAAATCAGCCATTTACTATTTTTAATTGATTTTTCAAATCATTTCCAGATGGTTGCTTCCCATTGGTCCACGGGGATGTTGACCGCCCGGTCAAGTCCCCCCCGTGGACCATTTCCCACGGATTCCAGATGCCGACCCGATTTCTCTATATTTTGGCATCCAGATCCGATCACCTCGCACCTAAACCCCGGGTACATTTTGTTCATGCCAGATCTGACACCCTCGCCGGGATGCCCGCCTCGGGGACTGCGCTCCGAGCTGCCCTACCCGACCATTTTTAGCCGGACCCCTGGCAGTACTTAGCCGAGCTCCGCCTCCCATTTCCCCATCTTTGGCTCCCCACCTTTCATTCCCGTGACCTCCACTGCCTTCCCTGAGGTGACAGCTCTCCGTTGGCGGTGTCGAAGAGAGGTGAAGGTGCCCGGACCTCTGATCCGGCGAGCTTACGCCGCCGTGCTCTGCCTGAAGCAGGAGCTCGAGCCTCGGGCCTCGACGACCCGCGAGGCAACGACCTAGAGCTCCAACAGCTCGAGCCCAGTCGATTCCTCCATCTAGGTACCCTTATTTCCTTCCCGTTTTCTTTGATTTCGCGTTTCGCCCAATTCGCCCATTTTCTGTTCATCGTCGATTCCGGTGACCTCCGCCTTAGTCTTTATCATCGGACCGCACCATTGCGTTCACCTTCTTCCCACGCACCTTCTCCACCCATTCACTCAACCCAGCTCGCACAGGAGCTGGGGTTTCGAGCTCCACCGTCTACACCTCGCCGGCGCTCGACCGCCCCGCCGCACCGATCATCTTCACCACCGCTAACGGGGTCGAGGCACTTTGCCCTCGACCCGCGAATCTGTTGATGCATTTTGCAGGGACATCCGAGCCCATCTGAGGGATTGGACCATCTGGTCCAGCAGTTCGCCTATGCCGGACTCGCCAGAGCTCCTCGGAGCTCCATCGAGTCATCGGAGGCCGCCATTCAACGCGGGAGCCCACAGCGGTTCATCTCCCATCATCAGAGTCCCGCGAGGAGGCTGGGAGCACGTGCAACGGGCCGACGAAGGTCGCCGACCATCAGTTCTTCCTCGACCTCCAGACACCGTCAGATTGTCTCCCCGCTCCAGTTCGCATCACCGCCGTCCATCTGAGGAGCGTCCAGCAGCGTTCGATCTTTGGAGGAGCCATCTGGACCGTCGGCTCAAGAGGCTTAGCCACAGCGCCTTCCCTGTCGTCCGATCTACCACGTGGCGGAGTCTTGGCCGTCGATCAGAGCCGAGGGAGCCTTGCGTTGGGCGCCTCTAGTCCTCTACCGTCCGATTCTCCACGTGGCAGCCATCCATCCCTCGCATTAATAAAGGGGTAATTGCTCTTAGGCCCCCCTGTTTACTTTATTTCGTGTTTAGTCCTGTAAATATCATAGTACGTTGTTTTTATTTTGGTACTTTTGCATTTTGGACCTTGTCTTTTCTGCTATTTGCATGTATACCCCTGCCTGTAGTGTATCGCGTGCATCGACACGTGTTTTGTTGGGTTATTTGTATGATTAGCCTTATAGTTCTGGGTTGTTAATGAATGAATGAAACCTTTTGATTAATTGCATATATGCCCCTATACGTGATTGTTTTGAGCATGTGCGTTTATTAGTGGGTAAATTACACTAAGGTCCCTAGGCTTCTAATACTTGTTATTATTTAGCCCAGATACCTTATTTTCTTTGCAAGTAGGTCCCTGTGTGCCCAAGACACGCGCTTCGCGCGTGACTTCTTGGAAATTTTGCACCGGACCCCTTGGAACTTCTGGTATTTACGTACAGGTCCCTCTGCACTATACCTAGGTTTTGATTATCAATAAAATATCAAACTCACTCCAAATTCAATGAAAATTGGACACATGGCTCCAGCCATGTTGTAAAATTTTCTAGAATTTTTGGAGATATTTTTGCTTTTATTTGCTATTTTTAAAAAATTCAAAAACAGTCTTTTTCTTTACTGTCTGACTTGAAAAATCACAAAAAATATTAAAACTCATCTAAAAATTACAAAAAAATTAGCTACTATGTATTTTGTCTTGTTTGATTTTCTGACCAATCGTGGTCATTTTTCATTATATAAAACTCATAAAAATTGAAAAACACCTAAAAACCTATAAAAATTCTAATAAATAATCCAAAAATCCAAAAACAATAATTCCAGCTCCCAAATTTTCCTTAAACTTTCTAGTTTACAGGAAAATTACCTCCAGGAGTTAGGAGGACCTTTTTGCATTTTAAATTACCCTTTTACTCCTGACTGGACAATACCTTCATTTCTCTGCCTTGTTTGATTTTTAGGAAATTCAATAAAAATCATAAAAATACCAAAAATTAACAGAAATAGTAAAAATCATTAAAAACATAAAAACATTTTTATTTGAATTTTTGAGTGATTTTTGATGCATTAAATAATTGCGTGAATTGGCTTGTTTCCTTGTTTTCTTCATTTTCTTTATTAACCAAAAATCCACAAAAATTTATAAAAATTTAAAATCCACCAAAAAATTCATTTGTTTATATTTCTCTATTTTTGAGTACTTCGTAGGCCGCAAGGCCATCACGTGCTCCTTGTGTTCGACCCTGGTCGTTATAACATGTTAATATAATAGCGAGACCGCTACTTGTGTTTCATCGATTTTTATCCGATTTGGTGGTTTCTTTTTCTCGACTGACACCGCTTGGTGACTTGGGTCGCAACGTCCCTTGACGACCTTTTACCCGAGTGATCATGCGTGTCGTCAGAATGGCGCCGTTGCCGGGGAGCACGGCTTAGTAGTCAGTTTCGATTTTTCCCGTGGTTTTCTTTTCGCGGTTTTCTTTATAGATTTTTGTAGATATATTTTTTCTGGCATTGTTTATATAATAATTTGGTCTGATCACTCTTGTTTATTTTCTTGCGAGGGCCCGAGGACCGAGGAGACGACTTTCGAGGAGCCGGCTCAACCACGGGATTCGGAGGTAGCTCCCTTCTGCACAGAGCCGCAGGAGAGAGCGAGAGAGTAGCTGAGTGAGAGAGGAGTAGTTTAGATTTATTTCAGCACATTTGATTATTGTAATAATACAGGGACAGCAGCAGGACTTGGACTGAGACTTTTCTCGGGTCTGTTTCGCCGAGCACCGGTGTGCTCGGGGGACCCTTAGACTTCCTGCGGCTTTTTTGCGACTTTTAGATTTTTCGCCGTCTTTTACGGTTTTACGCGGTTTTTCTCGAGCCCCTAGCCTTAGGACTTTCTGGTTGATTGTGTCGTACTGAGTAGGATCCACACACTTAATTATCTGCCTACACCTATAGTTCGTTAATTGGACCTACTAATAAAACATTAATAAAAATAGCTGATTCATTTTCCCTCGAGCCTACGCGCCGCGAGCCTGCCCCGTCAAGCGCTACTCCTGAACTCGACTTGTCGAGAAGAGGAGGGGTAGGTCTAGACTGGACTTTCTGGATCGAAGGTTGGTGACCAGCTAGACGGTTCTTTCGAGTAGAAAGTGCCTGCTTAGGACTCGGTTTTTCCCGCTGCACCATATAGGTAGTTTACTTTTCTGTCTTTACATTATGCGCGGATCATATTGCATGTAGAGTGCTGGAGTCAGGTATGCCTTTCTTGCTTTGCATGCATCATTGATTTTATTGCGCATCGACTTTTTCGTCTTCTCCCCCCTGTTTTGGACTTAATAACCAGGAGAAACGAAAAATTCGTTAGGCATTTTTTCTAGTACTAAAAATATCTAAAAAAGAAAAACAATAAAATTGGGACTGCTAAAACTATTGACCCTAAAAGACACTTGACCTAAAAATCTGTCTTGGGGAGAGCAACCCCCTCATTGTTTGGTTTGATTGTGCGAGAGAGTGACCCATACACTAGGTAGAGCCCTCCGGTACTCCTCTCGACTGATTACCGACTCCTTCTGTGCGGGACAGTCGGTTGGGAGAGTATCGGATATCCTAGCAGGTCACATAATCGCTCTGATATTTTGCTTGTTCACCAAAATAAAATTGACAAGATAATTTGACCGAGCTTTTACGGTCTTCAGCTCGTGTTGAGTTGGTGAACTGAGGGGTTTGTCTGTGATCATAGTTTCTCCAGATCTCATCCGCACTACTCGCCAGATCACGATGATGGGCAGGAGGTCTCTTAGGCAGCCTCTGGCTGCACCGCTCTTTAGCACTCCAGTCCATTCATCTAGGTCGGTTTGTGAGAGCTCAGTCCCTCTCTCCGAACCCGAGTACGATTCCGCCCTGTTCCCTCTCGACCACCCTTCTTCTTCTGAGACCGAGATACCGGTGCTAGAGGAAAGACAGGCAGATGATTTATCGGCACCTGAGTTCAGTTGTTTTGATTTTTCAGAGACTATGGCCGGCGCTAGTGATGATCGCTCCAGAGGTCCGCAGGAGGAGCATTTCGTTCTGGACCAGGGTTAGATCAACTCCACCTTGATCGCCTCCCTTGAGTCAGTGTAGCAGCAATTGAGGGATCAGGGGGCATTCATGATAGAGATGAGGCGAGAGCTTGAGCAGTTGAGAGCCGACCGCGAGAACCGCGGAGGAGGACCCGACGATGCGGCCGCTGCCGCCGCAGCGCAGCCGCGGCAGCAGCCGCAGCAGCAATAGCAGTAGGAGGACCACCGAGACCGATGCGAGAGAACCACAATCCCGGATCGACTTTGACGCACCATTGGGTGGTGCTACCAGCTATCGTGGGGGACTTCAAGTTCCCCCCGAACACTTTGCAGCTCCTTCCCCGATTTCACGGGTTGGCCACTGAGGAGCCCCATCTCCACCTACAGGAGTTTGAGATGATCTGCAGTACTGTCCACGATCGTCAGGTGGACCAGGATACCATCAGGATGATTGCCTTCCCCTTCTCTTTGGCAGACAGAGTAGCCACTTGGCTGAAACATCTGGAGAAGTTCGTCTACACTTGGGAGCAGCTCCGTGCTGAGTACTTGCACAAGTACTATCCACTCGGGCGGACCAATGCTACGAGAGCCCTGATCAGCAACTTCTCCATGCTCCCTAACGAGCAGTTCCATGAGGCATGGGAGAGCTGACCGATAGATGCCCGCACCACGACATTTCCAAGCCGAACCTTGTTCAGAGCTTCTTCAGCGGACTGACACCAGAGCTTCAGGGCTTGGTGAACGCTTCTTGTGGCGGGTCTTACTTCGCCAAGGATCACGACCAGGTCTGGGCCATCTACGAGGAGATGACCGAGAACTACATGGTGATGTCCCAGACCCGGTTGTACACTCAGGGCAGACCCCAGCAGCCAGGACCCGTGCAGTACCAGAGGATAGCACGGGTCGATGCCGGTACATCCAGTTCATCCGCAGTAGTAGCAGCACAGGCAGCGTCATCAGCTGCGGACATGGGCATCATTAGCGAGAAGTTGGATCGGATGGAGCTGATTGAGAAGAAGCAGTGCCAGGGCATAACTCAGATGGAGCAGATGGCACAGACTCTGAGCGACATGAAGACCCAGCTCATGTGTCTCCAGGAGGCACAAACGGCTTCCCAGCCCCGTCTTCAGTCGCGAGGCGACTCCGGCAGCATCAACAGCTCGTCCCAGCGCTCCAGCTCACACCAGCAGCCTAGACAGGTTCACCTTGTATAGGCGGAGCCGTACCAGCAGCCGCAACCCACCTACCAGTCACCACCGTCTCCAGACATGCAGATGGTGGTATACCAGCCGGATCAGCCTCTGGCAGTACTCCCGCCAGCCCAGTACGATGCAGAGCCGTTGATGGACGTCAACAAGATTTGGTATGATCGCCCTCAGTCAGGTATCTTACGAGACCATCCCAGATTCCGGTGGGGGACCGGAGGTGCCCAGCCCCAGCAGCAGCCATCAGGCCAGGGTAACCAGTACAGTCAGCAGAGAGAGCACCAGCCGCAGCAGCAGCCCCCAGTGTACCCATCACAGCAGTAGCAGCAATCGTCATATGGTCCTCGTCCCTATCAGCAGGGACAGTCGTGGAGGCGTGAGCAGCCTCACCAGCACCACCCATACCCCTCTCAGCCACAACAGTAGATCCAGCAACCTCACCACCAGAGAGGCTACCCGTCGGGTTCCCATGAAAACCCTGCCTTGGATGATATAGCCCGCATTCTCACATATCAGCAGGCTACGTTTCGACGGGAGATGGATGAGTTCCGCCAGGAGATGCGGGACACCGTGAGAGGGAAGGCCGCCATCCCTGCCCAGATCGAGCCGAACCCCAACAGCCTGAAGCGGAAATCTGAGCAGGTAGTTTGTACTGAGTATGCCACTCCTAGTGATGCACTTGGTGAGATGTCTGCATATCTTTTGATGCTGATTTTGTCACACTTAGGAGCGGTAGGACACCAGCAGGCGGTGCCTCATCTGAGCTACACCACGAGGAGACACCTAGAGCGCCAGATGAGGAGGATGAGAGCGGGTACTGAGGCCGCTCGTGACGATGACGGTGGTACTGATGCCACCAAGGATGCTGACTCCACAAGCGGTACTAAGGCCGCCATTTTACTAGTTCGAGGAGGTGGTACTAACGCCACCCTTGA
Organism: Ottelia alismoides; assembly: GCA_037367405.1. NCBI lineage: Eukaryota > Viridiplantae > Streptophyta > Magnoliopsida > Alismatales > Hydrocharitaceae > Ottelia > Ottelia alismoides. Next base: position 489,341 of record JAZKJV010000335.1, read on the forward strand.
TGCCGAGCCAGAGCGCGGTACTGAGGTCGCGATACGTCCAGTCGATCCAGCCGATGGTGGTACTGAGGCCACCAGAGTTCATTCTGAGAGAGCTGTAGTTTTTCCTTATTCTGATGTATCTCGGAACCATGTTGTGAATAAAGGAAAATGTTTGGTTTTTTCTGGTCCCACTGTGGTGCTTGATGTATGTGCGGATCCGGCCGTCGAGCCGTCTAGACCTTTTCCTAGTCCTTCATCTGAGAAGGACCCAATTATCCCCTTCCCTAGAGCCCTTCAGATGGGGAAGGGGAAGAAAAAAGAAAATCCTAAAAAGAGAGATCAGGAAGAGTTCAGCCATCAGATGATAGATAAATTTCACATACAGCTGACTCTTCAGGTGGCTTTGCAGCACATTCCCCTTCTTCAGCGTTCGTTGAGAGATATGACTACACTCAGGAGGAAGAGGAGGAACCACCATTCAGAGATCCATTTGCTAACGAAAGCCACGTGTTTCGCGATCCAGAACCATCTGGCGGCCAAGAGGCCAGATTCAGGAGCCCCTTATGTCAGATGCCATATCAGTGAGCAGAGGTTTGACCGCACTCTATTAGATAGCGGATCGTCGATCAACCTCCTTTCGGCAGCCCTTCTCGATCGCTTCGAGTTGGGCACTCTTAGACAGAGCAGGACAGTTCTTCAGTTTGCGGATAGATCTGTCAAGAGGCCGAAGGGGTTGTTGCGAGACGTTGTCGTCACTATTCAGGGCCTGCAATTCTCCATGGACTTCGTAGTGTTGGACATGGAGATCTCTGATTCAGTGACCGATAGCCCCATCATTCTCGGTCGTCCGTTCTTGGCCACAGCCAAGGCGGTGACCGACCATGATAGCGGGAATGTATACTTTCGCGTCGAGGGCGAAAGTGTACAAATAGAGACAGTTGAGGACAATAGAGCCAGAGAGAGATCATGCTCCGAGACGACTTCAGACACAGAGCAGCTGACAGATGCAGGGCTAGACATCCACCAGGACTGTGACTTTGTGATCACATATGATGCGGCAGTTTGGGCAGACCCAGCAGCACAGGCCATCCTCTCATTTTCAAACACCGCTGATGCAGAGATGACAGTAGACGAGAGCTTGGAGAGCACATTCCTGGTTCAGGATACTTTAGTGGCAGCAGAGCAGGTTCTTGACCGCGACACAGATTTTTGTGATGATGGTGGTACTGATGCCACCTTTTGTGATGCAGATCCCTCGGATTCGGAGTCTGATTGGGCAGATTGCGAGGATTACATGCCAGACCTGAGTTCCACAGAGCCTACAGCTGAGGAGGAGGTAGATGCTGAGCAGAGCAGAGACTGTCAGTTAGAGCAGCCTTCTCCAGTTTCTGAGATTGAGAGAGAGTTTCAGTTCTCCCATGCAGATTTGGCAGCATTCACAGAGACGTTTCAGAGGCCAGATCCACTAGCACCCAGTTGTCCAGAGCTGAAGCCGCTCCCTACTTCGCTGAAGTATCGATTCCTTGCGGGTGAGCCTGAGATGTACCCAGTCATCATCTCCGCCGATCTGACTGGAGAGCAAGAATCCCGACTGATGGGGGTTCTTGAAAAGAACCGCAAGGCAATCGAATGGAGCGTAGCAGATCTCCAGGGGATTAGTCCGGCCCTGTGCTCCCACCACATCTATCTCGAGGATGAGACAAAGCCGTCGCGTGAGTTCCAGCGGCGGCTGAACCCGAATCTGAGGGAGGTTGTCATGAAGGAAATTTCGAAGTGGTGGAGCGCCGATTTTATCTATCCCATCTCCGACTCCAAGTGGGTCAGCCCTTTGCATGTGGTACCCAAGAAGACGGGCATCACTACAGTGATTACTGAGTCTGGAGAGGAGATTGCTACACGAGTACCCACTTCTTGGCGGGTCTGCGTTGACTACAGGAGACTCAACCAGGCCACCAAGAAGGATCATTTCCCCCTGTCCTTTATTGATCAGATCATTGAGAGACTAGCAGGGAAGAGCCACTATTGTTTTCTGGATGGGTACTCGGGCTACAACCAGGTGGCCATCGCTCCTGAGGACCAGGAGAAGACCACCTTTACCTGTCCCTTCGGCACATACGCCTTCCGACGCATGCCATTTGGGCTATGCAATGCCCCTGCAACATTTCAGAGATGCATGCTGTCGATCTTTTCGGACATGGTAGGGGAGTGCTTGGAGGTCTTCATGGATGATTTCTCGATTTACGGCGACGGATTCGACTCCTGTCTTGACTGCCTAGACCGAGTACTCCAGTGATGTATAGAGGTCCACCTTGTGCTATCTTGGGAGAAGAGTCACTTCATGGTGACTCAAGGGACAGTTGTTGGCCATATCATCTCCAACAGGGGCATGGAGGTTGATCCAGCCAAGGTAGATGTCATTAGAAAACTCGCACCGCCGTCCAATCTGAGGCAGTTACGGTCATTCCTGGGGGACGTCGGTTTCTACCGACGGTTCATTCATGATTTCAGTAGGATTGCCCGGCTGTTGACTGACCTGCTGACAAAAGACACTGAGTTCCTTGTCGATGACAAGTGTCTTTCATCCTTTGAGACTCTCAAGCAGAGTGTTATAGAGGCTCCTGTTCTCCAGCCGCCTGATTGGTCTCTCCCTTTCAAGATCATGACGGATGCCTCCAATTTTTCCGTGGGGGGCCGTGCTGGGACAGAGGAGGGTTGGAGTCCCATTTTCCATCCACTACGCTAGCTGCATATTGGATTCCGCGCAGCGGAATTATACAGTCACAGAGAAGGAAATGCTAGCCGTAGTCTTCGCCCTAGATAAGTTCAGATCATACATTATTGGATCTAGAGTGACCTTGTACACAGATCATTCCGCCATCAGGTACCTCATGGCAAAGAAGGATGCCAAGGCCAGACTGACTAGATGGATCCTTCTACTCCAGGAGTTCGACATTGAGATTAAAGATAAGCCTGGAGTCAAGAATGTGGTGGTGGATCATCTCTCCCGATTAGAGCATCTTGAGATTCTGACTTGATTGACCCCATACGTGAGACCTTCCCAGATGAGGCGATCCTTGCTATCGCCTCTCTCCCGTGGTACGCCGATATTGTGAACTTTCTCGTTGCTGGGAAAGTCCCACAAGATTGGCCCAGGCAGAGGCTTGAGACCTTCCTCGCGAAGGCCAAGTCCTACCACTGGGAGGATCCCATCCTTTACCACGAAGGAGGGGATAGCATCTGGCGTAGGTGCATTCCTCAGGAGGAGCACCATAGCATCCTCACTTACTGCCACAAGCTTGAGGCAGGAGGACATCATTCTGGGAGGAGAACGACACAGAAAGTGCTCCAATCCGGCTTGTGGTGGCCTACCCTCTTCAAGGACTCTGATGAGTTCGCGAAGAGGTGTACTGACTGTCAGAGGATGGGCACTTGTGGACAGCGTGACATGATGCCGATGCAGCTCATTCACTTCTGTGAGGTTTTTGACGCATGGGGCATCGATTTCATGGGTCCATTCCCTAAGAGTCAGGGATTTGAGTACATTCTGTTGGCCGTAGACTATGTTAGTCGTTGGGTTGAGGCTATCCCCGCCCGAGCCGCTGATGCGAGGACAGTTTGCAGATTTTTGAGGAAGCACATCATCACGCGGTTCGGGGTACCTCGAGTATTGATTTCAGATGGGGGGTCTCATTTCATCAACGACCAGGTGAAGGCCCTTGCTAGCGAGTTCGGTATAGATCATCGAGTTGCCACTCTGATAAACGCAGAATTGAGCGCGGTCGTATTGACTCACAAGGCGAGTCAACAGTCGGTGTATTGACCACACAAAATCCTAGGTTTAATCAACAATTAACCCACACTAAAGATCAATAATTAGAAATAAATGTGGAGTTAAAATTTATTTTTAACTCTGCACAAATGATGTAAAGGGCAAGTATGCAGAGAGTTCGAACACAGGGAGCAAGCAGGGTAATTCAAATAATTGTGCATAAGTGAATGTGTGTGAAGTCTACACTAAGCAAGCAATCAAAGGAATTTTTGTGGGTTTTTTAATTTTTTTTATTTTTAATTTTGTATTTTGATTTTCAATTTTCTGATTTTTATAATTTTATATTTTATATATATTTTTTTTCAATATTGGAAAGTATATTCAAAGTAAAAAAGGCAAGATAAAGTATTTATAAAAATGTGCAAAAATAACCAAAAATTCAGAAATAAAATGTTTTTGGTATTTTTAAGATTTTTTACTGTTTTTGTGATTTTTGGAGATTTTTCAAGTTGTTTTTGGTATTTTTAAAAGCTGAAATAAAGGAAAACAGTGAAATATGTGCTGGCTGTGAGTAAAATGGAAGCTAAAATTAGCAAACAGCAACCAAAATTTTTCACACTAATTTTCAAATACAGAGAATGAAATGGAGAGCAAACAGGAACTGAGTTTGTATTTTTTGGAGTTTTCTTTGATTTTATATATTTTTTGAAGTTTTTGAGTGTTTTTAAATTTTTAGTGTTTTTCTTTTGAGATTTTTAGTAATTTTTGGACTGACACTAGAATAAGTTAAAATAGACACTAGGGATTTTTTTTGGAATTTTTAGAGGTATTTTACTATTTTTTGGCATTTTCTAAGCTAGACAGTAGGCAAAAAGCTTGTTTTTGATTTTTAATAAATATAAAAATAAAATAAAATCAAAAACTAAAAATGTAGCGTGGAAGAACAAGTGCACAGGAGCTTAAACATATTTTTATGGAATTTTTGGACTTAAAATGAGGCCTTAATTAAATGGATCAAGCAAGTAACAATTATAGACCTGACAGGGGCATTTATACAAATATCCAAATTTCCAGGGGCTTTCACGCAAAATTTCCACACAATATGTACTGACTAAAATATGTTCTGGATCAAAAACCAATCACAAAACTAACAGGACCTTTCCCGCAAAATCTCCCCGACGCATGTGCGTTACACGCGCGCCTGGTAGGGGTACGGGTGTGATTATCAAACAACACAGGGGTTGTTCTACAAAATAGCCAGAAACTATAACACTTCCGTTGCAAGTTTGGGTACCAAGAGTTAATACACTACAACCCCTGGGTTCCCTTGCAAAAATGCCACGGCGCGCGTGACGTGCACGCGCCTGGCGGGGTCCCAGATGCAAATACCTGGAGGACGGGGTTTAAACCATAAATAGTACAAAACTTATAAAGGCTAATGAAGGTTTTAATTGACTAACTAATAAATACAACTAACTGCAGGGTATGAAGTGCAAAAGTACCACCTAAGGGCGCCGGCGAACGGCTGATGTTGCGCCACTAATACACGTGGCAGCACAAGGTGAGGCGATGTCGTTTCGCGCGGCAACGGTCCATATTAGAAGGCTCGGTGGAGATCAACGGCCGGATGTGCACGTAATCCTACGGTGGCTGTAGCGCTGGATGAACAGGCGGAGATCGGACGGCGATTGGGCGCAGAGGAGGAACACAAGAGGAACACGGCCCGGAGGACCTTCGATCGGTTCGTTGTCGCTGCCTCGACCTCCTCCTCCGCTTTAGAAAGGCCCAGTCGGTTCCTGGAAGCGTCCTCGAGCGAGCAGCGGCTTCAAAATGGCGGGAAGCCCGCCGGAGCACCGCCGCAGTGATGAGGAAGGTGGACGAACTCCAGGGGGTCCTGTCAGCATAAAAAACGACCCCAGGAAGGGGTCTCTTCGCTCCGTCGATGCCTGTAACCGCAACAAAAATGATGATAGGGTCGGGGGCAAACTGCCCCGACCCCGTGGCGAGGTGGTCGAAAGTGCTGATGAGGCAGAGTGCGTGAAGACCGAAGGTGGCCGGAGTTGCTCCGGCGACCGATCGATTAAGCGAATCGATGGCTAACGAGTTGAATGAAAGGGGCGGAATGAAGCTTGGATGAACAGGAGTGAAATGAAGCTAAAGATAAGGTGGTCAGGTGGCCCTCAAGCTCAGATAGAGCGAGGAAGAAGGGTACCTCGACGGCTTGGCCGGAGGTTGATTGGAACTCGCCCAAACGTGGCTGATCCACCGCCCTGACGAGGACTCCACGGAGCTGTCACCTCCAGAGACTCCTAGCAAGGTCAAGGGGGGAAAGTTTGGATGGATTTGCGGTTCAAAAATTCAAATGGGATTCAGAGGTTGGTTTTAAGGGGTTGACGAGAGGGGTCCTTGATCGAGGTGCCCAGCTCGATTCAGAGCTCCTCAGCCCAAGGAGAGCCTTGGGCGTGTAAGAGCTCTGATCGAGGAAGAAAGCTCGTCGAGGGCGCATCACAAATAGGTGAAAGGTGCGGCGCCCAAAAAACCTTGAAAATGGGGTCAAACCTATTCTGACAACAGTAGAGAGGGGGGTTAGACAGTTGACCGAGGTCAACTGTCCAAGCCCTCTGGTTGGTCCACGTGGACCAACCAGAAAAACCCTCTAAAAAAGTTTAGAAATTAATTTAAAAATAGTAAATGAATTAATTTAATTTCGATTATCAAATAAAAAATATTTATAATTTTACAAAGTATTTATAGTGATTTTTAATTATTTTTTATGATGTTTATTTTTACAAGTTACCATTTATACCCCTTTATAGGTATTATATCTATATAGTTTATTAATTTATTTTTATTTTGTGATTTTTATTTATTTATTTATTTGGTTATTATTTTATAAAAATATAAAATACTTTTATACACATAAATATATTTTGATTTTATTTTTCTGATTTGTTTTGTATATTTAATAAAATAGAAGAGTGTTTTGTATAGGTATAGGTCTAGGTAGTATACATATGTATTCTTTATACAAGTATTTTTATTTTGTATTTTCTTTGCATTTTTATTCTAATTTTAATGCACATAATTATTACAAGTAATATTTATAACATTATAAAAATATAAAATTATAACAATAATGAATAAATAATGAATTGAATATTTTAATCAGTACAGCTATACAAGGTGGGTCCAAAACTCTACTTTCAAACCGTAGCTCCGCCAAATGCGAAACCACCACCATTGGATAGATTATTTTATTCTATATACAATTAAAGGTGAGTTTTCTACATTTGGAGTTGTCAGTTGTGAGATACGGGTCTGGGAAGTTGGGATTCTGGATTCTTATTCAGACCATAATTTTTTGTCTGCACATTATTTTTCTGTGAAATCAATTTTGTATTTTTTCTTTATGAAATTATCTACAATTTTCATGTACAAAGTTTCTTTATTTGATGTGTAAAAAGTGGAACCAGAAATAGGTCCCAAAATGAATAGAGAATGAATAACAGGTATAGGTATTTTATCTGTATTTTGGCCCTTATCTCCCCCTACTTTATTCCTTGTCGACCTATTCATCAAGATGCCTAGGTCTAGGGGTTTCGGGTCATAAAATATCTACAATATTTTATTCTTTTTCTTTTCTTTTATTTATTCTATAATTTTGGCTTTAATTACATCATTTTATACACTATGTGGATGCACATGCATGAATGCTAAGATGGTGAAATAACGGGTATTTACAGGCATTTACTAGGGTTCTTGGTGCCAAAATGATAGAATAAAGATGATGAAATGTGGATTCATCACACTCCATACCATCCCCAGATGAATGGTCTAGCCGAGGTGTCGAACAGGGAGATCAAGACTATATTGCAGAAAGTCGTCCGCCCTGACCGAAAGGATTGGTCACAACTTTTGGACTCGGTCTTGTGGGCATATAGGACGTCTTTCAAGACACCATTGTGCACATCTCCCTTTCGCCTCGTATATGGCAAGCCGTGCCATTTGCCTGTTGAGTTGAGGCACAAGTCACTTTGGGAAGTAACTGAGATACTTATGGATCCAGATAGTGTAGGAAACCAGAGGAGGGCAGAGTTAGCAGCCTTGGAGGAGCTTAGAGATACCGCCTTCTCAAACAGCCTACATTATAAGGAGAGAGTGAAAGAGCGGCATGATTCTCATATCAGCCACAAGCATTTTGAGCATGGACAAAGAGTATGGCTGTTTGATGCTAGGCTTCGTCTATTTCCAGGGAAGCTGCAGAGCAAGTGGAAGGGACCCTACTTGGTGAGAAAGGTACATGACAACGGTAGCATTGATATATCTGAGTTGTCTTCTGAGAGTACCTTTCGAGTGAACGGCCAGCGGCTCAAGCCATTTCTAGATCATGAGCCGCGGGTCGTTGATGTTGCCCCTATTCATTTTGCGTGAGATGTGGTCTCTTGACTCACATCTATTGCATCTCACGCCTGATTATCACTGTTCTTCCGACCTGTATAGATCCAGTTGTCCATATCACTCTATTCTTTAGTCCCACATCCCTTTTCTCATCTTACGATTTTGCTATACTTCGGGTGTACTTTACCCTAAGTATAGGGGGGATGTCGGACCTTCGGGTATTCTTTTCATTCTTTCTACCCCTGTTTTGCTGCCTATACTTAGGAATATTTTATCCTAAGTATAGGGGGGTAGATTCTGTACATCCTTCACTCGGATTTCCCTTCATGTACAGCTTGCTATACTTAGGATTATTGGATCCTAAGTATAGGGGGAAACCACCGAGTTCTCCTCATTCTATTCTTTGATTCATCTCTGTATATAGCCATTCCTTTTCACTTCCCTATACTAAGCACGAGTTATGTCTTCTTCATCGCTCTTGACTCTGAGGACATCGTTCGAGCTAAGTATGGGGGGGTGTATATATTTCATATATACTTTAGCCATAACTCGTACTTTGTGTGAGTGTGTTAATAAATAAAATGGCTAAAAACCCTAAAAATCACAAAAATTAAAAATGTTTTTCCTGTAAATAATCATTCTTTTATTGCACATACATAGCTAGTGTACAAATTATTTTTGTAAAAATGTTTTCAAAAATCTTTTGTGTAAAGTTTGTGTAAATATTTTCTTATCAAAATTATGTATATAATACAAAATTTTTCCAAAATGTTTTGAAAATCAAAAGTTTGCAAAAATCTTGTGTAAATGTGTGTAAATACTTTTGCAAAACTTGCATTTCATGCATTCATCCATTCATGATTTCAAAACATTTTTCAAAAATTTTGCATGTTTGTAAATATGTGTAAATAGCATCTTTGTATATATGTATATAGTTTTTCTGGATGATAGTTGCCATTTAAACTAAGCCTGGAATTAAATTGCAAAATGGAGCTTGATTAAGATCTTAATCCACCTAATTCTAAGAGGAACCTTATAGGGCTTAGGGTTAAGGCTTTTCAGGTCAATAAGGACTTAATTCTTTGAGTCCACTAGGCTATGAGCATATGTCATCTTGATGAGCCTAAGTAGAGCACTTAACAACACACGCATGACTCTTAGAGACATTGGCTTGACTTGCACCAGCACTTTACACATAGCTCTCCACGGATGAGGTGGTGAGGAGGCAGTTTCCTTTGGCTTGGGGTAGCATATGAGGGTAGTAATTCTAGGCGGAACCTCTCTTCTTCTTCTAGTGAAGGAAGTGCGTCTCAACTCGGTCTAGTGGTGATGAAGTCTAAAGACAGAAGCCGTGGGTTGCAATAAAGCTTCAAAAGAGGGATAGTCTACTGGCTCAAGAGGAAATTTCTTGTATATATGCTGCACCATGTAGATATGTTGTACAGATGCACTTGAAAAAAAAGAAAAAAAATGCAAAAAGAACTCCAAAAAAGTGGTGGGTCGGATTGAAAATTTAATAATCGCACCGGAGTGTATATAGTCAAATAAAGCAAAAGCTTATGGCATCCATGTTACATCTCATGAAGCTTGCAGCGGGAGACTTAGCTACACTGGTTGAGCTCCCAAAATTCTATACCTCTTATTCCCCCTCTTCTTGAGCCGGTTGCACTTGAACTTAGAAGGGAATACCCCGCTTCTCGAGGAAAGAGTTGCTAGACCGAGGCATTAGAGTTACCAGGTTGGGGGAGGTTGTCTCTTTGTTACTTCTGAGGTGGGGAGCTACATATCACTTACACTGCATGGAAAGATTCATGGTCACTAGAGTTTGAGTATGTAGACTTGTTCTGATCTGATTTATTGAGGAGTCTTGACCATAGATTGGCGGAACTTAGAGGCTGTTGAGTTTTAAGCTTAAGTCCAAATAAGGTTCCAGCACATTAATAATCCAAAGATCTGATCGAGCTCCATACCTCAATTTAATAAAGGCAAGTTTAATAATCAACCTTGATCCATGTACATTCTTCTCTTTTTCTTTTTATTTCTTTTTCACTTCTTTTTCAAATAAGTGTTTGCTAAGGGACTAGCAAAGTTAAGTATAGGGGGTGATGAATTAATACTCATTCATCACTCTTTATTCTTATATTTTTAGCTACAAAAACCTTTGCAAATGCATGTATATATTTGTAAATACAAATAATTACCAAAAGCATGCATGGTGTAAAAAGTAATAATTAGCATGTTTTTGTGCAAAAATAAAAGAATAAAGATTAAAAAGAAAAAGAGGAAATATTTAAGAATAAATATTGAGCAACCTAACCCAAGGGAGGGCTCAGCATGGGCCTGACCGCATAAAAGCCAAAGTAGAGGGAGATAGGGGCTCATGTGTGTAAATAAACCAATAAATAAAATAAATATATTTTCCTCTAAAAATAGAATAAAAGTGGTTTGCATATATGGTATATATTTGTAAATACAAAAATTAAAACAAAAATAGAAAAATTAAAAAGAAAACAAAAACATCACTTGTGCATATTCACCATGTATATAGTCCACTCACTTATATTTATTTCACCTTATAAATAAATAAAATTAATTTCCATAAAATTTGTAATATTCTATTTTTTATTGTGTAAATAAATAAAATAAAAACAACAAAAACAAAATAAAAAGAACAAAAATTAAAAACCAAAAAAAATATTGTACATATACCATGTATATAGATGTATATATCTATTTATTTCATCCTCGTCTATAAATAATAAAAATAAAATAAAAATATCTTTTTATTCCTAATTTTATGATATAAATAAATAAAATATAAAATGGGGATAAAAATGTATAAAAATAACAAATTAAAAATAAAAAATAAAAATCCTATATTGTATATATACCTATATATAGCCCTATTAGTAAATACCTTATTTTCATTTTGAAAAATTAATTAAAAATCACAAAAAAATATAAAAAAATTAAAACAAACATTTTTTATGTTTTAAGTTTTTATTGAATCGGCCATTTACTAATTTTAATTGATTTTTCAAATCATTTCCAGATGGTTACTTCCCATTGGTCCACGGGGATGTTGACCGCCCGGTCAACTCCCCCCTGTGGACCACTTCCCACGGATTCCAGACGCCCGACCCGATTTCTCTATATTTTGGCGTCCAGATCCGATCACCTCGCACCTAAACCCCGGGTCCATTTTGTTCACGCCAGATCCGACACCCTCGCCGGGATGCCCGCCTCGGGGTCCGCGCTCCGAGCTGCCCTACCCGACCATTTTTAGCCGGACCCCTGGCAGTACTTAAGCCGAGCTCCGCCTCCCATTTTCCCATCTTTGGCTCCCCGCCTTTCATTCCCGTGACCTCCACTGCCTTCCCTGAGGTGACAGCTCTCCGTTGGCGGTGTCGAAGAGAGGTGAAGGTGCCCGGACCTCTGATCCGGCGAGCTTGCGCCGCCGTGCTCCGCCTGAAGCAGGAGCTCGAGCCTCGGGCCTCGACGACCCGCGAGGCAACGACCCAGAGCTCCAGCAGCTCGAGCCAAGTCGATTCCTCCACCCAGGTACCCTTATTTCCTTCCCGTTTTCTTTGATTTCGCGTTTCGCCCAATTCACCCATTCTCTGTTCATCGTCGATTCCGGTGACCTCCGCCTTAGTCTCGATCATCGGACTGCACCATTGCGTTCGCCTTCTTCCCACGCACGTTCTCCACCCATTCACTCAACCCAGCTCACACAGGAGCTAGGGTTTCGAGCTCCACCGTCTACACCTCGCCGGTGCTCGACCGCCCCGCCGCACCGATCATCTTCACCACCGCTAACGGGGTCGAGGCACTTTGCCCTCGACCCGCGAATCTGCTGGTGCATTTTGTAGGGACATCCGAGCCCATCTGAGGGCTTGGACCATCTGGTCCAGCAACTTCTCCTCCGCCGGACTCGCCAGAGCTCCTCGGAGCTCCATCGAGTCATCGGAGGCCGCCATTCAACGCAGGAGCCCACAACGGTTCATCTCCGATCATCAGAGTCCCGCGAGGAGGCCGGGAGCACGCGCAGCGGGCCGACGAAGGTCGCCAGCCATCAGTTCTTCCTCGACCTCCAGACACCGTCAGATTGTCTCCCCGCTCCAGTTCGCATCACCGCCGTCCATCTGAGGAGCGTCCAGCAGCGTCCGATCTTTGGCGGAGCGATCTGGACCGTCGGCTCAAGAGGCTTAGCCACAACGCCTTCCCTGTCATTTGATCTACCACGTGGTGGAGTCTTGGCCGTCGATCAGAGCCGAGGGAGCCTTGCGTTGGGCGCCACTAGTCCTCCACCGTCCGATTCACCACGTGGCAGCCATCCATCCCTCGCATTAATAAAGGGGTAATTGCTCTTAGGCCCCCCTGTTTACTTTATTTCATGTTTAGTCCTGTAAATATCATAGTACGTTGTTTTTATTTTGGTACTTTTGCAATTTGGACCTTGTCTTTTCTGCTATTTGCATGTATACCCCTGCCTGTAGTGTATCACGTGCATCGACACGTGTTTTGTTGGGTTATTTGCATGATTAGCCTTATAGTTCTGGGTTGTTAATGAATGAATGAAATCTTTTGATTAATTGCATATATGCCCCTGTGCGTGATTGTTTTGAGCATGCGCGTTTATTAGTGGGTAAATTACACTAAGGTCCCTGGGCTTTTAATACTTGTTATTATTTAGCCCAGATGCCTTATTTTCTTTGCAAGTAGGTCCCTGTGTGACCTAGACACGCGCTTCGCGCGTGACTTCTTGGAAATTTTGCACCGGACCCCCTGGAACTTCTGGTATTTACGTACAGGTCCCTGTACACTGTACCTAGGTTTTGATTTTCAATAAAATATCAAACTCACTCCAAATTCAATGAAAATTGGTACATGGCTCCTGCCATGTTGTAAAAGTTTCTAGAATTTTTGGAGACATTTTTGCTTTTATTTGCTATTTTTAAAAATTCAAAAACAACCTTTTTCTTTACTATCTGACTTGGAAAATAACAAAAAAATATTAAAACTCATCTAAAAATTACATAAAAATTAGCTACTGTGTATTTTGTCTTGTTTGATTTTCTGACCAATTTTGGTCATTTTTCATTATATAAAACTCATAAAAATTGAAAAACACCTAAAAACCTATAAAAATTCTAATAAATAATCCAAAAATTCAAAAATAATAATTCCAGTGCCCAAATTTTCCTTAAAATTTCTAGTTTACAGGAAAATTACTGCAGGAGTTAGGAGGACCTTTTTGCATTTTAAATTTCCCTTTTACTCCTGATAGGACAGTACCTTCATTTCTCTACCTTGTTTGATTTTTAGGAAATTCAAAAAAAATCAAAAAAATACCAAAAATTAATCAAAAACAGTAAAAAATCATTAAAAACATAAAAACATTTTTATTTGAAATTTTGAGTGATTTTTGATGCATTAAATAATTGCGTGAATTCGCTTGTTTCCTTGTTTTCTTCATTTTCTTTATTAACCAAAAATCCAAAAAAATTTATAAAAATTTAAAATCCACCAAAAAAATTCATTTGTTTATATTTCCCTATTTTTGACTACTTCGTAGGCCGCAAGGCCATCACATGCTCCTTGTGTTCGACCCTGGTCGCTATACCAGGTTAATATAATAGCGAGACCGCTACTTGTGTTTCATCGATTTTTATCCGATTTGGTGGTCTATCTTTCTCGACTGACCCCGCTTGGTGACTTGGGTCGCAACGACCCTTGACGACCTTTTACCCGAGTGATCAGGCGTGTCGTCAATCACCATCGCAAAGGTAATAGCAGATGAGTCTCAAATTTGCTGGGTCCGTGTGGGTTGTCCTATACCTACTGTGAAGTTTGGCATTGGAGAATGAGTTTTATTCTGTTATTTGTTGAACCAGCTTTATTGTTATTGTTTTTTATCTTCTTTTTGTCGCTATTTGGAATGAAACTCACTATGATGATCGTGCTTGATGGAAGATCTCTCTTTGATGTCGTTTTTTGTGATGCAGGATTTCTGAGCTTCTGAGATGTGTAGAGATATATTATTCTCTTCTGTACCTTTATAATATTTTCTTTTTCCTGTTGAATTCTTTATGTATTTTACCCATAGGCTACTCCCCTATATAAGAGAGCTTATGGCATATGGAATAAACATGTTTTCTCATTTTCCCAACATGGTATCAGAGCAACGGTCCTAAATCGGAGTTCTCGAACCAAACCCTAACCCTATCCTCCACCTTCAAGCCCTCCGCATGCGTTGCCTCACGCCGCCTAGCTCCGCCCCGACGTCGTGCTCCTGTGCGCCGCCTCCTGGCCGAGTGCGCACGCGCTTGCGCATCAGCACGCGCACCTGCGTGCCTGTGCGTAGGAGCATTTGCACGTCTGTGCACGCGCATCTGCGCACTTGCTCGCTTGCGCACCTGCGCGCACATATGCATGCGCCCGTACGTGCCCTTGCTCGTGATCCTGCACACGCACCAGTGCATCTGCACGCGCATCTGCATGCCTGCACGTGCTCTTGTTTGTGATCCTGCACGCACATATGCGCGCACATATGTGCGTGAGATTTCCGCACGCGTGCAGCCCTAGGCTAGCCTCGTTCCGCACACACATGTGCGACTCCAGTCTCGTTTCGCACGTGTGTTTCCAGATTAATGGGTTTGGTTGTTTGCATCTACACATGCAGCTAAACCCGTTAATGTCTGTGTAGACAGTCACATCTTTAATCCACTCCCTTAGTCTTCCAATATCATAATGTCAGAAAGCAAGGCAGATATTTCTTCTACAACCGCCTTCAGAGGTCCAGCACCTATTGTGAAGATGGATGGTTCAAACTATGAACTGTGGTCTATGCAGTTCATGAGTATGACGAAGTCAACCGGTAAGAAGCACATTCTTATTGAGGAAGAGCATGCTGAGAAGACAGGGGTTAATGCCTCCTGGGAGGCAGATGATGCATGTGACAAAGTCTGGCTTTCCAGAACATTAGCAATTGATATTGCTAACGATATTCTCCATCAGCCCACTGCCAAAGCAATGTGGGGCATTCTGGTTGCTACCTATTCACAGGCAAAGAATGAGATGAAGATTCTACAACTTTACCATGACATCTTTACAATCAAGCAGAATGGACGGCCTCTACACTCATTGTACACGTCTTTACGTGGAATGTTTGAGAAGCTTTATAGCTTCGTGTCTCTCACAACCACTCCAGAGCAACAGAAGACCTATCGGAATCCCACTATGGTGGGTATTTTCCTGGCTGCTCTTGATCCAGAGTACGAGGTAACACGTTCCCAGATCTTGGTGGATTCCATTATTCCTCCTATGGAGGAAGCTTTTCATAGGCTGAGTCATATCATTGTTCCTTCGTCTGCTACAAATCAGGCCGCCTCAGCCATGGCAGCCAATCGAGGTCGTGGATGTCATCATCAATTCTGTGGCCATGGACCCAGGGGCAGAGGAGGCCATGTTCGACCATCATGTACTTTTTACCATCGTTCTGGACATACTGAAGACACATGCTATTCTAAGCATGGGTTTCCTGCTTCTGCACGAGTAGCTGAACAGATCGAGCCTCCATATGCTTCATCTATGAATCAGCGCTTTGATGACCTTGTAGCTCATCTGAGGGACATCATTCCTCCATCTGGTCCCTCCGCATCAACACCTATTTCTGAGAGTCACTCCAACGTTGTTGCGTCTGCATCCACCAGTACATTAGGTAGCACCTATGCATTCACTAGCAGTAGTGGATCATATACTTTAGAGTAGATTATGGACTCTGGTGCCACACACCGTTTGTGTGGTGATCAAGGTCTACTTAAAGGATACAGACAGGTTCCTCCAGGCCGTACTGTGGTTATTGCTAATGGATCACATTCCCTGATTACTGGTCAGGGGGAGATCAAACTGACACCATCCATGCATATCAAGAACGTATTACATGTACCTAATTTTTCGATGAATTTGTTGTCCATTAGACAACTTACAATCCATGCTGCAATAAATCAAAACTTCTTGTTTTATTCCCATTTCATGAGCTAATTTGTATACTATAGGAGAGAATGATTTCCTGAAATCCTGATATTGATCATCAATATATTGAGGAAAAGATTCTATCAACCAAACAATGATCTCATATATAATGATATATAAATGGAAATTTTGAAGCGATATCCTGTATTCGCATAAAGAGAATCATTTATTTCAATATATATTCATTATTAGTTAATGATCCTAATAATGGAATCTATATGTTTCATTAGGATAGGAAATCAAATAGTCAAATAACATTGTCGAGCAATTTTTAATCCATCTTCTCTTATTTTTTAGGACATCCTTACGGGCAACGTGGTTGGGTGTGGCTATGAGCAAGGAGGCCTCTATTGCCTTAGTCAAACTCCTTGTGCTGGAAACTCATCTCTACCTACTGGATCCATCTCCCCATTACTGTGGCACTTGTGCTTTGGACATCTACCGCTTCAGATACTGTGTCATGTGTTACCTCAGGTTTCACCTCACACATCCATCCAATGTGAGGCTTGTCAGTTGGGAAAGCATCATCGGTCTACCTTTCCCAGTCGTCAGTGTCGGAGTAGTACCTCCAAGTTTGAGTTGTTTCATGTTGATATCTGGGGTCCTAGTCATGTTCCTGATCATTAGGGACACAGATTTTATATAGTTATTGTGGATGATTTCTCTCGTGTGTCGTGGGTCTTTCTGTTAAAGAATAAATCTGAAGCGGGGAATATTATCATCAATTTCATTAATGAAGTTCGTAATATTTTTTTGTATCTGTTAAAATTGTGAGAAGTGGTAATACCCTGGAAATTTGTACTCATACCCTCTCCAGTTATTTTTCATCTCAAGGGATTATCCACCAAACATCATGCGCCTATACTTCCCAACAGAATGGGGTTGCTGAAAGGAAACGTCGTCATTTACTTGATGTCACCAGGTCGCTTCTTATACAGAGTCATGCCCCTTATTCTTTCTAGGGCGATGATGTTCTTACGGCTTGTTATCTCATTAATCGTATGTTGTCATCTGTTTTAGGTGAGAATATTCCTTTCTCTCTTGTTTTTCCTGACAAAGAATTGTTCTCCCTCACTCCTCGTGTATTTGACTCGGTCGCCTTTGTCCATCAGTTGTCTCCCAGGATTGACAAGCTCTCTCCTAGGATTGTCAAGTGTGTCTTCGTCGGGTACTCAAGAACACATAAGGGGTAAAAGTGTTATGATCCATTCCGCATGAGGTATATGGTTAGTGTTGATGTTACCTTTTTTGAATCTGTTATGAACTTCTCATCTACAGGTGATCAGTTGGTATCCTCTGACACTACTGATGCTATATACATGTCACCACCACCATCACCTCTACCACCACCATCGCTACCATCTCCTACACCTCCTGTCATTGTGCTTGTTTCACCATTGTCATTCCACTATACCTGTAGGCCTACTTCTGCTCATGGTCACCGCTCATCATCTAGCTCGCTTGAGGTATGTTCTGAGAATATTAATATTGATGGATCTGATGATTTTCCTGAGCAGGATGTGTTACAGAGGCCATATGAGGAGGCAGGTGACTTAGATCTACCTATTGCTCTACGAAAGCAGAAGCGCATCTGCACGTCATATCCTATAGCATCTTCTGTGTCTTTTGATCGCCTAACTGGAAAATTCAGGAACTTTGTCATTGTACTATAAGTGGTGGATATTCTATGGAATTACAAAGATGCGTTGAAGGATAGTCGATGGCGTTTAGCCATGGAGGAAGAAATGGCTGATCTTCAGTCCAGAGACACCTGGAGCCTTGTTACTGCACCTATTGATGTGTCTACAGTTATCTGCAAGTGGGTCTTTACAATTAAGCAGAATGCAGATGGCAGCATTACCAGATACAAGGCACGCCTAGTTGCTCGTGGCTTTACACAGATATATGGGGTGGATTATCTTGATACATTCTCGCTGGTTGCTCGCCATTCCACCCTACATATCCTCCTCTCTGTTGTGGTTACTCGTGATTAGCCACTATACCAATTAGGTGTGAAGAATGCATTCATATACGGTGACTTACAGGAGGAAGTTTACATGCAACAGCCACCTGGTTTTGCTGTTGAGGGGGAGTATCCTAAGGTGTGTAGAATTCATAAGGCTATCTATGGCCTTAAGCAGAGCCCAGAGCTTGGTTCCATAAGTTGTCAGACCTATTTGAGAAACAGGGATACATACGTTGTAATGCAGATCATTCCTTGTTCATACAGAAGACACCCAGAGGTATTATTGTAATTATGGTGTATGTAGACGATATCTTGATTACAGGTGATGATGAACAGGGAATTCAGGGGGTAAAAGAAATGCTAAGTCATGAATTTATCACCAAGGACCTTGGAGTTCTTAGATATTTTTTGGGACTGGAGTTCGCCAGAAATCCTCATGGGTTGGTAATGACTCAGAGGAAATATGTCACTGACCTGTTGATTGAAACATGAATGCTTGGTTGCCGACCTGCCACAACACCTATGGATCCCAATATGAAACTATATGATGATGACACTGATGAGGTGGATAGGAGAAGATACAGAGAACTGATGGGCTTGCTTCTCTATGTTACTATTACCAGACCCGATATCGCCTTTGCCGTGAGTCGAGTAAGCCAGTTCATGGAGCACCCACGTCAGGTACACATGGATGCTATACATATGATACTCAGGTACCTTAAGTCATCTCCTGGTGTGGGTCTGTTGTTTAAGAAAGGCAAGGAGGTTACTATCTCAGCATGTGCAGATGCTGATTACGCAAGATGTCCTAAGGATAGGAAGTCCACCACTGGGTTTGTCGTATATGTTGGAGATTCTCTAGTCTCTTGGAGAAGCAAGAAGCAAACGGTTGTAGCAAGGTGAATATAGGGCTATGGCCCATGTTAGTACAGAAATGATGTGGGTAAGGCTGTGCTTACAGATCTATATATAGAAGTCCCGCTTCCTATGGATCTGGAATGTGACAATCAGGTGGCTCTATTCATTGCGAATAGTCCAGCATTTCATGAAGGAACCAAGCACACTGAGGTTGATTGTCACTTCATACGTGATATGATTCAGAAGGGGTTTATTATTACATCCCATGTTAGCTCAGAGGATCAAACTACATATATTTTTACCAATGCATTACTTCGAGAGCCATTCCAGAAGTGTCCGTCCAAGCTGAACATGATTGATATCTATGCTCCACCTTGAGGGGGAGTGTAGAGATATATTGTTCTCTTCTGTACCTTTATAATATTTTCTTTTTCATGTTGTACTTTTTATGTATTTTACCCATAGGCTACTCCCCTATATAAGATAGCCTAGGACGTATGGAATAAATAAGTTTTCTCATTTTCCAACAAGATGTTCCCAACCTTGTGACCACTCTTGTGCAGTTTGCTTTGGAAGATGTTGGTGTCACCCTAATCTTTGATACTCCCTTTATCTTGACAAATAAATTTGGTTTGATCTTTTTTTTTATTGAAAGAAAAAAGGACCTCCACCGTATAGGTGAATGCCCAAAACTTCACCTTTTATTCACCAAAATATAATACAAATGCAAAATAAGAGAGCAACATAGAGTAATCTACATGGACCAAATCTCATCTAGCGATTTTACATGCGCCACAATACTCTCACCATAACATCGTTCCTGCCTAAAGATCACCCCATTCTAGCCACCCAGATGGCCCAGATCATTGCAATTCAGCTCGTCCTCTCCTTCTCCGAACAATTCTATCTTGCACCAATAGATTCCTAGAAACCAGAAACCCCGTCCATTGCTACCATTGGGTTCCCAAACATGTCCCAGGCATCCATTGAGCTTCTGCACTTGAACAATAAGTGATCAGCTTCCTCGGTATCCACCTAACATCGATGACAAATGTGGTCCACCGTCTACATGAAGCGAGCTAATCTATTACCAGTTAACAGTCTCCCCCTTCTAAACAGCCACAAGAAGACTTTCACATGAATCAGGGTTTTCCATTTTTGTACCCTTCTGCAATCTGCCACGCACCCCCTTGGGTCAAAGGTCTCGTGGATATGCCGGATGTGTCTTCTCTCCTCATCCCATTGCTTAAACCTCAAGGAATACAACTTTTATCTCATTCATTGGGACACATAGCTAAAACCCCACCCCCTTAGTGCTAATAAAACATCTTTTTGATGCTCCTAACTAATCTAACCTTAGGAATTCAGATGAGAGAAAATATCTCCCTTGTTGAAATCGAAGTCATGTTTATCTAATATGATATGCTTCAATTGCAACTTAAGAGGTCCCCTCCTCAACCATTGCAAAAAAATCCTACTTTATTTTAATCTTGCAAAGATTCAGACCAATAATGCAAAACACTGACTCAGTTTTCCTTTTTTTCCAAAACCACTGCATCTCGCAGCTTATCTTCTCTCTTAAAGCTCCTAAAAAAGCTTTTCCTCGTCTTCACTTCCCATGAAGATGACTCCGACGAGATTCATATAATGCCCTCTCACATCGCCCATTGGAATATTACAGACACAGAAGAATCCTTTTGAAAGACATAATACTCGCAATTCTTACCTCATATGTTTGCTTCCATTCTTACCTCATTTCTACCCTTGTGAGGAGAAGTATAATGCTCACCATTCTTACCTCCTATCCAAGGTTCAGGAAAACGATATGCGTATGTATTCGGACAGGTCACTGAATAGTGATTAAACGGTATGCCGGATATATGCGTTTCTACACAATTTTCTAATTTTTTAGTTAAAATAAATATCTACTAAAGTAACTACAATTCAACTAAATTTATGAATAAATGTGGTCCAATAGAAGATCTAACAAAAATAACTTTCAACTAGATCTCAAAACAATCACTCCACCAAATATCAATAGAAAAGTTAGCATACATAGTAGTTGACAACAATTGCCAAAATATGTATATCCTATATAAAATCAAAAATCAACACAAATAACATCAATAATGTATTATCTAAGAATTAAGTCATGTACATTAATGAATCCATATTTTCTGTAAAATTGACATTACTTCCAAAGAACAATGGATGTTTATTATTCAATTTAGTTTAAAAAATATATTTTAACATTCATAATCATCCTATGATTCATGCAATTAGGGTTTATAAGTGGATATGTTAAACTTTGTGATTTATATGATTCAATATAACTTCAACAATTATCAGACTCACTAAACTTTAAGCGGCCGAACGACCCGAATATCAACCCGCACGGCCTACATATGCGGACCACTTAAGCACAAAGGCCACATACTACTGCACTTGAGGTATGCAGTGCGCCAACAAGGATGCATAAGCATATGCGACCGCACAGACCGCTTTTGTGAGCACTGCTGCTATCTTTTATTCCATTCTCCGAAGGAGATCACATCACTGTTGTGCTTAAGGATAAAATAAATGGGACATTCATTCGATCCATTTCTATCTCGAGTCCTTGCACTTATTTTGTTCCTGGTTATTCTTATCACTTACACCCAACCTTAGTCAACTTTTGCATTTTTCTCTTTATTTTTAACGAACTTTGATCCCTATTTCTCTCTCCCTCTCTTCGTTTCGATGGCATTGCCGTATTATCTTGGTGAAGTACTTAAATTGAAGAAGAGATATTGCGCATTTCCCTCCATAGATATTGCACAATTTTCCTCTATATTACTTAGGTATTGGTCATTCATGTAGCTTGTGTTGAAAGTCTTGATTAAGTTTGCTGGAATTACCAATCGAGGAATAATAACTTGTATCGAAAATGACTTATATGATAAGAGCATTACCTTGGCCTAATTGGCATCTTGTCGTGGGTGCATGCATGCATGCAATCTCGCATGTGGTGCATATGCAAGGTCAACTCTCTCATCGATCTATCTTTAGACCTTGTGCATGCCAACATAATTGGTCACCGCTTTGATTGACATGGACTCATCGTCACACCTCATGCCTCAGAAACTACGTTGAAGATTAAACAAATGATGTTGTGTATGCTTTTCTCTTTGTTTAAAAAACTCTAGCGAAGTTTGATCGGCACTTTGCTTCCTTAGTTTAGTTTTGTTTTGATAAATATGGTCAACAAGGAATTATATATATGTGATAATTTTGTTATAGAAAGTAACGAGGGAGACTATGATGTTGGATCACAGAGAATAACACATTTAGAATACTCATGTACCATGTATCTAGCCTTTTTTTAATCCAGATGAATCCCTTGTGCCATATAATTGGGTAGGGAGGAACTCTGATTGTGTAGATTATTGAAAGTGTTTCACGAAGTATAATTTATTTTACGGTGTCAACGGTTCCCTAGAAGCTGGTAGAGTGCGATTCGAGTCTTCCCTTTGGAGTGGAGTCCGTGATGTTTTGCCACAGCTGAGGTCAAGAATGAGGCCAAGGTTGGGGACCGGAGAGGTATTTCGGTTTTGGCATGACAATTGGACAGGTGAAGGAGTTTTATGTAATTGATTCCCAAGACTATTTGCTTTGGCAGCAAGCAGAGATTGTTCCACAGCTGAAGTTGGTGGTTCTAGTTCATGGGTTCCTCACTTCATGCATGACATTTCTGGACGTAGAAGGGAGGAGTTGGACAGAATGCTATCCGAGCTGCCTTCCACTGATTGCATCTCTCAAGGTAAGGATCATTTTGTTTGGGAGGGAGAGAGATTCTCGGTGAAAAAGGCATACAAGGTGTTCAGAGGGAGAGGTGAGGAATTAGAACTGGATCTGAAGCAGGATATGAAGATTATCTGGGCAAGCAAGATCCCTTGCAGAGTAAAGATTTTTTTGTGGTGCCTCAGGAGAGGAAGGATTTGGGACAAAGCGAGAAGAGGTAGGTTGTTTGGCATTCCGGATACACATTACGATAGATGTGGAGCGTAGATAGAGGATGCAGAGCATTTATTTTTTACTTGTCCTTCGTCAGAACAAGTTTGGAAGGAGATAGGGTGGCTTGGTTACTACACGGTGGCACCACTGATTTCTGGAGATCTATTAGGTCTGTGGGAATGAACTCAACGGATGATGTTTCTTTGCCATTCGCGGCTCTCTGGGCCATCTAGGGAGGAAGAAATGATTTGATCTTTAAGAACCAGAGGTTCTATTCTGAAAGTGTAACCTTTTAATGTCTTTCCCTTTATCGTTTCTGGTCTGCAATGTAATATGTATCTTTATCTTCCTATAAATTGAATGTTTTTGGCAGTGAGTCCCATCTCGGGATTTCACCCTTCTTCCTCTAAAAAAAGGTATAATTTATTTTAAAAAATGTATACAACTATCAAGTAGGGGTGGAACCACGAATTTTATCAAGTAGAGGTCAAATATACAACTATCATGTATGCTCAAAAATGAAAAACAAATGTATTATCAAATGACATTTATATATATAGTTATTGTTTTCAAATGACATTTTAAATTTTGATAAACGTAGGATTTAAACATTATTTAAACCTATTTGTAAGGTTGAATTTCTAGACGAATTATTATTTTTATGGTGATTTTTTAAATCTTTATAAATCTAATTATTCCAACCTATCCAAAATCCATGGTTGAACTATCAAGTGAATGTTTAAGATTAAAAAATCGTAGTAGTTTAAAGTAAAGAACAAAATTTATTTCATTTATAACTAGAAATAATAGGAGAGATAAACGAGCTCAGATATCATTTTATACCAAATTATACTTATGAATTTGATTTTTTAACATTGATTATAAATAAATTTTCTTATAGTAGGTACCAAGTATGGGAGTCTGCTCCACAAGTTGGTAGTCACAAAGCTTTACTATCAGACCATTATGGGTTTGTCTCATTATTTTTAAAGAGCTAACTTTGAGATTCAAGAAGATGCCATATTAAAAACTAAGAATATTATGCAAATGAAATATAAATTTTGTGAAACATCAAGTCAAGATAACAATGGATGATTGGTGATAAATTTTGTGGCTATTTTGGTGATTGAGATCCTCGAGAGGTTTCAACACATCGATCATCAATCGATAAAATTCTCCACTGATACACGAGCTTGGACCATGTTAAAAAGTGAATTTTAAAAGTATACATAACTAGCGTTTAATCTAAGGAAACTATGTAACTTGTCCATCAATTACTTCAATATTGGACTTCGACATTCGACATACCACATAGTAAACCACTTTATATTCTTAAAAAGATATATGTTCCAACCCAGAGAGCTCACAAGGAAGATTTTTTCCTTAGCCACACCCAAGTAGGAATACAATACGATGACCATCTCAGAGTCTATGATCTAAGCCGGATGACACTTGACGATCTCAAAAATAACATCCCTCCCTATGAAAAAAGTTTTCAAAAATAAAGACTAAAGAAGAAGTGAAAAAAGAAGAAGATGTTGGCCTTCAAAGAAACCAAGAATCAAAAGAGGAATTTGATGAAGAGGATGACAAAGACATAACACTTGTTATTACAGAATAATCAAGTGTTTTTCTCAATAAGAAATTGAGACAAGACAACAAGAGAAGCAATAGGAAGACGAAGACTCTGAGTCCTTCAAGTGCAAGAAGCTTAGATACATGAAGAAACAAGAATGAATTATATGATACTTAAGATGATTAAGTGAGGATGAGGACAAGGTAACAGGCCTAGCCTTCACAAAAAAGTTAGACTTTGATTCATCTAATGATAATGAGAAAATTAAAATATTTTATAATAATCTTTTTAAAGCCTCTTAAGACTAGTTAAGTGAAGAAATGCGAATAAAAACTAACTGCTTTGAGAAAAGAAAATAAAAAGTTTGTTATTGAAAAATCAGGGTTGTTAAAATAATTAGATATCTTGGGAAAGAAATATTATTTCAATAAAAGGTATGTTCTTAAGACAAAAGTTGATTTCATATTTAAAGAAATAAATTTGCAAACTTAAGTATAAATCTATTTCTTTACTTGGAAATGAAAAATGAAAAAAATTCTAGCACCACTTCTAGTTTTAAAAGTTATATAAATAATAAGGAGGAAACATACATTTCGGTACTAAAGAGAAAGAAGAAAGTTAACCCTAAAAGGCCTAAAGTTAAAAAGATAATGGATAAAATAATCTCCTACCATAGATACAACGATAGGGTCAATAAACAACTAAGAAATCTTTTTTAAGGAAAAAGGATGTCGAACCGTGAAGGTGGACACCCAAAAACTTGTATTCACAAGTTAGGAATAAAAGTTACAATGACCAAGACCCATGTAAGAGTCTGGAATGTTCTCTTGCCAATCAAATCGTCCATAAAATAGATTCCACATGAAGTTTCTCAACAGTTGTGCAAGTCCTCGACGTACCAATGGACTTCCAGAACTCTCAACCCCTCAAGATGCATCAGTAGATACATTGGTATCTGTTCAAATATGTCTCGAAGAAGAGCAAAGAAAAAACAGATGATCCACATCCTCCATCTCCTCCCCACATTGATGGCAAGAGCTATTAACCCTAAAGAGTCTGGCCCTCCGAGCACCAGTCATCACCTGCTCTCTTCCAAACAACCAGAGAAATACTTTCACTCTTTTAGGAATCCACCATGACCAGATTTGTCTTAAAGTTGGTTTGGTGATTCTTGGATCAAAGATAATGGATGCATATAATATTTTGTATGCTTTCTTCACACTAAAAGCACCATCTGCTCATATCCAATAATTAGTTTCTTCACTATCCCTTGGTATAGGTTTCATATATATGGAGAAATTTGGGGAAGCACCGAGCACATCCCACATCAAAAGTTTGAAGGCTTTATCATACTACTAGGAAGCCACTATAGGCTCCCTGTCACACATAAACCTTCCTCAACAGTGTGCAAAGTGTATCTAATCCTTCACCCCAAATACGAGCGACCCATATAGAAAGGAGGGCCTTGTTCATCACCTCAAAGTCTATAACCCCCAAGCCACCATTGGCCTCAGTAAGCATCACAATTTTCCAACTAACCAATGGAGTGCTGGCTCAAAAGACTCTACACATCAATGTCTCCAACTGTTTACGAATCCCCACTAAGAGCAGGCGAGAAGATAGAAAGAAAACATAAATTGCAGAAAGGATCAACCTCAAGTGCACCAAACATCCACCCCGTGAAAGTGATGAATACCCGATTCTCTCTCTTTATTCTTTTATTTTAGCTATTTATCTTAGCAAATCAGCATGTAAATACATGTAAATACAATAACATAGCATCCAACATGCATTTGTTAATATTGCATAATTAGCATGTATTTGTGAAAAAATAAAACAATAAAGGAAAAGAAAAAGTAAGGAGGTATTTAGAATAAATACAGAGTGATCCGAACCCCAAGAGAAGGTCAATCCTTGACCTAATCGCCAAATAAAATAAGTAGAGAGAGATAGTGTCTACTTTGTGTAGTACATACTACCTTTGTGTAGAAATAACTATTTTTGACAAAATAAAAGTTAATTATCATTTTTACCTCCTTGTATATAGTTCTAATAATAATATAAAAAGAAAATAAATCATAAAAATTAAATAAAAATAAAAATCAAATCCTCCTCTCAATTGTACAATACCCTTGTGTATATATATCACACCCACTATTTATTCTATATCTGTAAATAATTCATAAAATAATAAAATTATTTTGTATTCCTAAAATTATGTTGAAAATAAATAAAATATAAAATTGGGATATTCATGTAAAAATAACAAAATAAAAATAATTGTACATAATATATAGGTATAATACACATGCATATAATACTATATACTGTATATACACTATTTTATTTTTTATAAAAATAATTAAAAATTACATTAAAAACTCTTTGAAAAATAATACACATTTTTTATTTTATTCATTTTTAAATTTGAATCCATATATTATTTTAAATTAATTTTTTTATTTTTCTATGCTATTTGTCCAGTAGTGCCATTTGTCTTTTTCCCAACCCACTTCTGATTGGGCCAGCGGGGATTCATTGACCCCGATCAATTGGTCCCCGCCAGCCCCCTTTTTGTCAAGTCAGATTTCGCTCGATCTTCTCCCATTTTTAGCTACCCGGCTTAACCTCCATTTCATTCGAACTTTCGCTCTGAATCGAGAGCACAGGTTCCTAATCCATGCCCGACGCCAAATCCTCGGATCCATGCCTCAGTTCGCTGGCCAAGCCACCTTCTTTCCGGACCTTCACGCCTATATATCATGTACCCCCCTTGTCCTTTTCCTCCACCTTTGGTTACGCCACCATCTCCTGCATACCCGTCCACCTTTCCCAGAGTGACAGTGAACGAGAAGGAGGGCGAGGGAACCCTTTTGGAGCATGAAGCCCTGAGTCCGGCGAGGTTCATCCTTAGCTCCGTCACGAGGAGAAAAGCCTCTTGCTGCGTCGGCCATCGAGGCCAAGATCATCGTGGACCTCAGTCTGTGTTCCCTGGCATTCTTCCTCCATCTCCAGGTACCCCATTTCCCATTCATTTTCCATTCGATTCGATCATTCAGAACATCTCCGACAATCACCTATCACACCATGTTTTGCCATACCCTGACCTCAATCAACCTTGCTCCGACCTCATCTTGCTTCTACGTGTGCACCGTAACCTCCCAACTGACTCCAGCCATCGAGTTGGAGTATCTTACAGGTCGTATCCTTCACGTTGCCGGAGACCTGCCCGTTCACCCTCTATCTCTGTTCCCGATACATATAGCGTTGTAACCCTCGCCAGGGCTACTCCTTTGAGCAAGACCTTTCTCCTATAGGGTCGATGCACATTCAGACCTCATCTAGAGGTCTAGAGTAGTCCCAAGAAGCTCCAGGACCGCCATGTCTCCCCAAGGCCCTTTACCTGGTCCCGGGCCCTTCTGAGCTACATAGTAGCTGCAGAGCATCTTCGCTGACCTCTTCCACATCCCAGTAGCTTGTGACGACATTGGACCCATGTGGAATCGACGATTGAAACTTGGCGGAGATGAGTTCTTCCCCGATCTTCCAGGCTTCGCCTCTACCATTCGATCGAGGCCAGCTCTAGTTTTATTTGTGACCATTCATCTATGGGAGGGCCTCCGTCGTCAGATCCATCTGAGGATCTCATCTCCCCATCCATTGCCGAAGGGCTATCCTTGCATCCCAATCGTCCATCCATAAGTGGAGCGCCATCAGTCGTTGGATTGCGCTTAATAAGGGGTAATTTGTTCTTAGGCCCCTCTCTATTTTGCTTTTCTTATTTAGTCCTTAAGTATTTGTCATAGTTTAAAATAGTCTGATTATTTTGCATGTGGACTTTGGTTGTTTTTGATATTTGCATTTCAGTCCTATTTGTATGAACTCACGTGGCATACCACGTGCTATTCTGATGTATTTGCATTATCTGTCCTAGACTTCATCTATGTTATGTTTTGAATGAAAGTTTTCTAATATTTATATTTACACACCTGTACGTGGTTTAATGAGCATGTAAGTTTATTCCCTGGACATTTTGCATAGTTGGTACTGAGTTTTTTTATTTGTGTTACTTTTTGGTCAATGAACCTTATTATAATTGCAATTAGGTCCTTGCAAACTGTGTTTCTTATTTTTAAATAAATGATTACCAAATTAAGTCTAAAAATTATATAAATATTACTATTAGATCCTACTAACAAGTACTATTTATTGTGATTTTTGGGATTAATTTCGTTGAGTATTTTATTTTCTAAAAATCAAAAACCCATAAAAAGCTTAATGTCTATTTTAGAAAATACATTAACATTATAAAAATTGTGGTAAAAAATCAAAAAAAATAGTGAGTTTTTGTTTGTGTGTACTTTACTCCCACTACCAGTTTCGTTTTGAAAATCATCATAAAAACCCTAAAAATCTCAAAACTCTTAATAACTTACAAAAATCATAAGTGATTCTTGGAAAAAAAATAGAATTCCAGATCTTGTTTATAGCTTTTTATACATATTTTCTTATAAAATTCATATCCAGTACATTAATACTTTAAGTATTTTTAATTTGTAATTTTGTCCTGGCTGGGCACTGTTACCCCGTTTAGCTCTTATTAGATTTTTATAAAATCATATAAAAATTAGAAAAACCCCAGAAAATTATTAAAAATACTTTGATATTTGAAAAATCCAAAAATATTTTTATCCCTGATTTGTGAGCATTTTAGTCTTAAATAAAAACTAAAAGGCTTATTTTGTGTCTTATTTGCTTGTGTGCTTAGTTTCCTTACTTTCTCGTTTCTCTTCCTTAATTAAAAGGCATAAAATTTTACAAAATTAAAAATTAATAAAAACATGCATTTCATTGTCTGATTTCAACTACTTCAAAGGATTTCTCTTGCTCCTTGAGTTCAACCCTGGTCGCTATACCAGGTTAAAATAAACAGTGGAGACTGCTAACATTATTTTGATTGCTTTATCATGTGCTTGTGTGGTTCTCTACTTTTCTTGATTGAGCTTAGGCCTTGTGATCCTGGTCACAACAACCCTCTGATTATTTACTTCCCTAACTCGTGTCGCTCGGTCGCTCAATAGAAAGGCATGAGGCACTCCAACCTGCAAGCTTGCTCTCAAGTCTCTTTATCAGTGGCAACTAATATGATTGCTTAAGATGACCATCCACCAAAGGCAACCCCAAATAGTTGATTGGGAGAAACCCTCATCGCGAGTGCAGCAACGCCCCACAAGCCTCAATCCCCCCCTCTGTAAGACCGAAGGGAACAAAATTGATTTCTCCTCGTTGAGTTTCATCCCTGAGACAACCCCAAACTGCTCCAAAACTGCAGCAATTCCCTCAATCTCACGAGCTCCACCTTCCACAAACAGGATTGTGTCATCTGTGTACTACAAGATTTGGAATGACAAGCCATTTAAATTGTAACCCAGGAGGAAATTTCCCTCCACGACATGAGTAGTCATCCTTGACAGTGCATCTTCCTCAATAACAAAAAGAAGAGGATCTAGTGAACAACCCAGCCTAACCCCCCTTTGCGGCTGAACCCCCTCCCCCCCCTCTTTCCTTCCATTAACCAAGTATTGAGCAGAAAGTCATCGTCAAGCACCTCTTCATCCAGGAGATCCACTCATGTGGAAAGTCACGTTTGGAAAGAGATGCCCAGATGAACTTCCAACTAACACAATCTTATGCTTTGGAGAAGTCAACCTTCCAAACTAAACCTTTGACATTCCTACGCTTCCAATCAGCAACAATCTCTGATGTAATGATCACACCATGCATCATATGTCTGCCAGGAACAAAAGCTGTCTATGAGTCACTGATAATGTGGCCCAAAATAACGCGTAGCATGTTTGCAAGAATCTTTGCAACAATGAGATAAATGGTATTTGAAAGGGCAATGGGACTGAAGTCTTCTATTCGATCTGCCACCTCCTTCTTGGGTAAAAGGAAAATTAAAGAGTGATTTAACCGATCAAAGCCACAATTATCTGACCTCAATTCCTCCACCACAACTAGCATGTTCTGTCCCACCAAGTCCCAAAACTCACGGAAGAAAAAAAATAGGAAACCCATCTGGCCCCAGAGAGCCATCTGCATTCAGATCAAAAACTACTGCATGGACTTCTTGAATGGTGAAAGGACAAAGTAATTGTAATGCTTGGACCTCACACAATGTATCTCTTCTTACCTCTCAGAAAAGGGCAGGATAATATACCAAGAATCGTATTTCCACACACGTGTCTTTTTATTGGTACGGATCATCTTATTGACAATTTGTTAACTCATTGTTCATCAAAAAACTCGTAATCACAATGAGGCACTTTGCGACCCGGGATGGCGACTGGCAATGGAGGAAGAAATGGTTGCTCTTATTTCATGTGGCACACGAGAGCTTGT
Source organism: Ottelia alismoides (assembly GCA_037367405.1). Taxonomy (NCBI): domain Eukaryota; kingdom Viridiplantae; phylum Streptophyta; class Magnoliopsida; order Alismatales; family Hydrocharitaceae; genus Ottelia; species Ottelia alismoides. The sequence goes on from JAZKJV010000335.1 coordinate 520,319, forward strand.
TGATCCACTTAACGAAAACAAGGTGGTCAGATCTAGGTCAATATTTACAATAAAATACAAGCTTGATAAATGGATTGCTCGGTATAAAGCTTGCTTAGTTGCCAAGGGGCTTACTCGTCCATACGATGTTGATTTCTTTGGAACCTTCTTACCAATGGCTCACCTCTCTACAATACATATCCTTATGAGAGAGATAGTACAAACTAATTGAACTTTGCATGAAGTTGGTGTAAAGAATGCATTCCTATGTGGTGAATTACATGGGTATATGTGCAGTAGCCTTCTTGTCTTCGAGGCTCGATGAGAGTGTTAGAAGGTTTGCTTATTACACGAAGCCATCTATGGACTTAAATAGAGACCTTAATCAACATTTATTAAAGATCCTAGAAATTATAGAATGTTCTAGGTTATCAACGGATAATTACTTATTTGTGAGGAAGAAGAGAAAAAGAATTGTAGCAATGCTGGCTTATACGGATGATATAATCCTCATAGGAGATGAGTTCAATGATATTGCATAGGTAAAGAAAAAATTAGCCAAATAATTTGTGATCAAGGAATTGGGTTGTTAAGATACTTTCTTGGGATTGAAATAGTTTGGTCCAAGCGTGACATGGTTATGTGACAAATATATTCATTATTTTTATTTCTATTAATTATCCCTCTATCTTAAAATAATCAATTCATTTAACAATTAATTAGTCATATTTAACATCTAATACCTTGTAAATAAATAAGTCTAATTAGTGTATATAAATAAATATATGAGATATGTGTTTAAGGTTCCTTTATTTTCTATGTTTTTAATAATAAAAATCTAATAAATTTTTAATTTAATATTGTTTATAACATATTGTACATTATGCATTATATAAAATACCAAAAATAACAAAAGGAATAAAATAAGTATTTTTATTTATTAAAAATCATTACAAAAATATTAAGTATATACATATGATATATTTTGGTTATGTATTCTATGTAAAAGTTGCAGATCTTTAAAAAATAAACAACTTTCATGTAGAACATTTTTAATTTTACATAATTTATTATTCTATTTTCATTTTACAAGTTTTTCTTCATTTTCATATTTTTTGATTGGGCCACGTTGCCCATTCTCCTCACTCCATGTCATCAGCCCTTCAATGGCCCATGCCTCTCTTTAAGGTCATCTGATCTCATGATCGGACGACTCAGATTCTCTTATTCGCGCCTCAACAAAGACCGTTTGATATAATGATCAAGCAAATCTTAGCCTTCCCTCGTGTCCTCTTTTCCACAATCTGATCATCAAATCAGACGCTTAATGCTCATCACTTTCCTCAGGCAGTTGCCCTTGTGAAGAGCCGCGATTGTTGGACGGGTCTTTTTCAAACAATTTTCTATGTTGGGCAACATGTCCTCTACTTGTGATTATGGTACCTACGCCTTCTCTGTTCCTCCCTCATCTTCACCCCAACTCCCATCTTCTCTATCTTCCTTCTGTGAGCCTTCCTCACATGGTTGAAACTTCCATATTCAATCGTTGTTCACTAGAACAAAAACCTCACCGCCAACCAACTTCCAACTTATCTGCTCCTTGTGCAAGGTGTCTCTGAGCCCTAACTCCACCCTAGTGACAGTAAGATTGTGAGTTTAGAGTGAAGAAGGACATCCCACCTCTGGTGAGATCCATAACCATTCAAGCCATGTCGTGTTGCTGATCAGCCTTGCTTGAGCTTCAAGGACAGCTGCCCTTGTTGAGATGATATGGAGCTTCAAATGCTCCAGCACAGGCCTAAGACCACCCTTTGATTCCTTCTTCCCCAATCACTAGGTATCCTCCATGCTTCATATTTGTATGTTATCTAACTTTTGTATAGCACTTCTTTGATCATTCCACTCATCTGATCACGCTTGCACCTTTACAATCACTCCATCATTCATGTGCACTACTTCGATCTGCACCTCCAGATCTCCAGGATCTTCCACACTTCAATTCATCTTCCTTCTCGCAAAGGAGGAAGACCCATTAGGTCCTCCGTTCATCCACTCCGATTAGGCCCTTCATTTCACCTTGACTTCACTTCCCATACAGTCTACGTGCTTCGGCTATTATTACTAACATTGTAAGTAGTCACTAGTTGGAATATCATACCCACCTTCGATCTACTATTTCTTCGCCAATGAGCTTGCATTGATCACTTATCATAACCAAGAATGTTGAAGATACATGTCGCTACAAATGGTTAGTGGGCAAATTATTGTATCTAACCATTTTACAACTAGATATATCACTTACAGTAGGCAGGTTGAGTTAGTTTACGAACTCTTCTACCTCAACACATTTTGATGCATGCATGATGGTTTTAAAAAATATCAAGTCTTTTAGCATCCACCAAAGGCAATGCTGATATGGACTGCAAAGGATGCATATTGTGTATATAATCTAATATCATATTTTTCACTTATCTTGCACAGAACTTTGTAACCCGTAGGTGCGAGAAACATGTAGTTTTCTTCCACTCAAGTGTTGAGAATGAAGATAGATCTATGACCCATGCAACAACATAACGTGTATGGATTCTATATGTGATCGCATATCATCATGTCACTCCCACTGACAGTATGGAGCTTAGTGTAATAATCAAGCAACAAAGCATAAAACCAACAATCATATGTTTCACGATTGTACCAAACATGTGGAATTTGATGGCCATTACACCAAAGATTTTATATAGAGAGGATTGCCTCCTACCCTTACCTTCTACAAATCAAATTATTGACATGTCTACAAAGCCACTCACTCGCATACGAATTAAAAAATACTGTAACAAGCTGAGTATGATTAACATATACGCTTCATCTTGAAAGGGAAGTTGAATGTTACATTGTAACCTTAACCCTAGAAGTACTCAGTCTTTTGATGTTGTGGGGTGTCTCTCTCTATAACCTCACACTAGGGGTCTGTTTGGTTACTGTGATGAGATGGATCGAGGTATCCTCATGTAAATAGTAGTTGTTTGGATGGTTATGAGGGTTGGGAGAGGCTTGGAATAAAGAATGTGTTGGATGTAACATTGATTTGTGATGGATTTCCAACCTAGAAATGCAGGGAGGTACGCCGGAGTACTCCGAGGTAACCCGTAACTAAACGGACCCTAGGTCTCCAGCTATATGTAAGGAGCCCTAGGATTCTTACAATTATAAATCAATCTATGCTCCTACAATATTTCTATTGTTAACATGCAAGGGAAACCCAATAATATGTACTTGAGGTAAACTACGAAAATATACTACAAGAAAAATAAGTTGTGGCCACGGAATGTGGTTACGGAAACTTTTGATCACGATAAATCCATGGCCACTAGTTTCTCATAACTACAATCCGTAGCCAAAGTCTTCATATAAGAGTTGTGGCCACGACAAGTTCTGTGGTCTCTTGTAGTGGCCTTGGCATATTCGTGGTTAGAGAATTCTAGCTACTACAGCTACTGGCCACGACGTGTTGTAGCCAGAGCCCAATTCTGTCGCCATAAACCTCATATCTGTGGGCATAGTTATGTAGCCGCAACTTATTTGCCTTGTAGTGATAACTCTATCTTTCGAGTTTAATTAAAGCAGGAACTAAACATCAATATAAATTCAACGTAGATACTATCAAGAAAAATGTCAACCTCCTCATGAATGGATAGCTTAAATGATAAGCCTCACTTGAAATTATTATGCCCTAATCTATGGGTGTTACAGTGAAATAAAAAATTGGCCCTTACAAGTGGGTTAGACACCTTGAACATTAGGAACAATCGGCTTAAATATCTAGAACTCGTAGTTGTCCCTCTTCTTGGGAGAAAAACTCAGGTTCTAGAAGACGTCTATTTCATCTATCAATCAAACACAAGCAATCAACCACGGAAAATACAAACGATTTTACGCAGAAAAATCCCACCATTACAGGGGAGAAAAAACTAGTGACAAAGAGAGGTTCCACCATGAAAGAAATAGGAGTACATATACAAAAAACCCTAAGAAGCGAAGGCTTTTCCGGAACAAGGCTTTTTAATGACTCACGTCTTAACTCTACAGTACATATATATAGGAGCAGGGGCATCCCTGGGGGTAGTTTTCGAGTACAATGGCTCATGATCCATCAATTTTAGGGGCTCATTTGTACATGTATTCAGCCTTCAATTTAGAAAGAAAATAGTATACGTCCTAGTGAGGCTTTGTATAATCAAATTTTTAGTAAAACATCTCACCGAAAATAAACCTTTGGAATCGAATTTTTCAATGACACAACTCGTTGAAAAATGAGCCCTTATGGAATCGATTTTTTGATAAAGCAACTCGTCAAAAAATGAACCCTTATAGAATCGAATTTTCAGTGAATTACTCAATGCTAAAGTCTAAAATTTAATGAAATTAGTATACATTGTTCATCGAATTTTTTTATAAAAGATCTTTTTTTTTCTTTTGTCCAGACTCCACACAATATCAAGAACGGCACTGTATAGGAGTAATCGGTAATCACATATATTGCAAGTTTTCTGTAGAATGTGTGAGGGAGAAAGCTTTCTAGTTATTATCGAAGATAATATCATAAAAATAAAGCTACCCACACATATATATATAGTATCATTAAATATTAAATAAAAATAATAATAATCATCCACAGAACCATATGCATAAAAAAATATGTATTTTCGTGGGGTGTCCGGGAATGGTTGGATCTCTGTAGACATCTCCAAGTTCGTTGTCATGACCTTTATTTTCAAAAGTAATGTGAATGAAACAAAATGATGTAGATTTAAGATCAACATCATAAAGTTGACGTATAAATGCTTAATGAACCAACTCATAATAATAATAATAATAATAATAATAATAATAATAATAATAATAATAATAATAATATACAGAGAAGCATGAAAACGTCTTCCTATAGAAAAGAAAACCCCCCACGAGTAGATAGGTACGAGGGATGTCTTTTTCTCTATCTTGTCATTATTAGCCACTTGTTAATATCCACCTCTTCCGTCTCATCAACCATAATGCACGTAAAAAGGATAATCATAACAAAATAATTGTCTAGTCTCTGTTTCTTACGAAACTTAAATGATGTCCTCCCCCTCCGCCTAGCTCCAACCCTCCGCAGACCTGCTCCGCCCAGCCCCACCCCCATCCGCCTAGCTCCTCCCGCTCCGACCCTTCTCCTCCCCCTCTGCCCCAGTCCTCCCCCTCCGCCTAGCTCCAACCTCTCCGCATAGCTCCTCTGCCTAGCCCCACTCCCTCCGCCTGGCTCCTCCCGCTCCGGCCCTTCTCCTCCCCCTCTGCCTTGGTCCGCCCCCTCCGCCAGCTCCACCCTCTCCAGACAACTCCTTCGCCCAGTCCCACTCCCTCCGCCCAGCTCCTCCTGCTCTGGCCCCGCTCCTCCTGCCCATCCCCACTCCCTCCGCATTGCTCCTCCGCCTACGCCCCGGTCCTCCCATCCGCCTAACTCCAACCCCTCCGCACAGCTGCTCCGCCCAGCCCCACCCCCATCCGCTTAGCTCCTCTCACTCCGTACCTTCTCCTCCCCCTCTGCCCCAGTCCTCTCCCTCCGCCCAGCTCCAACCTCTCCGCACAGCTCCTTCGCCCAGCCCCACTCCCTCTGTCCAGCTTCTCCCGCTCCGGCTCCACTCCTCCCGCCCAGCCCCACCCGCTCCGCCCGGCTCCTCCCGCTCATGCATATCTTGAAGTCTTCATCAAATGCTGGAGCTTTGGGAAGGAGGGACATGATGCTGCTATGATGCGCCTCCGGTACCTACATGGAATTTGGGTCATGTTTAAACCAACAGGGCTGGACATTGTTGTGAAAGCTCATAGAAAGGAAGTTTCCATTCATTCAATCAATTCAGTTCACCTACTTCATCCTCTTCTTAGTCGAGTGACCTTAGCTTGGGAAGGAGGGGGGAGGTCAGGGCGAAGGAAGAGGGGGCGGAGGAAGAGGACAGGTCGGGGGTGGGGGAGGAGTTCGGGCAGAGAGGGAGGAGGAAGAGGTTGGAGGAGGAGGCAGAGGATGGGGGAAGAGGAAGAAGAAGAGGATGAGGAAGAGGGTGTCAAATGACCATTGAGCTTTTTTTAAATTAATTTTTCTTATATCCTCAAAGTTAACGTCTGTTTGCACTGTGGATGGACGGCAACTATCCCAAGGGGCACAACTGATAAAACGACAAGAAGTAAGGGGCACAACTGATATTACCAAAAAATAGAGGCATAACTGATATTGTGATATCTCGGAGGGACACAAGTGATAAAAAACAAAAAAAAAAGGAAATCTAGAAAATCCGGAGAATTCATCTAACCTGTTCGAGAAAAGTACATAAAGCTCAATATTAGTCGAAGGAAAATGGATTGAGAGACCTAAATTGTCGACATAAAAATATTTATATCACCATAAAAATGTGTGGATGCGATTAGGAGTCAAGAGGGCTTATCCAAAAAGGATACGTACGTAGCATCCATTAATTATGGGGGGCAATTTCAAGTTTTTCGGAATGACTTGGAAATATTAATAAGAATGTATGCTAGTAATTTCTGATGAGAGTTATAAAACAGTAAGAAGTGGGTCAGAGTTTTTTTTACACCGCAATTTCGATAAACTTTGCCAATTACACTATAATTCAAACTCTCATTCTCGTACTCCTCTAAACTTGCTAACTCTTTCTGTCTTTCACGATACACAGAGGATCCTCTGTTGTGGTGTTGTGCCTGTTGTGGTCGCATGAGCCGTTCGATCATGATCGAGCGGTTCACACGATATTGTATGGTACGGGTCCACAAAAAGTGCAAAATCATGTGAACTGCTCGATCAAGATCGAGCGACGCACACGTTTACAACATACTATGTTGCCCTCCGCCTGCAGTAGTAGACGATCCATTCCCTTCATGATATACCTCTAACTTATGTTCTGTTGGATTCTCCATCTTATACCTTCAAAAGTGGTGATTGTCGAAAAATGAAATAGCAATTACAGCACTAAACTGCTGCAAATATATTTGAAGCACATATCAGTTTACAAATAAGCAAAACATGGATAAATGCATGAATAAAAGCTCTAAGAATATATTTGTTGGTACATTGATTAGCCATTTTTTAAGCTACTTAAATATTCATTATTGAATGCATGTTTACTTTCCAGGAGAAAGAATATGCAAACAAGATGGAAGACATTAAAGCTTCAATTGGTTCTGGTCATGGTCCATTGAAATGCTTATACAAAAGCTTCATTGTTGTGATGTCGATCTAAAGTTGTGACTTCTTTTAGTGAATCGATCGAGAAACTTTAAGTGATCATTGAAGGATATAGTTAGATCCTCAAGCACATCACGAAAGCGTGAGCATCGTATCGAATACGATGAAGAACGACTAGTCGGACTAATTGTTCTATGCAGCGGAAATTAATTTTTTTCCATGCAACGAAACCACATGATCCAAGAACACTTCTCGGATCGTTTCGTCTAAACCACAAACAAGTAATAGGATTACCTCTTGAAGCGTGGTTGCGATCGAGTCTCTAAACGAAGAGACCTCCTGTCTCAAGTCCGATCCGACGGAGGAGATGCTTGCGAGCGTGTTGATGAAACACGTGCTTCTCGCAATCCATGTTGATGATCCAAGCAGAGGATCTCCTGATCTCAACACACGAGATCCGACGTCTTTTTTACGAGCGAGGCGCACCGAAGGAGACGGAGATCCACGAGCAAATGATCGGGCAGTATAACGACGACGCTGTGGCAATGGAGAACCTCTCTAGGGCATCCATGGTGGACATCCACATGAGAGAGAGAGAGAGGACGTGTAAAGAGAGAAAGAGAAAGAGAGACTTATGTTCTCTTGTGTGTAAAAAAGAGCAATGGGGTGCCTCTCCTTTTATAATATTTTGGGATATATGGATCTCAATGCATGGGCAACACAAATCCAATGGCTCTCATTGATTTGTGTTTCTTTTAATGGCTAAGATTTGTGTTGGTAAAAACCAACAATAATTAATTTAATTTAGATTAAATCTATATTGATAAATCAATATAAATCAATCCCAAATTAAATCAATCAAGCACGGAGATTATGGAATGAAGATTGCCTCCTTCCATAATATTGGATTTGATGGCAATCTCATGCAATCTCATGAGATCTCATGAGATCACATTATTCCATAGAAATCTCCAAGATTTATAGCAACACTTGTTGTAAATTATTATACAAAAATAATTCATAATATCTTGTGAATATTGCAGTCTTGCCATTGGAAAATTGTGAATCACATTCACAACCCAAAATAAAATGTGAATTACATTTTCAATTAATTGGCCAATGTGAATCCAATTCACATCAACATTTAATTAACAAATATAAATTACAATTATCTCTCTCTTATATATTATAAATCATATTTATAGTATATATGACTAATATGGATATTACTATCCACATTATTCATATCCATGATAATTAAATTACATTTAATCATCTTGGATCTCTATTCTCATGTGCCCAAATAATATGAATCGCATTCACATTACTCACATCTTTGATAATTAAATCATATTTAATTATCTTAGATAACTCTCCTTATAATATGAATCAAATTCATATTATTCATGATAATTAAATCATATTTAATTATCAATTTTCTCAATGCTTGGATACACATATCAAAAATGAAATTATCCTGAACTCTTTCAAGGATAATGAGCTTTCTTCGCGGATACTTGGAGATAAAGATAGGACGATTGTATTGTTCCACGTATAGTGACTTGGATATTGGGATCATATCTCAAATCCAGATCGCGGGCCTCCCATAGATGCTTGATAAAATCAAGACCGCAAATCTAATCTTCTCATTGCATCTGAATCACATTCAGATCAGTGTCCAACATTTGGACCAAGATCATATTACTTCTCTACTGAGAGGAGTCACTAAAATCCAGACCCGTTTCAACACTCCCTAGGAATGGAAGCGCCATGTTTATACAATCGTTTATGATCACATCACCCTCAGGTATTCCCAATACATGTGCATCCTGCATACTGGAAGACCCAGAATAAACCCAAAGTATTAGATCAACTTTATAATGTCTACTTCAGGGTTTTATCAGTAAGTTTCTCATTGGATCATTGGGAGTCGGTATCGATCATATACTTTCCAAAAACATATATCATACCTAGGTCTTGATCATTTACTTTCCAAAAGTATATATCAAACCTACAAATTCAATCAAGCTTCCAAAGCGAGATGACCGTGCACGGAATTTGATTCTTCTACCTTATGAGTGAACTCATGCCTTCCGGTTCAGTAAATGAACATGTATGATCCCTTTGAGAGATCGTATTACTCATATGCCCTTGTATGCTCACCAACACGACGGTGTATAGACATTGGTTAAGTCATCAACCTATTGGTCTGCCAAATGTACATACTTAGACATATAGTAACACATCTGTCTCCGGTCAGAGGATGCGTGCATGTATCGTGACAGCATACGATATAGGACTTTGGTTATCTAGATCTCGTTAAGTCAACTCTTTGACCTAACTAATCTGACACCTCCGAATCTCTATTCCTATGCAGAGGACCTGCATCAAGAGGTCGGTCAGATATCAGCCTATGTGAGAAAGGATTGCCATCTCCTACTCAGGCTGGAGATCATCTCTTAACAATCATTTGACGGTGCTTGATGAGTCTCCAATCTAGCTCTTTAGATATTCATCCAAGCACCAGCCTTTATGATTCAATAGTTGAACCAACAGTTGTATGATTATTAAGATGGCCATGGTACATAACTGTAATTGTACTAAGGGACCTATTATGCAAATTAGTTATTCTTCATTTCAGATCAGGGAATGATATTCACAATAACATTTATTGCATAATGGCTCGTCGTGGGCTCGCATGTTCAACAATCATAACTCATAACGAAAAATTACTCGAAGAAATTGAAAAATTGAACGAAGAGGTAAAAAAATGACTTCCAAAATATCGGATATCAGAACTCAAATCTAATAATCACAAAGTATGGTAATAGCTTATAAGTAGTGGGAGCTACTACTAGACAACTTTGACTTAAGCATTTTGAGTTGTGGTCAAGGATTCCAGTTAAGCTCAAACTCAATCGATCACTCACTGGATTCGTTTTCCATAACAGTGGATGCAACGTGGAACAACCCATTTGCAGCATCTAATATTACGGCAGTGAGAAATGTCTCAAAATGCTTTTCATTTGAATGATGTCCATCCATACATATATATGATCTACCCTTTTTAAGAATCCATATATGTTTGCCTGAAATAAATAAAGCATGCATTGGCTACTGTATCCACGAGCCACTCATTTGAATCATGAATATGATATAGTTCAGGTTTTACAAAGACATACCCCTCGCTAGCCCCAAGTCCCATAATGATCATATTCACTTGTGAACTCCCGTCTGCAGCCTTAGGTTGAGCCTTTAAGGACGGAAAATCCTTCTTCCAATGGCCAACCTGATTACAGTGCCAGCATGTCTTATTCTTTGCCTTTTTATGGATCTTGCCCTTTGCTTTCATTTTATTATTATTACCCTTTCCCTTCTTATCCCTACCCTTCGAGGTCATGAAATTGACCTTAGCCTGAATATCGACAGGAAACACATGCTTTTTTTCCTGTGTTCCTCCTCTATGGAAATTGCCACCATCAAATCATCCATAGAAAATTTTCCCTTCCTATGTTTCAAGGTCATACCAAAGTCTTCCCAAGATTTAGGGAATTTTTCTATGATGCGCATGACCTGAAACTTCTCTAGAAGTTTCATTTCAGCATCTTCTAAACCATGGAGCAGGAGTAAAAACTCGTATGCCTGTTCAGAAACCAACTTCCTTTCGGCCATAAAAAACTTTAAAAATTTGACCACGGAGTATTTCTCAATACCGAGATCTTCGGTATTATACTTCTGATACAAATCTTCCCATAGCCCCTTCGCAGTATGCGTGGACGAACAGTATACGTCAAATAACATGTTGGACAGAGCCAACAGGATACAACCATGACATATATGGTCGTGTTCCTTCCACACAGATTGCATCTTCTGCATATCGGGTGAGGGCTTTTCCTTTTCCACCATAGGACAATCTATTTCAAGCATCGATATTAGTCTTATAGTGGTTAACTAGATCTTCATGCGTTGTTGCCAACGCTTGAAATTATGACCACCGAATTTTTCAGGCATACCCGTCATATCTACCCTCGATTTAAACATCGTTTCCGACATGATTTTAAAAATGATTCTGAATATCATCTCTAAGATTGTTGAAAACAAGATCATTACCATATAATAAACAGTAATTACATGGATCCAAATGGATTAAAAGAAAAGCATTACAGATTATCAAGATTAATATCATGCAGTTCCAATCCATTATCCGATTACAGAATACAGGCAGGAACTGATTAAACAAATGAAAACATAAATTAGGGCGAGATATAGAAAAGGTACAGTAATAAACGAATTGCGGCAAACAAAATATAAGAAAGATTGGATTAGAAATCACCAAGGCATCCATGAAATGGACCGTCCTTAGAGAGAATATTGCCCCCACAATACCGTTGCGTAAGATACCAGCAATCCGCTCCCAGGATACGACGACACACGATCTTCGTCTGCGCACACCGACGAGATCGTCCTCGAATATACCTCAGAGAACTGCAGCCGAGAGAAAGAGAGGATGGTTCGTCCGCGAGAGGAAAAACCAGAATGCGAACAAAGACGACGTGATATTTGCGAGTGAAGAAAACAACATGGGGGAAGAGATATATAAAGACGGTCGCGTGCTCTAGCGTGGTACACTTCGATTTCCAAAAATATCCCTCAACGTACGCGTCGATTCGGATCCCGAAATCGCGGCCAAAATTGCGGCCATAACGACGAGTTAAATTCCCATTTTAGTCGACTTATCAAATTAATCATATAATTAATTTAATCGATTTACCAAATGAAACCTGCAGTAAAAGTATCGAGATCCGAATTGACTCTCCAGAGCCGGAGACGGAGCGGAGCGCGCGCGTGTGTGGCCCTCCATTCCTCCTCTCTACTATTGCTACAAGAGCTTGGTGTGTGAACTCATATATAGATCCACCAAAAGTTTAGAGCTCCAAGGTATGGTACTAAACTTCCACCCAAACTTTTCCATGTTTCAAATTTAGGAATTCTGAACTTTACCCTCCAAGTCATTTGGTTTCCCAATTGAAACCAAATTAACTTCAATTGTAATTATATACACTTTCCAATTAAAATCTAATTACAATTCTTAATACAACAATCCCCCACGAATTCATTAATTTGAAAAAGAGATTCAAAGAGAGTTAAAATACAACTTTCGGTTGTCACACTTTACTTTCAGTAAAGGTACCTTCCGGTTTGAACCTCTACCTGAGTTTTACTACTTTTACTTTAACAGGAACGAAGTAAATTACGTCTTGAACTTCAGACCTTGGTGTTAAAGTATACGATAAAAACAACAAAGTGTTATTCTTGGTACAATCTACAGAGTTGGTGATCTTAAGGATCATGAACCTTTATCCTGTTTCATGAGTGTATTCAGGAAAGACCCTCTTCCTTTAACTGCGGCCCACAGTAACACTCACATAGGTGGCATTCTCCAAGGATGCACTGCTAACATCCTTCCCAAAAGGTTTGAACCCATTCAGAGCCTACGCTCTTTCTAAACTTACAGCTTAAATGGCACTCAGACTTCCAGAGATAAGACGCTCATGCTTAATCATTAAACCAAGAGTGCCAACCAGTTCTCCAGACAGCTTGTTATTACCATATTGAACCTACTTTATGGGATCTCCACTCAGATAGGTTGGGTTGGTACTGTAGAGGAACTCCCAATGAATCTCAGTCTCATCCCAAGCCTAGACTTTAGGATTAAAGATCTATCAAGTCCCTTAGTCAATGGATCTGTCGTGTTGTCTTTGGATCCAATAAAATCCACGGCCAACACTCCTCGAGATACTAAATCCCTTAACATCTTAAGTCTGATTTGTATGTGTCTTCTTGTTTTCTGATTGAACTTTGAGCTCTTGATCTTGGAAATTGTGGTCATATTATCACAATATACCGAAATCACAGGAATTGGTTGACCTACCATGGGAATATCAGGCAGAAGTTCCCTTAGCCATTCAGCCTCAATTCCAGTGGTGTCCAAAGAACACAGCTCGGCCTCAAAGGTGGATCAAGCTGGAATGATCTTCTTCACATACCTCCAAGAGACTGCACCGCCTCCAAGGGTAAATACATACCCAATAACACCATTACTCCTAGACTCCTCTATTTTCCCTATACAACTTGCATCACTATATCCTTCTAGTAGAGATGGATGTCTATCATAATGCAAACTAAGGGAAATAGTTCCCTTCAAGTAATTCAGTACTCGATCCAGAGCCTTCCAGTGAGTACGGTCAGGACAGCTAGTGTATCTACTTAGCTTTGCAATCGAGAATGAAATATCAGATCTCGTGCAATTTGCAAGATACATTAAACTTACTACCACTTGTGAATACCTCAGTTGAGCTACAGGTACTCCACTTTTATTCTTAAACAGCGTTTTAAATGAATCAAAAGAAGTGCTTACAACTTTGCAATCTTGATATCCAAATTTCTCAAGTACCTTCTCAACATAGTGAGATTGAGAAACTACAATCCCATCAACTGACCTTATCAGTTTGAGACCCAAGATCATATCAGCAACACCCATGTCCTTCATCTCAAATTTGCTACTTAAGAATATCTTAGTCTCATTAATAATCCTCACATGTGATGCAAACAATAATATGTCATCAACATACATGCACAAGACAATTCACTCATCACCTTTTGTTGATTGCGAAATCGATGATGGAAATTATTATGATAAACAAGTTGTTCGATCGTTGCTTTGATCCCCAAAATCCCGCGTCAACAAAAAAAATTGTTTATTTTTTTGCTACTTATTAACCTGTATAGCAGACACGGTCGAACTCAAGGAGGCTACAATTCCCGAGGGTTATTTAATTAATCAGAAACTAATTAAAAGAAAACAGGAATCTCAAAGGACAACTATCCTTGGTTTTTGTGATTTTTTATCTTTTATTTTTTTTAAATTTTCAAATATTTTTAAATTTTTAGTGATTTTGATTTTGTAATTTTTTATTTTCAAAAGTAATATGAAGCAATATAAACAAGATCAAGAATATTCACACCAACTCTTTTTGTAATTTTTCAATTAGTCAAAAATACTCAGAAAATCCAAAGAAAATATATTTGGGGTTTAAAAGTTTTGAAATATTTTTGAGAATTTTTTTGGCATTTTCATATGTTTTTGTATTTTACTAAAAATCAAACAAGGAGAAAATAAGAAAATGTGCACAGCCTGGAGTAATTTGCAATTTAAAAATCTTTTAAATACCTAAAACTCCTGGCAATTATTTTTAAGAGAAACTACACGCAATTCTCTACAAAGAGAAACTGAAATCACAATTTTTGCATTTTTGTAGAATTTTTTATGATTTTTAGAAGATTATTGAAATTTTGCAATTTTTTGGGCTTTATAAAGAATTAATGCACCAAAATTGGCCAGAAATTAAAGCATACCAAAATACACCTACAGTAATTTTTTTGAAATTTTTAAGCAATATTTGAATTTTTATGAATTTTTGAATTTCAGGAAGACAAAAAGACACTATTTTTGATTTTTTAATAATAATAAATGATGACCAAATGAAATGAAAATTTTATGCTAAGAATATAATCACACAGGAGCATAGCGTAATTTTCTCGAATTTTTTGGATCAAAAATAACCTTTATTTCAATGAAAAGACAATGCAAATTATTGTTCTTCAGTTCAGGGATCAAAATGTAAATAAGCAAAAGTTTTGGCCTGAAATGTAATTTGTTCAAAGTTTTTGCAATAATTAGAACAATAAATAAAATAAGATGTATTTCGCAATTTACCTAGTAAGGAGCATGCAAAACATGTGACTTGAGTCTGGCAAGGGCTTCTTTGTAGATTTGAGAACTCCGGGGGTTATTTGTGTAATTTTTGCCAACAAAATAATAAACCCTAAGAGAGGGTTCCGTTCTTTTCATTCACAATGGACAAGAGGCAACAAAGGGGGACGCCGCCTTCTTTTTCACTTCTTCTCAAATGAGCGGCGGCGCGGCGGTCGATTGGAGATGAGCGCGGCGCCGCGTGGGGTGTTGGGTTGCTAAACGGCGGCGTGGGTAGGGCGCGAGCCACGCGTTGCTAGCACGCGCGCGAACGGAGGCGCATGGCTAGATCGGCGGGGCGTTAAAGGTTGTGGGCGGTGGTCTGGTTGCGTGCGGTGATGCGCACACGCAGAGGGGCATCGATTGCGGGTGGCTGATCGGCGGTGGAAGCGACCGGGGTGCTGAAGGCCACGCGACGAGATCCGTCTGAATGTGGGAGCGGTCGCGCGTCGAGGAAGAAGGACAGCGGTGCGGAATCGCGCGCGGGCTGTGCGGTGGATGTTGGTGGAGAAGCCGGCAGAGGCGGTGCAGGCGTCACGGTGCTGAAGCAGCGGGAGCGGCGTCGCCGCGTGCTGATGGAAGGCGGAGGGTCGGCGGCCCTACTGCCGACTTTATTATTATTATTATTGTTATTGTTTTTTTGTAATTTTTGTTTATACTGTAAATTGTGAATAGTAAATAAATAAAAAATCTTTTTTTGTAAATCCGAAAAAAATTGAGAAATGATATAGATTTTTTATTTTTTTGTTCTATATTTTTTGGGATTTTATCACTTGTGCCCCTCCGAGATATCGCAATTTCAGTTATACCCCTATCTTTTTGGTAATATCAGTTGTGCCCCTCAAAACTTTCTCCGTCATCAGTTGTGCCCTTCCGTCAGGTTGACCGTCAATGAATTGACTTAACCATGGTTTTCTCAAACCTTGGTGCATTTAAGAGGGGTATTATTGTCCAGAGACCTCTTCTTCCTCCTCCAACCTCCTCCTCCTCCCTCTCCGGCCCGCCCGAGCTCCCCTCCCCTCCCCGACGCCGCCCCGAGCTCCCCTCCCCGGCGCCGCCCCGAGCCTCGTGACTGCACTTCAGCGGAGGGGGCGGGGCTGGTGATAAAATCCCAGCCCCGTACTTCTTCTCCATCTCTATTTAACCAACGGAGCACCAGCCCCGTACTCCTCAGTCGGGTGCCGCTCAAACCATGGCAATGTACCTTCAGCTCGTCCCCTTCATCCTCCTCCTCCTCTCCACCACACTATCCGCCTCACGGAGTCCACCACTCAACAGCCCCTTCTCCCCTCAGGCGGCCCTCCTCCGCCACTGGAACCGTCACTTCCCCTCCGTCGAGATGCCCGCCATCCTCCTCTCCAAGTCCTCCCCTCTGAACGCCACGCAGCTCGCCGCCTTCTCCACGTACCTCGACTCCCGCACGCTCTTCCACCACCTTCCTTCGTTCTGCGCCGCCGCCAACCTCGTCTGCGACGTCAAGGAACGTGCCAACGTCACCCACGATGTCGAGACCGACACAGACTTCGAGAGCTACAACAACAAGATCTTCAGGAGGTACCAGACGGACGCCACATCCGGCAGCGACTCCTTCAAGAACTACTCGGTGGACGGTAACGTCCAGCACGATAGCTTCGCTCGGTACGCCCAGGGCGGCAACGGCGGCATCGAGGGCTTCACCAATTACGAGTTGCAGGTTCGCTTATTTTTTACGCCCAGGGCGGCAATGTCACCGCGCGCGGAGTTGGTGCGCTGCGGGAAGTCAACGGAGGGAGGTCGGGGCTGCGCCCGATCGCGCGGGGTTGCCGAGAGATGGCGGCGCGAGGCCGCGTCTGGAGATGGAGGCGGAGAGCTCGAGGCGGAGCTGGGCGGCGCGGGGCAGGGGCAGGGGCGGCGGCAGCGAGGGAGGAGGAGGAGGTGGAGGAGGAGGAGGAAGAGGATGGGGAGGAGGAGGAAGGAGAAGATGATGAGGAGGGTGTAAAATGACCTCCTAACCTTTTTTTTAAGGTAATTCCGCCTATGTCCTCAAAGTTAACAGCCGTTAGACTGTGGATGGACGGTCACTAACCCGAGGGGCACAAGTGATAAATTATCAAGTTTTAAAGGGCACAACTGATATTACCAAAAAGATAGGGGTATAACTGAAATTGCGATATCTCGGAGGGGCACAAGTGATAAAATCCCATATTTTTTTATATTTTTTTATGATCCTGCAAAACAAACGTTAGAGGACGAAAAGAAACAAAATTTTTTTATTTATTTACAAATCGGAAAATGAATGGGGATCCGTAAAAAAATGGAAGAGTCGGATCCGACTCTCTGACCACCGTGCGTGGTCGGAGTTGATAGATCGTGGGAGATAGAAATCGAAGGCGGAGAGATCGAGAAGATGAGATAAAAATTTGAGTCGGTTGCGGAATAAATCGTGGTGGATTTTAAGATCTAGAAAAAAAATGACGATAAAATACGAAGAAAAATGCAGATCTCACCTTAGGAGCAGAAAATGGACCGTGATCGCCTCGACAAAGCCGACTCGCTGTCACCGGGCGGCATGGAGGCTAGGCACAATTCTCGAAGAAATTTCTCTCGGAGATCGGGCTCCTCTCTCTAAAGATTGATCAAATTGGAATGAGGGAGAAGGAGCCATATAAATAGAAAAGAGATGACATTTGAATTTTTGAATTTTTGAATTTTTTGGATAAGAAGATGAGAGAGATGAAAATTGAAATGGATTTTTTTTGAATTTTTTGGTGGAAGAGATAACATGAGATAAAGTAAGAGAGATAAAACCTTTTACAAAATTATCTAATTTTTTTTGAATTTTCGTCACTTTATTTATTTGATTTAAAAAATGTTAATTTTTTTATGATGGTTATTTAAAAATAGCAACAATATACATATACTATACAGATATATGGTATTATATACAAGGGTAAATGAGGAAATTAGCTTTTTTGTTTTAAGAATGTTATTATTTTTTATTTTTATTTTAAATAATTAGTAAAAAATATTTGCAATTATATACAAATACAATATGCACAAAATACATGTGAAACTTGCACAAACCACCCCAGAAAACCTACTTTTCAACCGTAAATCCAAAAACTATGATATCATAGCCATTTTGAAGATAATTTAATTTAAAATTCAACGGAAGTGAAATTGGTTCAATTTGAGATCATATGGAGCCGGAATTGATCTTTCAATTAGTTCTTAGTGGCTTTTTGCAAGTGTGGCTACTTTTATTATATACATGATTTAATTGTGTAATCATTTTTATTAGTTAGAACACATTTTAACTTTCAACTTTGATTTTGAAAATTATTTGATTTGGGGTCAACTAAGGCACAAATAAATTAGTGTCAGTTTTATACAGATATACACAAAATAAGTGGGAAACACATTTTTTTGGATTTTCTGGTTGAGGACCCTATCTCCCCCTACTTTATTCCTGGTCGATCAGGTCAAGTCTTGACCTTCTCTCGAGGATCGGGTCGGCTTGTATACAGTCTTCCTCTTTTTTTTCTTTTCTTTCTTTCTTTATTTATTTTAGGTTAAAATTAGTAAGAAGTGTACAATATTTACACACAGATGCAAGTTAGTAAGAATATGGAGTTAGCGTTATATGCAGGTGTTTTGTAAGGGATTTTAAGCTAAAATAAATGAATAAAGATGACGAATCGCATATTCATCATCCCCCTATGCTTTACCTTTGCTAGTCCCTTAGCAAACACTTATTTGAAAGAATAAGTGAAGAAGAAAAAGAAAGGGAAAATAAAGAAAGTAGGACAATATTGAGTATTAAACTTATCTTCATAAAATTGTAATTTGGAGCTCTGTCGGACCTTTGGATTATTGGTGTGTCGGAACTTTTGTGAGACTTAGAATTTTAAAACCAACAGCCTTCAAGTTCTACACATCATCGTCACAATTTTGGCCCAGAAGTCATCTTAGATCGATCCTCTTCTCAAAGCATACCCTATGAACATTGAACAATCGACTCATGCGTGTGAAAATTTTTTAGCTCTTCTCATCCAAAATGCCGAACTACCATGCAAATCTCCTCTCCAATAACTCGTCCTCGGGGAGTCAGGTATTTCCTTCTAAGGTATGTCATGTTGTGTTCACAATCTAATTGGGGGAGAAGTTAGAAGAATGAGAAAAGAACTGGAGGGTGGCCAGTGTAGTCACCTCTCCTTGTGAAGCTGGCCAGTGTAGCCGAGTCTCCACCAAGATCTACAGGTTTTCTTGAAGCTTGGACCTTTTTGGTCAGATATTTATTTGGTAGTAGCTTCTTTGTATTTGGATTTTTGGTGGCTTTGCTTGGATCTTGTTGTGCCCCTACGGATATAGAATCTTTTTTTCCGTACATGTTTTGGGGTCTTAGAAAAAATTGTGCCCATCCGTCCATCCCTTTTCCGAAGCTTTATTTCAACCCGTACTCCGGTCTTTAGATTTCCACACTACCAGAAAAGAAACTCACACAGTCTTCCAACATCCCGTCTGAGTTGAGCTAAGTGCATAGTGCGGGAGTACAAATTAATTCCCTATTCCAGAGTTGGATCCAGAATGAAGAGACCAGGTTAGACACTAAGAGTCAAATGCTGCACATTGTCATGTGGAACTCAAAGAATTAAGTCAAAGACCTGAAGCTTCTAAAATCCTATTTCTCGGTGAAGTTCCTCTGAGAATTAGGTAGATTAAGGTCCAACTAAGCTCCATTTTTCAATTTTATTCTAGACATAGTTTAAATGTCAGTACTATCCTGAAAAATGCACATGCAAATGCAGAATATGAACAATGCAGAGAGGTTTTTTTTCTTTGAAAAGGAATGATGCACATGTGAAAAGAACCATTTTTTTCTTTTTCTTTTTTTTGAACTTTTTATGGATTTTTGGAGGAAAAATGCAGATGTGAAAGAAAGTTTTTTATGCAAATTTTTATGATTTTTGGTTTTGTAGTTTTTTTAAGGAGAAAGGATTAGTAATATATACAAGTATATACAAGAGAATTTTTTTTGGGTGTGTTTTTTTTGTTTTTTTGTTGTTTTTTTTGTTTGTTTTTTTGTTTGTTTTCTCTCTCTCTCTCTCTCTTCTTTTTTTGTTTTGTTTTGTTGTTTTGTTTTTTGTTTTTTTGTTTTTTTTGCACACGTGGATTTTATAAAAATTATACGCATAACCCCCCAAATAAACGTATATAAAAGTACGAGTTATGTCTAAAGTATATATACAATATATACGACACCCCCCTATACTTAGCTCGAACTATGTCCTCATAGTGATCAGAGAGCGACAAATGAATACATAACTCATGCTAAGCAAAGAAAGGTGAAAAGACTCCTATGCTACAAGGACTCAAAGAAAAGATAAAATGAAGAGAAGTTGGTGATCCCCCCCTATACTTAGGATCAAGTAATCCTAAGTATAGTAGAATGTACAAAGGGGAAAACCGATGAAGAGAATGTACAGACTCACAAAGAAACGATATGAACAACATCACCCCCTATACTTATGGTAGAGTATCCCTAAGTATAGGCAACAACAACAAGGGTGATAAACAGGACGAATATGAACAACACAAATCCTTCACCCCCTATACACATCCTAAGTATAGCATATACACATACGAAAAAGGGGTGAATGATAAAACGGGAGAAGACAGAGTGAAACGAAAGGATATACAAGAGGAGTGGATGTACAAAGGTTGAGAATGTCGAAAACGAACCTTCTTGCGGGACTGATGAGGTATGGATTTGACAAGGTGTAGGTCGATAGTGGGATCATCATTATACATGAACTGAGTAGGATCGAACAAGAATGTATCCTCATCAGTTTCAGATTATGCAAGCCTAAAACGGTTATTGCAAGTAGTGTGATCATGTCCTGCCTGGGAAGTCTCACAAACATCAAAGTAGAATGGCTCGAAATCATTATCAGAAAAAGTATGATCAATTTCAGCCTGGCGAGCCTCTAGCGGATCATCATCTTTATCAAAAGGTCCAAATTCCTTTATAAACGCAATCAAATCAAATTTGGCCTGATCGGTCTCATCTGAATCAAGGTGAATAGGAACGGACTCATCAGTGAAAGTAGTCGAATCATGTCTGTCCTGTCTAGTCTCAGAGTTTGCCTTCCGCTCTAGTGTGTCTATCATGTAAATTCCGCGGATGTCATCAATGCATCGCCACGTACCAGAAGAGGGAACTCCAAGGTCTATACTTTCCGAGTCCTCCTCCTTGAAGAGGAATTCTCGGGTCTCACTGTCATCCATCATATAGCAAAAATCTCTGGTAATAGCATCATGATCAAGGTCCTTGGGGTTGTCTAACACGGGCGGGCTCTCATGGGATGCGGGTCTCTGGACGGTAGTGGGTGTAGTGATTAACACATCGCTCCCTACATCAGAACGGAAGCAAATCTCTCCTGAACCATAGTCAATAACGGCTCCTGTAGAGGCGAGGAAAGGCCGTTACAGGATGATTGGAGGGTGCTCCACAGGGGTGGAGGTTTCCATGGGCATTACAACAAAATCCGAAGTGAAATTCATGCCCTGAATAAGAATGGCGATGTTTTCTAAAATACCCTTCGGCCTCTTGATAGATCTATCAGCGAATTGAACTATCATCCTTGTTTTCTTAAGAGGCCCAAAGATAAAGAGACTGTACTGATGAATACCCATTCATCACTCTTTATTCTTATATTTTAGCTACAAAAACCTTTGCAAATGCATGTAGATCTATGTAAATACAAATAATTACCAAAAGCATGCATTGTGTAAAAACTTATAATTAGCATGTTTTTGTGCAAAAATAAAAGAATAAAGATTAAAAAGAAAAAGAGGGAAATATTTAGAATAAATATTGAGCAACCTAACCCAAGGGAGGGCTCAGCATGGGCCTGACCGCATAAAAGCCAAAGTAGAGGGAGATAGGGGCTCTTGTGTAAATATTTATGAAAATAAATAAAATTATATTTTCCTCACCCAAAAATACAGTTGTAAATACTTGCAGATATTTATAAAAGACAAAAACAAAATAAAAAGTTAAAAATCAAAAAGATCAAAAATACCCAGTTCATCTTGTACATAAACCACACCTATAGATATATATATTTATTTAGCTTTGTAAATATACAAAAGTAATTTTTATAATTTTTGTAAATAGTCTATTTTATATATTGTAAATAAATAAAATAAGAAGAATCAAAACAAAAATCAAATAAAAATTACAAAAATTAAAAATATAAAAATACATTGTAGATATACTCTGTATATAGAGGTACATATCTATTTATTTTACCTATGTATATAAATAATAAAAACAAAATAAAAATACCCTTTAATTCCTTATTTTATAATGTAAATAAATAAAATATAAAATGGGAATAAAATTGTATAAAAATAGTAATTAAAAATCAAAAATCAAAAGCCTACATATTGTATATATACCTATATATGGTACATACTATGAAAATACCTTATTTTTATCTCCAAAAATTAAGTAAAAATCACAAAAAAATAGAAAAAAATAAAATAAAAATATTTTGTGTTTTAAGTTTTTGCTAATTCCATCATTTTCTAGCCTAAAATAAATAAACAAAAATAAAATACGTGGCGGCTTCTGATTGGTCCACGGGGGTTTGTTGACCCCGGTCAACTTCCCCCGCGGACCTTCTTCTTTCGCGGGTCAGGCAACCGACCCGATTTCTCGATCTTTTACCCGCCTGACCCGACCGCCATCGACCCAAACCCCGGGCTCCGATTGCACTCCGATCATCCAGGACCCTCGCCCGGGGTGGGTTTGGTGGATCCGAACCGCATGCAGCTCGCCCGACCTCCTTCTTCTCGGATCACCCACCATACTTATAGTCGTCACCGGCGACCTAATTCACGCATCTTTGGACCCCTGCTCGCCGCCAAGGAGCTCCTCCTGAGCACCTGAGTGACAGCTGCGTGTTTTGGAGTGGAAGCGAGGCTCGAGTTCCCAGGAATCCACTGATCCGATGGGTAACTCCGCCGTGCGCCGCCGCGAGCGCGCCCAGCCTCGGGGAGACGACGCCCCCTTGCAGGCAATGACCCAGGAGCTTCTTGAGTTCCAACCCAGTCGACAACCTTCACCAGGTAACCTCCTTAGCCTCTAGTTTAACGTAAATTAGGATTTTTCGCTTTTCTGTAGCGTAGCTCCGCCACCTCCACCTGCCGTCTCCGTCCAGTACGTTGTTTAGTTTTAGGGTATTTTGCATAATGGACCTCATACTTTAGATATTTGCACTTATACCCCTGTCTGTGTGGAGACACGTGCTTCGTCACGTGTATGTTTGGGTTATTTGCAATATATTCCCTGTAGTTCTGGAGGTTTATAAATGAATGAAACCTTTTGAATATTTGCACTTATACCCCTGTGAACGATTTATTTCCGCATGTGCGTGATTTCTTGGGTTATTTGCAATTAAGGTCCTCGGACTTTTGGTACGTGTTACCATTTAGTCCCCGGACTTTATTTTTATTACATATAGGTCCCTGAGTGCCCCAGGCACGCGCCGCGCGTGTGCGTCGCTGGGTATTTTGCACCTGGACCCCCAGAACTTAGGGTATTTGCACTTTAGTCCTTGTGCACAGTGCCCTCTTGTGATTTTTGAATAAAATATCAATTCATCTCCAAATTCGATAAAAATTTGACACATGGCTCCTGCCATGTTGTAGGATTTTTGAGAATTTTGGAGCACATTTCTGAGTTTATTTGCTATTTTTAAAAATTCAAAAACCATCATTTTAGCCACTGTCTAGTTTTAAAAACCCCAAAAAAATCCGAAGTGAAATTCATACCCTGAATAAGAATGGCGATGTTTTCTAAAATACCCTTCGGCCTCTTGATAGATCTATCAGCGAATTGAACTATCATCCTTGTTTTCTTAAGAGGCCCAAAGATAAAGAGACTGTACCATAGAGAAGGGTATTATATTAATTGACGAACCACCGTCAAGGATAGCGTTATCACAAGAATAATCAGATATGGAGCATCTCACAAGAGGTGTGGTTGTGTTCCCTTTCTTAAAATACGGACGGGGAGATATGGCGTAGGCAGTGGCCATGGTCAAGATGTGACGCTCAGATCTTCTCATTCGCTTTCTCTTCTTATGTAGAGGAGTAGATATATCTGTCATGGCCTGTTGAAGTGGGGATTTAATAATCTCGTGAAGGGTGGCTACCACTTCGGGTTTAGTCAATATTTTTTTGAATTTTTGAACCTCATCCATACAAGGGAGGAGGTCGGAATTAGAATTTACACGAGGGTTGCCAACAGTAGTATGTACAATGGCATCCTCGGGGTCAAGGTTGGGACATGGCTGTGTGGGTAAATGATCGGGTATTTGGGTTCTTTTCTCACAAAATGAATCAATAATATGTCTTCCAGAATCTTTTTGTATTTTCATAATTTTCTCATCTTTTTGTTTTTTGTGTGATTTCAAGCTCTCATGATTATCGTCAAATGAATCAATATCCTCAAATATTGGAGCAGCGTTCTGGCTCTCATTTATGTTAAATAGATTGGAAATCCTCGAATTCATATGCTCCAGCATCTGGTTCAATGTCTTAAGTGTGGAAATCATGAAAGGTGACTCCAAAATCCCAGGATTGGGTGGGTTGAATGAGGGTGGGTAAAAATCAAAGTCCTCCGACTCCTGAAATAATGGGTTAGGCGGATATGCACAAACATCAGGAGGAAGATCTTCCTGAAAAAGGGAAGGTGGATCGTCTGGAGACTACGAGGTATTTGCAACGATCGGATTAAGATAACTCCAGTCGGCCATCTTCGAAACAAAAGATGAGAGAGCACGAGGGTCAAGCCAAAAGATATGGAGAAAAAGCCGCAAATGCACAACATGATCTAGTATGCACACAAACAATCAAACACAATACAAACCCCCAATTCACCAACTCAACGCAATGTGAAGACCGTGAAGGTTCGGTCTCTTAATCTTGTCTGTTTTAGAGTTAGGTGATAATAACAAAGTTGTACAAACACTTAGGTTGAATTATGGGATTTGGGCACTAACCTTAGTGTGTACGCGAGCAAGTTAAAACGAATACAATGAAGGGGTTACTCTCCCCAAAACAATGATTTTTCCTTGTATTGTTTTAGGGTCGAGTTTTCTTTTGTAGTCCTGATTTTAACAATTATCATTTGGTTAAAAATATTTTCAAAGAAGCGCCTATCGAGTGTCCAATTTCCTTTTAAACTTATATGAGTGAAAACAACAAAGGAGATCGGAAATGCCAATGCGTGATTAAAAACGATGATGCATGCAGGGGTTAGAGATGCGTACCTTGTCGCCAGCACTCTACATGCAAGTGATCCGTGCAGAATTTAAATACAGAAAATAAACTAACCTATATTCAAATGCAAGTGAACCGTCCTAGATGATAACTTCTATTAACGAGCAAGAACAAGTTAATTTGACTAAGTCCAAATGACGCTCTACTCTATAGGCACAGAAATTCTTGTTTAGGGTGTTTGGACCTAATTAATTACCTGGCTCAAGTAAATTAATTAAAGCAATCAATAGATGGCTCGCGAAATCTACGGAAAACCAAGAAAAATAAATGTGGTGAAAACAAAACCGGTGAGGTCCCCCAAGTGCACTGGCACTTGGCGAAACAGACCCCGCAACAAATGATTGTCTGTTTACAAAAGTTCAACAGCTACGAAAAAATCTCTCTCTTTTTTTCGTCTCTTTCAATTCTTCTTCTCCTCTTCTCACGCTATCCTGTGGTTTGGTGAAAAATCAAGCCGCCTCCACGTCGCTTGGGTGCTTCGGCTCTCCTAGGATCGCCTCCTTCGCTCCGCGAGCCCTCGCAAGAAAAAGACAAGAGAATGTGTAAGAAACACAATTATTGAATATGAGAGGAAAAATGAAATGAATGTAGTGGATATAAAAAAATGGAATAATGTGGAAAAAATATAAACAGATATTTACAACCAAGAATAGCAGGTCAAAAGAGAAACCTAACTACCCTTGCCGTACCTCCCCGGCAACGACGCCATTTTGTTGACTGAGAAATTCGAGGACGGAAATTATTATGATAAAAAAGTTGTTCGGTCGTTGCTTTGATCCCCAAAATCCTGCGTCAATAAAAAAATTTGTTTGTTTTTTTGCTACTTATTAACCTGTATAGCGGACAGGGTCGAACTCAGGGAGGCTACAATTGTCGAGGGTTATTCAATTAATCAGAAATTAATTAAAAGAAAATAGGAATCTCAAAGGACAACTAACCTTGGTTTTTGTGATTTTTTATCTTTTATTTTTTAAAATTTTCAAATATTTTTAAATTTTTAGTGATTTTGATTTTGTAATTTTTTTTATTTTCAAAAATAATATGAAGCAATATAAACAAGATCAAGAATATGCACACCAACTCTTTTTGTAATTTTTCAATTAGTCAAAAATATCAGAAAAATCCAAAGAAAATATTTTTGGGTTTTAAAAGTTTTGAAATATTTTTGAGATTTTTTTTGAATTTTCAGATGTTTTTGTATTTTTCTAAAAATCAAACAAGGAGAAAATAAGAAAATGTTCACAGCCTAGAGTAATTTACAATTTAAAAATCTTTTAAATGCCTAAAACACCTGGTAATTATTTTTAAGAAAAACTACACGCAATTATCTACAAACAAAAACTGAAATCATTGTATGAAATTTTTGGATTTTTGTAGAATTTTTTATGATTTTTAGAAGATTTTTGATATTTGGTAATTTTTTGGGCTTTATAAAGAATTAATGCACTAAAATTGGTCAGAAATTAAAGCACACCAAAATACACCTACATTGATTTTTTTGGAATTTTTAAGAAATATTTGAATTTTTATGAATTTTTGAATTTCAGGAAGAGAAAAATGCACTGTTTTTTATTTTTTAATAATAATAAATGATGACCAAATGAAATGAAAATTTTATGCTAAGAATATAATCACATCAGGAGCATAGCACAATTTTCTCGAAATGTTTGGATCAAAATAACCTTTATTTCAATGAAAAGACAATGCAAATTATTGTTCTTCAGTTCAGTGGCCAAAATGTAAATAAGCAAAAGTTTTGGACTGAAATGTAATTTGTTCAAAGTTTTTGCAATAATTAGAACAATAAATAAAATCAAGATGTATTTCACAATTTACCCAGTAAGGAGTGTGACTTGAGTCTGGCAAGGGCTTCTTTGTAGATTTTAGAACTCAGGGGGTTATTTGTGTAATTTGCCAATAAAATAATAAACCCTAAGAGAGGGTTCCGTTCTTTTTCAATCGCAATGGACAAGAGGCAACAAAGGGGGCCGTCGCCTTCTTTTCTTCATCTCAAATGAGCGGCGACGCGGCGGTCGATTGGAGATGAGCGCAGCGCCGCGTAGGGTGTTGTGTTGCTGGACAGCGGGCGCGGGTAGGGCGCGAGCCGCGTGCTGCTGGCACGCGCGCGAACGGAGGCGCGAGGCTGGATCGGCGGGGCGTTGAAGGTTGTGGGCGGTGGTCTGGCTGCGCGCGGTGATGGGCACACGCGGAGGGGCGTCGATTACGGGCGGCTGATCGACGGTGGACGCTGTCGGGGCGCTGAAGGCCGTGCGGCGAGATCCGTTTGAATGCGGGAGCGGTCGCGCGTCGAGGAAGAAGGACGGCGGTGCGGAACCGCGTGCGGGCTGCGCGGTGGATGTCGGTGGAGAAGCCAACGGAGGCGGTGCAGGCATCACGGTGCTGCAGCAGCAGGAGCGGCGCCGCCTCGTGCGGCTGGAAGGCGGAGGGTCAGTGGCGGGGGTGGCGGCCCTGCTGCCGACTTTATTATTATTATTGTTGTTGTTTTTTGTAATTTTTGTTTATAGTGTAAACAGTGAATAGTAAATAAATAAAAAAACTCTTTTTTTGTAAATCCGAAAAAAAATTGAGAAAGGATATAGATTTTTTATTTTTTGTTTTATATTTGTTTTATATTTGTTTATATTTTTTTATGATCCTGCAAAATAAACAGTAGAGGAGGAAAAGAAACAAAAATTTTTTATTTATTTACAAATCGGAAAAATAATGGGGATCCGTAGAAAAATGGAAGAGTCGGATCCGACTCTCCGACCACCGTGCATGGTCGGAGTTGATAGATCGTGGGATATAGAAATTGAAGGCGGAGAGATCGAGAAGATGAGATGAAAATTTGAGTGGTTGTGGAATAAATCGTGGTGGATTTTAAGATATAGAAAAAAATGACGATGGAAAAAATGCAAAAAAAAATAAAACTACAATTGAACTAAGATAAAAATGCGAAGAAAAATGTGGATCTCACCTTAGGAGCGGAAAATAGACCGTGATCGCCTAGACAAGGCCGATTCGCTGTCACCGGGCGGCACGGAGGTTAGGTAGAATTCTCGACAAAATTTCTCTCGGAGATCGGGCTTCTCTCTCTAAAGATTGATCAAGTTGGAATGAGGGAGAAGGAGCCATATAAATAGAAAAGAGATGACATTTGAATTTTTGAATTTTTTGGATAAGAAGATAAGAGAGATAAAAATTGAAATGGATTTTTTTTGAATTTTTTGGTGGAAGAGATAACATGAGATAAAGTAAGAGAGATAAAACTATTTACAAAATTATCTATTTTTTTGCATTTTCGTCACTTTATTTATTTGATTTAAAAAATGTTATTTTTTTATTTTTTTATGAAGATTAGTTAAAAATAGCAACTATATACATATACTATACACATATATGGTATTATATACAAGGGTAAATGTGGAAATTAGCCTTTTTTATTTTAAGAATGTTATTATTTTTTTATTTTTATTTTGTTTTAAATAATTAGTAAAAAATATTTACAAATATATACAAATACAATATGCACAAAATACATGTGAAACTTGCTTAAACCACCCCAGAAAACCGACTTTTCAACCATAACTCCAAAAATTATGAAATCAAGCCATTTTGAAGATAATTTAATTTAGAATTCAATGGAAGTGAATTTGGTTCAATTTGAGATCGTATGGAGCCGGAATTGATCTTTCAATTAGTGCTTAGTGGTTTTTCCAACTGTGGCTACTTTTATTATATACATGATTTAATTGTGCAATCATTTTTATTAATTAGGACACATTTTTAGCTTCAACTTTGATTTTGAAAATTATTTGATTTGGGGTCAACTAAGGCACAAATAAATTAGTGTCAGTTTTATACAAATATACACAAAATAAGTGGGAAACACATTTTTTTGGATTTTCTGGTTGAGGACCCTATCTCCCCCTACTTTATTCTTGGTCGATCAGGTCAAGTCTTGACCTTCTCTCGGGGTTCGGGTCAGCCTGTATACAGTTTTCCTCTTTTTTTATTTTTCCTTTCTTTCTTTATTTATTTTAGGTTAAAATTAGTAAGAAGTGTACAATATTTGCACACAGATGCAAGTTGGTAAGAATATGAAGTTAGTGTTATATGCAGGTGTTTTGTAAGGGATTTTAAGCTAAAATAAATGAATAAAGATGACGAATCGCAGATTCATCACCTTTCACATTGGAATAGACAAACTTATCGAATTCATGAACCTTAAAGCCACATGACAAAATAGTTGTGTCACATTTTTCTTGCTATTGTTTAGGTGCTTGTTTTAATCCATAAAGAGATTTGACAAGCTTGCAAACCTTTCCCTCATTCTCAGGAGCCACAAGTCCACCAGGTTGATCCATATAGATCTCTTCCTCAAGATCATCGTGCAAGAAGGCGGTCTTCACATATATCTGGTGGATAGATAGATCATATACACATGCTAATGCTATGAGCATCCGGATTATGCTCATCCTTGTCACAGGGGAATAGGTATCAAAATAATCGATACCTTCCTTTTACCTAAAGCCCTTAGCAACTAACCTGACTTTATACTTTTCAATTGATCTGTTAGGCCTAAGCTTTCTCTTAAACACCCACTTGCACCCAAAGGTAGAGCACCCTTTGGGTAAATCAACCAACCCTCAAGTTCCATTAGCCATAATGGAATCCATCTCAGATTTGACGGCTTACTTCCATTGTTTTGCTTCAGATGAAGACATGGCTTCCTTGTAACTTGGTGGATCGTCCTCGATCTAGTAGACACTAAAGTCGCTACCCAGATCCTTGGCTATCCGAGGCCATTTACTCCTCCTTGGCTCAACCTCTTCTGAGAGGTAATTGGGTTCAGGTTGAGTCTCGGCACCCACATTCGTTATCCTTTCCACGTGATCTGGAATGGATCATGCTGTGGAGGCACTATCAATGGTCAAATTCTGAGGATTTCAGTCTTCATATGGAAGACATCCTCAAAGAAGGTAGCATCACGAGTTCAACAATAGTGTTGACATCTATGCTTGGTATCTCGGACCGAATTACCAAGAACCTATATGCATAGCTATTTTCCAAGTAAAGAAGATTGTATCAACAGTTTTAGGACCTAGCTTCTTTCTCTTGTGCTCTGGGACTAAAACCTTAGTGAGACAGCTCCATACTTTAAGATATCTTAAGCATGGTTTCCTATTTCTCCTGAATTCAAAAGGACATTTTTTCCATATGTCTTGGAGGAACCCTATTCAGAATATGGCAGGTTGTATTCAAGGTTTCTCCCCACATATAGGTTGGAAGTCCAAAACTCTGTAGGAGAGATTGATCATGTCAGTTAAGATTGTATTTTTCCGTTCTGCTATCCTATTTGATTGCGGGAATATAGGTTCGTAACTTCGTGAACTATGCCAAATGATTTGCATTGTTCATCAAACAAGTTAGAGGTATATTCACCTCCTCTATCTAACCTAAGGCGTTTAAGCAATTTTCCTATTTGTGTCTCAGCCTCATTCTTAAATATAAGAAATTTCTTTAAGGCTTCATCCTTAGTTTTCATTACATATACATGGCAGTATCTACTGCCATCATCTATAAAGGTGATAAAGTATTTCTTATTATCTCAGGTTAACACACCATTAAACTCATAGATATCCGTGTGCATTAAATCCAAGATCTCACTATCTCTAGAGATATATTGAAAAGACTTCCTAGGTGTCTTAGCTTTCACACAAATTTCACATTTTTAAGTTTTATCAATAGTGTATTTAGGGATCGACTCTAAACTTGTCATTCTTTTAATTGAACTTAAGTTTACATATCTCAATCTACCATGGCACAAATCACAAGATTCTAGATTATTCACAAATGAGACACAGAATTAGAACATTTAGAACATAAAATATTCATTGCATTAATGTTTACTGATCCACATCTAATTCTAAATAACAAATCAAAATCTGCCAAATAGCATTTTCCGTAAAAAATGACATGTCTCAGAATGACAACTTTATTACATTTAAAGTTCAATTCACAAACATTTCTAACTAAGATAGAGCTAGATAAAGCATTCTTTTTTATGTCAAGAACATGCAGCTCCTTGTGCAATATCCAGACACGTCTAGAGGAGAATCTCAAGTTGACTTGTCCTGACCCTAGCACCCTGGCTGCAGAATCGTTCCCCATCTTCACAGTCCCACCACTGCAGGTCTGATAAGAACAAAGTTCTATCAGAACAAATATTTACATTGTCTCCCGTATCCACGAGTCACTCACTTGGATCATGAATATGGTATAGTTCAGGTTTTACAAAAATATATCCCTCGCTATCCCCAAAACCCGTAGTAATCATATTCACTTGTGGACTCCCTTCTGCAGCCTTAGGTTGAGCCTTTAAGGACGGATAGTTCTTCTTCCAATGGCCAACCTGATTATAATGCCAGCATGGTTTATTCTTAGTTTTTTTAGATCTTGCCCTTTGGTTTCATTTTATTATTGTTATTACCCTTTCCCTTCTTATACGTGTCCTTCGAGGTCATGAAATTAACCTTAGCCTGAATATCGATAGGAAGCACATGGTTTTGTTCATGTGTTCCTCCTCTATGGCAATTGCCACCATCAAGTCATTCATAGAAAAAATTCCCTTCCTATATTTCAGGGTCCTACCGAAGTCTTCCCAAGACTTAGGGAATTTCTCTATGATGCACACGACCTGAAACTTCTCTGAAAGTTTCATTTCGACATCTTTTAAACCATGGAACATGAGTAAAAACTCGTGTGCCTGTTCAGAAACCGACTTCTCTTCGACCATAGAAAACTTTAAAAATTTGATCACAGAGTATTTCTCAATACCGAGATATTCGATATTATACTTCCGATCCAAATCTTCTCATAGCCCCTTCGCAGTATGCGTGGATGAACAGTATACGTCAAACAACGTGTTGGATAGAGCCAACAGGATACAACCATGACATATATGGTCGTGTTCCTTACACGCAGATTGCGCCTTCTGACTATCGGGTGAGTGATTTTCCTTTTCCACCGTAGGGCAATCAGTTTCAAGTATCGAGATTAGTAATTATGGTGGTTAACCAGATCTTCATGCGTTGTTGCCAACGCTTGAAATTTTTATCATCAAATTTTCCACGCATACCCGTCATATCTACCCTCGATTTAAACATCGTTTCCAACATGATTTTAAAAAAGGGTTCGAATATCCTCTCTAAGATCGTTGAAAACAGGAACGTTACCGTATATAATAAACTATGATTATACGGATCCAAATGGATTAAAAAAAGCATTACAGATTATCAATATTAATATCATGCAGTTCCAATCCATTATATGATTACAGAATGCATGCAGGAACCGATTGAACAAACAGAAACATAAATTAGAGCGAGATCCAGAAAAGGTGCATCAATAAACGAATTCTGGCAAACAAAATATAAGAAAGATTAGATTAGAAATCACCGAAGCGTCCATAAAAAGGACTATCTTTAGAGAGGATATCGCCTCCACAATATAGGTACGTAGGGTACTGCCGATCCGCTTTCAGGATACGACGGCACACGATCTTCGTTTGCGTACACCGACGAGATCGTCTTCGAATTTACCTCAGAGAACTGCAACCGAGAGAAAGAGAGGATGGTTCGTCCGCGAGAGGAAAAATCAGAACGCGAACAGAGACGACGTGAGATTTTCTTGCGAGTGAAGAAAACAACGTAGGGGAAGGGATATATAAAGACGGTCGCGTGCCCAAGCACGGTACCCTTCGATTTCCGAAAACACCCATTAATGGGCACGTCAATTCGGATCCCAAAATTGCGGCCAGAATTGCGGTCATAACGGCGAGTTGAATTCCCATTTCAGTCGACTTACTAAATTAATCATGTGATTAATTTAATCGACTTACCAAATGAAACCCGCAGCAAAAGTTTCAAGATCTGAATTGACTCTCCCGAACCGTAGATGAAGCAAAATGCGCGCGCTCGTGTGGCCCTCCATTCCTCCTCTCTACTATTGCTACAAGAGCTTGGGTGTGAACTTTTTTTAGATAAACGTTTCATAGTCATTCATCATATCCGTGCGATAATAGTTAGAGTTTAGTACAGGCCCTACAGAATAGGGGATTACACGGTGTCCCCATTGCCCAAAATTACAGCCAGTGGATTTTGTCCGAGAATCAAAAGAAATTAAACATCACAACGTTTTAAGTAGAAACAGTCCACCAAAATATTCTTGGATCATTGTCACTATCCAAGCGCATCATTCATGTCGTATGGCACCAGGTCATGGAGATTTCAGACTTCCGCTAGGTACGCTTCGAGGATCGGGTTCCTGGGGTCACCGCTGAGCTTTCCTTAGCTGGATGAATCAAAGTTATGCACAAGCTGCAGAGTGTTAGTTCATAAGACTATCACGTGTTAACAGAAGCACACAGTAATAGTTTTAGTAGAAAGTGAATTGATGCTCTTGTCCCGACACTGTTAGCTTGTTCCATAGATCCCCTTCTCTCGTACCCATCCTAATCTCACAAATGGTGAATGCTTCCAAGACTAATTTTTGTTTGTCTATAGGTATTCCTTCAAAGATGAGTCTACATCGACTCTTCCAAAGTAGCCACCAGATCGTAATTTTAAAGCATAGAAGTCTCCAATCTTTCTCCGTCAAAGCAGTGGTGTGGTTCATATTCAGCATGTTTAGTAGATCCTGGAAGTTTGGTTCTAGACCGCATAACTGAAAGATATCCCTAATTGTTTGGCATTCATCGAAAAGGTGTTTGTAGTTTTCCAGCTCATGATTGCAAAGATAGCACCTGTTCACCCAAGGAATTTTCAAATTTTGGAAATAATCTTGTGTTGTAATTTTATTGTGCGCCAACAACCATATGAAATAGTAAGCTCTTGGTTCCAGTGGCCACTTTCTAAATAATGCATAAACTATGGATCTGCAACCCCCATCTGTAAGTAGATAGTATAATTGTTTTGTTGTTGAGTCCCTTTTGTTGGGTGAGATGGTGGGAAATATTGTTGTATCCGTTTCCTCCATGTGTAGACCCTGGAATATATTGGTCAATGCAGTTTTCAGTCTATCACCCTCAGTTGTCAGGGATAGAGGTAATTGGTTTTGTAATGCTTTAAACCAGTTGAATCTCGCTAGCCACGATTTCAAGCCTCTATGTACCGACATGAAGTGTTTTTTAATATATGGCATCAGGAGTGGATATGATTGTTCAATTGGAGGGGAACCGCATAGTTGGTCTTTACAAAGTGAAGAATGAATACCATCTCCAAGTTTCCTCTTGAGAACAGGTAGAAGCGATGTAAACCCCTTAATATGTGATTTCCATACAAATGAGTGAGTACGCTTAGGGGCAGAAGAAAGTGTGATGGGACCACTGATGAATCCACGATTCATCATCTCAATATATTGATCTTAGCAAAATCCCCAAGTAAAATCCCAGAAAAATGTCCATAAAATCAATAAATTAACAAAATGACTCTTGTAAATAAAACTCACTAATTATTGTATATTAGATTGTACAAAATAAATTACATATAAAAAGCCGCGAAAATAAAGGAGTTTTATACATGTAAATAGCCCAAAACATCATGTATTTTTAATAATTTCATTTCAACTCCTTCTTGGCTAATTCTTTCTCCAACATGTTCATATCAATGTATATAAAAATACAAAAATATAAAACAAAATTTACCTCAAATAAATGCTCCTAGATCCCAAAGGGAAAAGGCCGTAAAGACCAACTTCCAAGCCAAATTCCCGCTTCGTATGAACTCCAAATTCACCAAACTCACTTTTAAAGTTCAAGTTAGAAAATTATCTATCCAACGGAAGTGGTTTCATTAAAATCGGAGCTCATTTGCAAAAGTTAGGTTTTGGGACCTAGATGTACATTGTATATTATGTATATATTCATTCCTTCTTCATTTTTATTTTATCTTTCTTAATTAGTAAAAATACAAAAAAATCATACTTGTGTTATATTTTGATTATACTATTTTATTGTATTTTTTCCGTTGTAAATATCTCTTATTAAAAAGAAAAAAATACATATTAGAAAAGCAAACAAAAAAATGTACATGTTGTATGTATTCGCTTGTAAATTCACCATTTTTCCCTCTTTATTTTTGTTATATTTAAAGTAACATACTTTATATCATTATTTATTTATTTTCTCATTCTCTACAATAACTTCCATTTTCCTCCATTAACCTTCAAGTCTTCTTTCAACCTCCATTCCACTCCATATTCTTCCACCAACCTCCCATTCAACTCCACCAATAATAAAACTTCTCATTCAACACCACCACTTCTCTAACTCCCATTATTCATCTCTTTATAATCATCTCCACATACACATTTTTCCCCATCCGCCATTCTTATAGAAAAAGGAGAGAGCTTGGAGTGTGTTGTTGGTGACAGCGGCGAGACATCTTCCTCAAGCGACGACCTCCTTCAGGCGAGATCCGCGGAGCTCCACTCCGCGTCACGAGTTCCCCATCGAGCTCGCAGCTTCTTCGATTTTCATTTCGCCAATCGGATTGAAGCGATGACAGGAGTCCAACGTAGCTGCTCCGCAAATCCGATGAACTTCAGGTAAGTATTTCTCTTCATTTATCTTGTGATTTTATCTTATCTAATAGTTTTATTTCCTTGTTGTTTCATAATCACATCATTCTCACCATCTCCATTTTACCATCACCAACACCACCTTCCACCTTCGTTCCCTACATCATACCATCATCACCGTCATCTTCTCATCTTCATTTCCTATAAGAAAACAAAAAAATATAAAAAAATTTTAATTAAAAAAAATTAAAACAGCAGTTGTAAAAAAATAAAAAAAATAACCGAGCAGCAGCGGTGGGAGCCCCACCGCCGCCGCCCATCTCCATCCAAGCGCGGGCCGCCGCGCCTCCAGCCTCCACAGCGCGGAGGCGCCGCCCGCCTCTTCTCCGCCTCACGTGCGGCGGAGCTCCGCCCCCGCACAGCCGTGAGCCGCCCGCCTCCTTCCTCCGTCCCTTCGCCAGCCCCCGGACCGCCGTTCGCGCCCTCCCACCCCGCGCGCCACCGCGGCCGACCAGTCGACCAGCTGTCCACACGCCCACCGGCACCGCCGCGCGCCGCCTCGTGGCGCGCCACGCCGCCTCCAGCCCCCATCGGCACCGCCACCCTCATACTCACTTTGGGTTCTCCTCCTGCGCACAAGGAGGAAGAAGAAAGGTGCTTTTACTTTTTTTTAATTGTAACAATTGTATAAAGTTCTTGTATAAGTTTTTATAATTGCAAAGAGGTCCCTATAAATACTTTGTTGTATATGTTGTTTTCTGTGTTGCACAAAGACCCCTGTGTTCATGCATTAATTTGGACCTTATTTTGACATCTTTTTATTTAAAGAAAAATAGAATTGTGTGGAGCAACTTATTCTCTGTCATCTGAGTATTTATTTATTTATTTTGTGGTCTTTGGGTAATTAAATTAAATTACTCAACTGAAATATTGCATATTTTACCTAATCAGTGATATTAAATTTATTTCTCACACACCATTGCTCTAAAAATTCCACAAAAATTAGAAAAGATGCCTTGATATGTGATTAACTTATTATCCAAATTTCATCTAAAACGGAGTTGTCTTGTGCCTAGAATAATTTGTAGAGTGGATATAGTGTTTGATTTTTAATTAAATCCACAAACATCATTTTTTAAAATTTCAAATCTCCTGGACTGCATATGAAAATATCTTTCTGAGATAATTCGCACTCTGCTTAATTTGATAAGGTGGATTTATTAGAAATTATTTACTCACTGTCACTCTGATTTCACTAAAAAATCCATAAAAAATTCATAACTTGTCAAAAAAAATCCAAAAATATTACTGTAGCTTCCTTGCATCATATTTATGTTCCAGTAAATTTTTCATAATTTTTACTTACTGTTTTTGTGATAAATTGCGAAAAAACCCATAAAAAGTGTAAATTTTTAGTTGTTGCATTTTAACCCCTAAAATTCCAAAAA
This sequence comes from Ottelia alismoides, assembly GCA_037367405.1. NCBI lineage: Eukaryota > Viridiplantae > Streptophyta > Magnoliopsida > Alismatales > Hydrocharitaceae > Ottelia > Ottelia alismoides. The sequence continues at coordinate 557,706 of JAZKJV010000335.1, forward strand.
AAGGTACCTTGCATTCATCTTTAGATTAGGACTCTAGGAAAAATATAATTTGGCTGAATTGGATTAATTTGACATTAAAATAATTTGGCTAAGTTGTATGCTTTCTTATTAACTTGATTCAACCCCATCTTGCATTATCATTTCATTCTGCATAAAAAAAATATAAAAAACCGCGTTGGAAATCAAAATCTGTTTTAAAATTAAACCTCAAGTTGTTCCTTTGCCTCCCTGTGTTCGACCCCGGACTTGCCCGGGATATAAATTAAGCCGAGACACTCTTCACGGAGATCTTCTCTCGGTTCTGACCGAATCGCTAAGTACACGTACCACAACGAACACGAATTAAATATCGTATTTAGCGACTCGTCAGATGGCGTCGTTGCCGGGGAGGCAAACGGCTTAGGGATTAGTTTAAAAATTTGGATTTAGATTTCACTTACTCGGGTAGTCTGACCCCCGAGCCACTTTGTAGTTAATCCATTTTCTGTCATTTTTTCTCTTCAATATTTTTGTATATATTTTGTTGTTTATCTCTCTAATATAAATCTCATTTTCCTTGCGAGGGCCCGGTGGACTTGGAGTGCATCGGAGGTCGACGGACGCGACGCGTGCCGACTGCTGAAGAGCTTGGAGAATTTATTTATCTTCGAGAGAATTTTTGTAAATTGTTGTAATTATTTAGGTAGTTGCTCCTTTATAGCGGCTCTTGTTTGAGAGCTCGCGTGTGTAAAAAAGACTTGGACTTCATTTGTGGTGTGTCGAGACCTGTTTCACTCTCCGGTGAGGATGGGGCTCGACTTGAGTGGCGAAACTAAGGATTAGGAGTACGGTAGTTTAGAATCAAATTTGTTTGTGCCCATCGTAAGTTAGGCCACACATATCTTAGAAGATTCACATATCTTATAAGATTCATAATGAGACTCACATAGACACGTACTACTTAGCTCAGATTCAATCAATTCTTCCCCGCTAATAGTATATTGTTTAGGTGCGGTTTTTCTCGATCTGCATGCATTTAGTGTAACATTTATAAATTCTGTTCTGCATAACGCATGAAGAGTGCTGGGATTCACTGTAAGTATACCTTCTTCTGAGCATGCATCATAGTTTCTCATTTGCATTCTGATTTCCGATTCCCCTCTTGTTTTATAACTTAAGGTTAAAAGGAAATTGGGACTGAACGGTAGACGTGCTTGTGTGTTCACATAAATTTCAAGTGATAACCTAACTCTAAAATTGGGACTGAATTGAGCAGGTCGATCTAATTAATTGGAATAAAAAGAACCCTTGTTCTCGGGTGCATAAAGCCCTCATTGTTTGTTTTAATTGCAAGTGAGAGAGAGACGACCCTAGGATAGAGCCAAGTCTGGATTTCTTACTTACTACTGGTTCTTTATTTTCAGGCGATTAGCTACTTTTCAGTGAGGAATACGGGTAGCCGTATTTATACGGTCCGGACTTCCTTAGCAGAGTGGGAGGTTTAGAGGGCGCTTTAGTCCTCAAGGAACGGGCTTCGGCTTGTACTTACTCCTATACTGGCTGAAAGTAGGCCAAACTAGTCGTAAGAACCGGTCAGTCTGTAGGAAAATACGGGCACCTAACAGCTCGTTAATCTTTCCAAGATTGTATTTCTCACCAACTAAAATTGACAAGATAATTCGGCCGAACTCTTACGGCCTTCACGTGTTACGTTGGTGAAATCGAGGGTTTGGATTGCATTTGTATTGTGTGAGTTTACTCCGCACATTTACGTGCACCGTAGAACTAGCACCTCATTGAAATATCGTGTTCTAATCGGTTCTTTTGACATCGAAGATGACTGATTGGGGGGATAATTATTCGGACCTTGCGAATTTCCCGTTGAACCCTCCAAGAAGTATGTCTTCACAGGTCCATGCGCAACATGGACCAACCTGGACTCATGACCCTTTTGAGCCCAGGATCACCCACTCTCGGGATGGTTACTCTCAAACCATTCCCTTTCTCTCTTCCCACCTCACCGAGGAAGACCTTCACCTCGATGAGAATATCTTGATTCATAAATCCTATTCTAATCAAGAACACATTGCTGATTCAGGCCATATAGAAGACACAAGTAAAATGCCTCCAAAGAAGAAAGAAGAGGAAGAAGAGAACAATGAAGACCCAATGAAAATGATACTTGCCAGATTAGCTGCATCTGAGCAGCAACAAGCATTACTGAGAGCTCAGTTAGGACAGCTAAATGTTGGGGTCCAACTACCAATGGATGCGGCATACAACCCCGGACAATATCAAATTCATAACTACTTGATTCCGGCTGAACCCACTGTTGACTTTGAGTTGAAGCCGCACTTTCTGAACCTGCTGCCACATTTTGATGGGAATGCTTCTGAGGAGCCATATGCATTCCTAAGGGACTTTGAGCTCATCTGTGCTAACCTCAAACATAATAATGTTAGCCAGAATTATATTAGGCTCAAAGCCCTTCCATTTGCCTTGGGTGGAAAAGCCGATTACTGGGTGAAGAATCTTGGAATCATCATCACCACTTATGCCCAGTTTAAGGACCTATTCCTAAAGAAGTTCTACCCGTTGAGTAGAACTAACATGATGAGGACGCGAATTACGAGTTTTTCCCAGTTACCCCATGAAGCCTTCTGTGATGCTTGGGAAAGATTCAAGGACATCCTGCAGAAGTGTCCTTGTCATGGATTAGATGACAATATCTTGGTCCAATCCTTCTTCACTGGTCTCAATCCTGAGATGCAGGGTTTAGTGAGCGCTGCCTGTGGAGGCAGCTATACATCACGAGGAGCGGATACCGTCTGGAGGGTATTCGAGCAGATGGCTGAAACTAGCCGCTCACAGATGGCCAGCAGGGCCTATACACCATCCCCCAGTTCACTCTCATTTGGAGGGGGGAAATCAACTGTAGTTGATCTCTCTCAGGACGTGATCCCTAGCATGGGACTTCTTGCTGACAAGCTTACTGTAGTCGAGAGGATCGACAGGAGGATTGATGAGTTAGATCGGAGTGTCTCCAAACTTCCAAAATAGATGGAGGAGTTGACTGAGAAGGTATCTAAGATAAAGATTCATGCCGTGACTGTACCCTCTGCTCCCGTATACCGAGTTCACCATGTTCAGGAGCAGTTGGTGTCAGGGCAACCCCAGCCGTGGGAGCAGGACCAATCCTACACCCACTCTTTCCAGCAGCCACCTCAAGTAGCAGAGACAGTCCAGGAGGAACCTCCATCGGTTTGGGAGGTGAATGGAGTATGGTATACTCAGGACCCTGCCAGGCATGGAAGTACGGGAGACCGACAGTCCTATCAGCGTCCCCCGACCTTTCATAACACTGCATTCACCTCCGCACCACCTCCTTCACAGCAGAGCCCTGGATTCCAGCCACCCCAGCAGCAGAGGCAGCAGTACCAGCAGCATGGCCGACAGGGCCATTACCAGGCGGGCCAGCAGGGTCCGCAACCCCAGCAGCAGCAGCAGAGACAATACTCTGGCCAGCAGGGCCAGTCTTCCCGTTCTTCTTCCCAGTCTTATCCACTTCCTTCTTCGTCTAGTCCCGTGGATATTCAGCAGCAGATACTCGATGAGCTACGTTCCTACAGGAACGAGATTCAAGACTTACGGGTGGATGTCAACCGCCTGTCCAGATGGCGAGACGAGCAGACTGCACCCTCTACCTCTATCCCAGCCCAAGTTCAGGCTAACCCCAATAGCCTGAACAGATCTAGTTCTCAGCAACACTTTGGTCAGGTATACTATTCAGCATCTCCTAGATCTGAACATGAGATTCTTTTGTGTGATGAGGTTAACCACATGTCACTCAGGAGCGGAAGGACCGTGACCGTACCTGACCGGGCGAGGGATACGAGGAGGGGCATCTCTGGAGCTCTACCTGAGGAGTCTTCAGAGGACGAGGAGGAGAGGCATCATATTTCGGAGCCCCATCAGCACCATTCGAGGATTTCTACTCAGGGAGCCGAGAGGAGGAGGAGAGCACGTATGCAACATCGTCAGCATGGATATTCTTCTGAGTCTACGAAGGACCTTGCATCTCCGGTTGTGGCGGATACCACTGTTAGACTTGTGAGCCCTGGGCGAACCATTCTTACAATAAATGTTATTGTAATATTTAAGTTTATCAATAAAAGTTATTGATGTTTCACTCCCTTTCTGAAATTATATGAATGAATGCACTATAAGGTCCCTCTGTACAATTAGGGTTATGTACCATGGCCAGCTTGATGATCATATAGCTGTTGTTTCATTAAATGAATCATAGAGGCTGGTGTTTGGATGAATATCTAAGGAGTTAGATGGAGGACTCATCAAACACCGTCAAATGATTGTCAAGTGGAGATCTCCAGCCTGAGTAGGAGATGGCAATCCTTTCTCACATAGGCTGATATCTGACCGACCTCTTGATGCAGGTCCTCTGCATGGGAATAATGATTCGGAGGTGTCAGATTAGTTAGGTCAATGGGTTGACCTAACGAGATCGAGATAACTTAAGTCCTATGTTGAATGCTGTCACAGCATAGGCACGCATCCTCTGACCGGAGACAGATATATTGCTATATATCTGAGTATGTACATTTGGCAGACCAATAGGTTGATGACCTAACCAAGGTCTATACACCGGCGAGCTGGTGTGCATATAAGGGTATATGAGCAATATGATCTCTCAAAGGGATCATACAGGTTCACTTGTGAACCGGAAGACATGAGCTCACTCATGAGGTATTGGGACCGATCAAATTCCATGCGTGGTCGTCATGCTTTGGAAGCATGACATGAATTTGAAGGTATGATATATGCTTTGGGAAAGCATATGATCGATACCAAATCCCAATGACCAAGATTGAGAAACTTAATGATTAAACCCTGAAGAAGACAGTGTAAAAATGATCTTGATCTTCGGGTTGATCATGGGTCTTCCAGTATGCAGGATGTACAGGTATTGGGAATACCTGAAGGGTGATGTGATCATAAACAATTGTATATCCATGACGCTTCCATTCCGAGGGAGTGATGAAACAGGTCTGGATTTTAGTGACTCCTTTCAGTAGAGAAGCAATCCGATCTTAGTCCAAGTGTTGGACATTGGTCTGAATGGGATTCAGATTCAATGAGAAGATTGGATTTGCGGTCTTGATTTAATCAAGCATCTGTGGGAGGTTCGTTCGATCTGGATTTGAGATAATATCTCAACATCCAAGTCACTATACATGGAATAATACAATCGCCCTGTCCTTATCTCCAAGTATCTGCGGAGAAAGCACATTATTCTTGAAAGGGTTCAAGAATAATTCTTTTGATGAAATATCCAAGCAAGGACTTGATGATTAAATGTGATTTAATTATCAAGCTTAAATATGAATATGATTCATATTGTGAAAATGATTATCTAAGATAATTAAATGAGATTTAATTATCAAGGATTAAGAGAATGTGGATAACACTATCCATGATATATGTGTGTTATAAATATGATTTATAATATACATATATAAGAGAGAGAATTTATGTAAATAGCATTTGTTAATTAATAATGTGGATTGGATTCACATTTGTTAATTAATTGGAAATGCAATTTACTAACTAGTTTGGGTTGTGAATATGATTCACACAATATTCAATGGCAAGATTGAAATATTCACAAATTAATTTGGAATTAATTTGGTGAATATTTATTGTAATTAATTAAGGAATAATGTGATAAATAAAATAGAGAAAAACCACCTCCATGGGTGGCGTCACCCATGAATTGTTCATGGGTGACGCCCCCCCCCCCCCGTTTTAGGAGGTTGGTTAACTCCACTTCATTTATCATATTATCTCTTGATTAATTAATTTTAAATTGATGTTGTTGAACAACAATCCTAGCCATTGATTTATCATGGACCAAGCATAGCCCTTGGATCCATGTGTCCCATGGATTGAGATCCATTGGATCCTAAACTAGTATAAACGGAGGGCTAGGGTAGCCTTTCCAAGGTACATCATCTAGAGTTGTAGAAGACTACTACTCTCTCTCTCTCTCTCTAATTCTCGTGTGGTCTCTCTCTTAATATCCAAGTGGCCGTCCACTTTGCATATTGAAGAGGTGAGCATCTTGCTTCGCCTTCGACGCTTGGATCTTCGTCAAGGATTGCGGGAAGGACGCGACTCATCATCGTGCCCGCAAGCGCATTCTCCGTGGGTCGGACTTAAGATAGGAGGATCTCTACTTTGGGATCTCGCGATCACAACCACGCTTCAAGAGGTATTCCTTGTACTTTGTGGTTTGATGAAACGATCCGAGAAGTGTTCTCGTGATCATGTGGTTTCATCTTTATAATTATTTTTTTTAATTTCCGCTGCATCTAGCATCTAGTACGACTAGTTGCTCCGATCGCATACGATGCGATCAACACGCTTCCGTGATGCGCTTAAGGATTCACAATATCCTTCAAGTGGTATCAGAGCCATAGGTCGAATAAGGTTTTGGATATGATCCATACACCTTAGACGATTTGGTTCATGAAAGGGTTGCGAAATTTTTACTGCATTTCAATTTTCGCACCTCTGTCTAATTGAATTTTTATGTACTGTTTAAAATGTTTAAACACGAAATATTCAATTGGATTTTGTTCCCCATTAAACAAGGAAATCATAGGACTTGAGTTTACTAAATTTGGACTTTATTTGCTCAATATATGGCTTTTTGAATATGACTATATTCACTGTTGCGGGAACTGCGGATTTGAACGTAATTAATGAGATGATTACGGTTTTAATCCGCCTTCAAATGCATGAATTATCACTTGGGTTCTCTAATAAATCAAATAGGCAATCTTTGAAAACTGAGTTTGCATTTTTTGGATTTAAATTGATCAAGATAAGTTAATTTTAGTGATTGGGGGTCACTGCTGGAAATTAACAATTTTTTGATCTTGAACCTTGTGATATGTCATTCAATTATCATGATGAAAATTAATTGTTAATTTTCTGGAATAATTAGTGATAAATATTTGTGAAATATTTAAAGAAATAATTATTTCATTGAATGACACTTGCCTAAACCACAATGATGAGATGTTAGATCTTGATCATTGTTTCGTCAACAAACATTGCTTTCATGAAAACAATAGTTTATCCTACAATAGTTGTAGGACAACTTTTACATGAAAAACCCTTTTGCTTGAATAGGATTGGGGATTTGTCTAGCAAATCTCCTTATAATAAAAAATGTTTTGATTTATATTATATGGTATAATTTTCGGTTGAAAAACCGATGAACATCTCAAAGTACATGATGGTCTATCTGGTATTATCCTTTCCCGAGGCGGATGTGGTGCCTAGTCGGAGAGCATTGGGGTCGCGGGTTGCAACGTATGTGGTCCGTCCCACTCTCGTCGGTACTGGCCATGACAGCGGGTAGGGACTGTATAATACCGGAGACAGACAATATGTATTTTTCTAATTATTAAAATTCGAATAATACGTATTTTGAGAATATACCTACTATTCAAGTAAAAGACATGTTTGTTGATGATTGGATTAATGATTAATTTAATGTGATTAAATTAATTATATCCAATAAACACTCTATTTTGAATAGATGTGTATTTCCCTTGGAAGAATTAATTATGTGAATATGATTCACGATAATTAATTATAAAATTTGAATATGAGGTGGAGGATCACATAAGTGACATCCATGGTCTCCCGTCAAGGCAAAGGATTTCGTCGCCAGTTGTTGTGTATAGGAGACGCCTGTCCGAAGTGACAGATCCTGTGCATGATTTAATTGGATCGGGTTCTTTGCTTCTCGAAAGAGTAAGGCCGTATACGTAGTGACCCCAATATCGGGTCCTCATATTATTGGGGCGATATTGGATTGCGTATAGCGAGTATTAAGCCTGTTGACGGTTGGTTCAATTAACAACGGGTCAACATCATCTTAGGGGTGGTGGGCCCGGGTGTTAAAGACCGAATTGGGAAATGCAAGTTGGACTTGCAAGGCGGAATGTGTTCCCGCTTCTCTTATTCGAGTCACAGGTTCTCATATTATTGGGATGTGATAAGGATAGAGAGGAGATCCCAGATCTTGCTTGAGATATAGCGGTAAGTATATCTCTTACTTTGAAAGAAAAATAAGGGAATAATCTTTCAAAGTTGACCTAGCAAGACAAATTTGATTTAAAATGCCTTAATCAAATTATTCTTAAAATGAATATATAATTATTCTAATATAGTGCATTCTTAATTTCAGAAAATGAAGTCCATGAACCCACTTAGCAGGCTTCTAGAGGTCAACCAGTTGACCGGACCAAATTATTCGGATTGGATCCGAAATTTGGATCTTGTTCTCTCTGCAGAGCGCATCTCCTACGTGCTTAGCAAGGACAAGATAGCAAACCCTGTGACTGATGAAGATAAATCATATAATGATAAATATGATGAAGACCATAATCTGGCAAGGTGTTACATCCTTGGATCATTGTCCAATGTGCTTCAGAAGCAACATGTGGAAATGAACAATTGCCAAGAGATTATGCTGAATCTGAAAGAAATGTTTGGTGACATAAACCGCACACAGCGTTATAATGTGATGAAAGAGCTTATTCGCTGCAAGATGCAGGAAGGGACCTCTGTCAGAGAACATGTACTCAAAATGTTTGGGTACCTCTCTGAGCTGGAAACCCTGGGAGCCTACTTGGATTCTGAAATGCAAGCTGATTTCATTCTCCTGTCGCTCCCTAAGTCTTTCAACAACTTTGTTGTGTCTTACCACATGAACAAAGGTGACTTCACAAACGCTGGGCTGTTAGCTGCATTGAAGTCTGCAGAAGACGTCATGAAAAAGGACGGCCCCTCTGCTAGTGCAATGGTTGCACAGGTAAGAGGAAAGCACGGGCGGAAGCAAGGTTCTCAGAAGGGCCCAGCCTCGAAGAGAAAGAAGAAGAATCAAGGAGTTGGTTCATCTTCTAGTGCTTCCACACTGATGACATCGAAAAAGACCGATGTCTGTCACCACTGCAAGAAGCCGGGGCACTGGCGGCGTAACTGCCCAGACTACCTGAAGTCCACTGACAAAGGTAAAGCCCCAGCAGGTATGAAATCTACTTTCATCATTGAAACTAGCTTTCTCGTTGGACGAGAAGGAAGTTGGGTTATAGATTCTGGTGCTTCTGTTCATGTATGCAATTCGTTGCATTTGTTTCAGGAAACTAGGAATCTGGAGCATGGGGAGATAGTTATCCAGATGGGATCTGATGCAAGTGCTGCAGCAGTCGCCATCGGGACATGCAGACTGTCGTTATCTAGTGGTCGAGTCCTAGTACTTAAAGAGTGTCTTTATGTACCTGAGGTCAGGAGGAACTTGATATCTGTGTCTAAGCTTGTTAGATATGGGTACTCCTTCCTGTTCTGTAATAAATTAGTCATTAATCAATATGATAAATTTGTTGCGGAAGGTGTTCTGACTTCTGGTGGACTCTATGAATTGTGCATTAATGAATGTGTCATAAATGTCACTACCACTAATAATAAAAACCCCAAGAGATCCAGGGAGAATGGAAATCATTCGAATATGATTTGGCATCAAAGGCTCGGTCATTTATCTGTTGATAGGATCAATAGATTGATAAAGGATGGACCTTTAGATTTTCTACAGGTTCAAACTTTACCTACCTGTGAACATTGTATTCGAGGTAAAATGACCAGGATGCCTTTCCGTAACAAGGTTACGAGATGCGAGGGTATTCTCGACCTAATACATACTGATGTATGTGGTCCCTTCAATACCGCGACTAGAAATGGATATCGATATTATTTGACGTTTATCGATGACCATTCGCGATATGGGTTTATCTTCCTGCTACATCATAAATCTGAAACCTTTGAAAAGTTCAAAGAGTTTAAGGCTTTGGTTGAGAACCAAGCAAACAGGAAGATTAAACGGATTCGATCTGACCGAGGTGGTGAGTACCTCTCAGATGAATTCAAGGAATACCTTAAAGAGAGTGGAATTGTCTCCAATCTCACTCCTCCTGGAACTCCCCAACTTAATGGTGTTGCTGAAAGACGCAACAGGACCATCATGGACATGGTCCGTTCAATGATGAGTAAAGCACATTTACCTCTTAGTTTCTGGGGATATGCAGTAGAGACTGCAATATATATCCTAAACAAGATTCCTAGCAAGTCTATACCAAAGACTCCTCATGAGCTCTGGTATGGAACCAAACCTAGTGTCAATCACTTGAGGGTTTGGGGATGCTTGGTTCATGCGAAGAACGTGGACGCAAGTAAGCTAGAATCTCGCACTCGTGAGTGCTACTTCATTGGGTATGTTAAAGATGGTATTGGATACCAGCTTTATGACCCTGAGACCCAAAAGGTTTTTGTCTCTAGGGATGTGAAATTTCTGGAGGATGATTTCCTTAAAGGTCAAGACAAGAATGAAGTAGAGGAACTCATTGATACCCCTGAGGATTCTGAGATTCCTGAACCAGAAACTGAAGAGATAAATGAAGATGAAACACCCATACCTCTTCGAAGGAGTTCGAGGGTGGTTGCACCACCTGAAAGGTATGGATTCCATGTGTCAGGTGAGACTGACAATGATCCTTCTTCATATGATGAAGCACTTGCGGATCATGACATGGATAGATGGATGCTAGCAATGAAGTCAGAGATTGACTCCATGCATAAGAATGGTGTATGGACCCTAGAGGATCCACCTAAAGGGGTAAAACCCATTGGGTGTAAATGGATCTTCAAGAGAAAGAGGGGACATGATGGGAAAGTAGAGACTTTCAAGGCACGGCTCGTAGCCAAGGGCTACACACAGAGAGAAGGCATCGACTACGATGAGACATTCTCTCCTGTGGCCATGCTTAAGTCCATCAGGACACTGCTGGCTATAGCTGCATCTCTTGACTACGACATCTGGCAGATGGACGTCAAGACGACTTTCCTCAATGGATACCTCGAGGAGGATATCTATATGGAGCAGCCCCAGGGATTCATAGCTGAGGATGGTAAAGTATGCAAGCTGAAGAAATCCATCTATGGGCTCAAACAAGCTTCTCGTAGCTGGAACATCAGATTTGACGAAACAAAGAGTTATGATTTTGTGCAAAACCCTGATGAACCTTGTGTGTACAAGAAGCTTAGTGGGAGCGCCATTGTGTTCATCGTGCTTTATGTAGATGATATCCTTATCATTGGGAATGATACAGGAATGATGACCAGTGTGAAGATTTGGCTATCCCATACCTTCGAGATGAAAGATCTTGGAGAAGCCTCTTACATCTTAGGCCTGAAGTTGTTCAGAAATCGAGAAAAGAGAATATTGGGATTATCACAACATGGATACATCAAGAAGATTCTTGAACGATTCCGCATGGATGGGTCGAAGAAAGTATTCCTCCCCTTAGGACATGGTATCCATCTGTCCAAAGGGATGGCTCCTCAAAGTGTTGAGGAAAAGAAGGCCATGGCTGGATGCCCTTATGCATCAGCCGTAGGAAGCTTGATGTATGCCATGATGTGTACTAGGCCAGACATCTGCCATGCAGTGGGAGTGGTAAGTCGTTACCAATCCTGCTATGGAGAGAAACACTGGAATGCAGTAAAGAACATATTCAAATATCTAAGACGGACGCAAGATTACATCTTGGTCTATGGGGATGGTGATCTCCAAGTCTTGGGATATACAGATTCAGACTTCCAGTCAGATATTGATGATCGAAAGTCGACATCAGGGTTTGTATTCCTGTTGAACGGTGGTGCTGTGAGCTGGAGAAGCAAGAAGCAGGACACTACGGCGGATTCAACAACAGAAGCCGAATACATTGCCGCATCGGATGCTGCAAAGGAGGCGGTGTGGTTGCGCAAGTTGATCTTGGAGCTTGGCGTAGTTTCCTCTGATACTCCCGTCCCGTTACTCTGCGATAACACTGGAGCCATTGCCCAAGCAAAGGAGCCCAGGTGCCATCAGAAGAGCAAGCACGTGGAAAGGAAATACCACATCATTCGGGAGATTCAAAAGCGTGGTGATATCATCATCACCAAGGTGGCCTCTGCCGACAACATTGCTTATCCTCTTACCAAACCTCTGACACAGAAGGTTTTTGACCAGCATGTAATGAGTATGGGTTTACGGATTGTACCTGAATGGTTCTGAGGGCTAGTGGGAGATTGTTAGACTTGTGAGCCCTGGGCGAACCATTCTTACAATAAATGTTATTGTAATATTTAAGTTTATCAATAAAAGTTATTGATGTTTCACTCCCTTTCTGAAATTATATGAATGAATGCACTATAAGGTCCCTCTGTACAATTAGGGTTATGTACCATGGCCAGCTTGATGATCATATAGCTGTTGTTTCATTAAATGAATCATAGAGGCTGGTGTTTGGATGAATATCTAAGGAGTTAGATGGAGGACTCATCAAACACCGTCAAATGATTGTCAAGTGGAGATCTCCAGCCTGAGTAGAAGATGGCAATCCTTTCTCACATAGGTTGATATCTGACCGACCTCTTGATGCAGGTCCTCTGCATGGGAATAATGATTCGGAGGTGTCAGATTAGTTAGGTCAATGGGTTGACCTAACGAGATCGAGATAACTTAAGTCCTATGTTGAATGCTGTCACAGCATAGGCATGCACCCTCTGACCGGAGACAGATATATTGCTATATATCTGAGTATGTACATTTGGCAGACCAATAGGTTGATGACCTAACCAAGGTCTATACATCGGCGAGCTGGTGTGCATATAAGGGTATATGAGCAATATGATCTCTCAAAGGGATCATACAGGTTCACTTGTGAACCGGAAGACATGAGCTCACTCATGAGGTATTGGGACCGATCAAATTCCATGCATGGTCGTCATGCTTTGGAAGCATGACATGAATTTGAAGGTATGATATATGCTTTGGGAAAGCATATGATCGATACCAAATCCCAATGACCAAGATTGAGAAACTTAATGATTAAACCCTGAAGAAGACAGTGTAAAAATGATCTTGATCTTCGGGTTGATCATGGGTCTTCCAGTATGCAGGATGTACAGGTATTGGGAATACCTGAAGGGTGATGTGATCATAAACGATTGTATATCCATGACGCTTCCATTCCGAGGGAGTGATGAAACAGGTCTGGATTTTAGTGACTCCTTTCAGTAGAGAAGCAATCCGATCTTAGTCCAAGTGTTGGACATTGGTCTGAATGGGATTCAGATTCAAAGAGAAGATTGGATTTGCGGTCTTGATTTAATCAAGCATCTGTGGGAGCTTCGTTCGATCTGGATTTGAGATAATATCTCAACATCCAAGTCACTATACATGGAATAATACAATCGCCCTGTCCTTATCTCCAAGTATCTGCGGAGAAAGCACATTATTCTTGAAAGGGTTCAAGAATAATTCTTTTGATGAAATATCCAAGCAAGGACTTGATGAATAAATGTGATTTAATTATCAAGCTTAAATATGAATATGATTCATATTGTGAAAATGATTATCTAAGATAATTAAATGAGATTTAATTATCAAGGATTAAGAGAATGTGGATTAACACTATACATGATATATGTGTGTTATAAATATGATTTATAATATACATATATAAGAGAGAGAATTTATGTAAATAGCATTTGTTAATTAATAATGTGGATTGGATTCACATTTGTTAATTAATTGGAAATGCAATTTACTAACTAGTTTGGGTTGTGAATATGATTCACACAATATTCAATGGCAAGATTGAAATATTCACAAATTAATTTGGAATTAATTTGGTGAATATTTATTGTAATTAATTAAAGAATAATGTGATAAATAAAATAGAGAAAAACCACCTCCATGGGTGGCGTCACCCATGAATTGTTCATGGGTGACGCCCCCCCCCCTTTTTAGGAGGTTGGTTAACTCCACTTCATTTATCATATTATCTCTTGATTAATTAATTTTAAATTGATGTTGTTGAACAACAATCCTAGTCATTGATTTATCATGGACCAAGCATAGCCCTTGGATCCATGTGTCCCATGGATTGAGATCCATTGGATCCTAAACTAGTATAAAAGGAGGGCTAGGGTAGCCTTTCCAAGGTACATCATCTAGAGTTGTAGAAGACTACTACTCTCTCTCTCTCTAATTCTCGTGTGGTCTCTCTCTTAATATCCAAGTGGCCGTCCACTTTGCATATTGAAGAGGAGAGCATCTTGCTTCGCCTTCGACGCTTGGATCTTCGTCAATGATTGCGGGAAGGACGCGACTCATCATCGTGCCTGCAAGCGCATTCTCCGTGGGTCGGACTTAAGATAGGAGGATCTCTACTTTGGGATCTCGCGATCACAACCACGCTTCAAGAGGTATTCCTTGTACTTTGTGGTTTGATGAAACGATCCGAGAAGTGTTCTCGTGATCATGTGGTTTCATCTTTATAATTAATTTTTTAATTTCCGCTGCATCTAGCATCTAGTACGACTAGTTGCTCCGATCGCATACGATGCGATCAACACGCTTCCGTGATGCGCTTAAGGATTCACAATATCCTTCAACCACTCCAGCTTCTATTCCACAACCTGTAGTAGATAGTTTAGATTTTGAGTCCATGTTGCATCAAAAAGATTCTTGTATGAAGAACTCTGTTTCCGTTAATGCAAAGAATGATCTTTCAGTTCATGATTCAGATTCTTCATCCTCTGTTTCCCTAGCTTCAATCCCTTTCCCCCGTGCTCTTACGGCAGGAAAGCGCATCAAAAAGATTCAGAAAGATGACCCCGATATGGCACGGTTTTGTAAAGAAAATATCACAGTTAAGGTGCCATTTGATGAATATGTGGCTAACCATCCTGCCTTCCAAAAATACCTTAAGGTGAGATGCACACCTAGAAGGGTTAGCAGGAAGAAAGATAACCGAAATATAAAGTCACATGTCTTATCAGTAGCCACAACCTATTGTCTCAAGAATCAGACTCTGCCAAAGAAAAAGAGAGACATGGGTGCTCATTATGTGGAGAGTCGTATTGACGACATTGCGTTTGCACGTACACTCTTAGATAACGGTTCTTCAATCAACTTACTTCCCTTAGCATTATATCAGAAATTGGAGTTGGGACCACTTCGCAAATCTAGAGCCTTACTCCAATTCGTTGATCGATCAGTGAAGAGACCTAAGGGAGAAGTGAAGAACGTAGTTATCTCGATTGAGGGGCAGAACTATCAGGTTGACTTCACAGACTTGGACATGGAGAACCCCAATCATTGGAGAGAATCTCAGATCATTCTCGGACGACCCTTCTTTAGGACCGCAGGCGCAGCTTTCGATTATGGTACGGGAATGATGAAGTTCTGTTCTCCAGGCGAAGAGGTGAACCTTGAGATGAAGCAAACCAAGTGTCAGTGGCCCGATTCAGAGAGTAGCACAGAGTACTCATCTTCAGAGGCAGATTGCAGTTTGATTAGCACAGTTGGGATTTGGGGACTGATTCCTTCAGGACAGAGCGAGACCCTTTCATCTGGAGAGGATATGGTGCATGATGCAGTTTGCCAGGTGTTGTCTGATCTTGCTAGAGATGCATCAACCTAATCTCATGATGACTTAGAGATCCATTCGGATCTGTCAGTTCCATCCTCTTCGGAACAATCATGGGACATAGATGACGAGTCGGACGTGGCTTTTGCCGATTGTTTGGATACTTTTGACGATCCGACTCCCGATACTTCTGATTTGGTGGCGAGTACTACTCAGCTTAGCCCACCTTCATGCAACACGGAACCAGATTCAGATTCAGTTCAGTCAGATCTGCTTGATGATACCACATTGCCAGAACTGAAATCACTACCTCCTACACTTAAGTATGCCTTTCTTGCGGGACCCAAAGAGAGATATCCTGTCATCATTAGCTCAGACTTGACTTTAGAACAGGAGTCTAGGTTGTTAGAAGTCTTAGAGAGGAATCGCAAAGCGATAGGCTGGACAGTGTCGGATCTCGTGGGCATCAACCCCGCTCTCTGCTCGCACCACATTTTTACTGAGGATAATGTGAGACCTTCCCGTGAGTTCCAAAGGAGACTTAACCCCAATCTACGGGAAGTAGTGAAGAAAGAAATTGAGAAATGGTGCAAAGCAGGGTTTATATACCCTATTTCTGACTCCAAGTGGGTGTCCCCGCTTCATGTAGTCCTGAAGAAGTCAGGAATTCAGATGGTCACCAACGAGGAGGGGGTAGAGATCGCGATACGAGTACCTACGTCGTGGCGTGTCTGTGTTGACTACAGGCGCCTGAATACCGCGACCAAGAAAGATCACTTTCCCTTGCCTTTTATTGATCAGATCTTGGAGAGACTTGCAGGGAAAGAGTTCTTCTGTTTTCTTGACGGGTACTCAGGCTACAACCAGGTGGCCATTGCCCCTGAGGACCAGGAAAAGACCACATTCACATGTCCATTCGGCACTTATGCTTTCAGGCGCATGCCATTCGGGCTCTGCAATGCCCCGGGCACATTTCAGCGGTGCATGATAGCCATATTTGCCGAGATGGTAGGAGATTTCCTGGAAGTATTCATGGATGACTTCTCGGTCCATGGTGATTCTTTTGATACATGTTTAGCGCACTTGGACCGAGTCCTCACGAGGTGTAGAGAGGTGAATCTGGTACTCTCCTGGGAGAAGAGTCACTTTATGGTGACGGAGGGTATCGTGTTGGGGCATGTCATCTCCAAAAGAGGAATGGAGGTTGACCCTGCCAAGGTGGAGGTGATCAAGAAACTCGATCCACCTACCAACGTGAAGTCAGTGCGGTCATTCTTAGGGCATGTTGGATTCTATAGGAGATTCATTCAGGATTTTTCAAAGATCGCCCGCCCACTGACTGAGCTCTTAGGGAAAGACATAGAGTTCGTTGTAGATCACAGGTGTCTGGAGGCCTTTGAGCTCTTGAAAAAGAAGATTTGTGCCTCGCCTATCCTACAAGCTCCTGACTGGTCTCTCCCCTTTGAGATCATGACCGACGCTTCAGATTTTGCTATAGGAGCTGTGTTAGGACAACAACGAGAGGGGATTCCGTTTGCGATTCACTATGCGAGCAAAGTTTTAGATCATACACAGAAAAATTATACAGTGACTGAAAAGGAAATGCTCGCGGTAGTATGGGCCCTCGAGAAGTTCAGATCATATATTTTGGGCTCTAAGGTGACAATTTACACTGATCACACAGCCATTCGATATTTAATGGAAAAGAAGGACGCGAAGGCGCGTCTTCTTAGGTGGATTTTACTCCTCCAGGAATTTGATTTGGAGATAAAGGATAAACCTGGAGTGAAGAATGTTGTGGCTGATCACCTTTCTCGGATTGAACTTAAGGATTCTCCTGATTTTGAGCGGATTAGAGAGACCTTCCCAGATGAGTCAATTTGTGTTATTGACTCAATCCCGTGGTATGCCAACATGGTAAACTATCTTGTCTCCTAGCAGGTTCCCCATGGTTGGACTAGGAGCAGTATTGACCGACTGAAGTCGGATTCGAGGAGATACCACTGGGACGATCCTTTCCTTTTCTTCGAAGGACCGGATTGTGTTTGGAGAAGGTGTATTCCTCAGGAGGAATACCAGAGTGTCCTCACATATTGTCATTCACTTGAGGCTGGAGGACACCATTCGGGAAAGAGAACCGCTCACAAAGTACTTCAATGTGGATTGTATTGGCCGACCTTGTTTAGAGATGCTATTAATTTTGTACGGTCGTGCCCGATTTGTCAAAGGATGGGAGGGATAGTTGGACAGAGAGATGAGATGCCCATGCAACCGATGATTATTTGTGATGTTTTTGATGCATGGGGCATAGATTTTATGGGTCCCTTTCCCAACGGTCAAGGACATGAGTACATATTGTTGGCGGTTGACTATTTATCCAGGTGGGTGGAGGCTATCCCAACCCGAACCGCAGACAGTAAGACTGTCTGTAAGTTTGTGAGAAATCATATTATTGCTAGGTTCGGGGTGCCAAAAGTTTTGATATCTGATGGGGGTAGCCATTTTGTGAATCGAGATATGAGATCTTTAGCTAAGGACTATGGATTTGAGCATAGAGTTACTAGTCCTTACCACCCACAGTCTAACGGCATGGCAGAGGTTTCAAACAGAGAGGTGAAGAGTATTTTGCAGAAATTGGTTCGTTCCGATAGGAAGAACTGGTCTCAGCTCTTAGACCAAGTTCTATGGGCCTATAGGACAGCCTACAAGACACCATTGGGTACTTCACCATTTAGAATGATCTATGGCAAGCCATGCCATTTGCCCGCAGAGTTGATTCATAAATCCGAATGGCAATTAAGAAGATTAACTGGAGTTGTCACCTAGGGAAGCTTTGTCGAGACTTGAACTTGAACGAGCTCGTGGAAATCCGAAACAGGGCATATGACAACAGTTTGATTTATAAGGACAAAGTAAAGAGATGGCACGATCAACACATTAGGTGCAAAGACTTTGTCCCTGGACAAAAGGTATGGTTGTTCAATGCCAGGTTGAAGATGTTCCATGGGAAGCTCAAATCTAAATGGACGGGTCCCTTTGTTGTTAAGAAAGTGCACGAGAATGGAAGTGTAGAGATAGCTGATCTCACAGATGGTGCACAGTCTCATGTGGTAAATGGACAACTGTTGAAGCATTTTGTGGATTCAAAAGAGCAGTTAGTCCAAGTCGAGGTCATCAACTTCATGCAGAGCGAGCACAGAGCAGATACATCATATTACTCATCATGAAGATGCAGCATCAAGATTCAACATCTTAGAAGATTCATTCCTCTTGTACATTCGCCCTTCTTTGTATATTCTCCAGATCACATCGGTTCTTACACTTATTCTTGTCCTATACTTAGGCTTACCAAGAGCCTAAGTATATGGGGAGCCGATGCTCTCCATATGTATACTCATCCATTTCTCTTCTTGACCTCGTCCGCCCCATTTTTGCTCTTCTTCTACACTTAGGCTGTCCAGAGCCTAAGTATAGGGGGGCGGATCGACTTCTATTCTGTTTATTATTTTAGCCATCCTACGCTTAGCACGAGCTATGTCTTTTTCTCGCTTCTTGTGCCATGAGGACATAGCACATGCTAAGTATAGGGGGGCGTGTATATATTACATATATACTTTACCCATAGCTCGTACTTTCACGTATTTTTGTATATATTATACAATAATTATGGGGTGGGGAAAAAAACTTTTTTCTAAAAAAAAGTCTTTTCTTATTTACCTATCTTTTTCAAAACAAAAAAAACTTGAAAAAAAAGAAAAAAATGATAAAAAGAAAAAAAAGATTTCTTTGCCTTTGTCTAGGAAAAAAATTCTTTGCCTTTGTTTGAAAAAAAACTTTTTCTAAAACTTAAAAAAAATCATAAAAAATATTAAAAAAACTAACTAATAAGTTGGTTTAACCCCTGACACATTCACTTTCACACAAGACTAGTGATGTTCAAGAACACTTGGTTTATGGGCTCTCGAGATTTTGAGTTAACCAGCCTTAGTCGTTAGGGTCTTTGACTTAATTATTCACATTTCCCTCATTTGAAAGATTTGTGTGCTATATTGCATGCTTAGTCTCTACCTTAAGAATATGATCAGCACCTCACATACACGACTGCAGTTATGATGAGATGAGTTGAAATTTCACTTGAGGATCTGGGATGAGGGATTTGAGTTTGGACTTGATTTAATGATGCTCGAGGATGGGATAAAATCAATGAAGGCTTCATGAAACCTGAGTGTCAGCATCTTTAGCTAGTATGAGAACATGGTTCTTGTACTATCTCTTGACATCTACCTATGTGCCAGGGTGTGATAAAATAAAAATGTTGATCAGTGTACGCTAACTCTTTGTAAAAGCAGTGGAGCTAGCCAAAAATACTACAAATCAATGAAATTCAAAGAAAATCTCTCATTCCACAAAGTCAAATATCAAAGAGCTTCCACCAAAGGCGAGCGCTCCCAACCATTTCAAAGTGTCCACTTGGACAACCGCTATTAGGACCAGGAGTCGGGCTTGCACCAAAAAAGGGCTCTGCATCGTAAATGCTACAAGTCTGGGTGTAGAAGGTATAATAGATACTCAAAAAAGACACACCCCGGTGTACTCCCAGGAAAACAAGTGCAGACGACTCCAACTTCTCTTGACGGACGCACTGATCAACACCAAAAATATGGTTGAGTAATAAGGCACTCGAGAGGATCCTTATTCCAATGAGAGGGAGAGAAGAAATGACACAATCCTATACCCTCCATCAACTGGCCTTCCATCTACACTTTTAAGTCTGACAACTAAAGAGACGGTGGATTGAATGCAAGAAATGGTTTATTCCCTAGTGTTGAGGATCGGGTCCTTAGGAGAGTCTCTTGGACTGGAACCTTGGGTGACGTTGTGACTCTACTCTTGTAGCTGCGGTCAACACTTAAAGTCATATCCCTACTATATATGTATACAAAGAGAGTCTGATGATTAGGGAAATTGGATACCTTTTGACTAGAGCTTGGTTCAGCTTAGAATTTTAGGATTTCTAAAACCGAGAGTTCTGGAATAGATCAAGTCTTGTTTTCACATGCACAGTCAGGGGTTAACCCAACTTATTCATTCTTTATTTGCTCGAGGACTAGCAAAGTTTAAGTATAGGGGGGTGATGAATCCATGATTCATCATCTCAATATATTGATCTTAGCAAAATCCCCGAGTAAAATCCCAGAAAAATGTCCATAAAATCAATAAATTAACAAAATGACTCTTGTAAATAAAACTCACTAATTATTGTATATTAGATTGTACAAAATAAATTACATATAAAAAGCCGCGAAAATAAAGGAGTTTTATACATGTAAATAGCCCAAAACTTCATGTATTTTTAATAATTTTATTTCAACTCCTTTTTGGCTAATTCTTTCTCCAACATGTTCATATCAATGTATATAAAAATACAAAAATATAAAACAAAATTTACCTCAAACAAATGCTCTTAGATCCCAAAGGGAAAAAGCCGTAAAGACCAACTTCCAAGCCAAATTCCCGCTCCGTATGAACTCCAAATTCACCAAACTCACTTTTAAAGTTCAAGTTAGAAAATTATCTATCCAACGGAAGTGGTTTCATTAAAATCGGAGCTCATTTGCAAAAGTTGGGTTTTGGGACCTAGATGTACATTGTATATTATGTATATATTCATTCCTTCTTCATTTTTATTTTATCTTTCTTAATTAGTAAAAATACAAAAAAAAATCATACTTGTGTTATATTTTGATTATACTATTTTATTGTATTTTTTCCGTTGTAAATATCTCTTATTAAAAAGAAAAAAAATACATATTAGAAAAGCAAACAAAAAAATGTACATGTTGTATGTATTCACTTGTAAATTCACCATTTTTTTCCCTCTTTATTTTTGTTGTATTTAAACTAGCATACTTTATATCATTATTTATTTATTTTCTCATTCTCTACAATAACTTCCATTTTCCTCCATTAACCTCTAAGTCTTCTTTCAACCTCCATTCCACTCCATATTCTTCCACCAACCTCCCATTCAACTCCACCAATAATAAAACTTCTCATTCAACACCACCACTTCTCTAACTCCCATTATTCATCTCTTTATAATCATCTCCACATACACATTTTTCCCCATCTGCCATTCTTATAGAAAAAGGAGAGAGCTTGGAGTGTGTTGTTGGTGACAGCGGCGAGACATCTTCCTCAAGCGATGACCTCCTTCAGGCGAGATCCGCGGAGCTCCGCTCCGCGTCACGAGTTCCCCATCGAGCTCGCAGCTTCTTCGATTTTCATTTCACCAATCGGATTGAAGCGATGACAGGAGTCCAGCGTAGCCGCTCCGCAAATCCGGCGAACTTCAGGTAAGTATTTCTCTTCATTTATCTTGTGGTTTTACCTTATCTAATAGTTTTATTTCCTTGTTGTTTCATAATCACATCATTTTCACCATCTCCATTTTACCATCACCAACACCACCTTCCACCTTCGTTCCCTACATCATACCATCATCACCGTCATCTTCTCATCTTCATTTCCTACAAAAAACAAAAAAAAATATAAAAAATTTTAATTAAAAAAATTAAAACAGCAGTTGTAAAAAAAATAAAAAAAACAAAAAAATAACCGAGCAGCAGCGGTGGGAGCCCCACCGCCGCCGCCCATCTCCATCCAAGCGCGGGCCGCCGCGCCTCCAGCCTCCACAGCGCGAAGGCGCCGCCCGCCTCTTCTCCGCCTCACGTGCGGTGGAGCTCCGCCCCCGCACAACCGTGAGCCGCCCGCCTCCTTCCTCCGTCCCTTCGCCAGCCCCCGGCCCGCCGTTCGCGCCCTCCCACACCACGCGCCACCGCGGCCGACCAGCCGACCAGCCGTCCACACGCCCACCGGCACCGCCGCGTGCCACCTCGTTGCGCGCCGCGCCGCCTCCAGCCCCCATCGGCACCGTCGCCCTCATCCTCACTTTGGGTTCTCCTCCTGCGCACAAGGAGGAAGAAGAAAGGTGATTTTACTTTTTTTTTAATTGTAACAATTGTATAAAGTTCTTGTATAAGTTTTTATAATTGCAAAGAGTTCCCTATACATACTTTGTTGTATATGTTGTTTTCTGTGTTGCACAAAGACCCCTGTATTCATGCATTAATTTGGACCTTATTTTGACATCTTTTTATTTAAAGAAAAATAGAATTGTGCGGAGCAACTTATTCTCTGTCATCTGAATATTTATTTATTTATTTTGTGGTCTTTGGATAATTAAATTAAATTATTCAACTGAAATATTGCATATTTTACCCAATTAGTGGTATTAAATTTATATCTCACACACCATTGTTCTAAAAATTCCACAAAAATTAGAAAAGATGCCTTGATATGTGATGAACTTACTATCCAAATTTCATCTAAAATGGAGTTGTCTTGTGCCTGGAATAATTTGTAGAGTAGATATAGTGTTTGATTTTTAATTAAATCCACAAACATCACTTTTGTAAAATTTCAAATCTCCTGGACTGCATATGAAAATATCTTTCTGAGATAATTCGCACTCTGCTTAATTTGATAATGTGGATTTATTAGAAATTATTTACTCACTGTCACTCTGATTTCACTAAAAAATCCATAAAAAATTCATAACTTGTCAAAAAAAATCCAAAAATATTGCGGGTAGCTTCCTTGCATCATATTTATGTTCCCGTAAATTTTTCATGATTTTTACTTACTGTTTTTGTGATAAATTACGAAAAAACCCATAAAAAGTGTACATTTTTAGTTGTTGCATTTTAACCCCTAAATTTCCAAAAAAGTACCTTGCATTCATCTCTGGATTAGGAATCTAGGAAAAATATAATTTGGCTCAATTGGATTAATTTGACATTAAAATTAATTTGGCTAAGTTGTATGCTTTCTTATTAACTAGATTCAACCCCATCTTGCATTATCATTTCATTCTGCATAAAAAATATAAAAAAACCGCGTTGGAAATCAAGATCTAAGTTTTAAAATTAAACCTCAAGTTGTTCCTTTGCCTCCCTGTGTTCGACCCCGGACTTGCCCGGGATATAAATTAAGCTGAGACACCTTCACGGAGATCTTCTCTCGGTTCTGACCGAATCGCTAAGTACACGTACCACAACGAACACGAATTAAATATCGTATTTAGCGACTCGTCAACCACCTCTGAAGTGAGTTGTACTAATCGTTGTTGACAACCATGGTCTTACAAAATCTGCAATGTAAATTACCGATTTTGTTAAGAGAGCATTATTGAAAGAGCGAAGGTTAATAATTCCCCAACCATCATTTAACTTTGGTCTAGTTACTTTTGACCATGCCACTTTAGCCTTAGTTTTGAGATTTTCACTGGCCCCCCATAGAAAGTTACGTCTAAGTTTGTCAATTTTTTTAACAATACCATTCGGCATCTTAAGACATGACATCTCATGTATGATAGTCGGTGTTAAGGCCGAGTTAAGCAAATTGATTCTAGCCGGAAGGGAAAGGATTTTTGATTTCCAACCCTGAAGTTTAGCCGCAAATTTGTCAATGGTGGATGACCAATCTTTCATGAGCCTCCTACGTTTGGATATGGTGAATCCTAGATAATCGATAGGGAAGGATCCTTCAGACCAATTTAGTATTGCCTTTACCTTAGCATTTTCTTCTCCAGACAAGTTTAGCGCATAGAAAGAACTTTTTTTCTCGCTGATGCATAGACCCGACATTTTGCCAAATTTTAACGTGGTGATGACGTTTTTGAGATCTTCATCTCTATATTCCAGGAAGATGAGTAGATCATCAGCAAACTGGATATTTGTGATTTGTGTTTGCATTCCGTCTCTCCTGAAACCCGTGAATTTCCCTTCTTTTGCTAATTTTAGTAGCATCGCGTCAAGGATTGACATTGAATGTATGAAAAGGAAAGGTGAGAGTGGATCTCACTGTCTCACTCCTCGCTTCGGATGTATGAATCCCGAGGAAGTTCCATTGATTTTGAAGGAGACACCGGTAGTTTTAAGAAGTCCAGTAATCCAATTTATGAATACGGGTGGATAGTTTGCCACCCGCAAAGCCTCCAGGATGAAGGGTCATTTTATAGTATCAAATGCTTTTCGGAAGTCTATTTTTAATACTAGAGCCTTAGATCTCTGTCTACTCCAGTCGTGGACAATCGAGGATGTAAGAAGGAAGGCATCCGCTGCTGATCTTTTCTTCAAGAAGGCACATTGAGATGGTGGAATGTTGCTTGCAAGGAAGTATGCCCATCTATTGGCTATTGCTTTCGATATTATGCGTATCGGAAGATTTATCAAGCTAATTGGTCGATAGTTTTCTATGTTTTCCACTCCACCTTTCTTATAGATTAGTGAAACTAGGGTGTTATTTAAATGTCTGAAATCCGAGGTCTTGAACCCATCACTGTGTAGATTTGATACCATGTCCATGAAATCATCTTTCAGCAGAGGCCAGCATTTCTTGACAAACTCAATTGTGAGTCCATCAGGTCCCGGAGCTTTGTTGTTTTTAAACGTTCTAATAGTGTGTTGTATTTCCGTTAGAGTTATTGGGTCAGTAAAAATTGTTGGATCCTCTATTCTGATCACCAGATCCGATGGTATTTCCAGCAAAGGGCCTTTACTCATCATATCTTCATCATCATAAAATAGCTTTGTATAGAAGTCAACAATGACCCTTGTGATTGCTTCCTTACCATGAACCATCTCGCCATTTTCATTTTTCAAAGCCGTGAACATATTTTTGGAGGATTTCGTCGATGCCATAATTTTCATGAACTTGGTATTCTCATTTCCTTTTTTAATGTAGTTTATCTTTGCTCTCTGCTCCCAAATCATTCTGTCATCATTTCTTAGAGATTCAAGCCTACAATACATTTCTTTTAGTTTTCTACCAAAATTCCTGTCTCCTGACTTTAATAAAGCTTCCGCCACTCTTAAGTTTGGGTGTGAACTCGTATATATAAGTCCATCAGAAGTTTAGAGCTCCAAGGTATGGTACTAAACTTCCACCCAAACTTTTCCATGTTTCAAATTTGGGAATTCCCAACTTTCCCTCCAAACCATTTGATTTCTCAATTGAAATCAAATTAACTTCAATTGTAATTGCATAGGCTTTCCAATTAAAATCTAATTATAATTCTTAATACAACGTATTCTTACATTTTTTTAATAAATTTAAACTTGTGACTATAGATGTATTATTTCATGTGCAACTAGATGCACTAGCTAGGAGGTATCACTTCTATACAAGTGGCTCAACCTTCCCCTTGTAATGTGCCATATCTTATCCTATCAACTTATTATTTATCATATTAATGATCGTTTCATGCCACAGATTTTGTCGGTCGAAAGACTCGAACCTCAACATTTGTACATATAGAAAATTATTGTGACCATCCTCGGTATACATTTGCTTATAAGCCCTTGCCAACTTTTTTTAAATGGGTATTTTTATAGCTATAATTTTTCGAACTTTCCTTTTTTGTTTCTTAAATATACGACTATTCCTATGTAAGCATCATCCATACGTTACCATACGACAATTCCTATGGTAACTACATACGTTTTATACGTCCTATTGTTAGCATCCATTAATGAAACTACTATAGATAAATTCGTAAGACTAAAATAGAATATATTTTTTACAAATAATCCCAAATTTTAATATATTTATTTTTATTCACTCTCCTAGCTTTTCTTCAATTACACGATTTATTTTCCGATTCAAAAGCCTTGTTGCAATTGTGTACTTAGGTACTAGGGTGGAGCATTGGGCCGGGGCGGTCCGAATCCGACCCTGATCCGAACCGCAAAAGCTCGAGTCCGGTCCGAACCCGATGTACAAGTGGGTCGGGTCCGAGTCTTCATTTATGAAAAATATTATGCTCGGACCGGGCCAGACCCGAATCCGGAGTACAAATGAGTCGGGCCCGGGCCCTCATATTCCAAAAAATTATATTAGAACTAAATTAGGGGATACGGATTTATAGTCAAAATACATCCAATATTTCCTTCATCCATCAATAGTAATATTATACAGTAACAATACATCCAATATTCATGTGTTATGATGAATTATATCCATAAAAATAAATTGGAATCAAAGTGCAACTTCCTGGAATCAAAATAAGTGTGGTAGAGCCCGAACCCGAGACCGATCTCGCGGGCCTTGGGTCGAGTCCGGGTCCTCAGTTTGCTGAAAAAAGTAGACCTCGACCTAGCTCAAGAACCACGGAAAATTGATGGGCTCGGATCGGGCATTCCCGGATTGTGCCGGGTCGAGCCCAATGCTCCACCCTATTAGGTCCTATGGAAAACAAAAGAAAGGTATGATAAGAGGTAAATGATCCATGAAGAAAATTGCGGATCTTTTTGACTATTTGCTGCTTTATTGGACATTTTTTAGAAGCACAAGACCCTCGAAAATGGGATTTTTGTTGGTGCTTTGAAAATATTTGTCAGCGTGTGCTTCTTGAGGTCTATATCTCTCCGATGCTTTAAACTTCTTGGGTTGTAGTCCTATAAAAACTTTGTGAAGCCCTCGGGTTCTCGGTTGTTCTTTAATTTAGACCAATGATATCGATCTTTTATTTTTCTGTATAAAAATTTTTCTTTGGAGGGATTTATTGAATCAAATATTAATCGAATACGGATCGAATATAGATATGGGTTGTAAATTTTTTCCAAATACAGATATGAATATGGCAATGATTTGAATATCCAGATCTGTATCTGGATATCCGAATACAATATTTAATATTGCTGTATATATTAGTTAATGTAATATAAGACTCACCACCATGTTATTATATTATTATATATTATATAGTATATTGAGGAGAGGGAAGCTGTTTTGAGTAACAACCAAGTTGGATGTTATACAAGGCAGTTTCTCCCTATTTTTTTCATTTTTTTCGAAAATAAAATTATATATATTCATCTATATATCCATCCAACATGTCATTCAAATTTCGTGAGAAACGCAGAGTCATAAATCCTCTGTCTAGAACAGGTCGATTGCAACAAATTTCTTACCGTTAAAAATACCTATTCTAGATGGAGTGCTTAGGAGTCTCTGTTTTTCACGAAAATTGAATGACATATAGAAGGATATATAGATGAATATATAAGATTTATTTTTGGAGAAAAAAAAGAGATAGATACATGAATCGTTACTAGTAACAAAGCGACGAATATATTACTTTCTTGAATTTCACAGCACGGAGATGATTACGTTGTGAATAGATGTCTTCATCACGTGTTTAATTGTGTCTTTTAAAAGCAATTTCTAAGATAAGACTATGGATTTTTTTTAATCTGTATCCATGTAGTTAGATTATAAATTCATCATTATATAGAGACTGATAGGAGACAGAAAACAAGCTGCGCCGTCAATTTTTTTTGATGGCAAAATCAATTCTTTGAAATACAATATTCGTAGCCCTGGGGACCATAACATTGTTATGCATAAATTTTTGGACCCTCTTAAAGAGCTCTACCGCTTCAGTTGTCAAGAAACAAAAAGTGTCAAAACCGAATAGGATGAAAACATGTTGATTGCCAATACAAGCCTTCTCATGTTCGACAACTTTAGCTGAAGCAGCTTTTTGTGCGCTTGAAATCCTCTCTTATCGGATCAAGTAATGGAGAAACTCTCGTTAAATCAATGCATGCATGTTTTCCTCTGCTCATCCAAAAAAGCAATCATTTATAAAATGTCCGTATCATCATGTCATTTTGTTGTGCGTATTATTGCATTCGTGGACACATGTAAGAATTTTACGCAGAATAAGCTATCTCATGATAAGTGGTAGTACATGATTACTCAGCTATTATCTCTATCTACAGTACTTATTCTTTTTGTATTCCTCTCTATTTTATCTCTTTTCTTGTTTTATTTCGTATTGTACGGTGTTCTTAAAACAAGCTTGCATTTGTATTTTAAAAAAGTGGATTTTCTGCTTTTGTAACCTTACAGTTTTGTAAGGAACAGTTGTGTCCCTACATTTTTTTACAATTGAATTTATGCCTCAAACAGAACTACCATTTTTGCAATTAAACTTGATCTGATCAAGTGCTTTGACCTTCAGATCCCTTCTAGTAAAGGTGGCCCATCTCAAAGCCCACTAAAGTTGATATGATTGACCCACAATTTGTCATGTCCAGCCCAATTAACTTGGAGTTGAATTCGGACTAGCTTGATCGACCTGTTTAATTTTTGCCACCAATAAAATGACCTTACAACGATTCTTTTTTTTTAAATCTATCACTATATCATTTGATGTTAAATATATAATGTCGATATTATTCGTTGTAAAATGAATTTTTTTATTTGAAATTCGCGATGAATTTCATATGTGTTGCTCTATCATAAGCGACAATCCATGTAGCATCTGTTGCCATTTTCCAAAATTTTAACTAATCGTGGCTAATTATTTGAGATAAATCGAATAATAGTTAGTTGAAGTTTCAGAAAATATAGTAATGGATGAGCACTGCTAATTTGCTATATATATATACAGCAACTAATGGCATAGTAGTGTATATAACATTTGTTTGATTTCATATATAGAAAATTATTTTGCAATGAATAAACATCATCATTATTATGTATTAAACATCAGGTGATGTAACAAGGAAAAATGGACATCACTAAGATTATGGTCGTAGGATTTGTGTCTTCGAGACTGACGATTCGGTGATAAAGGAAGGTGGATTGTGTAAGGCAGGTGTAGGAATAGCATGGAGAGGAGAGGGATGAGCATAGTTTGGGCCGACCCGGCCTAGCCGGTGTCCGACACGATAAATGGACGGGTTTGGACTTGATTTTTAGCCCGATCCAGATTTCGAGCTGGGTTTGGGCTAGCATGGGCCTGAGCCCAAAGCCCGTGAGCCAACCCGATTATAGTCTTGAGTGTAGGCCCGTATATAGGCTCGGGATTTTCTCCATATGTAATTTCTTATTTCTAATATCGAAGTGGATCTTCCTTTTTAAATTACCATTATTTTATATTGTTTAGACATCAACTATGTTTATATTTTGAAGAAATGGATATTATGTATATTTGCATATTAAATGTGTACTATATTCATGTTTAAATATTTTTTTAATATAAGGGCCGGCCCGACCCATGTACTTGCAGGCTGAGCTCGGGCTTGGGCTGCAATTTCAGAAATTCTACGGGTTTAGACCCGGCCTGCAAACCCATAAATTGGAATCAAATTCGGGCTGGACTAGGTTGGGCCCGGCCCGACCCGGCACGATGCTCATCCCTAGAGGAGAGTACGCCATCTTGCAACGAGGAGAAAGGTGTCGCAATGAATTTGTATGGGTGTAACAAATATTAGTTCTAAGTTCCGATTGTGCATTGCAAGAAAATGGATCTATGACAATAAATAATATGAATATTCATTGTCATATCTTCCAATGTTAAATATATAGCAACGAAAATTATTCATTGTGAAACTAACTTTTCTTCTTGAAATTAGCAACGAATGTCATACTAGTTGATAAATGGTCATATAGCTACAATTTATCCGCTGACTTATTCGATAAAATTTATATTGATCGTTGGCGTATTGTATAACAACGATTAGAAGAAAAAGTCAACGGATAATCTTTGTTATACGATTCAATGCTAGGAATATAGCAATGCATGGAATATTCCTTGGAAATATAAAGCATGAAATAATGGATAATAGCCGTTGTTATATATATTTAATTACGGATGATATGACAACGAATAAAATTATTCATTGGCTTAGGCCCTTGGGTCAAGTTTGCTGTAGTGAAGATGGTTTGGACCAAACTTATTTATTCAAGTTGAGATTTCGAATCGAGCTCGTGAGATAAGTTTAGATGGTCCAGTCTAATGCTCATCCCCATGCAATGTTATCGGGAACAAGGGCCTCTTAGCTAAAGTTAGGAAGGTAGAAATTAGCTATGTAATCATGCAAGTAAACTTAGCTTTACTCATCTCTATAATACAATGTTCTTGAAACTATATTGGATCGGCCGATTTGACCAGTCCGACAGGTGAATTGGACTTGGACCGGTCCGGTTAACCGATTTATGCTGGTTCGGTTCAAATTTCAAATTTTATACAACCCGTCTGGTTCAACCCATTATTTTTAACCCGATTTAACCAGGTTCAATCAAAGTTGAATCGCATTTAATTTTTAATTTATTTAAAAATAATGTTGATAGAAGGAGTTGAACCCATAACCTTTAGTTACCAATTTCATACTCTTAACCAACTACTATAACATAAATTTTGTTTGTAGTGGATTTTTAATATAATTAAACCACTATTATTTTATAAAACAACTAATCCAATATATATGTATATATATATATGATATTTATGACATTTGATGGTGCATACAAAAAAATATTTTATGTATAGCGTGAAATATATACAGTGTCTATATATTATTTCAAGTATATTTAAGTATATGGTATATATATTATTTCATTTTTGTTTGATTATCCGGTTCAATCACTTTTTTCTCGCTGGTTCGATTTAATCCGATTTTAAATAATAATAACGCCATCATTCGATTGAATTGATTTGATTACATAGTTTAACTCGATCGGAATATTTCGATAGTGTTTCCGATACGGTTTAAAAACAATGCTATGATAGATGCGTGGTACGTCGTGACGAAACAAATTGAAGATGTCGGAGATTATTGATTATTGACATTATTGTTCCATGCAGATGCCCCAATCATGTGCACGTACCTCACCTTATTATATCACATCCGACAGCATTGTTCCTATGCTTATCCATACTCCCATCTTGTGTGGCTGTTGTTTCCCTTTTTTTATAAATTGAGATTTCCATATCTTCCCTTGAGGATGAATTATTATGGTTCATTTCAGGAAGAAAATATCGAGAATAAAAAAATGTTTTAATTTCTCTTTTTTTCATTACAGAGATATTGTTGGAGACATGCAACAAGTTACGCTGTCAATCCTTTTTGGATGACAAATCCAAATTATCAAGATAATGACAAACTTGGAAACAAATTTTTTTAACAAACTTTTTGTTGCCACGAAATAAGAGATATGTTAGATTCACATTCCTTAGGTTATGTTCGATTCGGGGTTTACCCCCCTTGGGTGGGTTTACCTCCAAAAACCCTTCATTTTCTCTTTCTTGTGGGATCCACTATCTATTCTTTATTTAAATATTAAATAAATTATTTTTCTTTTATATATTATATCAAAAAATAATATATATTATACTATTATATCATCTAAAAATTATAAACTACTCAACTTATACTCACGTTTCCAAACTTCAATACAATCACATCAGAATAACTACACACTTTTTCAAACTTCAATACAATTATATCACAACAAACCCATTACAAATCTACCCCCAATTTAACCTTCTATCCCAATATCAAAACACAAAAATGAGTTACCCCCGACTAGTTTACCTTCCCAAACCCGCGTACCAAACACACCCTTAGATATTAAATGCAACAAATTTCCCTGGCTAAAAGCATTGGTAACGATTTCACTACCGCTAGACTTCTTTGGCTACTCTATTTTTTGCTATGAATTTTATAAGATGGTTAAATAGCTACAAATTTCACTACTGCCGTAAGTCCAAGTTTTTGTTGCTACAATTACAAGGGATGACTAGGAAATGTATTTGTAAATATTCATATAGTTTCATTTTTAATTCTATTTTGACTTTATTTATTTATTGGTTAATAATAATATTATCTCAAATGCAAGTACTTATGCCATTATTTTAATCTAATTCAATTTACATATACTTATTTTACAATGAAAATTATTGTTGCCACAAAAATCTGCAATCGTCATCCGAAAAAGAAGTTATGTTTTCTTCTCATTCATGTTAATAGGTTATAAATAGCTTAATATTTGTCCGACTTGTAGCAACGGAAAATCCGTTCTGGAAAGCTAAACATTCCATAGCCACAAGAAATTTGGTTTGTATTAGGTTGTGTGTGGCGGAGGTGTGCATGAATGCACGACAAGAGTGCACACGGTGGTGATAGCTAATAAACCTTTTATGGCTACGGAATATCTAGCTTCCGACAATGGAATTCTCGTCACTACAAGCTGGTTAAATGTTGTGAAAAAGAAAACTTCTCTTTATAAAATAGGTTGAATATAATTTGAATTAGTTATTTTCTATTCTTCGATTGGATAAGAAGGAATATAAAATACTTGATAGAAGTTAATTAAGTTAGATAAAATTGTAAGATAAGGCGTAGTTATTTATATTTTTATGATATGAAAGATTAACGATGGAGGAATGGATATTCAAATCATATCTCTCATGTTAACTTCAACACTCAAATATTGACATATTCATAAGGATATGAATTTTGTGAGATATGGAGGGAAAACGGACAAGGCCTATGTTATGAGAGTTGATCCTCTGTTGCTGCAGTGGCATGTGCAACAGAGTCTGTGGTAAGTTTTTGAGCTGCTTGATCTTGATTGAACGATTCACAAGATTTTGTACTTTTTGTGAACCTGTACCTTGTAAAATCTCGTGAATCGCTCGATCAAGATCAAGCGGTTCAAAAACTTACTGCAGACTCTACAACACATGCCGCTAAAGTAGAGGATCCGCCTCCCTAAGGGCATGTTTGGTTACCAGGGTACCCCGGGGGTACCCTGGCATATTCCTAGCTCCAACCCTGCATTTCTGGGTTGGAAATAATTGTATTGAACCTACAATTTTTTGGTATAATGGTTTTTAACCTTGTTCAAGTACACTTATTAACATAAAAAAATATATTATAATAATTAAAAAATTAATATAACACATAATCAATGTCACGTCACAATTGTCATTCCAATCATCCCAACCCTTCAAACAACTACTATTCACAGGAGGATACCCCAATCCAATCTAACCCAGTAACCAAACAGTTGTACCACTAGAAATCGTGTTGGGAGGAGAATTGACCCCTTATTCCAGGACCTATTTAGCAACCAAACATGGCCTAAGCTTTTGAGCTACTTGATCTTGATCGGGCGGTTCACATAATTTTACATGATACAAGTCCACAAAAAGTACAAAATCATGTGAACCGCTCGATCAAGATCGGCTCAAAAACATACTACACGCACTGCAGCACATGCCGCTGCAGTAAAGGATCGGCCTCCCGCTGCAGCACATGCCGCTACAGCACGTCCTGAGATCAAGTTATCTGGCTGAATCTCGTCTTGGATTTAGAAACAATGCATGGGGTTTTCTGCTGTAGCACAGCAGGCCCAGTAAGCAGATAGCCATCCGATGGGGATCGAACGGCCCTCGTAGGGGGCCGGCAGCTGAGGATCCACGCTCTGCATCTGAACCCCACAGCACGAACTTGTGGACGTCTTCCTCTTCCTATCTCGGCCCCCTTCCCTTCCAGAGATTCCCGCCCCTCTTCAACCCTCACGACCACACACGTGCTCGATGGCCGCCACTCCCATTAGCATCACCTCACCCCCATGGCCTCCGCCCTCCTCCACTCCCACTCCGCCATCGCCGCCCGCTCTCTCCGCCTCCTCTCACCCCGCAATAGTCGCCGCCTACTGCGCACGAGGGCCGCCGCCGCTACGGGATCGGAAAGGGCCGGCACCGCCGTCCTGTGGTTCAAGCACGATCTCAGGACCAACGACCATCCAGGCCTCGTCGCCGCTGTGTCCCGCCACCGGAACGTCGTGCCGCTCTACGTCTTCGATCCCCGCATCCTGCGAGGCTATCCCGATGAGATGCTGAAGGTACTTATATCTGCCCTAAATGATTTGAGAACGTCACTGAAAGATCTAGGATCAGAGTTGTTTGTTGGTTTTGGGAATGCTGAAGATGTCCTTTTGAAGATCGTTAACAAGGTTGGTGCCACACATGTGTTTGTAGAAGAGGAAGTTGAGTATAATGTTCGCAGGATCGTCGGTATTGTTGAAGAATCTATTTTTTCTACGCATCTCCCATGGGGAAAGCCCGAGGTCGTGTTTTGGAGGACTCCATTTTATGCTGTTGAGAACTTGGAGGATATACCTCCATCATACAATGACTTCTGTAAACTACGCTCTCCAATTACTGAACCACTTACATCCCCGAGGTTGGCCTTGTCGGGAATGGAATTGGATGCTGATCCTTTACCCACGTTTGATGATATGAAGAAATATCTTGATGAGCATTCATGCCAATTTGACGATAGCTGGGCGTCCTTAAAATTGGTATCTGCTGAAGGAGCAACTAAGAACAATTCACCCACAAGAACCCTGAAAAGTACTGTGTTTGTATCACCACAAGAAACTGTTGTTGGCGGGGGGACAGATGTTGCGTTGAATGCACTGGCAGCATATTTGAGATACCTTGAGGGTACTGGTAGAGACGACTGGCAGGAGCTGCACGATAAGTTGCGCATTGCTGAAACTAGGACAGGAGCTTCATTTGGTGCACTTTTTGGGTGTGCTCTTCGTCTTGGCATATTATCCAGAAGAAGAGTTTATGTTGAATCCATCAAGTATGAGAAAGAACGTAATGCGGGTTTCCTCTCCCCGTTTGGGTATTCTATATTCACTGTTGCTGCGGCGGTCGATGCTGTTAAGTCCATGGAGTGGTATAGGATTCTCAATTTGAAACAACTTACAATGGTTGGGACATATCCGATCAGGATATGGTGTTGGAGAGGTTACCACATTCAGTATACAGTCATCGGTTCTGAAGGCTTTCCGGTTCTTCTTGTCCATGGTTTTGGTGCTTTCCTGGACCATTATCGTGATAACATTCGCCCTCTAGCTGAAAGTGGAAATCGTGTTTGGGCAATCACGCTTCTAGGCTTTGGAAAATCTGAAAAACCAAATATTATCTACTCAGAAAACTTGTGGGCAGAGTGCTTAAGGGACTTTATCATTGACATTGTCGGTGAGCCTGTTCATCTGGTTGGCAACTCCATCGGTGGATATTTTTCTGCTACTGTTGCTGGTCTTTGGCCTACCTTATTAAGATCCATCATCCTTATCAACACTGCTGGTCCGATCATTCCAGGATACTCATCTGCTCAACTAAATGTGGCAACGAAAGATCCACCATCTGGGTTCACGTGGCTAGGGGCCCGCCTGCTGCTGCTGTACCTCCAGCTAAGAGCTGGGCAGTTTCTGAAGGACTGCTACCCATCTAATCCTAGTCGAGCAGATGATTGGCTGATTGAGGAGATGCTAAGAGCATCATACGATCCTGGCGTGCATGTTGTTCTTGAGAGTGTCTTTAATTTCAAGCTCCCAATTCCTCTGAATTATCTACTAGACAGATTTG
Source organism: Ottelia alismoides (assembly GCA_037367405.1). Taxonomy (NCBI): domain Eukaryota; kingdom Viridiplantae; phylum Streptophyta; class Magnoliopsida; order Alismatales; family Hydrocharitaceae; genus Ottelia; species Ottelia alismoides. The sequence continues at coordinate 593,559 of JAZKJV010000335.1, forward strand.
GAGGACAGATCTTGGTGATTCAGGGTACAAAAGACCCACTCTCCAAGTCCAAGTCAAGACTCTCCATGTTTGTAGAGCATTGTAAAGGCATCACCATTAGAGAGCTTGATGCAGGTCACTGCCCCCATGACGAGAATCCAGAGCTGGTCAACTCTATCATAACGGAGTGGATAGCAGCAGTTGAAAACAAAATCCTTCCCGTTGCGAGCATCAAAACCTCGTTATAGTACTCTTTCATTTGTTGATATCCTTCTTTTGCAGGACAAAATGCCAGTATATTGTTTGTGATGTACATATTCTACGGCTATGATGTTGGTATCGCAATTCTAAACGGATTATCCTCTTTGGTCAAATTATCTTAGGTTATGTTTTAAAGAGAACACATAAGTTTCCCGTGTAGTGATCCACTGTTAACAAAACTTTTGAAACTGACCTTGAATTGATTGAACAAAATTGTTATATATGCCCCCAAATTATCTCATCCAAAAAAAAACTCAAGTACTGTCAATGACAAGTAGGCTCACAACTCAGGCATGAGTATGAGGTGTAGTTACTATCATGATTGGTCTTCCTCACATGCTTTATTTGATTTGTTGGCTTCACACTCGTTTGTACTTTGGTTAGAGAAAAGGAAACAAGTATTTGTAATCCAAGAAACCCATTTAAATGGTTTAGTGGTTGAAGCAGTGGGCTTCCACTGCATTGATCAGGGTTCCAAACCCACCCTCCCCCCTTAACTAGTAAAAAAATCCAAGAGATTTTGAATGATTGCAAGATGCTGATTGTATGATACTTGTAACCTAACCCTTTTTCTAATAGAAATGGAAAACTTTGATGTTATTCTAGGCATGTACTGGTTAGAAAGGCCTAGCACATTTAAATTGGTTTCAGAAGATTGCAGCCTATTATCTTCTAGTCTCAATGGGTATTTTAGTTCTTTGGGAGGACATCGAGTGAATCGCATTGAGAGCTTGATGATTGTTAACACATGGGTGCAAAGGTTACCTAGCATATGTGGTTTTCACACCAGGCATCGAGCGAATGGGATATCATTATTTAAGACTATCAAGAAGCGATTGACACTTGCACTTGTACTGATTGACGCTTGCACTTGTACTCACTTTACCATCTAGCATCAGTGGTTACACTATCGAGTATGGAGAATATGGAAGTGTAGTGACTTACGCTTCACGTCAGATAGTGGCAATAGTGTCCAACTACCTGATATACGATTTAGAAGCTTGCGTTAGTGATTTTGCACTAAAATCCTTGAGAAATTACTCGTATCGCATCATGTTTTAGTTTTTTATGATGAAGATTAGAGCTTGAAGTACATGATTGATCATAAAGAGTTAAATATGAAAAAGACGTATCTTTGGATGACACAAAAGGCACCAGATTTGCTAGACATATCATAAGACTTCACTGTTAAAAAGGCATATCTTTTTTTCACATGCAACCAGGTCCCGATCCATAGTGTCGTTAATCTTGACTAGAGAATCGTCTGGAGCTGTAAAATCCCCAAAGATTTTTTTTTTGACACTCAAAATCCCCCAAAGATAAAGGTGTTTCTCTGGATTGCTAGACATGGTCGTCTTTGTACCAAGGTGTGGAGGGATAGAATTCTTTATACGAAAGCCTTGATTCGTAACCTATGTGGTGATGAACAAGAAGATATGGATAACTTATTCTTTGGATGCCGACCTCGATTCCAATTTGGGCAAGAGCTAATGTCCCTTGGCTGAGGACTGACAATGGCATGTCATTGCGAAACTCGATCAGAGTGGTTTGTGGAAACTCTCAGGATGATGCTTTGCCTGCATTTGTTCTTCTTTGGGTCATTTGGTATGGTAAAAATGAGAATATCTTTAGGCGTAGGGGTGTTCAATTTATTAGGGTCAAATGGGGTACCCATCCCGACCCGGCTTTTCCAACCCTAAATGGATGGGTACCCATGAGAATAATCTGGGCCGGGTACCCATACGATGTTGACCCACTAAAACATGTATACCCGGTTTGGGTACCCATAGGGATAGCCGGGTACCCGGTTGGGGACAAACCTATTGGAATGGACTTTATGCCCGCCCAAATTTAAAGCTTCAGCCACCAAATTCTTGCCATGCACGTTGTACATCCGAAAGTTACAAATTTACATATTAGTCCCATTTTTTCAAAGCTGAATTTGAAGAGCCTGAATAATTACGAGAATTCCGTGCACAATTACATAGGAAGCCAAGGCTACTTCATCAATTACCAATATCGAAAAAAATATTGAATTACTTTTCAACCTCCTTGCACTAACGTCATGGATATGTAGTTAACAACGGATGACATAGTGACAGATTTAAAAAAAACATAAGGCCCATTTTATTGTAGTGTTGAGGGTTTGATCAGTGAAAACTTCCTTTATTTTTGTTACAGTCATATACCCTTTATTCGTACAAGAATTTGGATATTATAGATTAGGACATTCTAGATCCTCACAGCATGCCCCATCGCCTCCTTTATCCCTCCGTTAATTCCTGTTGTGGCCCGACCCGCTCTATGTTCTGCCACCTCCCACATCTTTCTACCTCGCTCGTACCGTCGCAAAGGCATTGCATGTAAGCAATCCCGATCTGATGATCCACTCTCCAACCTCAACTTTGATGCTTTTATCTTGTGGCAGAGAAATGGTATTTGTTTTTAACAATTTTAAGCTAATTGCAAAAAAAATCATATTTTCTTCTTTTTTTGCAATTTAGGATTTCGTATTGGGACCATATTTATCGGACGTGATCATTCCACGGGTACCCGTGGGTACCCACGACCCACTTAAATAATATGGGTACCCGTTAGATTAGGGTACCTGTTAGAACGGATCGGGTCGACCCATGACCCGGTTATCACGGGTCAGAGCGGGTCATAATCAAATGGGTAGGGTACCCGCCCCGTGAACACCCCTATTTAGGCGCTAATGGTTTTTATGTGGAAAATGTACTTGATCACTATAGGGCCCTCATTTCAGCCTGGATACTTGTATGACTTTTAAATTTTAGTGCATTTCTGTGGTGAGTCCCATCTCGGGATCTCACCCTATTCATATTTAAAAAAGGAGTTCAATATGAAACAGAGGCACTAGTTAGAGCTTTGAAGGATTATGATTATAGTATCTTTTATCGCCTCGGTAAGGAAAATATTGAAGTTTGAATAATAAAATCTGCCCCTCGAACATGATGATTACACTTCATTTCCAGATATGCTTGCAGCTTGGGTAAGTGGTAGTCACTCAATAATAGCTGTCGGCATTCAACATTATAATAGGAAATATGTACTAGGCATGATAGAATAAGAACCGAGGCACTAATCGAAGAAAGAGGAGAACAAGGGTTTCGAGTTGCAAGATGGGTTTCTATGCCATTGTCTGAGTTTTTGTATCACGCACTCTTTGTTTTGAGGAAAGAAATGAAGCATGAGATACACTAGATGATTTGGTTTAAAGAAGGGTGTGGATGAGTTTGTTAGTTATCGCTTTACCTTCGAACAAATAAAACCGGTGCATTACTGATAACCTGGCTTATGGATGCCTATTCATAACACGAACACGAAATACAAAAGCATTTCCATGAATTTCACTACTAATTTGTAACATACCACTGAATGTGAAAACATAGTCTAGGCGACTTTAGACTTCCTGACAAAGGTGGCATACTTCATTCACAGAATTTCTAGTCTTTTAAATTTAGATTTACTATTTACTTCAAACTATTGGGATGAATTGTGAAGGATTTAGGCACGCCCCCTTGATCCTCTTCCGAGGAAGAGGCCACATATTTCAGAGTTTAATCTTATATGCCTTTGTTTGTAGGTCTATATTTGCTCTTATTCTTTCAATATTGACATAGACTAGAATTTTAAGTTTTCCATTTATATATTGTTAGTGAAGAATTATGGGTCATATGAGGGAAATAGAAGTGCATTGGCCTTAAAGAACCCTAGCCGATGGTGCTCTGAGAGTTCATGAGAGACAAGGTAGATCGAGCCTTTACTGACTCGTGTCTTGGAGCCTTCTTGCGATCCGAACACTCCTCGAAGCTTGTTTGGTTGTATATATGTTCTAGTGATTATTAGCCAAAATCAAACTGTTGGATTTCGTCGTTTTAGGATAACTTGCGTAAAATGTATCTTTCATTTGTTGTGATGATCGACGCTTCTATCAATCTCCAAAATTATGAGCAAAATAGATTTCGGCAATTAATTTGCTTTGATCAATGAAAGGATATAAATGTATTTATACTACATAATTAGAAGTGTAATATGACATATGTAATGCCACGTTGAAAAGCTAAAATCTTTGACTATATGCTAAATATGAATGTACATAAGACACACAAAATGCTTGAGTAAATGCCCGATTTTATGTTGTGATGACATGACTTATGCATGAATGACATGAATATCATGTTACGATATTAAGACATGTGATCCCTTGATAATTGCATGTTTTAATGTGATGATTATATATGGTTACATATTGATTTACACATTATTTTATTGATGGAAATGCATAAATATGATGCTCAAAGTTATGAGATATCATCGGTCTATATTGTTAAATATGGATGCGCTGAAATGCTGAATGAACTGTGTTGTTTTATTCCATGTAAACCATGATAGTATTGATCTAGAAATATGATAACGTGGCTTGAATAAATTAAGGGCCTTGGTCGAATATGTGACAATTTAGCGGGTTTCTTGGTTTTGCTACACAATGTATGAGCCATAATATGATAATTGTAGTACATATATGTTAAAACACTAGAATCCAGATGGAGCACGAGGAAAACGATACACTCTAGTCCTTGCACACTCTATTGGCTTGTTTGGTAATTGGGTTGGGTTGGGTTGGTTGGTGTAACTTCATGTGAATAGTAGATGTGGATGGTTAGGAGAGTTGGAATGATAAATGTGATGTTGATATTGATTATGTGTTATATTAAATTTTTTATGATTATAATATATTTTTATGTTAGTTCTTTTATTTCAACGTAATTAAAAAATATTATAATAAAGAAATTGTGTGGTCCATACAACTGATTTCAGCGTTGGAATGCAGGAATAGAGCTGGCAACTAGACCTGGCCTGCTGATCAAAATGCACGCCGGGCCAGCTCGTGGACCGGGCCGAACGGGCTGAGGTTCAAAAACTCTGTCCAAAGTCACCCATGGGCCGGTCATGGCCCATTTTGTTCTTTTACCATTGAATTTTTTTAATGGTATTTTATAAGTATAAATGATTTTATTACTACCATTTATACTTTATATAACTGATATAAGTAGATTATATTGTACTTGACATGTAAACTATTAAATTTTATTTAAAACTAGTGTCACCTATGAAAAACTTGAAGTGTATCATATTAATACATGTATTATTCATCCTATATTTAGATATTTTTTAGTTTTTACAAGCGAGGTCGGATCGCTCATGTCTCAAATTTCCTAACCCAAGCTCGACCCATGAGCGGGTTGGACGGGCGGGCCTCCCAGCCCGTTGGCCAAGTCTATCGGCAACCAAACGAGCCCAATAGTTACAGTCACACATAGATAGGCTTTGGAGAAGTAAAAAGGAAAACCCTAACTGAAAATAATAATTAATGTCTGTAGATGAAACCAAAGACGAGCCAATGAATTAATGTATGTAGGATATACCTACACGCCTTTATTGAAAATAATAATTACTTGTTTGATTATTGCTCATCTCTAAATGTGGATCCAAATGAATAATGTTTCCATTTTACTCATTAGTCCAAATCCATCTCTAAAAAAGATGGTTCGACAACACGTGACAAAAAGGCTGCAACCTATTGTTCTGTGTACACCCACTGTAACTGCAGGGTCGTGCAAATCTTGCCCCTGCTTGTGTTCATAATAACCGAAAATGCCCTTCTCTTTTTCGCATGGTTTGGAACTTTGAACGGAGGTCATACTTACTCTGAATTTTTGTTTCACATGAAACTTAGAATGATATAATATAAGAATATAGTAAGATTTTTCACAATTTTATTTAAAAAATAATAATAATATGCGAAAAATGAGGCAGGGGGGGGGCGCAAGTTACTTCCTCACAGAGGGAAACCCTATTTTACCCATATGTATTAGCATATCTTATCTATTTTATAATATGGATACAGATGTGGACATATGTATTGACGGATATAAAAATTATGTTACTACATTCTTAGAAAATGGATACTAAATGAGTATGAATAATATTAGAAATACTCTACAAATTAACTTAGATATATAAGTATTAGACGGAAAACACATAAAATAAGTATACAAGATGTACTTATATCATGATAACTATACTAGATATGGTGAAAGAAGATATGAAATTATATATGTAGTAGAAAATATATTTACAATTTGTATTTATATAAGAAAATAGATATATTGATATGGATATGTGCAGATACCAAAGTGATATCCATATGTATATTCGTTTTATAATGGATGTGTATACGGATGTCCAAATCTGTACAAAACAGATAGGTAGAAGATCATATACTGATATATCCGTACATATTTGCATCCCTGCATAGATAACTGCTACCACTTTGCCTTGGCTTAGTTGATTGCTGCATTAGTTGGTAAATAGGATGATAAACTAACTAGTCTCACCTTGTGCATAATTTAATCTAACGTTGTATACCTTGTTGTCATTTATCATTGTTTTTTGTTGCATAAATAATTTGCATTGGTATGAACTAACTCTTATACATTTTTCAGTTGCTTAATTTTCTGCTTCTACAAGCACCATTGGAGGATTCGATCATTTGGGGAAAATAGGTGCATTTATTCAAAACGAATCGAATCTAGATTTAGCGCATTATCAGGAAAATTGATCCTAACAACTTGTTTGGTTTGGAATATAATTGACCACATGACAACTATTCAAAATATCTGAGCTCAGATTGTCATGTAATAATCAACGCCACTTATAACTCGCTTTTACACTTAGAGTATCAGATGTGTGACTATGTCCACAATAAAGTTTGACGAATTAATGAGAAATTCAAAAGAAAAAACTCCAAAGCCGTAAGCATGATCCAATGTGGCTTTTGATTCTAGTAGTTAATCGAGGGACTGATTAAATATGATGTTCTTCTAATTCTTTATATTAGAAAATATATCATATTTGTACTTCAAAATCTTTGTGATTTTGATATTTTGATCCCTAGAAATCTTGTTTAATTACACCATGACCCATATAGTCCTTGTAGTTACACCATGATCCCTATTATCTATCATGATTTGACATGGTTTAGGCGTTATTGTTACACCATTTAACACATATGTTCATCTCTAAGATTTGTTTTATAAGAATTAGTTAGGGATGAGCATGGGTCAGGCTGGGTCGGGCCCTGAAAGGCCCAGGTCCAAGCCCATTTAAAACTTCGGACCTTAGGTCGGGCCTAGGTCCACAAAATTTTTTCTGGTTTGGCCCAAGCTCATGCCCGTCCCAATTCTTATGGGCTGAGCTTGGGCCGGGTCGGCCCGTCTCCACCCATTATAAAGTATTAACTTTGAGTTTTATTTAAAGTCAATCTCATTTCAATTTAGATGAGCTAAAATTATTTAAAACATATGCCATAATACTTGTGAAACAACTAAAATTAAATTCTACCGGAGATGATTTCTCATTTTATACAAGTGCACTCAATGTTAGATATCATAAATGTATCTCATTACATAAATTGAAAGAGCGAACCAAACTTACACAATTAACAACGGCATGTGCACCTGGCAGTACATGTTAAAAAATGGGCATACTGCCCATATTGGGTAAAGGTTCAATAATAAAAATATTCTGATGGGAAAAAATAAACACTAAAAAATTTAAGAATAAACATCGGAATCTAAACCATAAACTAATTAAGGAAAATGAATTCCGAAATGAAATACAATGATCATGTCATATGTCTCACACCTGACTTTCTTGATTTATTAACATTTGTATGAATAATGGATACATGAACAGAGTATGCATGCAACAAGTGAGAGTTTCCAGGCATGTATGATACGAGAATGGTTCGGACCCTCTTTGGGTCGCGGGCCCTTGGGCCGGGCTGGACTGAGCCAAGCCCGAGCCCGGCCAAAACAATTTTGGGCCTAAAAATTAGGCCCAGGCCCGACCCAATGTTTGTTTGAGCTTAGGTCGGGCCGGGCTTCGAGCTGGGCCGGGCCGACCCAGCCCAATGCTCAATCCCTAGAGTTAGTAAGACGAAGAAAGTAGTGGTGTCAATTACAAGTTTCGTGGTGTAACTGAATTATAAATGGTATGGTGTAATAGACAAGTTTTTAGGGGGGTTATGGTGTAAAAATCCCTAAAATTATTTGATTCACCCAACAAAGCAATCATTCGAGCAGAGAGGCCGATGTTCTAGGATTTTAATTACATATCAGTCTCAAAAGTCACAACATCATAGTATCGTTTAATACACTATCATCTGTCCTAAACTAATCAATTGTACAGATAATTGTCACATCATGAGTAACATACGTCTACTCCGCCAACGTAAACTAATATAATCCAAATCCAACTCAATTCACATCCAATGGTAGCTTAACAAGGATTAACAGTCCTTACAATTTTAGAGCAATATTTAATATCCACGTAACAACGATATTGCTTCTATATATGATGACATCATTCAACATAAAAAAATGAAAGCATACTACCCTTCCATTTCAGATATATTTAGCAAGAATCCAATGGAAAAATCATATAGGAATTTAAAAATCATGAATATAGTCAGAAATCATAATACCAATTAAGAAATAGAAGAGAAATATCATGTGGCATATTTCGATCATCTTTCTCCCGTTACTTAGAAAAAACAAGCATTCAGTTCAGGTAAAGGTGCTAATCGAATCGAATACCTTCGAATCCACTATGATTCTGATTCAATTCATTATAAAAGTTTCGAATCCGAACTTGAATCGAATTTTAAGTGAATTTGCTAACTTAAATTCAGGTTCAATTCATTTTCAGTTTCGAATATTCAAATTTCGATTCATTTTATTTCGAATTTGAAACGTAAATTGTTGTTTTAGAGTTTTATAACTAATATTATATGAGGAATAATATAATATACCTATTTTATTATATAATTCTAATTCTGAATATATATCACTGAGATAAGTTACAAAAAATTATATAATCAAGGAAAATACCAAACCAGTACAATACAATGAAAAAAAGTACTAATTGTTACAATTATTATATATCTTTTACAATGTAAATATACCTTTTTTATGAGAAGTAATACATAAATACAATATAATCATATGATGCTATCAAAGAGTTAAAATATCATTGATAAAAAAGCTGAACACGCTATAATTATCATTTCATGTTAAAGAAAGACATGATCAAACTTATATAGAAAATTGATACAAATTGACATTATTATTTAAAATAATGAGAATAGTAAACAATAATGTAACAATATAAAATATCTTCACTGAGCATGAGGATCTTCATCATATACTTGTAGGCTCCCGATTGTATTAAGTGGATACAAGGACTAATATAATATATATATATATATATATATAGCAAGTAACATGTCAATGTATATAAGTAGAGTGAGCAAACTTTAACATATACATGCAATGTCAATAAGTCCAGGAAGAATGACAGTGACATACACATGAACATTTCACTTCTGGATCGCATGCAAGAATCATGAGAATACAATCAGGAGCAAGACATGATCAAACTTGTATAAAAAGTTGATACAAATTAACATCATTATTTAAAATAATGAGAATAATAAAAATTAATGTAGCAATAAATCCTCTTCATTGAGCATGAAGATCTTCATCATCGAAAAACTAAGCCGTAAAATGAAATCTACACATTTTTTGATGTACAAAAGAACAACTTATATTATCGTGAGAAGAACTTGTATATTACTCATGGGATGACAAATGCCATCTTGACAATGATAATCATCATGGATTGCCATGCATGGAAAATAAAAAAAAAAGTAGATGAAAGATATCTAGATAAATTTCGAGCCACGACAAATGTTGAGGAACTCCAAGTAGCAAAATCATCGTTTTCATGAGTTAGGAGAAATGCCACCATAATCTAGCATGGGATTTTGGAATATTTGGTAGATAATGAAAAAGAGAATTGAAAAGGCGGTGTAAGGAATATGGTAAATGTGTGGGTAAGGAATTAAAATAACAATCTTAAACATTTGACCTTTCCTAATACATTTTATGACACATATATTTTTACTCTTTCTATATTCAATATTTAGTATTTAACTAATGTGAGTATACATGCATATATATACACATACATATTAAATTGGGATGATTTAGAGTGCTTCACAATCCTCTTAGTGCTTCAAAATTTCTAATTAACACGCTAAGATTGATTATTACTTATACAAAGTAACTAATATCTAAGTTATTGTCATTAGGCTGAAATAAGAAATAATGATATGAACTTAGATGTTTTGTATAACCAATGAACGAAGGACACACATCTTTGACTCATAACATATTTCAGAGTCAAACCATTTGAACTTAGTTATAACGGGGAAAGGGAAGAGCTTGAATCTCATTAATGGTGCATGTTGTTGCATATACATGTCACGCATTGAAAAGTCACGCCAGCATATTGTGGGATTACGGAAATCATAACGGTGAAGTCTGGACATGATAAATCATACCAATCAAGCCTAGATATGATCATAAACATAAAAGTAACCACTTAATAGCTGTAATAAGTTGATTTTGGAGTATCGTTAGATGCTTGCACATGTTATGCTTAGAGATATAATATAAATGCTAAGTTTTTTAATGTAAATTAAACGTCGTAACTTTTAGTAGAAATAGTGTATTGTTTTCTGGCATCTATTTACTTACAAATGAATTTGAATAAATGCATGTCAATTCTTTGATGTAATTATGCTATAATTCCTTGCACAAGAATATTTGAAAAGGATCCTAATATCTCTAGAGTGGGGATGTTACATGTATGTATGTAAATATGTATGCTTACATGCATGTATATATTTATGTACTATGTATATAAGTATAAATATATGGATACATATATACATATATGTGTAAATAAATACCGAATTGAATCGAATTTTAGCGAACGAATTTATGTTAATTCAGATTCGATCATTTGGGAGTCGAATCCACAAGGTAAATTCAAATTCAGTTCGTTTGATTTGAATCGAGCTTTTTTTTTGAATTTTTATCGAACGAATCCTAATCAGATTCGAATGATTTAGTTCGATTAGCAGCCTTAGGTTCATGTACAAAATAACGCCTGGACAATTAGACATCTAACTTGTAAACGCAACAACCCAATTGAAAGAGCGAAGCTCTACCAACTGAGCTATATCCCCTCGAATCAAGCGGAGCATGCATGAAGGAGTCAGGTGCTTTTTCTATTCTTTTCCATGCGCACCTCGACCATCCTGAACTTGAACTAGATACCTCATCCGTGAAGTAAATCATCACACATTCGATCCAACCAATTGCGATTGGGAGAAAATCAATAGATTCTTTTTCGAGAGCGATTCATCCTTCCCGAGCGTAGCATACAACTCTCCGATTGCATTGCGCTCTACAAGTGTGATTATCCACCCTTCTCCCTTACCATGCAAGTCGTCGTGAAAAACATCCTATATATATTTTGATCATGCGATAAAAAGATCGAGATATCAGTTGATTTGATATTTGTTCTTTTGAGATTTTTACATATATACCCAAATAAATTAAAGGTATTACAAACACACATGCAAACTTCATACTTACAGAAATGCCCCTATATGACACTGTCAACTGCCCCTATAACATATATTTTTCTTGTAAGCATAATTTATTTTTTTATGTTTGCACGCATTTACTTCCTTCTTTTTTTCTTTCTTCCTCTTCTTCTTCCTCATCGTATTCACCTTCTCCTCTGTCACCCCTCTCTTCCATCCTCCAAACTGATTGGAGCATGATCACATTCTCGTTGGAGTAGCATGCTTGAGGTTGAGCTTTGAGAAGATGACGACAAGGCATAGTGTGATGATGAGAATCTTTTAGTGGATGTAAGGACCTTTGCGGTGGTGGAATCACTCCTTGGAAAGTTCCATAAAGGGTAGGGATTATGGGCATTTTTGCATGTATTGCAAGGTCAACACCAACAACTTGTAAGATCTTTTTTAGATTACCTGATCCCTATTCGAAGAGGGGTGCATGAATAAGAAATGCCATTGTACTACTAAGGTAAGATTCTTTTCTTTGATGGTCAGCATCTTAAGATGTTCTCAGGACGATGACCATGTCAAACACGATGTCTCTGATTTGTTCTATGCTCGCAACACTCATATCTAGTGTTGCATGGAATACTCACGAAGTATAATAGCGAGTTATAACTAGTTGAGATTTCTACCAGGTTGTTTACAATCTAACCGAGCCTAGAAGTTGTTCAGGTCAGTTTTCCTTGATAATACATTGAATCTATGCTCGCGACGTCACAAATGATATTAGAGCATATCACTTTATCATCTGGTACCATCGTTTAAGAAACACTGAGAGGAGCGTAAGAGAATTCTTTCCATGGTGCAAGGCCTTCTCTTACGACTTGTCAGTCAAGCATGGAAATGGGCATTGTCTACGAAATGAAGATTTAGGATTTTGCACAAATTGATACACATGTAGGTATTCTAGTATGATCAAAAGACTCTAGAGCAGGTTTGGATAGTAGAGTATGGGGGTAAAAAATGTGCAAAGAAGTATTTTATACTAGAAAATAACAACGGATGTGATAGAGCTAAAGAGAGGTAGCTAGCCTTGAGCGAGTAGGGTCAAAGAATTGTATGATGCGATGATCGGTTTTGAAAGAAAAGAAACATACTTCCAAATAGAAAAGAAGAAGCACATATAGTCATAACACTACTGAGCTTTCTCTGTTCAAATAAATAGTAAGGGTGCGTTTGGTTGACGGGTTAAGGCGGGTTAAACTGGTAGAGGGTAACATGTTTTTGGATTTTGGTGTTTGGATAAAGGGTTAAACTGGTGGTGGGTTATAAGTGGGTTTGGGGTGATATGATTGTATTGAAATTTGAAAAAGTGAGTAGTTATTGTGATGTGATTGTATTGAAGTTTGGAAAAGCGAGTAGAAGTGAGTAGTTTATAATTTTTATATGATATGATAGTATAATATATTATTTTTTGATAGGATTGATGATGTAAAATTGATTTATTTAATTTTTTAAAAAGGGAATAAAGTGGGGCCATGAGGAGAGTGGGGGATGTGGGTTAAGGAGGGTAAACTTCCTCAAGGGGAGGGGATAGCCAAACACTACCTAAGGTCATCCTTCTAATAATGGAAATGACCATTAGAGAGGTTGAGACTTTCCTACAAAGTGATAAGAGGAAACGAATACAAAGTTGTATGTCCAGCATTATTGATAGGAATCTTTGAAGGACTATATCACAATGAAGACATTGAAAATATGAGCGAGGGGAGTTATAACATCTTAAGTATAGTCAACATAGAATACACGCAAAGTGTGATAATGATTTACAAACGGTGGAGATTTACTTGACAACATGTAAACATTTTTGGCGGTTATCAATGGTTCCAATTGGTGTCAAATCCCGATAATTAGCATAATTAATTTTTTTGATTAACAACTTAGTTCTAGGTCCATAACGCCATAGTGTTGGTTGATTTTCCTATCATTCTCATAATTGAGTGGTTAGGAGGCAATGGGGCAGGGGGATCTGTACGCGAAAGGAGATATTGTGGTGGTTGGGAGTAGAGGGGACATGGGGATCTAGACGCGATGGTAGACTCAATGTCCACGCCACCATCGATGCTGGCATTGTGGCCTGCTTGATCACCATGGAGGCCATTAGTACACCCTTAGCATTACCGTCGTTATTTTCTTAAAACTCATCATCAAGCCTTCTACTTCGATGAGCATGGGATGAAGTTCCAATGAAACAAGGGGAAGGGTAGAGAGTTGACGGTGGAGATGGTTGAAGAGCAGGAGGAAAAGGAAATGGTAGTGACTGTTCACGTGATTAATCACACTTCTGGTGCACAGAAAATCACCTCCTATTGTAACACTGGTGAGGATAAATCTTGATCTCGTGGAACACAAGTATCACTTTATCCACATAGATGATTCACTAATTCCGGTCAATCGACCAGTAGAAAACAATCTATAAAAATCTTTTGCCTAACATCAGCCAGAAAGAATTTTTTATTGACATTAATTAGTTTATTAATAATATTGGTTTCATTATGCAAAATCCCCCCTTCATCCTGAAGCCCACGCGACGCGATGGACAGGGAGAGACGAATTCCCTCCCCCCCCCTTTTTTTAAATCTAATTTGTAATAATATCCACGAACTTTGCTTGCAGTTTCCACGAGGTCCACATACTTTGGATGGCACAGTGCGAACCACCACATCTTTCGTGCTCGATCTTAATCTCATCACACACACCCAATCTGACGTGTAGGTCTTGCATCCTGTTGTACAACTTTTTTTGTCCATTCATTGCCGGAAGTTTGTTGAAATTTCAATCCTACCCATAACATCCATTTATCGTAGATAAGGGGCCTAGGGATGAGCATTGAGCTGGGGCGAAATCGGACCCGACTCAGGTCCAATGAACACTGGTCGAGCTTAGATTTAATATTTAGATTTAATTTTTTTTTGGACCATGCTCGAGCTTGGCTCGGCCCAGCTCGACCCGGCCCAAGGGCTCGATCCGAAGAGGGCGCGAACCTTTCTCACATCCTACACGCATGAAAACTCCCACCTATTTCATGTGCACTTATTCTTATATCCTGTCTACATACAATGTTTATAAAATCAAGAAAGTCAGGTGCGTGACATATGAGTTGATGATTATTGTATTTCAATTCGAGATTAATTTTCCTTAATTAGTCTTTGATTTAGATTCCGTTGATTATTCTTGTTAGTATTTATTTTTTTCAATCAGAATATTTTCTATTATTGAACCTTTACCCAATATGGGTCTTATGCTCATTTTTTAACATATAGGGGTTTGGTGCACCTGTTGTTGTTAACTGGGTAAATTTGTTTCACTCTTTCAATTCCTATACATGAGAACATTCATGATATCTACCATAAAAGTTCACATTTGTAAAATGAGAAATCCTCAGATTTGGTAGAATTGAATTTTAATTGTTTCACAAGTATTATGACACATGTTTTAAACAATTTTGGCTTGTGTAACTTGAGTTGAGATTTACTTGAAACAAAAGACTCAAAGTTAATAATCTCTAATAGGAGGAGATGTGTCGGCATGACCCAAATTCAACCTAACGGAATTGGGTCGGGGCTTGAGCTTAGGCCGAATAAAAAAAGTTATGCGAGACTAAGCCTGACCCAATACCTGAATTTTTTAAACGGGCTTGGACCTAAGCCCTTCAGAGCTCGGTCCAGCCCGGTCCATGATCATCCCTAAAGAAACCTTTATCTTGAGACAAACCTTCATCTCGATATAAAATGTCAGTCGTGATTACATCATCCATTATATCTCTATTGTGATTACATCATCCATTATATCTCTATTTATAGTACTTATCTCATGAATGATGGATAAAATCCATTTTACAAAGTCACACTGATTTTATAATTCAACCATCAAAAACATGCAAATGTACTTATAAAAAAATTAATGTAGCCAACATCGACAACGTTAAATACCCACAATTATGTCATTTATCTCTCAACCATTGGCATCGGAAGAAAAAGTTGTCGAATGTGACAAATAGCATTTATAGGATATAAACGCAACTTTGTAAAATACGATAATATTTGTTTAATGTTTGATAATATCTCGTATCGACGACAAGGTTAAGATTAATTTTATACTTAAAATTAGTTATTATCCCGTTATTCAAGGGACGAAATAGAAATCACAACAATTAGGGATCATTCAGCAAATTACCTTAAAGGTATTAATAATCTTATAATGGCAAAATCCGTAATTCAAACCAAACGTGGGGACCCAAATGCGATGCGTCTACTTTGCCTTACCCTTTTGGGCCCCTCAGGATCACAAAATACAAATCAAGAGAACAGAGAAAAGGGCGAGCGAGAAAAAGCGAAGGTTTTGGAGACGATGGAGAGGCAAACTTCCATGGGACCCTGACCCAAAACCAGAATTTGAATTTCTGGGTCCCGATTGCAAACCCTAATCCCTTGCATTAGAGTGGGGTTTTTGATCCGATTAGCCCGCAGATTGCCCCTTCAACGTTGTCCCACAATCACCTCGGGACCTGTTCTTACATCCCAACAGGTTTTCCCCTCCCGGTTTGTTTGATCCGGAGGCATTTTCTTGCTGGTTTTTGCCTCCGGGTCTTGTGATCAATCGCTTAAAGTTGCGATTTCGGGATATGGGTCGTCGTTGATTGGCTCGTCTGCACTCATTTTTGAGGCGTGGCAGTGGTTGTCGATTGGTTTCTGTTATTGTTCCGTTGATGCGGGTAGGAGCTGTGGATTTGCTGTTGGTATTTTGTTTGGGTGGTGAACTCCATTGGGGAGGAGGAAAGTTGGGATTTTGGTGGTGTTGATTGCGTTGGTGGTTGTGGAGTTTGGGGAGGATTTTGATTAAGTGGTGCATTGCTGAGGAAAGCATTGATCTTTCCTGCAGTCTCTTCTCAATTGTGACAATTGTTTATGTAGTAGTTCCTGTTGGTGGGTGGGAATTGTGGTTCTGAGCAGAAGATGGCAGCAATGTCTGCATCCATTTCAATCACGAGGAGCTCATTGGAGGAATGCTGGATTCTTTATGTAAGAGAGATGATCACACGAAGGATATGCCGCCAGTATTGCCCACTCGGCCTGTGTCGAAAGGGAGGCGGCCATCGTCGCGAAAGCCGTTGCCTATGAGTCCAAAGGTTGCCGGTGATCCATCGGAGCACTTCTCCAACGGCTGCATTGAGAAGCCGGAGCAGAGCAAGTCTGGGAAAGATGAGGATGCGGGAGTCCGGAGTGGGATTTTCGGTAGCAAGAGGCTCAAGAAATCCCCACTCGTTGAATCACCGTATATTATATTGCCAGAGTTGGAGAATTCCAAGAGAATGGATGATGCTGGTGATTCTGACTCAGCTGCTGGCCCCTCACCGTCTGCTGACGCCATGAACGGGGGGTTTGCATGTGGTGATACTGGCAGGATATGTGTTGAGGAAGGTATTAATAATATGATCTGATTTTCCTTTAGATGCATTCCACCTTATGATTAGATTTAGTTGAGAAGGGCGCTTAGTAGAGTGCCATTATACTATTGTTTTCAGAATTTCGGTATTTCTGGCTTGTTTGCCCATCTCTAGCTCATCCATGCTAACTATTTCCTGAACTGAAACTGTTTGATGCCATCACATAAATGTTTTATTTCTGATGTTGAGTTGGACAACGCAGGTATGCTAATCGTAACCATTAAATTTATTGGACAGGTAATATCAGGAGTGCTTATTACAGTAAAGAGAAACATATGTGTCACGTCTGAAGCACAAAGAATGCAAATATTCAGTTAGATTTTTACCTCTCTAAAAAGGAGTGCCTTGTATGAGCCACGAGATTCCAGATATTGCCTTGCTAACATAGAAGAGTCTAACATATAGTATCCTGACAAAATATAAGAAATGGAAAGTGGTCTAGACCTTCACAACTTAATTTGGTTTTTTTGTCCCACAAAAAAAAAATAATGGCGATGGTTCTCCTTTTACAGCTAATGTATACCAATTTAGACTCGCAGATAGTGCACTGAGTAGAAGTTAGTTTTATACATTTTTTTGAATGATTCATGTATTCACCAATCGCTTGAGCAATTTGTTTTTTTAGAAGACAAAGGATGGTCATCCAGCATGTGATATTAGCCTAACTTTATTTTAAAAAAAATACAAAATTGCAACACCTTTAATGTGCATATTTCTCAGTCTCACAAGTAAGCTGAAAATAATGCATTTGTTTTTCCTATGATATATGTTGAAGGGATAAACTCAGATAATTTATTAAAGACCCAAGGGTTCTCTTATATAGGAGAAAAATCCATTGGATAAAATACAAATAAAAAGAAAGGATAAATAGAGGATTAAAAGATAAAGCTTGGAATTATCTAAATAGCAATTATCTCAACACTCCCCCTCAAGCTGGAGCGTAGATATCAATAAGACTCAGCTTGGAACAACATTTCTGATAAGGTCCTCTTGCTAGAACCTTTGTAAGTATATCGGCTGTCTGGTCTCCAGAGCTGACATGTGTAGTAGTGATAGAACCCTTCTGTATCATGTCACGAGTGTAGTGACAATCCACCTCTATGTGCTTCGTCCTTTCATGAAAGGCTAGTTGCAATAAAGAGAGCAGCTTGATTATTACACTGGAGATGCATGGGAAGAGGTACTTCTATAGTTAGATCAGTAAGAACAGATCTGACCCACATCATTTCTATACTAGCCTGTGCCATAGCCCTGTATTCTGATTCAGCACTTGACCTAGCAACCATCGTCTGCTTCTTACTTTCCATGAAACAGGAGAATTTCCTATGAATACGGTAAATCCAGATGTAGACTTTCTATCTTTTGGACACCCAGCATAATCTGCATCTGCGCATGCTGTCACTGACAGAGATGTGCCTCTGCTGAAAAGAAGTCCAGTACCAGGTGAAGTCTTCAAGTATCTTAGAATCATATGGACTGCATCCATATGTGCTTGTCCGGGCTGCTTCATAAATTGACTCACTTTGCTTACTGCAAATGCTATGTCGGGCCCGGTAATAGTTACATATAATAGCTTGCCAATCGGCTCTCTATATCTTCTCTTGTCGACTTCCTCAGTATCATCATCATACAACTTCATACTTGGGTCCAACGGAGCAGTGGCAGGTCTGCAATCTGGCATACCTGTCTCTGAGAGAAGATTTATAACATATTTTCTTTGGGTCATTACAAGACCTCGTTGATTCCTGGCAAACTCTATTCCAAGAAAATAACGTAAATGTCCAAGGTCCTTGGTCACAAACTGCTCACCTAGGAAGTCCTTGGCATCCTGAATGCCATGCTCGTCATTCCCTGTAATGACAATGTCATCAACATAAACAAGAATGACTGTAATACCCAAGGTTGCATAAAGCGGTAGTCGGTACTCGGTCGGCGGGGTCACCTAGTAAGGATTAGTCGGCAGTCGGGCGACTAATCGGATTTAGTCGGTCATTAGTCGGTTTTGAATTTTTTAATTATTTTAAATATATAAATCATTTTTTATACATATATTCTTATATATATACATATATTTGTACATTTTATATGCCATCATAATGAAACAAAAGAAGTAATTGACTTTAAATATAAAATTAAGCATGATAGAATATGTTTGCTTTAAAAAAAGAGAAAAAACTAAAAAAATAAAAAAGGTTGTTGTAAAAGTCGGCCGATTAGTCGGCCCGACTAGGCGGGTGGACCGACTAAAGCCCGACTAGGCCTAGTCGAGTCGGCTACCCCCCCGACTCGACTAGTCGGGCGACTAGTCGGTCTAGCCGGCCGACTTTTGCAAGCTTGGCATACCTCTATGGGTTTTTTGTATAAACAAGGAGTGATCTGTAGTTGATCTCACGAACCCCCGCTGCTCTATCAAGTCCGAGAGCTTCTGGAACCATGCTCTTGGACTCTGCTTGAGGCCATAGATAGCCTTATGTAACCTGCACACCTTATGACACTCCCCCTCAGCAGCGAACCCAGGTGGCTGCTGCATGTAGACCTCCTCCTGTAAGTCACCATAGAGTAATGCATTTTTCATATCAAGCTGATGAAGAGGCCAATCTCGTATTACGGCAACAACAAGGAGCATACGTAGAGTAGAATGTCTGGCAACTGGGGAGAAAGTATCTTGATAGTCCACCCCCATATGTCTGGGTGAACCCTCGTGCCACAAGTCTCACTTTATAGCGATCCACACTGCCATCCGCGCGGTGTTTCACAGTGAATACCCACTTGCATCCCACAACTGACGTATCAACGGGAGCAGAAATAAGACTCCATGTACCATGTGACTGTAGCGCAACCATCTCTCCTCCTCCATGGCAATCCTCCAATGACTATCCTTGAAAGCCTCCTAGTATGTCCGTGGTATTTGCACGGCTGACAGTGCTAGCGTAAATCTCCTGAAATCTTCTAACAACCTATCCAAAGAACTCTGGGCTGCAAGTGGGTAAGTAGCACATGTCCTTTTTGGCTTTCGCAGAGCAATTGGCACGTCAAGATCGTCTGTCAAATCATGGGCCTGGGTATCTCCCTCGTGAGAGGGTACATGCTCCTCATGTCTAGAATCCTGTTGTACAGTCAATTCAGTAGTGCCATCAGTAGAAACAATATGCTCATCAAGGTTGCAAAAATCGGTAGTCGGTACTCGGTCGGTTGGGTCATTGACTAAGGATTAATCGGCAGTCGGACGACTAATCGGATTTATTCGGGCTTTAATTGGTTTTTAATTTTTTTCAATTATTTTAAATATATAAATCATTTTTTATGTGTATTCTAATATATTTACATGGATTTTACAATTTTTATATTATAATAATGAAATAAAAGAAGAAGTTGAATCTAAATAAAACATTAAGCATATTAGAATAAGTGTGCTTTAAAAAAATAAAAAATAAATGGTATCTCCAAGCAAAATTCGATCGATTAGTTAGCCTTAGTCGGAATTAGTCAATGCTGGATGATGGGCAAGGCTGTGAGCAAGGCGAACAGAGCGAGATTTGCGAGAAAAAAACACGTGGCAAGAACTGAACTAGCGGAGGAGGTGGTGGTGGAGGTGGTGGAAGATGAGGGTAGGTAAAGAATCAACTGAAGGTGGTGGTGACATGTATATTTCATCATCAGAGTCAGATGGAATAAGTCGGTCACCTGAAGGAGAAAAATACATGACCGATTCAAAGAAAGTAACGTCAGCACTAACAAAATATTTCTGGCTTAGTGGATCAAAGCAACGATGCCCTTTTTGGGTACGAGAGTAACCGACAAACACGCACTTGATAGCTCTAGGAGAGAGCTTGTCACGCCCTGGAGAGACATCATGAACAAAGGCAATAGATCCAAACACACGAGGTGTAAGAGAGAAAAGATCCTTTTCGGGAAACGCAATCGAGTAAGGAATCTTTTCTCCTAACACGGATGAGGGCATACGGTTTACCAAATAACATGCACAGCATCACCCCAGTACGAATGAGGAGCACGACTCTGTATCAACAATGTCCTGGTTACATCAAGTAAGTGACAGTGTTTGCACTCGGCAACACCGTTCTGCTGGGAAGTATAGACACATGAGGTCTGGTGAACAATGCCATGGGATCTAAGGAACTCAGAAAGATGTAAGGTGCAAAATTCCAAAGCATTGTCAGAACGAATATACTTGATGTTGGCAGAAAAAATATTCTTTATTTCATTAATAAAATACTTGACAGTGGATCCAACCTCAGACTTATTTTTCAATAAGAAGACCCAAGAAAGTCTAGAAAAATCATCGACTGTTACAAGATAAAAACGGTGCCCTTGGAGATCAGGGACACGACTAGGACCCCAAATGTCTAAATGAAGGAGCTCAAATAGCTGAGAATTGCTTCGACTCTGACGTGATGAAAAAGATGAACGGTGATGCTTCCCAAGTTGACATGCTTCACACTGAAAAGATGATCTCGGAGAAATTTGAGGGAGAACATGACATAACTTTTGCAGAGGAAGATGTCCAAACCTAAGGTGCCAGAAATAAGGAGAGACCGGTCCAGTAAGTATCACAGAAACATTAGCATGAGGAGGTTGGACCAGTTTGTAAAGTCCCCGTTGCTCATAGCCACTTCCAATCATCCTGCCCGTGAGTATGTCCTGAAACACAAGAGATGAAGGATCGAAGATGGCACGACAATGCAGATCTTTAGTTATCTGACTAATAGACAGTAAATTCATCCGAAAGGCAGGAGCATATAAAACATTCTTCAGACGTATGGATGGTGTCAACTGCACCTCCCCTTATCCTGTAATGGGTAAATGGTCGCCATTAGCAATGGTGACCCATCTGCCAGGTGGTATAGCCCCGTAGGACTTTAGTTGCATTCTGTTTCCACATAAGTGGTGAGATGCACCAGAGTCCACAATCCATTCTGCCATATCTGCATTCGTACTACCAGTAAAGGCATAGGTGATACATGAGGAGCTCGAAGAGGCTCTGGCTACTGTAGTAGTATCTGTGGTGGTGTCAGTATTAGGAGTCATGATCTCTCGAAAGCGAGAGACAATATTATCCAGGCGAGGATCGGCCTGGGGAGACACAATCTGCTCTGCTGCTCGACCAGAGATGGGATAGCCATGCTTCTGATAGCATGTATCCTCTGCATGACCAGGCTTGCGGCAATAAGTGCAGGTACCACGTTGACGTCCACCGCATCTTCCTCGGGGTGTGCGTCCTCTGAACTGGATCGCCCCACCTCGACCACGAGAGGCTGCCATCGCTGAGGAGTGCGAAGACGTAGTTGTCGAAGGGATGTTGAGTCGGCTGAGACGGCTATAGGCCTCTTCTATAGGAGGAATGGTTGCTCTAGTAAGAAGATGGGTACGTGTCGCCTCATATT
This sequence comes from Ottelia alismoides, assembly GCA_037367405.1. Taxonomy (NCBI): domain Eukaryota; kingdom Viridiplantae; phylum Streptophyta; class Magnoliopsida; order Alismatales; family Hydrocharitaceae; genus Ottelia; species Ottelia alismoides. Next base: position 616,234 of record JAZKJV010000335.1, read on the forward strand.
CTGCATCAAGTCCAGCCATGAAAACTCCAACCATCGTGGAGTTCCTATATGTCTTCTGTTGTTCAACAGACGTAGTAATAGGCATGTAGCTATGAAGTTTTTCAAACATGCCACGCAACAAAGAGTAGTAGACATGCAGGGGGCGACCATTCTGCTTGGTGTTGTAGATATCAAACTGCAGTTGAAGGATTTTAGCCTCATTCTTTGCTTGTGCATAAGTGGATGCCAAAGTATCCCACATCACCTTGGCAATGGGTTGATTCAGAATATCATTTGCTATTTCTGTCGTAAGAGTCCCGCAAAGCCAAACGTGCGTACGCATCATCTTGCTTCCAAGAAGCATTTGTACCAGTTTTGTCCGTTGGCTCTAGATCTGTCAGGATACGCTCCTTGTTATTGCACTGCATGAGGGTGAGGAACTGCATGGACCACAACTCATAGTTGGTCCCATCCATCTTAACGATGGGAGCCGGGCCCTTGAAGGCTCCGGACGAGAAGATATCACCCTTGTTATCTGACATTTTGTAAAATGGCCAAAAGCGGAACTCGACCGGAGGATAGATTGATATAAAGAAGTCTACAGATTCATACAAAGTACCTTCTCTGCTTGAATGAGGGATAAGAAACCAAAAGAAAACTCAGTGCATAGGAGACTTCTTCAGGGCGCGGGGCTTCACAGGACGCAGGGGGCACTGACACGATACTTCACAATCGCAGCGCAGGGGCCCGGAGGCGCAAGGTACGTAGATGGTAGTCTGCCACGACGGAATCACTGCAATCTACGAGGGCTGTTGACGGAATCACGCCGCTTGTCAATGGCCGAAGATGCGCTGGGGGCCGTGGGGGGGCCAGAGGCGCAGGGTGCGCGCAAGCGACCCTGTCGAGCTAGGGCTGGGTCTGAGGCGTACACGCGCAGTCGCAGTCGCAGTCACAGAGCGAGTTGCAGGCACAGGGCGCGCGACGCGGGGTGCGCAGGCGGAGGCGGAGGCGCAGCGTGGGGTGCACAGTCGCAGGCGGGGGTGCAGGCACAGGGCTCGCGTGAGGCGGTGTGGTGCGTGGTGCGCAAGGCGCGTGATGGGGCGGCAACAGTAGATGCGGCGGAGGGAGAAAGGAGAAGGGAGGCGGGGGGGGGGGGGTCAGGTGGCGACGTAGGGAGAGACGTCGGGGTCGACGGGGGACACCATCTATAATTAGTATGGGGATAGGGTTAAGGATAGAAACATGGCTCTGATACCATGTTGAAGGGATAAACTAAGATGATTTATTAAAGACCCAAGCGTTCTCTTATATAGGAGAAAAACCCATTGGATAAAATACAAATAAAAAGAAAAGATAAATAGAGGATTAAAAGATAAAGCTTGGAATTATCTAAATAGCAATTATCTCAACAATATAGCTATTGTAAAAGTGATATTCTTTCGTTCACGGGGCTTAAACCTTCTGTTTAGTTCTCCTAATTTGAAATTGCTTCGTATGATTAGAAATATAGCAAAAATGGATAAGTTACTTTATCAAATGATTCAAATCCATTCTGCTGCTCAACTGACATGTATAAAAATCATCCTATTTTTTCCTCGTAGAAACTTCATGTTTGGTGTTCACTACCTAATGGAGAATGGAAGCTGGGAAAGATCCAATCAATCAAAGAGGATGATGCTGATGTTTTGCTAACCGATGGCAAGGTATTAGAGCTTTCTAGATTGACAGGGGTTTGTTTTCCATGACAGTATTTGGTTGCTATTAGATGTATCTGAGGATATTTTGCTTATTCCTCTCAGGTTTTGACTGTCCGCACTGAGAACTTATTGCCGGCGAACCCTGATATTCTAGATGGCGTGGATGACTTAATTCAGCTAAGCTACTTAAATGAACCTTCAGTTCTCCACAATCTCCAACATAGATATTCTCGGGATACCATCTATGTGAGTAGTATATAAGATTCACTGGCCATGGTTTGGTAGTCCAAGTAGTTATGTTCATTATTCCTAAAAGCTAATCCATGTTATCCCCTTTTGCAGACTAAAGCAGGGCCTGTTTTGGTTGCAGTTAATCCATTTAAGGAGGTTCCTATTTATGGGAACGGTTTTCTCACAGCGTACAGAGAGAAAACTTTGGATGCACCACATCTCTACATCATTGCTGACAATGCCTTTAGTGAGATGATGAATGGTCAACTTTCTATTTACATTGACAAATGTTTTTTTTTCATTTAAAACTATTTTATGCAAAAGCTTTCTCATATTCTCATTTGATGATGCAGATGGAGTGAATCAGTCAATCATAATCAGGTTAGTTGACTTCCTTGCATGTCGAATTGTTACTTATTTTTATTATGTTGGTAAATGAATATTAATGACCTATTTCTTGTAGTGGTGAGAGTGGAGCTGGAAAGACTGAAACAGCAAAAGTTGCTATGCAGTATTTAGCTTCTCTTGGAGGAGGAAGCGGGATAGAGTCTGAAGTGCTGCAAACGAATTGTATACTTGAAGCTTTTGGTAATGCAAAAACTTCTAGAAATGACAATTCTAGCCGATTTGTGAGTTCTACTTTTTCCTTATGTCATGTTTCCTTTTACATGTGAATTTGGAGTTAAAGAAAATGGCCACCACTTTTTTCCCATAACGTGTTTCTAGTTATTGATGAGTTCATACTGCACTTTGCACTTTGTTTCACTTTTCAGGGAAAGCTTATTGAGATCCATTTCAGTAGAGCTGGAAAAATTTGTGGGGCTAAAATTCAAACCTGTAAGCATTTGTCACATCGTGAGTGATTTTCTATTTGAACCACTTGGTGCTGACTTTGCCTTATTTTTGTTGCTGTTATTGTTGGTGCAGTTTTACTTGAGAAGGTATACATACTTCTTCTGAATGTTTTTTTAAGATTTCACTTCTGTATTAATGAATTTGCTTTTAGCTGAGCAGTCAAGAGTGGTTAAGCGAGCAAAGGGTGAAAGATCATACCACATTTTCTATCAACTTTGTGCTGGTGCCCCTCCTTCTCTCAGAGGTTTTCTGCCTTCTTGTTTGATAATTTAAGTCTCTAATCATATTTCTGCATTGCATCAATAGGTCTAAAGTGAACTTATATAAAAAGCTCGTAAAACTTCCTAAGATACTGCCAATTCGAGTACCATAATGATGTTTGTTTCAGGAGTTGGCCTGTTCTGGGGAAGATGGTTGATTATGACCACTTCATGCTACCTTATAAAAGCTATATTAACCTACTATATCAGAAGTTTTTTATCAACTCAAAAAAGAAGTTTCTATTATATTGTTCTTCCCTTTTTGGCAAACAGTTTATGCTTCTTTATGCATACATTATAACCTTTAATGACGCCTGCAATTATGTATATGCATTCCTTATACTTGAAGAATTATGGAATCTGTTTGTGCATCTCCATATAGTAATGAATTTTGCTTGATACCAGAGCGTTTACACCTAAAGAAGGCTGAAAATTACGAATATCTAAAGCAGAGTGAGTGCATGATCATTGATAATGTTGATGATGCAAAAAGATTTCATGTACTACTGGTAAATAACGATTATCCTGTCTTATAACTCTTAATATTATAATTTTTGCTCTTCTTTTTTTGCCTCTATAGATGATACAGGGGCATCTGAATCCGTCAAATTTTCTTGAATTTACGTTTGCAGGAAGCATTGGATATTATTCAAATTCACAAGGAAGATCAAGAGAATGCATTTGCTATGCTAGCTGCTGTTTTGTGGCTTGGAAACATTTCTTTCAAGATAATTGATAATGAGAATCATGTAGAAGTGGTGCCAGATGAAGGTATTAGAATGTGCCTGTATGTGCACTGTTAAAACTATATCCCTCCAATCTTGTATAAAGCTGTTAATCTCGAATCCACTGGGACCGTCGTTGACATTGATCAACATATTTCCCTCTTCTTCAGATCCTTCCACTGTGTTCCTATTTTTAATTGTATGAGAAATCGAACAAATGCTTGAGATTACTCTGACATTGGATTTTTTTGCAATGTAAAATTTGCAAATGATCCTTTTCTATTATTTTTTATCCATTTATTCTCTTGTAGAATTAATGTAGTCTTATTTTGTACTAATATTTTATAATCAAGTTTTAGAAGGATTGCCCTGAACCTCTCAAAATTTATTAATTCCGATTTTGTTTTTCTTATGGCAGGTGTTACTATAGCAGCAGAGCTTCTTGGATGCAACAATAAGTCCTTGGTTTTAGCTCTGTCAACTCGCAAAATTAAAGCTGGAAAAGAGAACATTGTCCAGAGGCTGACATTAGCCCAGGTAGATGCACATTTTGTCAGCGAGTTTGCTTTGTAAATGTTATTCACATGAAAAGTTTACGAGTCGATATTTTTCTATCTTTACCCAGGCTGTTGACACCAGAGATGCACTTGCAAAATCTGTTTATTCAAGCCTGTTTGATTGGCTTGTAGAACAAGTAAACAAGTCTCTCGAAGTAGGAAAATCATGTACTGGACGATCCATCAGTATCTTAGACATATATGGATTTGAATCTTTCCCTGTATGCTTTCCCATTTTTCTTTTAACTAAACAACCTAAGAATATTTTTGTTATTTAAACTTGATCCTAATTAATTGTATTTACTTTAGAAAAACAGCTTTGAGCAGTTTTGCATAAATTATGCGAATGAAAGGCTGCAACAACACTTCAATCGGCATCTTTTCAAGCTTGAGCAAGAGGTTCAGATCTATCTCCCCGTGGAACTTTTTTCTTTTGTTTTTGGTCAATATTTTAGAAGGCAATGGGTGATTACTACTATTTTTATAGAAAGCTATTTTCTCAACTTTGTTTGTATATTTTTCTGCTTTTCTATAATTTAATTGACTCACAAACTTGATTATTAGCAACTATCCTATGCTACAATGTCCAAATAGTGTGCTCTTGTGTCTGCTCATGAGCGTATGGGGATTCTGCATGCATGCGCATTTGGGTGGGCTTTCATGTTTGATGGCCGAGTGGGGTCTCAGGATTTGCTTGTGCTTGGTTTATCTTCATGTCTAATTTATTGTACTTCATAATTGGCATCCCAAATATACGTGGAAAATTATTAAATTTGTTTTGATGTGACAACATGTTTATGAATACGATGTTAGGAATATGCACAAGATGGAATTGACTGGACAAAAGTGGATTTTGTGGACAATGCCGAGTGCTTGAGTCTTTTTGAGAAGGTATTTTATCTACTATCAATTGTTTCTATCATTACGTTGCTTAAAAACAAATCTGTTATGCTTTCTCTTTTTGTCTATAGATGTTATCGAACTATGTTTAGTGCATCATTATATATTCGGTGGCTTATTGAGTCTCTGATTATGGCTTGTATCCAGTTTGCTCAGAGCTTTTCACCACATACAGGGTTTATATGGCTTCCACTTTAGCTCCTGGGCCTCATGCTATATTTGATTCACATTGTTCGTTGTTTCTCTTTTTAGACCCCCAAGTGCATTACGTTTTATTGGAATTTACCATTATTAGATTGTTAATTTGATATTTTTTATTTAGATATCACAACCGTAGATAATTTGGTTAACATGAGCGAATGTTCAGTACATTAAAGGGGATTGCAAGGTTCAAGTAAGCAAGAAAGGGAAAGAGTAGGTCCAACTTTAGTGACTAAAGTCACACACGACAATGATCATAACAGGAAACACAATATGGATTAGAATTGACGAGCCAAATGCGTCAAGGATGTTTTGTATAGATCTGTGGTTTTACCGGAAGGTTTAATCTCCCAGAGGGGTTTCTCATAGGATCCCAATTGTCAAGTAATATAGTGAAGAATAGTATCCTCTTTAGGGCAGGATCGTTCTTTGCAACCAAAGTCCAGTTCATGACTAATGGTCTAGTTTGCCATTCCCTTTATTTAATGCAGTTAACTATTATGAAAATTTACTAAATTTTTTATTATTCGAATGCAATGGATAAATAATCCTTTCTCCACATGGTTTTATATGTTCCCCGCTCCGCTTGTTCGTCTCCATGATTTCTGACCAAAAACCCATGCTACAAAGCACGTTTTCCTCTTTACCTCACCCTCCGTCTTTTTCTTTCACTATGTTCTTTTTGAGTCAATCCAGTGGTATTAGAGCTTATTTTCGGGTTGTTCCTACATCCCGACTGTCCCCAAGGATAATTTGAGAGTGTCTTAGCGAGGGAGACATACATGCTTCCTCATGCACGACATCTTTTTATCCATGAATGCTTTAAGGAGGTCTCATTAACGATGATATACCACTTCCTTACCCACCGTCTATCAAACTTATTACCACCAGTAGAGCGCCCCATTTTCGTCATCCTGAACAGACAAGCGTCAATTGGACCAACTTTTTAGGACATGAGTTTTTCGAACTTATGAGAACTTATCTAGTCCGAATTTGTAGAAATTCACTAAACTTTAGAATTTGCTATCATTTGAATGCAACATACACTTCCCCATATTTAGGTTACCCCTTCGGGTTGTTTTATCATCTCCTTTTGTGGTATAACCCTAATCCTAGTCTCTCCCTATATAAAGATGTATAATGTCTCGTTTCTCAATAATAAACATTTAGCATAACTCCCAACCGCCATCATAATTGCGAAAGTCGTCTCCTCACCATTTCATGGCTTAGAAGCTCTTTCTTGAGACTTATCTTACCATCGGGGATTTCCTTCACTTTGTGATATGATCTAAATATCTACATGTATTTCATAGTAGGGAATCCATTGGTTGCGGATCAAAGATGTTAGAGTCATTTGACATGACATCCATAGAGGGAGCATGATGTTTTCCTCATTTAAAGGATCTTGAAGCTAGATGGAATCAATGGAATCAATTATCCCTAGTAGTTGTGGATGTTCTTGATGATCACACGAGAGTAGATGAAGGATATATTCCTCTAGAGTTTGATCCTGCTATGAAAATTCGAAAGAATATCATGCGGGACAAAGACAATGGTAGGATTTGTTTACGATTATCATTATTGAATCGCAGATGAATGTTATGTAGAAGTGCTTATGAGATGTGGAGTTCTATGAAGGAGATGTATGAACATAGAGTGGTAATTGGATCTCTCTAGGATTCATTTACCTCTCACTCATGTTTAGTCCCACATCTACTATCTGTGAGACTTTAGGTTGTCTGTGAGGTTATATAAGGAGCCCCACTCCCCCTGCACTCAATGAGAAATTCAATACAAAATATCTGGCCCTTTGAGGCCTTCTCCTGTGTTTTCATCCCTCTCCTTAGGGAGTAGGATTCCACGTAAATCCAAGTGTTCCGTGTTTATATTTCTTTATTTTCTTATTCTGTTTATCGATTTGCTTTTGGTATTCTAGATTTCAACATGGTATTAGAACAAGTCGATCTTGAGGGTTCGATCATGAGTTTATTTATGCGTAAGTTTATTTTTGATTCATGTTCATGATCGTTCTGAGCTCTGGAAATCTTGCCAATGAAGTTCTGTTCAAGTTCTAGGGTTTATATTGAAACTCGGGTTCCAACCATCAAGATTTCAAGCAGCAGATCAGTTCTCAAAGGAAGAAGAAGTTCGTCATCAACAATGTTCTAGGGTTTCTTCTTGAAACCCTATTCTGAAGATCTGATTCTGTTGAATGGGCGAAGCTTCAATCCTCTTCCCATATCCCAGACCGACAAACTGGAAGTCTCCAAGCCTCCTCCGACAACAGATCTCCGAGCCGCTCCATACCGTAAGATGCTGCACCTTCCCGCATACTCTACTCCAATGGACAACAGACTTCCGAGCGCTGAAGATCTCCAGCCTTTGCATCCTATCTAGGAGCCCGACCTCCCCTTTTGGCGACGAGTTTCATTCTCTCCAGGCTCACGTCCCTATTGCAATAAGGCGACGGTGGGCATGACTCCTCCTAGCCATCTTTAGTGGGAAAGAGCCTCCATATTCGCAACTACCTCACAGGCGGAAAAACTTGAAAAAAAGGGAAGTAGTGGCAACGACGTTGCTCTTCCTTCCACCACCTCTAGTACTCCTCATGCTCCTCGATGGCGGTGCCAACATCTCCTTCTTCACGCGACTCCTCTCCAAGCTATTGCGCAGATGATATGAGATCCATAGTTTCGCAGCAACGACGTCGATGAAGCCCCATCGTAGGGGTAACGGAGAAGAGAAAGGGTTCCCTTGGGAACCCTAAATAGCCAAGTTTGGTTGAAAAACTTCAGCTCAATTGGCCTGGTTCAGCTGCTGCAAATAAACAATAAAAGGATGTGATACTCTTGGGCCTAAGTGGGTTGAAAGTTTTTTTTAAATGTATGAGAAAAAGGGAAGTCCAACCGTTAAAAAAAAGGAAGAGACTAATTTAAAAAAGGGGAGAGATGAAAGCTGAGAAAAAATTTGAACGACTTAAAAAAGGGGCTACGCTCAAGAAAAAAAGCTGTATATATAAAAATTGCATGTTTTGTTTCTCCCAACTTGATGCTCCATGCTCTTTATTCTATGAGGTATGGGAGAAAGGGGGAGTCAGAGATGAACATGTTTTTCAGTACTTCTACTGCCCGCCCATGACTGACAAACCTGCACTTAATACTGCTACTGCGACCATCCTTCTTTACCGAGCATCGATTTCTTCGTCAGGGTGTACTTCTACTGCCCAACTACTACTCTACGTGGACTTCTTCTACCGCGACTTTTCTCCAGGCACAACAGAGATACATTCCGGTGTTAGTATCACATCGACTCTACATGCATGACAGAGATACGTTCCGATGACCTAAAAGTCGCAGACCCGTCTTCGAGTGGGTCTTTTACCAGCATCGAGCATATATTCTTCTTATGATGTATCGTGTGAAGATGTGTTGTATACTTTTTCTTTTTGTTGCAAGCTGCAACCATTGTTTTTAAAAATGCGCCTCGAGGCGCTGAGGCGTACGCCTCGAGGTGTTTTTCAAGGAAAAATGCCTCGAGGCTATAGCCTCATTCAGCTTTAGTGAGGCGTGTGCCTCGAGGCTTATGAGGCGCGCCTCGAGGCGCTGCCTCATTTTGTGTGCTGATTTTTTAATTTTTTTCTACAATATTTTTTCTTTTCTTTTTGGTTGTGTGCTTTTTATCTTTCGTAGACAAGTATTTTCAAGTCCTTGAGCTCACAATTCACTGAAATGCATTTTTTTAGTTTATAAAAGTCTTAAGCTCATTTTACTTTGTTATGCATGTTCTTTATAAATCAACATGAACACAAAATTAAGTCATGAGTCCTTAAATCTAATGATTGTGAATCAATCATAAATGCTTTCTTTATTAAAATATTTGGATGCAAGTCCCCTAATTTGACCTAAATTTAGAAAAGTTTATTTTTGTAAACATCTTTTCTAAACGTGACTAAATTAATAAACGTCAAAGCATGCATGAACAAAGATGGTCATAGCATGCAATATTCCAAGTATTTTATCCCCCAATCTTTATTTTAAAGTAAAATTGATCACTGATTCACTGCTTACTCTCTTATCCTTCTCAATTGAATGACACACATATCTCACCTAATTTTGAAAATAATGTGTTACATCTAGTCCCTTTAGTTAAATTTTATTTAAAACTTTAAATTGTGCGGAGAGTTATCTATTATTGTGCTTGCATGTCTATATTTACTTGACTCCTTACAGATTTAGAGTCCAAAAAAAGAGAGTTATATAACAACTTGGATGTTTAAACTATGATGTTAGCCTTGAAATGTCATGGAGTCATATATTTAATCATAACTATTTTATTTCTAGAACTTGAAGATTGTAATTATGATTAATTATTATGTTTTATGAAAAATTTCTTTCACGAGTGAGTCTTACGCCTCGATACGCTTCGAGGCTTACGCCCCGAGGCAATACTGGGAAAACGCCTCGATGTGCCTCATGCTTTTTAAAACCTTGGCTGCAGCTTTCTCGACGCCAGCTAGAGGGGGAGTGTTGGAGAATGTAATAGAGTGTTAATTAAATCGCTCCTGGATCTAATTACCACCCACTCATGTTAATCACACATCTATCCATGGGACTCTGGTCTATCTGTAAGGGGCTATATAAGGAGCCCCACACTCCTTATACTCAATGAGAAATTCAATACAGTATATCTGACCCTTTGAGGTCTTTTCTCGTGGTTTCGCCCCTCTCCTTAGCGAGTGGGGTTCCACGTAAATCCAAGCATTCCATGTTTCTATTTCTTTATTTTCTTGCTCTGTTTATCGATTTGCTTCCGCTATTCTAAATTTCAACAACCAAGTTATTTATTTTTTTTTTTGAAATTTCACCGCATTATGCTTCGTTTTGGCAAAATGACAAAAAGACGTGAATCTTGCCTTTGCTATCATTAAAATTCATTGATATCTTTGAATTTTCACCTATTTCTCTATTGATGTGCTCCGTTTTTTAAAAGCTTTACATTGTACAAAAAAGGTTCTTTAGCCTATTACGGAATTTAGGGTGAAAATCCAAGCTAAATAGTTATATACAAGCTCCAAGAGAAGGTATACATTTAACCTAATTTTGTAATTTTATTCTTTTTTTTAATGTGGCATACATATATTTTGTTTGTTGTTATTGCATGTGTCACCCAATTTTGTTGAGGGTGAATATCATGGCTTTTACTTCTAGTTCCGAATCCGAGTTTGACTCCGAGTAAGATGCAACTAATACTACATATCTACATGTGCAATGGTTATAGCAATAATACTGCTTCAAACTTATATTACAATTTATATTTTACAAAAAAGTATGCATTTTTACCTTACTTTTTGAATTAGTAACATTTAAACCTTAATTTATGGAAAAAATCGAATTTAGTCATTTCCGTGATTTATGACAATATCAATGAAATTCTCCTAAATTTCAAATTTCTCTTTTTGTTCTTGGTGAAACGACACCAAAATAAAAAATTCAAGGAAAACGTGCTATGATATAATGAATATGTAGCACGTTTGTTATCCATTGGTCGAATAGTTCTTTACGTAGGACTCCTTCTCCTTGTTTGAGAAATACAATGCATGCATTCCAAAATCCATGTGTCCAAAATGCGAGGAACATGCAGACATGACATTTACAGTATCTCTTGCAAGATTTGACCCTGTCACCTTTAATATCGATATTAGTTTCATTTCATCAAATTTCAGAATCCGGGGAATATGGGAATATCTTTAGAAATCATGTAAACAGTCATAAAAAATAAATTTCTCATAATGTATGATTTTTAATGTTATTTAATATCAATAAATAAGATATAAATAGACACCAGTTTGCTAAAATAAAGGCTTAAATATAAGTTCGAGTATTATCAATATAATCATCAGATAAGCTGATATGCTTATGTAAGATATGTGTTTGAACTTTAGTCATGTAGAATGCATAAATAAGTTGTAATAATAAGTAACACAGGAGAACACATAATTTATAATGTGCGAATACAATACTTTCCACGTGGATAAGATGGAAGTTTTATCAAGGGTTTAATTGAAGATAGCAAAACTTCCATCATTTGACTTTTTGATATTGTTATGGTTAAGAGTTTGACTATGCATGATATGAATAGTAATCAATAAAGTCGGTCCGGACGGTTCCATATGCAGAGTCAGGGATTAATGCGTGGCGCACAATCCATACTCTGTCAATATGCAATAAAAGTGCATATGCTGCCGCATATGCAATATACTCAGCCGCATATGTATTAGGACCTTGACCCTACACAATCCTTAAAAGAAACCCTACCCGATTAAATTAGACCCTCTAACCTCTCCAGCTCTCTGTGAAAACTAAACCCTTCCCTTTCTTTGCTCCAACGCCTTCGATTGCTACCCAAGTATTTGGATTACCTCCCCTGCTCCTCCAATCGATGCCCTCGATCCTTCAAATGCCTCTTTCTCTCTGATAAATCTCTTTGCCTTTCTCTCTTGTCGTCAACACTCTCTATTAGGTGACAATTTCTTTTCTCCATTCTCTTGCCTTCACTCAGCTCTCTCTCTCAGGTCTCTCTTCACTCTCTCTCTCTCTCTCAGATATCTCCTTGTTGTTGTGCCTGCCAGGACCCATTTCCTCGCCTCTAACTACTCTCTCTTCACCGCCACGTTTGCCAGGTGCCATCTCCTTATCGCCGATAGTAAGATTTTCTTCTATTCTCCCATCTCTATATTTTCTTTTGTATATATATATATATATATTCTGAACTTTCAGATTTAATAGTGACATGTTGATGGCTGTTTATGTCATATTTCATCATGTTTTCATCCTTTATTTGATAAATATTCACTTCAAATGTTATATGCATGTTTAGGAATAATCTCTTAGAATTTTTAATCACATTTTTTTTATAGATCGTGCTCACGTTTACTTTTTTTGATAATTTATTATTTGTGAACACTTCAATGCCAGTTCATATGTACACTATGATGATATTTGTTGGAGTATATGCGTCATGCACATCAACCGTCTGTGGGACATGGAGACTTAGTCAGGGCTATATTTTTAGAGCCCCTCACCCTCTATATCAGTTGAGAAAGTTCAATAAAACAACTGGCCCATTGAGGCGTTCTCCAGTGGTTTCATCCCTCTCCCTAGGGAGTAGGGTTCCACATAAAATCCTTGTGTTCTAAGTTCATATTTCTCTATCTTTTTGCTCTGTTTATCATCTTGCTTTCATATAGTTCATTTTCTAACATGGTATTAGAGCGGATCGATTCTTGGTTGATTTCTTGAAGAATTATTTTTTGGAGAATTGAGTGCAGATTCATTCTTTGATTAATTATGTTCTTGAAGATTTATTGTTCAATCAAGTTCGAGGGTTTTTTTAAACCCTATTTGGTTCTAGGGTTTTTTCGTATGCTCCAAGTTCCAAGTGGCGCCGATGTTCTTCATCTCCAGACGGCGTGGCACATATCAATCTCCACGGCAGAAGTCATGCTCCTCCATCGTGCCAAAAGAAAAAGCATCGCTGTTGCAGATCTCAGGATTCGAAGCACATTGAGCCTCCCCAAACTTCTCCTCTCATGACCTGCACCAAGAAGGAGAAGAGGAGGCGGAGCGACGCACATCCCTCCATCACGGGGATGCTTCAGACATCCTCCCAGACATCCTCTCGTGCACCTCCATCTCTAGACGTCGATCTGGCGACATCCTCAAGCTTCTGGCAGAGGCCCTCCTGTTGCTGGCTCCTACAAAAGGTTTTCCGATGGAGAACCTAGGCAGCACCCTCCCCATCTCGCAATTTCCTTTGACAACTCCTGCTATATTTGAAGAAGATGTCCCCAACTGGGAACCCTAAGCGACGTGCGAGCTTCTCTCTAGGCCATGGCGGCGACGCTCCGTCCCTACTCCTTCGTGTGGTCCCAAAGTTCTGCAACTCCGAAGCACCTTCCTCCAAGCGATTGCGTCCCAATCAAGGTTTTAAAAAACGAAAGGCGGAACGAGGCGTTTTCCTTGGAAGCGAAGCGAGGCGAGGCGTAGCCTCGAGGCGGTCGAGGCGTAAGCCTCAGTTTATATAGAAAAATACTTATAAAAAGTATAATAAATATATTTATGATGAAATTATCTTAATTTACATACATATAATATAGAACATTGTAATATATGATGAAATTATGAAGACAAGAACATGAAAGAAAGGATACGTAAATTCCATAAACCTTATATACTAAATTTCTGATCAAACAAAAATAGAATCATTAGCTATAATTGTCATTAAAATATAAAAGACAACATATTTTTCACTAAAAAATATTGTGGTGCATAAAAAATTATGATTAAATGTATTTGTTACATGACAAATATATAAAAGATGGCAACATTGACATGCCTTGAATCTAATCTTGTTTTTTTCTAGTTGGTATATTACGTTTCTCATTATGTCACCTCACTTAACACTAGTTTTCTTTAAACTTTATTGATTGTGTATTTAAAAGTGTAATATTAAGAATTTTTTGGAAAAATCAGACAAGTTTAATGCTTAATATGAATATGAACAAACTCAAAATTTCAAGTATTCATCTTGTAAATATACATCCTAGCCAGCTATACATTTATAAGCATCCAAAACTACTAATAAGACAATTTAAATCCTTAAAAAATGCTTTAAATTCCAGAAAACGCCTCACAGACCGCCTCGCCCCGCCTCGACCGCCTCGACCTTCTGAGGCGTACACCTCTTCCATTCCATCTGAGGCGTACACCTCGAGGCTAAAAAGCCCCGCCTCGTTCCGCCTCGACCGCCTCGACCGCCTCGAGGCTAGCCTTTTAATACCATGATCCCAATCTCCAAGCGGCGATGCTGCTACTCATCCAGACGCCACCCTCCCTTCCTCTTCTAGCCAAGCCCTAGCGACGGCGATGACATCAGGAATAGCCCTCCGTGCGGTGATGACGTATTCCTCCGGGCGGCGAGCACAAGCGGCATGAGATCCGTCGAATTCCCAACAACGATGGCCTCCTCTATCAGAGGTGGCGAGCGATGAAGGGAGCGACGAAAGGTTGGGTGGAGGTTCCTTCTCGGAGGGGTGGTCGCCGCATGGCGGACTGTCCACCGCACCTTGCTGCTCGCCGAACAAACCCTTTTGGGATGGGTTGCCTCCACTGTGCGTCTTCGCATCACTGGGCGAGGTCGTGTAGGGAGCCGATTAGATGTTTCATTTGTAAAGGTTTTGGTCACAGAAGTCAGGTCTGCTCGAAGCAACGTGCAACCTCCATACTCCCCAGGGTGTTGGTTGGGAAGGGAGGAGGTCCAGAATCTCTATTCCTCGCATCCTTGGATGTGGGAGCGATCTCGAAAGGGAAATTTCAGGGAGATGTGATCGAGGTCAGTCCTTGGAGAGTGGCGGCAGGAGGACTGTCTGAGGAGGAAGAAGGGAGTCTGTTGTGGTGGTCTAGCGTAGGCCACTCACGGCTTCGGTGGCGTCATTTATGTGTTTGGGATGGTGCCATGGGGTGCAAGCCGCAAGAGAGAATTCGAGTGAAGGGACTACTGTTCGCAAAGCGTAATCTGAAGGACATTCGGGCTCTGCTGGAAGGGGTTGCAGAGGTGGCGGGGCTTGAGAGCAGCGGTAGCAGACTTGGCGACCCGCTGGATCGCATCGTGCGAGTGCAGAGTCTAAGCACGTCTCAACGTGGATGGTCGAAGGTTCAGTCGTAATGGAAGACCTTATTTCTGGAGCTCTCATTGAAGGCATCGATCAGACGACATGACAATTTTCATCCTCAAGGAGTTCCTGGAGTTGAGGCATACAAGCCTAGATGATGTCCAGAGGAGGTCACCGACGATTCAGGTCGAACGATCGCATGGCCTGGCGGCGATGGTTTCGGAGGCGACTCCTCGTCTCCCGCAAACCATTCAATTTGACACGTTTCAAGGAATAATTAATCGACGTGTAACGTCGGTCCGCTTCTCGGGGAAAGGCACTTTGGTTAAAGGCACAAACCCATCTTGATCTGTTGAGGCACGTGGGGCTGTGTTCGACCTTTCGCCTGGATCCGAGAACCCGACCATCTAACCCGATCTGAATCAAAATGCAACTCCGCCTAAGGTGGCTTTGGAAAGTCTGAACTGCTTAGGTGGGCGGCCCGTATGTCCCTCACTACCAGACCCACACGGGAGATATACGCTTCTGTGTCGTGTGTTGGTGTGGAAGCCAAAAAGACTGACCATGGGAGGCCAGGAGGTAGCAACGGAGGTCTTCCGGAAAGAGGCGCTGAAGCCTTGGGGATGGAGGATATGTTCGCCTTATCTCCCAGTGAGGCACGAAGTGTGCGTCAGGAATAGTCTACTGTCGCCATGCGTGGTCGCTGTGGGTGGGCCTGAGCGGGATGCGGAGCTGGGGTGTGGTGAAGAAGGTATCAGGACATACGAAGGCCCTCGTTTTGGGACTTGCTATGCCAGACGGGTTATCCCAAGACTCGCTAGGAAGAAGAAGAGGAGGACACCGATGCGTGCTTTGCATCAGGCGGTGTTGGACCGATCGAGGCTTTGTCAGGTGATCGGATGCAAACGGCATTGGCGAACCGATTCAGCCTTTTGGATAGAGCAGTGGCAGAACGATTGGGGGTGGTGCCCCCGAAGACGATGGCCAGCGGTGTTACCAAATGAAAATCCTTTCTTGAAAAGTGACGGGCGCAGGTCGGCCCGAAAAACGATTGGCAATAAAGAACCTCGTGGATGAGGGAAAAGCTGATATCTACCTCATTAAGGAGACGAAGGCCTCGACAAGGGCGGAGGGTGTCGTGAGAGATCTCGGAAGGAACATTCGTTTCAACATGGTGGAACTGGAGGCTACTGGTACCTCCGGTGGCTTGATCACGGGATGGAAGGAGTCTCTATTTGAGTACCTGGCGGTCTCTAAATCTCAGTCGTGTTTTTTAGCGACGCTCATGAGACGCGTGGATGGTACCTCCTTTCTGATCACAAACGTCTATGGCCCCACGGGGCAGGAGAGGGGTCCGTTGGCTGTTGAATTGGAATCTCTGGGAGCGGCACAAGAGGAGGGATTTTGGCTAAACAGGAGTGACCTGAACGTTACTCTACTGGGGGGGACCGGTCGCAGCTTGGTGGGTGTAGAGATTCGAAATCTGAGAACTTCAGGAGGGTGCTAAACTCGTTGGGCCTCTCAATTATTGACGTCGCTGGTTGCTCGTATATGTGGCACAACGCGAGGTCACGCTCGTGGTTGGACAGATTTTTATTTTTAGTTGAGGGGGTGGAGACCTTCCCGTTATCGAGGGAGTGGGCAATGTCGCGGGCACACTCCGACCACACGCCGATCATATGGTCTTCGAAGGAGGAATCTAGGAGCAGTTTTATTTTCCGCTTTGAACGCTGTTGGTTGCTTGAAGACGGTTTTCGGGATGACATCGTATCTTGATGGAGAGATTGGTCTCCGGAGGGTTCGGCGGCCACTTGCTTCGCAGCAAAACTGACGCTCCTAAGGGCGCATCTTACACGGTTCGGCAGGGAGGTTAAGCGGAGGCGTAAGCTTAGGAGAATGGAGGCGTAAGCTGGGATGACTCGCCTCGATAAGCTTGATGACGAGAGAGGCCTTGATCCGGTGGAACTGGGGGAAAGGCTGAATTTACTTGAAGAGCTTTTGTTGGAGGACCGAAAGGAGGAGGTCGAATGGAGGCAGAAGTCCAGGCAAAAATGGTTGAGAGAAGGTCACACCAACATACGATTCTTCCACTCCATGGCTTCCGGGAGGAGACGGAGGAACTTTATACACGAGCTGCTTGTGTTGGGAGAGCTGGTGTCTGGGCAGGCTCGCCTTGGCAACGCGATCCGTGATCACTTTGTGGAGGCTTCACGGAGATGGAGGGGGAGCAGTTGGGGGTGGTTGGGAAGAGGGGTCAAACGATTGTCTGGGTTGCAGGTGGAGGGGTTGCAGGCGCCTTTCTAAAAAACGTAAGTGAAGAACGTGGTCTCGGGCTAAATGCGGATGGAACGCCAGGGCCAGATGGATTACCGTTCTTCTTCTGCAAGGAATTCTGGGATATGTTGAAGGGCGAGGTTTTGGACGTCATGAATGAATTTTGGGAAGGCAACTGAGGATTTGAAAGAGTCAATAAAGCTTTGTTGTTTTTGCTTCCAAAGAAGGACACCCCAGAGAGGATCGAAGATTTTAGGCCTATCATGCTTTCTAATGCGATCTACCTTTTGGTGGCAAAAACTTTGGCGAATAGACTTAAGGTTGTGCTGGATTTAGTGGTCTTACAGGGGCAGTCGACTTTCATACCAGCGTGGCAAATGGTAGATGGCTTGGTGATGGCAACAGACATATGTCTTCAGTGGAAGCGGACGAAGAAGAAGGGTACCCTGTGGAAGCTTGACTTTTCGAAGGCATATGACTATGTCGACTGGAACTTTTTGTGGGCGTTACTGAGACGTAGAAGCTTCCCGAAAATGTGGATTGATTAGATGAATAGATGTGCTACGACCTCCTCGTACTCGATTCTTGTCAATCACAGGCTGGAGGGGGGTCCTTTCAGCCGCAACGCGGGGTCCGTCAGGGCTGTCCTCTGGCCCCGACGTTTTTCGTTTTGGTGCCGATGCTGTGACGGTTCTATTTAACCAAGCGATGGAGACTGGTTGGTGTGAATGTTTTTGCATGGAGGAAATTTCCATACCTATACTGCAATATGCAGATGACACACTGCTACTGCTGGGCGGCTCGGAGGAGCAGACTAGGAATGCGACACGGTTGGTGGGAATTTTTGGCACTCTCTCTGGACTGGTGGCTAACAATTGCAAGTCCGTGGAAATCACCTTTGGGTTGGAGGACGAGGAGCGTACTACGGTCGCAGCTATCATTGGTTGCCCTCGGGGAACCTTCCCGTTACTTATCTTGGCCTACCGCTGGCGGACGAGAAGCTAAAGAAGGCGGACTGGGACGATGTGCTTGATAGAATGGAGCAAAGATTGGTGGGCTGGAAGGCAATCACTTTATCTAAAGGCGGCAAACTAATTCTGGTGAAACATGTGCTTTTGGTGATACCGTTGTTTTCTACTCCACACGCTTAATGACTGTTGGGGTTTGTAGAAAGATTGAATCGCTTATGAAAATGTTCTTCTAGTCAGATGGCAAGCAGCAAAAGTCGGGGGTGCACTTGGTCGGCTGGAAGGAGGTGACGAGGGGAAGAAGGGAGGGAGGCCTTGGCGTTCGAGATGTCGAATGTATAAACAAGGCTCTCCTAGCGAAGTGGATGTCTCAAATCTGGGGACCTTTTTCTACCCTCATGATCACGCTGATCCGAAAGGTTTACGGGGTGCATGGCGAGCTAGTGGCGAGAAGCGTGCGGTGGGAATCGCCGCTCTAGGCTAGTGTTCGGGAAATTCTCTCGGCCCTTGCACATAAACTTCGGCCGAAGGTGGGGGACGACCACATGTTCCGTTTCTAGGGCGACAACTGAACTAGTGAGGGGCAGCTCAGCATTAGGATTTCGAAGTTGTTTGCTCTTGTAGCTTCGAAAGAATGTTTGCTCTGTCAGGTAACGGGCTCCAGCATGTAGGCTCCGGAGTTCTTCAGTGAGCTATCCGAACAGAGGTTGGATGACTTCCTCAGGATGCAGGGCGCCAGAGGCTTTTGCTCCGGAGGTCCCTGCGGAGCATGTCGACCACTTTGCGTGTGTGTGTGTGTGGGGGGGGGGAGTTCTCTACGGAGAAGGCGTACAATGAGCTGAGGCATCCAACGAAGGAGCAAGACCTAGATCTTACACAAGACCTAAAGGTGGTGTGGGCGACCAAGATTCCGTGTAGAGTCAAGATTTTTCTATAGTGCTTGAGAAGAGACTGCTTGTGTGACAAAGCAAGGAGGACGCGTCTCTTCGGCTTGCAGGACATGACTTGTGATAGATGCCAGTGCCAACAAGAGGATGTAGAACATGTCTTCTTCAAATGTGCTTTTTCGACTGAGATTTGGAGGGAGTTAGGTTTGCCCTGGCTCAAGGCGAATGACGCGACAGCCTTTTGTAGATCGATTCGTGCGGTGGGGTACAACTCATCGGATGATGTTTCCCTTACCTTAGCGACTCTCTGGGCGATCTGGCTAGGACGGAATGATCTTATTTTAAAAACCAGAGATTCTACTCGAAAAACATTGTGTTGCATTGTAGAGCCCTATACAATTTCTGGGCTTCCTATTAAATGTGTCATAACTGCTTCTATTGAATATATTGAGGCGGTGTCTCCCCAACTTGGGAGACTACCCATCGTGATTTCATCAAAAAAAACAGAGGTGGTGTTGCATATGGGTTCTCCACTCATGGGGAACCCTATACTTAAAGGGGAAGCATCAATCATTCTTCTTGTCTAATTTTGTAAAGGCCCAATAGGCCATGAGAGTAAAAAAATGAAGAAGAGGAAAGGAAGGGACCCAAGGCCCAATTAGGCCATGTGTCTTGAAAAGAAAAGGAGAGAGGCTTAAAAAGAGAATTCCTGATTTGAAATAATATAATAGCCGAAAAAAAGAAGAAAAGCTGTTAAAAAAAGGAAAGAGAGAAATGAACGGTTTATTTGAGAAAAAATAGCTTATTTAAAAAGAAGAAGAGATGGCTATAAAAAAATTGGAATAACCGAGAAAATGTTGATTAAAAAAAATGAAAGCAAAAAAAAAATGATTATTGGCTTACGTGATTCATGTTTTCCCTATTTTCTTGTCTTCTCCCAACTTTGTCGATGTTATTGTGTTCCGACAAGTATGTGAGAAAGTGGGAGTATTGAGTATTGTGTAGAGTCCCAGGTCTTCTCCAGATTCCAGACTGTTAACGCATATATTAGTTTTTGTGTGTCTTTCTGTTAATTTTATTTTCAGTTGTATGCTTTATGTAATTTTCCCATAGGCTACTCTAAGAGAGCCTAGGGCTTATGGAATAAACATCTCGTTCAGTTTTCCCAACATGGTATCTGAGCGACGGTCCTAGACCGGAGTTCTCGAAACCCTAACCCTACCCTACCCCACCCGCCGGCCTCTCTTTCTCTCTCTCTCTCTCTCATCGGCACCGCCGGGGTACACCGTACTCGTCGCCCCCTCCGCCGCACGAGTGCGCAGCCGCACCAGCACCCCCGTGCGCCTTTGCTGCCGCTCCTGCGCAACTGCACGAGTACGCTAGCGCCCCTGCGCGAGTGCGTAGCCCTCCGCGCACTGCTCCTCTGCGCGATTTCACCTGCGCTAGTCCTCCACACGCCAAGCCCTCCGCGCGCTATCTCCTGCGCTGTGCAACTGCGCGTGATCCAGCGGCGTGCGCGTGCTCCTTCACGCGCAACTGCGCCTACCTATGCGCACGACAACGTGCTCCCTGTGCTCCCAGTTGCGTGTACGCGTGCTCCCTGTGCGCGTGCGCGTGTGCTAAGCCCTAAAGCGCACACCGTCATCTACATGGGTTTAGTTGCTTGAGGTGTACACGTACAACTAAAT
This sequence comes from Ottelia alismoides, assembly GCA_037367405.1. Lineage (NCBI taxonomy): Eukaryota > Viridiplantae > Streptophyta > Magnoliopsida > Alismatales > Hydrocharitaceae > Ottelia > Ottelia alismoides. The sequence goes on from JAZKJV010000335.1 coordinate 637,126, forward strand.
CCGTCTATGTCATTGTAGACGAATTTCATCCTCTGTCAATCGCTCCAGTATGTCAGAAAGCAAGGCGGATATCCCATCCATTGGCGCCTTTTGTGGTCCAGCGTCTATTGTAAAGATGGACGGTACAAACTATGAACTGTGGGCAATGCAGTTCATGAGCATGATGAAGTCAACGGGTAAGAAGAACATTCTTACCGAACGAGAGCCTGCTGAGAAGACTGGAGCCAATTCCTCTTGGGAGGCTGATGACGCATACGCCAAAGTTTGGCTATCTGGTACGTTGGCAATTGAGATTGCCAATGACATTCTACATCAACCCACGACCAAGGATATGTGGGACATTCTGGCGGCTACATATTTGCAGGCGAAGAACGAGACAAAGATTCTGCAACTCCAACATGATATATTCACTATAAAGCAGAATGGTCGCCCTCTACATTCACTCTACACATCCCTGAGAGGGATGTTCGAGAAGCTCTGATAGCCACGCCAGAACAACAGAAGACATATCGGAATGCGACTATGGTGGGCGTGTTCCTTGCTGCACTTGATCCAGAGTATGAGGCGGCACGATCCCAGATCTTGGCCGACTCTACTATTCCTCCCATGGAGGAAGCCTTCCATAGACTGAGTCGGATCACCGTTCCTTCTGCGGCCATGAATCAGAATACTTCAGCCATGGCAGCCAACAGGGGTCGCGGATTTCATCATCAGAGTCGTGCACGTGGACCTCGTGGCAGAGGAGGCCGCACTCGGCCAACATGTACTTACTGTCGTCGCGTTGGACACAATGAAGACACATGCTACTCGAAGCATGGATTTCCTGCATCTGCACGAGTCGCTAAGCAGATAGATCCTCCATCTGCTGCTACTTTGGATCAACGGTTCGATGATCTAGTTGCCCGTCTAAGGACATTATTCCTCCATCTGGTCCAGCACCTACTATTGAGAGTCAATCTGATGCTGCTGCTTCTGCCTCTGCGTCGACCAGTGCTTCAGGTAGCATACTTGCATTTACCAGTAGTAGATCAGATACATTACCGTGGATTATGGACTCGGGCGCTACACATCATCTATGTGGCGATCAGAGTTTACTTACAGGATATTCTCAGATTCCTCCAGGCTGAACAGTAGTCATTGCTAATGGTACACATTCTCCCATCACTGGTCAGGGGGAGATTAGACCGACCTCTTCTATGCAGCTCAAGAATGTGCTACATGCACCTGATTTTTCAATGAATTTGTTGTCAATCAGTCAGATTACGAAGGATTTACATTGTCGGGCAATTTTTGATCCATCTTCTCTTATTTTTCAGGACATCCGTACGAGCAACGTGATTGGTCGTGGCTATGAGCAAGGAGGCCTCTACCGCCTAAATCAGACTCCATTCGCTGGAACCTCATCCCTTCCCACTGGACCAATATCTCCTTTGTTGTGGCATTTGCGCTTTGGGCATCTACCGCTTCAGAAGTTGCGTCGTGTGTTACCCCAGGGTCTTCCTCACACACCTATCCAATGTGAGGCTTGTCAGTTGGGAAAGCATCACAGGTCTACCTTTCCCAGTCGTCCAGGTTGGAGTAGTACCTCCAAGTTTGAGTTATTTCATATTGATGTCTGGGGTCCGAGTCGTGTACCTGATCATCGGGGACACAGGTTTTATATAGTTTTTGTGGATGACTTCTCTCGTGTGTCATGGGCATTTTTGATGAAAAATAAATCTGAAACAAGCAATATTATTATCCATTTTTTGAATGAAATTCAAAATGTTTTCTCCACATCTGTGAAGTTTATAAGAAGTGATAATGCCCTAGAATTGTGCACTCATGTCCTAGCCAACTACTACTCCTCAAAAGGGATTATACATCAAACATCCTGTGCTTATACCTCTCAAAAAAATGGGATTGCTGAAAGGAAACATCGCCATCTTCTTGATGTCACAAGATCACTTCTTATACAGAGTCATGTTCCTTATTCTTACTGAGGTGACGCGGTCCTCACTGCATGTTACCTAATTAACCGTATGCCGTCCTCTATCTTGGATGAACAGATTCCCTTTTCCATTATCTATCCTGGGAAGGATTTGTTTTCTCTTACTCCCCGTGTGTTTGGTTCAGTCGCCTTTGTCCACCAGTTGTCTCCTGGTACTGACAAGCTCTCTCTCCTAGGGTTGTCAAGTGTGTCTTTGTTGGGTACTCCAGAACTCAAAAGGGGTACAAGTGTTTTGATCCTTCGCGTAGGCGGTATATGGTCAGTGCAGATGTTACATTTTTTGAATCTGTAATGTATTTTTCAGCCTCAAGTGATCAGCAGCTACCTCCACTGCCTACCGACGCCATATACATGACACCACCATCTCCAGCACCGTCACCACCACTACCACTACCACCACCACCACAAATCCCCGTCTCACCACTACCGTTCCATTATACCCGCAGGCCTCCTCCAGCTCATGGTCATGACTCATCTCCTAGCTCGCCTATGGTATGTACTGAAGATACTTCTCTTGATGGATCTAATGATATTTCTGAGCAGGATATGTTGCAGGGGCCATATGAGGACACAACTGATTTAGATGTTCCTATTGCTATATGCAAATCGAAGAGGAGCTGCGTTACATATCCATTGGCAGCTTCTGTGTCATTTGAGCGACTATCTGGGGATTTCAGGAACTTTGTGGTAGCCTTGTCAGCTGTAGATATTCCACGGAATTATCAAGATGCTCTGCAGGACAGTAGATTGCGACTAGCAATGGAGGAGGAACTGGCGGTACTTCAATCTAGGGGAACTTGGAGTCTAGCTCCTATACCTCCAGATGTGACCTTGGTGAGCTGCAAGTGGGTGTTTACGGTGAAGCAAAATGCAGATGGTTCTATTGACAGATACAAGGCCCGCCTTGTTGCACGTGGTTTTACACAGACATACGGGGTGGATTACCTTGATACATTCTCGCCAGTAGCCCGTCATTCTACTCTTCGGATCTTGCTTTCAGTCGCAATCAATCGAGAGTGGCCGCTATATCAATTGGATGTGAAGAACGCGTTCTTGTATGGAGATTCGCAGGAGGAAGTCTATATGCAACAACCACTCGGTTTTGCTGTTGAGGGGGAGTGTTCCAAGGTGTGCAGACTTCATAAGGCTATCTATGGCCTTAAGCAGAGCCCAGAGCATGGTTTAAGAAGCTCTCAGACCTCTTTGAAAAACAAGGATACAAACGTTCCAATGCTGATCATTCCTTGTTTGTACATAAGACTTCTAGAGGTATTATTGCAATTATGATTTACGTAGATGACATCTTGATTACAGGAGATGATGAGCAAGGCATAAAGCAGGCGAAAGAAAAGCTGGGGAGCGAATTTGTCACTAAGGATCTTGGAGTCCTTAGATATTTTCTGGGGCTGGAATTTGCTAGAAATTCGTATGGATTAGTAATATCGCAGAGGAAATATGTTACGGACCTGTTGAGTGAAACAAGTATGCTTGGGTGTCGGCCTGCTACGACACCAATGGACCCCAGCATGAAGCTCTATGATGATGACACAGAGGAGGTGGACAGGAGAAGATACAGAGAACTGGTAGGCAAACTGTTGTATGTCATGATCACTAGGCCCGATATATCCTTTGCAGTGAGTCGTGTGAACCAGTTCATGGAGCAACCACGTCAGGTTCATATGGATGCAATACATATGATACTTAGATACCTCAAATTATCTCCAGGTGCAGGTTTACTATTCAAGAAGGGAAAGGGGATTTCTATCTCAGCATGTGCGGATGCAGACTGTAGGTTGTCCCAAGGACAGGAAGTCCACCTCGGGGTTTGCAGTCTATGTTGGAGTTTCTCTAGTCTCATGGAGGAGCAAGAAACAGACGGTGGTAGCTAGATCTAGTTTTGAATCCGAATATAGGGCTATGACCCAGGCTAGCACAGAGATGATGTGGGTGAAGGCTGTACTTACAGATCTATGTCTAGATGTACCACTTCCTATGAACTTGGAATGTGGTAATCAGGCAGCCTTGTTCATTGCAAACAACCCAGCATTCCATGAGCGGATCAAGCATATTGAGGTTGACTGTCACTTCATACGTGACATGATTCAGAAGGGGTTTATTGCTACATCTCATGTCGCCTCAGAGAATGAAACTGCTGATATATTCACCAAGGCATTACTACGAGGCCCATTCCAGAAGTGTGCGTCCAAGCTGAGCATGATTGATATCTATGCTCCATCTTGAGGGGGAGTGTTAACGCATATATTAGTTTCTGTGTGTCTTTCTGTTAATTTTATTTTCAGTTGTATGCTTTATGTAATTTATCCATAGGCTACTCTCCTATATAATAAAGCCTAGGGCTTATGGAATAAACATCTCGTTCAGTTTTCCCAACACAGACCGACCAGATTTTTCCAGACTCTTCAGTTTTTCAGATTCAGACTCGACGTCAGATTGATTTTGAGCCTTCATTTTGATTCGTACGTGTTTGCGATCATTATTTGTGTGATCCCTATCTTTTGTTTTTGGTTTCATAGTTTTGATGTGTTCCATAGGGACTCCATGGTAGAGATCCCATTCCCTATGCTATGTGGGCTAGGGTTTTCATGTGGTTTCACAGGGACTCCAGAGTAGAGATCGCATTCTTTGAGCCAGTGTGGGAGAGACCCAATTCTTCGACGAGGAGACTTTTCAGAACCGTGGAGTCCGACGAGGATGTCTCCACGACTTTTTCCAGTTCGGTCCTTCAGAGAGATGGAGCAGTTGTCCACATGATGCGGCATGCTAGAGTTCTCCAAGTGGAGACTCATTTTCAGTTGCAATAACTCTGACATGTGCAGTACAGAGCACATGCTCTTCGACGAGGAGGTTTCGTTTGATTCACACTCCAGCCCATTTGTACTCCTTACTTGCACAACATGAGAAGCAACATCCTCGACAGCCGCTGACTGCACGTTAGTTGATATTGTCTGTAGTGTCTTGTAGTGTGAGTTTGAGATTTCTTTCTGTTTGTCCAAGCTGAGCATTGCATGATCTAGCTTGAGGGAGAGTGGAGTATATGCGTAATGTAGATGGGTAAATGGACTACTCCAAGATCCATTTACCACATCCAGTTGTTTAGTCCCACATCGATTGTCTGTGGGATGTGGAGACTCGGTGAGTGCTATATAAGAAGCCCCTCACCCTGTGTATCAGTTGAGAAAGTTCAATAGAACAATCAATCTTTTGAGACGTTCTTCTGCGGTTTCATCCTGCTCCTTACGGAGTAGGGTTCCACGTAAAAATCCTCGTGTTCCAAGTTCATATTTCTTTATCTTCTTACTCTCTTTATCATTTTGCTTCCGCATAGTTCATTTTATAACAATTCAAACTGATTTTTCTTGATGGGATCCATTATCTGATTTGTATATTGATTTGTATATATTATTATGTTTGATTCGAAATCACGTCAAATTTATAGTTTTTGCATTTATTATTATATTTTATTATTACAAACCGCATAATCGACATATACTAATGCATACTCCATCACATATCCGCTTACTCACTTCAGTTCGCGTGACCAAATGAATATCGCATACTGACTTTCTGAACCTTGATAATAATCATTAGCTTTGCAGGATCTAGATCTCGGGGGAACTCAAAATATAGTAGTAATATATGGTGATGTATTGACCTATATACTCTTGTCTATCATGTAGTCCTTTAAATATGTGCCACGACAAACTAGCGTGTTCTTCATCCCTATAAGAACATGTTATTCCACCTGATTCCTCTTCAACGATATTATCATGATTTTGGTTTGGAGGAGACATCATCATCTCTACTTTTAAACCCTCCACTAGCATTTTCTTCATCCCCACAATAACATCCCATTCCACTAGATACCTCTTCAGCGATATTATCATCACCTCTTCTAATTTTGGTTTGGAGGAGACATCATCATCTCCACTTTTAAACCCTCCAACATGGTCTTAGTGCCAACCTGATCTGACCATCCAATCTTTCACATCTACCTCCATTTACGAGGCAATTTGTATGTTTGGTCTTCCTTCTATAAGCCTCTCTCATCAAGCAAATGAACACCATTATCATCTATCCAGTTCCGCAAGACATCCTCATCTTCTTCATTTGAATAAATAATCTTAAAAATGTAGGCAAGATAAATAAGATGTATGTAATTTTTTATCATGCCCTTCCATTTCTTTCTTCGTCTTTAATTTGATATTGTAATGTATATAAACGATGGAGAAAAATTGAGATTGAATGGAATACAAAGCAATGGAACTGTGCCGGAAGTAAAGAATTGATCCTTCGTTGTTAGGTAGCAAGGACTCAATCCTGCAAGAAACTTGTATGACAGCGGAATGTGAGGCGAAGATTGCTGATTGCTGGTGTGATGGGAACTGGATGCCTCGTTTCTGTGCTAACTTTTCAGATCAAAGGTTCGAGGATTTCCTTCGTATGTGTGACTCATTAGCTTGCTGTGAGGGCCCCAGGGGGGGCAGAGACCACTGGATCAGGAGGGGATCTTCTTTTTTGGTCAGGAAGGCGTACGCGACGATTCGCAGGCCTCCTCCCTCTCTCTCTGGATTCCTTACGGGAGACTGTACCTTGATATGGAGCCTTCGTCTTCCAGAATGGATTGGTTTCTTTCTGTGGCTTTTCAGGCGCAAACGTTTGATGACACGAGACCGTTGTGCGCGGTTCTTGGGCTCTTCATCTGACTCTTGCTATCTGTGCGGGGTAGGCATCGAATCGGTGGACCATCTTTTCTTTAATTGTTCTTGCATTGCCGGATCATGGACTGACCTTGGCCTTAGCTAGGTCTGCTCGAGGTCCTTCGACGAATTTTGGGTATTGCTTCGATCGGCTCGGTTGCCGCCGCGGTTGGAATTGCTAGGCCCGCTCTCATTGCTTTGGAGTATCTGGCTGGCCCGGAATGCTCTTGTGTTCTCGGGTCAAAGATTCTATAAAGAGAATGTTTTTTTTTCAGTCCAAGGCTTTTGTGGAGGCCTGGTCTTTGTTGTGAGGCCTCTCTTCCTTTGTACTCTTTTCTTTTCTTTTTCTTTGTTTAATATATTGGGGAGGGCATCATAACATGCTACCCCCTCTTTTGGTCTTAAAAAAAAACTGCCTTTTTAAACTCTTTATCACCTTCTTAAGGTTGCAAACGGGCTGAAAAATATCAAATTCTTCATGCAGACCTTTCATCTGCTGATAATACTGAATGAGGAGTTATCTTGAGAGAGAAACTAAATCCCCTCTTGTAGATATTAGTAAGATTGGATTTGGTGGTATGCTCGGAATACGTCCAAGTCACCTTGTTGAGAGAGACCAAATCCACATATATAGGATATTGACCACAATCAGCTGATCAACGTTGCTGGTTTGCAAGTTCTTAGCCTGATCGTTGTTATCCAGGACTTGTACTCCTTTTCCCTTGGTTTGCCTTGAGAGGATCGTTTGTGAAAAAATATATCTTCCTCTAATCACCCAAAAACACCTTAAAATCCGAGGCTAGGGCACATAATTTTATGCGCCCTTAAGTTTGATAGAGATTCCTTGTACCACAGTAGATGAGGTGGATTCCAGGGTTTTGTCTCGGTAAAGGCCATCACAGTTAGATGGAAGATTAGAAGATCTAACAAAATGATAGATAGTTTATGTAAGCATTAATTAGATTTACTTCAATTAGATAAAAAAACTCACAATACTAGAATACTATTAAAACTTGGTGCAAAAGTTGCATTCTTGCAGTAGAGAATTGTAGTAGTACTCAAGCGATCAAGTAGCGTAGTAGAGAGTTGGTGCATAGATGAATCAAACACCGCATCGATGCGTCATTGATCAAGTCTTGGACTGTAGTAAAGAACCGTAGTTAAACTCCAGTGATATGTTTTTATGCAGACGCTAAAACTCTCTACGCTACGGAGCCCTAATCATAAGTACAAATGCTGCATCCATGGAACTTCAGATGCATATTCTATTTTGCAGATGTTCCAATGATCAACTCCAGGTGATGCGACTTGGCGCAGATGCTCTCGTGGTTAATTCCTGGCCTAGATCGACTCTAACGATCAACTTCATGCGATAAAAACTCGATCTTTAGAATCAACTTCACATGCTATAGATTTGCAGGACTCCACATTGGAGAGATCACATCGCAGAGAACTTCACGTTGCAGATTGCTAAAACTTGAGATGAACGGTGACGATGGAAAGGGGTAGGGCTAGGGTATGAGGGGCTCGAAGCTTCTATTTATGACTCTTGCTTCGATACAATAAGGAAAATAATGAGATGTAATGAGATAATTGTATTCAAAGGGGCAGGGTTTCGTATTTAAAGTGAAATCCTAAAACCCTAATGATACACACAACGACAAAGCCTCGTCCCACAATTAAGCAAGGTCAATTGCATTGATTTTTTTGCCTTCATTCATATTTATTTTGGCTCATTCTCAGGCTTAAATCCAAATAAGTATGACCCTTTCAGATGGTCTCATTCCGACACTTCTGGGACATTCCTTACCTTATTTTAACTGGCTCAACATCCCAAATATCGCATCTTCTAACTGGTGCATCAACCGACCTCCTTTGCAAATGGCCAGACCATCTTAAATGATTTTCTCTCATCTTATCCTCTATCGGAGTTACACCAACTTTTCTTCTGATTGCATTATCCTAAATCCAATCTTTTCATGTATGATACATCCACCTTAGCATTTTCATTTCTGCTACCGTCATTCTCTGCACTTGTTTATGGTTCACTTGCCAACATTCTGATCCATATAGCATAGCAGGTATCACGACTGCTTTGTAATACTTTCCTTTCTTTGACTTTCATAGGGATTTTATTTTCATAAAGAACAATAGAGACTCCTCTCTACTTTAACCAACCTGCGTTTATTCTATGTATAACATCTCCATCAATTTCCCCATCCTTCTACAAAATAGATCCCATGTATATAAAAGAATCTTCCTTCTGAATGTTATCATCTCCAATCTTCACCTCGAGTTGTTAAGATAAATATATATTTCTCTGTCTATTTTATATAATCGTATTTCTTTTGGTACTTATCATGTAATTAACCCAAGGGCTTTTCTCCTATATAAGAGAGCCCTTAGTCTATTCTAATGTAAGAACAATTTTTCTCCCAACATGGTATCAGAGCAACGGTCCTAGACCGAGGTTCCTTTATCCCACCCCAAAACCCTAACCCTACACCCGCCGCCCCCTCCCACCGTCACCGCCGTCGGGACCTACCCAGGCCCGCCGCCGCACCCACCAGGGCCGAGTGCACCCCTCGACACTGCCGAGGCTCTCCGGCGCCGCCCCCGCCTTGCTACCTCAGCCCCCTTTCCCGCGGCTGTGCGCAACCCGACACAACAAGGCATCTCCCAGCGGTGCAGGGTCGCCGCCAGCGGCATAGGGATCGCCACGAGGAGCGGCTAAGGCCATCGAGGCTGCTACCCGTGCCGTCGTGATCAGTCCTAGATGCGTCCTGGGCTTCCGAGCCACCGCTGCACCTCCCGGACGCGTGCCTAGCGCACATTAGGTTGCTGCAAACTTCTATTTGCTGGTTCGAGGTCTCGCGCGAGAAGTAGGGATGATTGTATGAGTCTACACATACAACCATGTCATAGAACAAGAGTGATGTTTTCTCATCTTTTGGTGCCTTCAAAGGCCCGACCCTATTGTGAAGATGGATGGGACCAACTATGAGTTATGGTCCATGCGGTTTCGAACCCTTGTGCAGTGCCACAATAAGGAGCACATTCTGACATATTCCAAGCCGGCGGACAAAACTGGTGCGAATGCGTCGTGGAAACAAGACGATGCCTATGCTCATATATGGCTCTCCGGGACACTGACCATAAAGATCGCTAATGATATTATGAATCAGCCAACTGTGAAGGCTATGTGGGACATACTGGCTGATACATATGTACTGTCGAAAAATGAAAGCAATATACTTCAGTTGCAGTTCGACATCTTCTCAATCAAACAAAATGGTCGATTGCTCCATGCCCACTTCTCTCACCTATGGACCATGTTTGAGAGATTACATAGCTTCATGCCAATCACCACCAGCACGGAACAACAACAGGCATATCGAAATGCCACAATGACTGGAGTTTTACTGTCCTCGTTTGATCTTGAGTACGATGCAGCTCGTACTCAACTTCTGACTGGAGAGACCATTCCACCAATAGAAGAGGTCTATAAGTGCTTGAGTAGGATTACTACTACATCTGCGAGTACATCACATGCTACTCCTTATGCTGTGGCTGCTACCAGAGGCAGGGGAGGATCGTCTCACTTTCGGGGTCGTGGACCTCGTGGTCGAGGGGGACGCAGACATTGTGGTCCGTGGACTCATTGCCATCGTCCCGGTCACTCCGAGGAGACATGATTTCATAAGCATGGATATCCGGTGATGGAGCATGATCTTGCATGATCATTTTTCGAACATTTGCTTTATTTATTTTATTTATTTTTAGTCTATGTAAAAGGCTCATTATACAAGGCCTCATTATCCTTTCTTTTTTGTTTTCTTTCTTTTCCTAATTTTTAGGAAAGTTGTTGCTTATTTGGGGGGAATGGGTCTCGATAAAGGCACCCCCTTTGGGACTGATTGAATTAGTTTTGAATGAAACAATTTTCCCCTCACTTAATTCTCTCTCTCTCTTTCTCTCCTCCTCTCGGTCCCGCACCCTCCCCTCTCCTGTGTTCTCTCCCCTTCTCTGAACCCTAAATCCCCTGCTGTCACCTCCATCACCTCCCCCTCCCGCGCCCAGTCCCCGTCGCCAGCAGCTTCTCCTCTTCCCCAGCCCTCGCCGTCGCCTTCCACATCCCACCCTCTTCTCCTCACCGTCGCCCCTTTCTTACTCTCCCACTTGTGCCTCCTCTTCCCTGGATTCAACTTGCCACCGCCGCCTCTGCCCAGTCCCGCACCTTCCCTCGCCCGCGCCTTTTCCTCCTCCTTTCCTCCCCTCGCCGCTCACCCGTCCCCCCTTCTCACGCGTGCTTCCATCCCATCCCAGCCCTTCACCGGTTGCGGCGCCTGCGCCTCCCGCCCGGCACCCCGCTCCACGACTGCGCCTACCCAGTGACCTCGCCCTCACGCCCCGCCTCCATCCTCACCACCTAGCCTCCATACCGCACCACCACCTACTCCCCGCTACCGCCAATCACCGTTCTAACCGCTGGCAACCCCGCCACCTTCCACCCCACCCATACGGGACGTCAAGGGCCGCTGAAGGTACCCAGCAATCCCTCATCACCGCCGACCAGATCTGAAGCGACACGAAAACCCGTGCCGGTTGTGGTATGAGCGTTTTTCTCTGCATATTATTCCACCATATGAACTTAGCATTGTGGCCTGTTATATTGCTGTTCGGTTTGGTGATTTATTGAGATTCTAAACTGCAACATCGTTGTTTATTTCCTCTAATCATTAACTAATTGATTTTCCCTAAAATTGTGGAGAAACCGGTGCTAGAACTCGAGTATCTCGTTGTCCATTGTTGCTGATTTTCCGCGTATCACACGCCATCTTAGTTGTTTCGTCATTTAGTCCATTAGTTTTCAAGTTTTAGGGTTTCCATTAAGTCACCACTTACTTTGGTTGCATTAATTTGGTATCAGAGCCTAGCGTTCCTGCCTCTCGTCTGCATTCCATTTGTTCATTGCATAAAAAAAACAACAAAAAAAACAAAACAAAACAACAAAAAAAACAAAAAAATCCCAAAACAAAGAGAGCAGAAAACCTAGGATTCCCCATGGCCGACAAACCCACTTCCTCTAAAATCGGGTACACCCCACACCCTGAACTAACATTAGAGGCTTTGTCTGCCCAATTACAACACATGTGCAATCAACTGAGCGTACAGATCGCCGCAGTAGATGGTCGAGTTACCACCGCATACGGACAAATTGCCACATTAACTAGTCGCGTGCTAGGTAAAGACCATAATGATGAGACACCAAATAGGGGTCGGCATACCAGTCGGTAAAGACACTCACGGAGTAACACTTCCCACGACTCTAGCTCATCTACTTCTGACGGACACGTTAGCGATTATCATTCACAAGAAAGTGAAGAAGGACCAATAAACGACACCCCTTTCCCTCCCAAGATTCAAGATCCACACACCTCTGGATACACTTCACAACCTACTGGTGCATATCAATTCCCGCCACGACCTGGCCCTAGGCCCGATGACGGATGGGATCGAGGCATCCGTCTCGATGTTCCGAAATTTGACGGAGGACGAGATCCTGGTGTCTTTTTGGATTGGCTCCAAACCGTCGAACACTTCTTTGTGTGGAAGTCTATGCCTAGTGAATGAAAAGTTCAATTCGTCACAATCAAATTAAAGGGACATGCTCTGCTATGGTGGGACCGTTTGCAATCTGAACGCAAACGAAAAGGAAAAGGTAAGATCCACAGTTGGAGCAAGATGAAGGCTAAACTGAAAACCAAATTCGTGCCTGAAGATTACAAACGAGATCTATACGCACGACTGCAATCATGGAAACAAGGCACCATGAGCGTGAAGGAATACACCGAAGGGTTCCAATCCCTCGTTCATCGAAACCAATTGCAGGAGACTCCCATCTAGGAAGTCATCCGCTACATGCAAGGACTCCGCCAAGCTATCCGGGATGAACTCTACCTCCAGAACTGTCGAGACATCGACGAAGCCTACATGCAGGCTGAACGGGCTGAGACCAAGCTCGCTAAAGCCCAGACAAGGAAGATGTCTTTCTCTGTGAACTCCGTCCCTCGCACCAGTACCCCGATGACGACCTCCAAATCAATAGGTTCCGATCGTCACGAGTAAATCCCAAGCCAAACCATCAACTCCTGCCGTCGCCCGACCACCTACTAGGAACCCCGGACCAGGCATCTTGGGAAGTCGACCTGTTGTAGGACCTGATACTTGTTTCCGATGTTATCAAAAGGGACATCGAGCAGTAGAGTGCCCAAACCCTAAAGCTAGGCCCGCCCATTTATGCACCATCGAAGACCCTGACCCTGAACAACAGGAATCACCTGAAGAGGAACCAACCGCTTTGACTGCTGACACCATGAGAGCTGATGACTATGAGCTTTTGGGAGTGGATGGAGATGAATCCGGACCTTTCTTGGTAATTGAACACGAGAACTTTATCGCTCCTGACAGCGCACCCACAAACATCTTGCTTACACCCGTTGCCCATGACGCTGATAGTTGGCTGCGACGCAGCATCTTCTGAACCACCTGCACCTCAGGAGGACGTCGCTGTTCGCTGATCATTGATGGAGGAAGTGTTGAGAACTTCGTTTCTCAAGAAATGGTCGATAAGTTGGGTCTACCCACTCAACGACTCGAGAAACCTTACAATGTGGCCTGGTTTCGAGGTGGTACCCAACTTCCGATCCACCGTCAGAGCCTCGTCAGCTTCTCAATTGGGCCTTCATATAAAGACGAGGTATGGTGCCATGTATCCCCTATGGATGTCTGTCACGTACTACTTGGGAGACCGTGGCAATTCGATCAAGAAACGGAACACAAAGGTAAGATGAACACATACTACTTTCTCATAGACAAGGTGCGTGTGACCCTTAGACCACAACGCGAAGCCCTTAGCCCTCGCCAGGTGGCTTCACTTCGAGCCGCGACCGCACAATCTGGTAAAAACACTCCACCGTCAAAGCCTTCGACTACGGGTCCCGTATTGTTGATGGAAGCCTAGACATTCCAACGTGAGATTCAGGAGAGCTCCGCCATTTATGCATTAATGGGACGTGAAGTGAACAATCAAGAGGCAACTACACCCGAAGTCCCGCCTCAGATAAAGCCTATCATCCAAGAGTTTGCTGACATTATGCCTGAAGAGTTGCCTGAAGGACTACCCCCGTTGCGAGACATTCAACATCACATTGACCTAGTCCCTGGAGCCAGTTTACCCCACTTACCCCATTATCGGATGAGCCCCAGTTAACACGAAGAAATGAACAAACAGGTCACTGATCTTCTACGTCGTGGATATGTTCGAGAGAGTATGAGTCCCGTGGCGGTCCCTGCTCTGCTTACTCCAAAAAAAGACGGCACATGGAGAATGTGCATGGATAGTCGTGCTATCAACAAGATAACGATCAAGTATCGTTTTCCCATTCCACGCCTTGATGACATGCTTGATATGCTATCGGGTGCCAAATTGTTTTCCAAAATGGATCTGCGCAGTGGCTACCATCAGATTCGCCTCTGACCTGGAGACGAGTGGAAGACTGCCTTTAAGACCAAAGAGGGCTTTTATGAATGAATGGTAATGCCCTTCGGCCTGTCTAATGCTCCCAGCACTTTCATGCGAACCATGAATTATGTTTTACGGCCCTTCGTCAGTAAGTTTGTGGTTGTATACTTTGATGACATATTGATCTACAGCTTGACCAAAGATGACCACTTATCTCACTTACGTCAAGTCCTGGAAACCCTGAGAACCTCAAGAAATCCTCCTTCATGTCTGACACGGTCCTCTTCCTGGGATACATTGTCACTGCCGATGGACTTAAGGTTGACCCCTCCAAGATTCAGGCCATTCAGAGCTGGCCCGTACCCAAAACCCTCACTGAGATTCGCAGCTTTCTGGGATTGGCTTCTTTCTACCGACGTTTCATCCGGAACTTTAGCACTTGTGCAACCCCGTTGGTAGATTGCATGCGTAAAGGCGCACCCGCTTGGACTCTTGAAGCAGAAACCAGCTTTCAAAAACTAAAACATCAATTGGCACATGCCCCTGTTTTGGCACTTCCTGACTTCACCAAGGTTTTTGTAGTCGATTGCGACGCCTCACATGTCGGAATTGGTGCTGTCCTAAGTCAAGAAGAACAACCTGTAGCATTCTACAATGAGAAATTGAATGAAGCTCGATCACGGTACTCCACTTATGATGTCGAATTCTATGCCGTGGTGCAAGCCCTCAAGCATTGGAGGCATTACCTGATCCAACGTGAATTTGTCCTTAACTCTGATCGTGAAGCCTTAAGATATCTGAATTCGCAGAAAACCCTTAACAAGCGCCATGCCAAATGGGTTAGTTTCCTCCAAGAATACACGTTCCATCTCAAGCACAAGGTTGGCACCCTGAATCGCGTGGTCGATGCATTGAGCATGCGAGCCCACGCTCTGACCACAATGACAGTCGGCACAACAGGATTTGACGTACTCAAGGACCTCTACCCCACCGACCCTGACTTCGGTCAAGCTTATGCCGAGTGTATCGAAACTGAACAGCATCCAACAGCCGCCTATGTCCTTCATGAGGGATTCTTGTTCAAGGCCCACCAAATGTGCATCCCTGCCACTTCTCTTCGAGAGAACATAATTTCAGAACTACATAACGGTGGCTTAGCTGGACACTTTGGAAGGGATAAGACCTTTGGCCCTTCTCCAAGAGCGGTTTTATTGTCCGCAATTGCGAAAGGACGTTACAAAGTCCGTACAAAGATGCCAAACAAGTCAAAGATTCAAGGGCCATAAGCAGAACACTGGGTTGTATACACCTTTGTCGATTCCTCTGCGACCCTGGGAAGACATCACTATGGATTTTGTGCTAGGCTTACCCCTCACGGTACGGAAAGTTGACTCTATTTTTGTGGTTGTGGACAGATTTTCTAAAATGGCACATTTCATTGCATGTAAAAAAACTTCAGATGCATCTCATGTCGCTGATTTATTTTTTCGTGATGTTGTTCGATTGTATGGTGTTCCTCGTTCTTTCACTTCGGATCGTGATACCAGGTTTTTGAGTCATTTTTGACGCACGCTTTGGTCTCGTCTTGGTACTCGTTTGCAATACAATACCGCTTATCATCCACAAACAGATGGGCAAACTGAAGTAGTTAACAGATCACTAGGAAATTTATTGCGATGTCTTGCAGGGGACTCTCCGTCCAAATGGGATCTAATTCTTCCCCAAGTCGAATTCGCGTATAACAGTTCCACCAATAGGTCCACCGGAAAATCGCCATTTGAGAGTGTGTACGGCTTTCCACTTACCCAATTTCTAGACCTAAAACCCACAACCATGCAAGGGAGAAGTAATGCAGCTGCTGAGGATCTGGTCGAACACCTAACCCATATCCATACCGAAATCCGAGCCAAACTCCAAACCATGACCCAGAAATACCAAGCCCAAGCCAACCTCCACCGAAGAGAGAGCGAGTTCATAGTTGGAGAATTAGTGATGGTCCACCTAAAAAAAGAGAGGTTTCCTTTGAGAGTCCACCAAAAATTGAGTGAACGAAAGATTGGTCCATTCTGAATCCTCAAAAAGATTAGGCCCAATGCTTACTTGATCTGCCGCCAGACGTCCAGACTTCACCAGTCTTCAATATATCAGATCTCTTCTTATATCATGGAGATGAACAGACAGATGCCACCACGCCAGCAGTTCCCGCTGATGATATGCGCCAACCACCGGCCGCGACTGATGCCGATCAGATTGAAGATATAGCCGACATCCGAGATATGACGACTAGACGTGGTCTCTTCCGTCGCTATCTAGTCAAATGGAATGGGCGACCTCTTACAGATTGCACCCAGATTGACGAGGATGAACTCCAACGGCTCTGCCCCGATATACTTCAGAACTACCACGATGCCATCTCGACGGAGCGAGATTCTTCTCAGCAGGGGGAGTTGATGCAACATGATCTTGCATGATCACTTTTCGAACATTTGCTTTATTTATTTTATTTATTTTTAGTCTATGTAAAAGGCTCATTATACAAGGCCTTATTATCTTTTCTTTTTTGTTTTCTTTCTTTTCCTAGTTTTTAGGAAAGTTGTTGCTTATTTGGGGGGAATGGGCCTCTATAAAGGCACCCCCTTTGGGACTGATTGATTTAGTTTTGAATGAAATAATTTTCCCCTCACTTAATTCTCTCTCTCTCTCCTCCTCTCGATCCCGCACCCTCCCCTCTCCCGTGTTCTCTCCCATTCTCCGAACCCTAAATCCCCTGCCGCCGCCTCCATCACCTCCCCCTGCCGCGCCCAGTCCCCGCCGCCAGCAGCTTCTCCTCTTCCCCAGCCCTCGCCGCCGCCTTCCACATCCCACCCTCTTCTCCTCACCGCCGCCCCTTTCTTACTCTCCCACTCGCGCCTCCACTTTCCCTGGATTCAACTCGCCACCGCCGCCTCTGCCCAGTCCCGCACCTTCCCCCGCCCGTGCCTTTTCCTCCTCCTTTCCTCCCCTCACCGCTCGCCCGTCCCCCCCTTCTCACACATGCTTCCATCCCAACCCTTCACCGGTTGCGTCGCCTGCGCCTCCCGCCCGGCACCCCGCTCCACGACTGCTCTACCACCCGACCACTCCTTGGGTTCAGTTGTTTCGTCATTTAGTCCATTAGTTTTCAAGTTTTAGGGTTGCCATTAAGTCACCACTTACTTAGGTTGCATCATCCGGCATCTGCACGAGTTGCTGAGCATACTGAGGCTTCCTCTGCGCCTACTCCATATACTCGTTTTGATGACATTATATCCAAACTTCGGGAGATGATGAGTACTCCTACGTCTTCGTTTCCAGGTTCCACAGAGGCCGCAGCTTCTGCCAGAGCGTCGTCTAGTTCATCAGGTACTCACTATGCGTTTACCAGTAGTACATGTCCGGACCTGACAGATTGGATTATGGACTCCGGCGCATCCTATCGTATGTGTGGCGACAGGATGCAGTTTACTTCATACAGAGCACTTTCACCTGGCAGATTCGTTGTTATTGCCAATGGGGTTCGCTTACCCATTGTTTGTTGGTCAGGGGGATATTACTCTAGCCCCTTCTCTGAGTCTTCAAAATGTCTTATATGCGCCTGATTTTCAGATGAACTTTTTGTCAATTAGTCTGCTTACGAAAGATCTACATTGTCGTGCCATCTTTGATCTCTCTTCTTTTATATTTCAGGACATACTGACTGGCAGGGTGATTGGACATGGCCGTGTGCAGAGAGGCTTGTATAAGCTTGCTATATCATCATGCGCTGGAATTGCTACTATTCCTTTGGCATCTTCGCTTTGGCCATCTTCCTCTACAGAAGATGTGTCATGTTCTACCACAGATATCTACCCGTACCGCATTGGATTGTGAAGCTTGTCAGCTTGGGAAGCATCATCGCTTGTCCTTTCCGAGTCATCCGAGTCGTCACAGTTGCCGGTCCTTTGAGTTGTTTCATTTTATTATTTGGGATCCGAGTCGTATCCCTAATCATTAGGTGCATCGTTATTATATAGTTGCTGTTGATGATTATTCTAGATTGTCTTGGGTGTTTTTGTTAAAACATAAGTTTGAAGCTGGTGCTATCATTAGAACATTTCTTATTGAAGTCAAAAATATTTTTTCTGTAAATGTCAGATTCATTCTTATGGATAATGCATTGGAATTTTTCACACTACATTTGTCTGAATTTCTGAGTTCTCTTGGAATTATTCATCAAACTTCTTGCAGTTACACTTTACAACAGAATGGTGTGGCTGAACGCAAACATCGTCACCTTCTTGATGTTACACGCACATTGTTGATACAGAGTCGTACCCCCCTCACTCTTTTTGGGGGGATGCTGTTCTCACTGCTTGTTACTTGGTGAATCGCATGCCGTCCACTGTTCTTAGAGAGAAGGTTCGCTTCTTGATTGCGTTTACTGAGAAGGAACTATTCTCTCTCACACCCAGAGTCTTTGGATCTGTGGCATTTGTCCACGATTTCACTCCTGGTCGTGACGAGCTCTCACCCAGAGCTGTCAAATGTGTTTTTATTGGATATTTTCGTACCAAAAGGGGTATAGATGTTTTGATTCTGTTGGCAGAAGGTATCATGTGAGTGTTGATGTTACTTTCTTTGAATCCATTATGTATTTCTCTCCCACAGGTGACAGGCTATCCAATATCAATTCTGGGGAGGATGTTGTTGTTCCTCCTCCTCCGTCTCTTCCACCAAATGACCCTCATGTTACACCTCAACAGTCACCACCTCCACCGCCACCACCTCCACCTCCAGCTATTCAACCAAGATCCTTACCTCTTGTTTACACTCGTAGGTCTTATACTAGCTCCTCTGCTTATAAGTCAGCCACATCATCCAGCACGCCTCAGGTATGTCATGATAACATTGATTTTACTGTTGGCACTGGAGTTCTTCATGATACACAAGACGACTTAGGCCCACAAGACAGATGGGATGCTGATCTGAACATTCCAATTGCCCTGAGGAAGCCTCGACGTAAGTGTGCCACATACTCACTTGTTGCACATGTTTCTTTGGATCACCTTTCAGATGAGTACACGAGGTTTGTAGTGGGACTCTCCGCGGTTACTATGCCACGTACATATATGGAGGCATTACAGGACAACCGGTGGCGCCAGGTCATGGATGTAGAGATAGTTAGTTTCTATTATTATTATTATATGTTTATGTACCCTGTTTATATTTATCTCTTCTATTTAGACATCCATGTAATTTACCCCTACGGCCTCTCCCTATATAAGAGAGCCTAGGGTTTTCTTATTATCATAACGAAGACTCCTCTCATCCAACATGGTATCAGAGCCGCCTTAGGGCTCTTTCCCTTCCCCACCCGCCGCCCTTTCTCCCTTCGCTCTCTCTCATCTCGCCGCCGCCCCATCTGCGGCTCCCGACGCTCCTCCGCAACCCTTCTCGCGTCTCCAGCTGCACAACAGCCCACCGCCGCACCTCTCCAGCGGCTCACAGCCGCACAGCAGCGGCCTCCTGCGCCTACCAGCGGCGTCCTAGCCTCAGCGGCAAACCCCCCCTCTGCCGCCAACAGCCACCGGAGCCCTAGCGGCACCCCTCCCTGCCGCCTACTGCCGCCACAGCGGCACCCGTACCCCCAGCGGCACCCCCCAACTGCCGCTGTAGGGGTCCGGTGGTCTCCAGCACTCCATAGGCGTTGTTCTCGAGACGATTCAAGGGCTGTAAGCTTCCTTGGCGGCGTGCCCTAGACCCCCCTTCCTACGGTTTATGGATTTGAGTGCGTGAAAGTCTACACACGTACTCAAATCTGATGCAGTTGGTGTAGACATTCATCACATTGTCTATTCTCCCTTCGTCTTCTTCCTGCAGCAGTATGTCAGAATCGAAAGTCGATTTGCCCTCCACCGGCGCATTCAAAGGTCCGGCGCCGATAGTAAAGATGGACGGGTCTAACTATGAGTTATGGGCCATGCAGTTCATGAGCCTCATGAAATCAAATGGTAAGAAACACATTCTTACCGAGGATGAGCCTGCGGAGAAGACAGGGATCTATGCCTCATGGGAGGCCGATGATGCTTACGCAAAAGTATGGTTGTCTGGCACGTTGACCATGGAGATAGCGAATGATGTCCTCCATCAGCCCACTGCTAAGGCGATGTGGGACATTCTTGCTGCTACATATTCGCAGGTGTGAAATGAGACAAAGATGTTGCAGCTTCAGCATGACATCTTTACTATGAAGCAGGCCGACAGACCTCTCCACTCTCTATACACATCCCTAAGAGGGATGTTCGAGAAGCTCTACAGTACCATTCCTCTGACTGCTACTCCAGAGCAGCAGAAGACGTTCCGGAACGCCACCATGGTGGGTGTCCTACTTGCTGCCCTCGATCCTGAGTATGATGCTGCACGGTCACAGATCTTAGCAGATGCAGTTATTCCTCCGGTGGAGGATGTCTACAGGAGGCTCAGTCGTATCCCAGTTTCTTCCAGCTCATCTACTCCACCCCCATCTGCGATGGCAGTTTCGCGTGGGAGAGGTGGACCACCTTCTTGGCGTGGTCGTGGACGTGGCCGTGGCTCTCATGGAAGAGGCGGTCGAGTCAGTCAGACATGCTCATATTGTCACAGATCTGGACACTCGGAGGAGACATGCTACTCAAAGCATGGGTTCCCAGCATCGGCACGGGTTGCAGAGCACTCACAGTCTCCATTACCGTCTACTGCAGATCATAGATTTGACGAACTCGTGGCTCGCCTTCGTGATATTATGCTACAGTCTTCTGGTGATTCATCTGGCGGCTCGTCAGATATTGCTGTAACAGCCTCAGCCAGTTCATCTGCTGCAGCCAGTTCCTCAGGTAGATCTTCAGCCTTCATATCTTCACATGATATATCTGACTAGGTTATAGATTCCGGAGCTACACATCATCTGTGTCGAGATAGAGGAAGACTACAGGCCTACAGGGCCATTCCTCCAGGTCGCTCAGTACAGATAGCAGATGGTTCCTACTCACCCCTTGTTGGCCAGGGGGAGGTTTCCTTATCCTCCACTATGCAGCTACAGAATGTTTTATATGCCCCTGAGTTCTCGCTGAATTTATTATCTATTAGTCAGATTACAAAGGACTTGAATTGTCGCGCTATATTTGACCCGTCTTCTCTCATTTTTCAGGACATACTCACGGGCAAGGTGATTGGCTGTGGCTCTGAGCAGAACGGTCTATATCGGCTGGTCCGGGATTCCTATGCTGGCATCTCCACTCACTCTGCTGGACCAGTTTCACCATACATTTGGCATCTTCGTTTTGGTCACCTTCCGCTCCAGAAGATGCGCCATCTTCTGCCCCAGATCTCCCCAAGTTCGTCGTTTCGTTGTGAAACATGTCAGTTAGGAAAGCATCACAGGTCGAGCTTTCCAGGTCGTCAGAGTCGGAGCAGTAGCTCCCCTTTTGAGTTGTTACATATAGATATATGGGGTCCGAGTCGTGTGCCCGATCATCAAGGGCACAGGTTCTATCTTGTGGTAGTAGATGACTTTTCCCGTGTCTCTTGGGTTTTTCTTCTGAAGAATAAGTCTGAAGCAGGAGATGTTATTAAAAATTTGATTAATGAAGTGCAAAATGTTTTTTCGTCTTCAGTAAAATATGTTCGGACTGATAATGCCCTGGAATTTTGTACACGTTCTCTTTCTCAATTTCTGTCATCAAAGGGTATTATTCATCAAACCACCTGCGCATATACATCCCAACAAAATGGGGTGGCGGAAAGAAAGCATCGCCATCTATTGGATATCACTCGTACCTTATTGATTCAAAGTTGTGCTCCTATTTCTTTCTGGGGGGATGCTGTCCTTACTGCATGCTATCTGGTCAATAGAATGCCATCCTCTGTCCTTGGAGAGAAGATCCCCATTTCTCTTATTTTTCCTGACAAGGAGCTATTCTCACTACCACCTCGTGTTTTTGGTGCTGTGGCTTTTGTCCATCGTCTTTCTCCTGGACTTGACAAGCTCTCTCCAAGAGCAGTCAAGTGTGTCTTTGTTGGGTATTCCAGAACACAGAAGGGATACCGGTGTTATGATCCTACTACCAACAGGTACTTTGTTAGTGCGGATGTCACTTTCTTCGAGTCGGTCATGTACTTCTCGCCAGCTGGGGACAGAATGGTACCATCCACCAGCGCTGATGATATTTTGGTTCCACCACCACCTACTTATCTTTTACCTGACTCATCTCCTGTGTCCATTCCTATGCCAGCACCACCACCGCCACCTCCACCTCCACCACCACCTCCACCTCCATCCGGTCCACGGCGAATCGTTTCACCATTTCCTAACCACTATACACGTCGGTCAGGTCCTGCTCAGCCGACAGCTCAACCAATCACTAAGCCTCAGGTATGTTCAGATAATGTTACTACTGACGGGTCAGGTTCGGTACATATGCAGGATGACTCCTTACAGGTGGACACAAATGGTGATCTGGATGTTCCGATTGCTATTCGGAAACCGAGACGACAGTGTGCATCCTATCCACTTGCTTCACAGGTTTCCTTTCACCGACTCACAGGTGATTTCCAGCAGTTTGCCACAGCTTTGTCTTCTGTGGACATACCACGGACATACCAGGAAGCCTTGAAGAGTGAATGCTGGAGACGAGCTATGGAAGAAGAAATGGGGGCCCTGCAGTCTCGTGGCACATGGTCTTTGGTCCCTGCACCACCTGATGCATCAGTTGTCAGCTGCAAATGGGTCTTCACAGCCAAATATCATGCGGATGGCACATTGGATAGGTACAAAGCACGCCTGGTTGCCCGAGGATTTACACAGACATATGGCGTTGATTACATGGATACATTCTCTCCAATTGCGAGACACTCGACTCTCCGTATCCTCCTGTCTGTTGCAGTGGTTCGTGACTGGAGCATTTATCAGCTAGACGTCAAGAATGCCTTTCTGTACGGGGACTTACAAGAGGAAGTCTACATGCAGCAGCCACCCGGGTTTACTGCTGAGGGGGAGAAGCATATGGTATGTAGACTTCACAAGGCAATATATGGACTTAAACAGAGTCCACGAGCGTGGTTTCAGAAACTGTCCAACCTAATTGAGCACCAGGGATTTAAGAGGTCCAATGCTGACCATTCGTTATTTGTCCAGAAATCCTCGGCAGGTACGGTTGTCATAATGGTCTATGTGGATGATATTCTTGTTACAGGAGATGATACTCAGGGCATAGCAAAGGCAAAGGCATTCCTAGGTCGTCAGTTTGTTACAAAGGATCTTGGAACCCTAAGATATTTTCTGGGGTTGGAATTTGCAAGGAATGCACATGGTCTGGTGATGACACAACGGAAGTACATTACTGACTTCCTGGTTGAGACTGGTATGGATGGGTGCAAACCATCTAGCATCCCCATGGATCCCAGCATGGAGATATATGATGACGATACTGATGAAGTGGATAAGAGGAGATATAGAGAGATGGTGGGAAAACTCCTCTACATCACCATAACTCGCCCAGACATTCAGTTTGCAGTTAGCAGGGTGAGTCAGTTTATGGAGCAGCCAAGACAGGTTCACATGGATGCTATACACATGATACTGAGGTATCTAAAGACTTCTCCAGGTTCAGGGCTGCTATTTAGAAAGGGCACGGACTTATCTGTCTCAGCATGTGCAGATGCAGATTATGCAGGATGTCCTAAGGACCGAAAATCAACCTCAGGGTTTGCAGTATTTGTTGGCGGCTCCTTGGTTTCTTGGAAAAGCAAGAAACAAACTGTTGTGGCCAGGTCCAGTGCTGAATCCGAGTATAGGGCCATGGCTCAAGCTAGTACGGAAATGATGTGGGTTCGCTCAGTACTAGAAGATCTACATGTAGCCGTATCTCTACCTATGAAGCTTCAGTGTGACAATCAGGCAGCGTTGTTCATTGCCAACAATCCAGCCTTCCATGAGAGGACCAAGCATATTGAAGTTGACTGCCATTATACCAGGGACCTAATCCAGAGAGGATTGATATCTACGACCCATGTTAGCTCAGGGGATCAGACTGCCGATGTATTCACCAAGCCATTGCTCAGAGGACCTTTCCAGAGATGTTCATCCAAGCTGAGCATGACCGACATCTATGCTCCACCTTGAGGGGGAGTGTAGAGATAGTTAGTTTCTATTATTATTATATGTTTATGTACCCTGTTTATATTTATCTCTTCTATTTAGACATCCATGTAATTTACCCCTACGGCCTCTCCCTATATAAGAGAGCCTAGGGTTTTCTTATTATCATAACGAAGACTCCTCTCATCCAACAATGGAAGAGGAGATGACAGTCTTACAGTCACGAAGGACGTGGAGTGTTGTACCTACCAAGGTGCATCGATTGTCAGCTGTAAATGGATATTTTCCATCAAGCACAATGCAGACGACAGTGTGGATCGCTACAAGGCAAGGCTCGTGGCACGAGGTTTCACCCAAACATATGGGGTGGATTACGGGATTGGCCGTTATATTAGCTCGATGTGAAGAATGCATTTCTTTATAGGGACCTTCAGGAGGAGGTCTACATGCAGCAACCACATGGGTTTCCTGTTGAGGGGGAGTCCCAGAGTGTGTGCAGGCTACACAAGGCAATTTATGGCCTGAAGCAGAGTCCGAGAGCTTGGTATCCAAAGCTATCGGAGTTGATTGAGCACCACGGGTTTGTGAGGTCTACTACAGACCAGTCACTATTTGTTCAGAAGACAGAGAAAGGTACGATTGCCATTCTTGTTTATGTAGATGACATTATTGTTACAAGGAACGATGCTCAAGGCATCCGGATAGCCAAGGAGTTCCTAGGTCAACGTTTTGTAACTAAGGACCATGACACTCTTCGTTACTTTCTGGGGTTAGAATTTGCCAGGAACCAGCGTGGTCTAGTGATGACTCAGAGGAAGTTTGTGATGGATCTCCTTTTTGAGACAGGTATGACAGGATGCAATCCTGCTGCTACTCCTATGGATCCAAGTATGAAATTGTATGACAATGATACCGAGGAAGTAGGTATATATATTATTGCAATCGCGCTTAAAGTATAAATGAAAGGAGTGAAACGAAGTGTCGCTCCGGGAAATATGGGTATTGAAAATCTTAAAAACCCGTAGGTTCCCAATTTTATAAGAACTCCTGTCAAGATGACGGATCCAACCATAGGTGCCTCCACATGGGCTTCGAGTAACCAAATATGAACCGGTACCATAGGCACTTTGACAGCGAAAGAGGCGAAAAAAGCAATCCATAGAAAGATTTGGCGCCACTCACTAAATTCTGTGGTTAATAAGATTTGTAAATCGGTGTTTCCTGTTTAGACAAGAATCAACAGAATTGCTAATAGCATAAAAACGGATCCCTTATAAGAATTATGAAGTCTATCTTTGATAAATCAAATTTTTAGAGCTGAAATTTCTATGATGTTTTGGTAGTTCGTCTGTGAAATTCATGTGTTCAGAATTTTCTTAATATGAATGTATGACTTGTTATAATTGAACCAATGCCATGATATTTATAGCTACGATGGAAAGCACACTGTTAGAAATATAAAATGCGGAAGCGTAATCAGAGATAAATAAGAAAAATGAAAAGAACACTGAGAGTTTACGTGGAACCCTGCGAGCGGGATGAAACCACAGGAGAATGCGTCAAAGGGATGATGTGTTCATTGCACTTTCTCTCATATGTTACAGTAGGTCTGGCGTTTCTTATATAGCCCCACCGAGTCTCCACATCCCGCAGATGATAGATGTGAGACTAAATCACTGGATGTGGTCAATGGATAATGGACCCATCTATACAAGTGACATATATATTCCAACACTCCCCCTCAAGCTGGAGCATGCAATGCTCAGCTTGGACAAACAAAAAGAAATCTCAAACTTATAATACAAGATAGGGTAAATTACAAAAAAAGGACTGACCTTTACATGGATTCCCAATTTAGGGACTAATTTTTAGTTTGTAACAAATAGGGGACTAATCTTTGATTTAACGGAGGAGGCCCAAGCGACGTCAATGAGTGACTCGATTTGTGATATATATGGACTAATATACCCCTGTCTATTAGGGATTTCTTTTCACTTTCCCCTTTCTCACACGAATAGAAAAACATCATCCCTTTTTCTCCCACCTTGGCGGCGTAGGTCACGACGGAGCAGGAGAGAGTGGGGGTTGTTGCCGAGGATTGCTCGCTCTCCACTTCCAGCAAAGCGGGTCCTTTAGGCTTGCTCGTCTGGTTCCACAAGTGGCAGCCCCTGGGAGTGGAAGAAGAGAAAGGCTCCCATCGGAAGTGTCCGGCCTGCTTTTACCAGCACTGAATCTCTGGGAATCTGGAAAGCATGCCATTGATTTACTGTTGCGGTCCAACTTAGTGTTGAATTTATGAAAACGTGCAGTCTTTTTTTGGAGTTTTTTGTTATTTTATTTGTGAGTTGGTATGACTTTGACAATGGTTTGTTGCCATACATTTCTTGATGACTTGACCTTGTTATTTCGAGTTGCAAATACTCGTGATCTCCATGTCATTATTCCTCACTTTTCTGCAGTTCATAATTTCATCGCCTTTCTTTAGAAAGATGTGAATATCCAAACATGCAGTTTGTTGACGTCCAGGGGGGTCACTTTGTAGTTTTGAACAGACCACAAGCTGTGCATGCCATTGTTTGATGAATATAGTACACGTTTTGCATTTTTTCTTTTTTCGACAAGTGGCAGCCCCTGGGAGTGGAAGAAGAGAAAGGCTCCCTGATCTCCTTCCCCTCATGCGTGAGAAACTTCAGCCGCACTTGCAGCAACGCAGGGGGCCATCACACCTTCCAAACGAGCAGCAGGGTCAGAGGAGAAGAAGCCGCTGAGGATAAAGGTATATTCGTCCATATACATCACAAATCGAGTCACTCATTAACGTCGTTGGGGACTCCTTCGTTAAATCAAAGATGAGCCCCCTATTTGTTAGAAACTAAAAATTAGTCCCTAAATTGGGAATCCATGTAAAGGTCAGTCCCTTTTTTGTAATTTACCCTACAAGATACTACAGACAATATCAACTCAATACAAACACAACTGTTGATTTTTGTATATAACGTTGCTTCTCATGCCGTATATGTGAGACAGAATAAACAGGCTAGAGTATGAGTCGAACTGTGTCTCCTCGTCGAAGAACATGTGCAATGTACTGCACCTGTCAGAGAGTCACTGAAACTGAAAAGAGTCTCGTTGTCGGAGTACTCTGACCCGCCACATGTAAAAGATTGAATCATGTGGACAACTGCTCCATCTCGGAAGGGCCGAACTGAAAAAGCCGTGGAGACATCCTTGTCGGAGTCCACGGTCGTTGGAGAATGGAGTCTGTAAGTTCTCGTCGGAGAACTGAGTCTCTCCCATACTGGCTCAGAGAATGTGATCTCTACTCTGGAGTCTTTATAAAACCACATGAAAACCGTAGCCCACTTGACATAGGGAATGTGATCTCTACTCTGGAGTTCCTATGGATCACATGAAAACTCTGAGACTGAAAACAAAGATGGGGACCACACAAATGATGGCAAATATGTGCCCGTCAAACTGCCGCCTCGGAACCTGATCATTGAGTTTGAAGTCTAAAATGTAGAGTCTGAAATCTAGCTGGCATGGAATCTGGAGAATCTGAAAAATTGTCCTGTAGAACTCTACACAATCCCCCCCCCCTTTCTTACATACTTGTTGGAAATCAATGACATCGACAAAGTTGGTAGAAGATAAGAAAATGAGGAAAACAAAAACCACATAAGCCATTAACATATTTTTTCGACTTTTGTTTTCAAAATTTTTTAAATTATTTTCATATAAGCCGTTCATTTTTCTCGGCTTTTCTTTTCGCAAAATTTTTTGTCGTGTACAGCTTTTCTTTTATACACGTCTTTTTTCAAATGAAATTTCTTCCCCCTCATTCTTTTTCAAAATTAGGCCACTCCATTTTTTCTGACCTCTTCTATTCCTTTTTTTCAAAACACACGACCCAATTGGACTGCTTCTTTATTTAGGGTTCCCAATTGGAAATACCTCTCTCGAAGATCACCGCCCTCGATAGGGGTATTCTTCTCTTGCCATTGCCACTCCCTGGGCTTGAGAGCGCTGCCTAGAGCTTGCCGCTAAAGTTGGGGCTGCACGAGGCACGACTTGGAAGGCCACCGCCTGGAGCTCGTTGGTTGATGCTGTTGGACTCCGACGAGGATTGCACAACCACGGCCTTTTCAGTTCGGCCTTTTTTCAGAGATGGAGCAGTTGTCCACATTATTGTGACGAGCCAGAGTACTCCGACGAGGAGACTCATTTCAGTTGCAGTGACTCTGATAGGCGCAGTTCAGAGCACATGCTCTCCGACGAGGAGATTCAACAGACTCACACTCCAGCCCGTTCGTCCTCCTCACCTGCACGGCATGAGAAGCAACGCCCTCAACTACAACAATGTGCGCGTTGGGTTGATATTGTCCGTAGTGTCCTATAGAGTTGAGTTGAGTTTCTTTCTGTTTGTCCAAGCTGAGCATTGCATGCTCCAGCTTGAGGAGGAGTGTTGGAGTATTCGTGTATGCGCCATATTGAGTTGTTGCAGGGTAAATGGATCCTGAAGTAGATCCATTTACCCCATCCAGTGTTTAGTCTCACATCGTCCAGTAGTGGGACTTGGAGGCTCTGGAGATGCTATATAAGGAGCCCCAGACCTCCTGTACTTATTGAGAAAAGCAATAGAAAAACACGCCCCTTTGAGGGCTTCTCCCATGGTTTCATCCCGCTCCTCACGGAGTAGGGTTCCACGTAAAATCATGGTGTTCCATGTCTATGTTTCTTGTTCTTATGCTCTGTTTTATCATTCTGCTTCCGCTCTCTATTTCCTAACAGCTGCGTGGCAAGAAGCGATCGGCGATGCAAGCTGCCACTAGTCGCCTGGTGGCAGTACCGCTTGGTCGTGTCGTTTGGCGTCGATGGACTTTGACGATGATGAGGGAGGCTCGATCTTTGGTGGAAGCATCACCTGGGAGCGACGTGAGGGGAGAAAGGCTGCTGTAAGCTGTCACCGCCATCACGCGAAGGAGTTGTGCGAAGGAGGCTGCTTGTACGTGAATGATCCTCACTGCCTGAGATGATATGCAGCGGAGGATTCACATCCTCCTCCTTCATTAATCTACGCCGACACTAAACTTGCCTCTTTTCATTTTTCTCGTCCCCCTTTTTTTGACATGCTGCACCATCTTCCATGGAGAATGCGATCTGGAGCATCATGGTAGTTGACGATGAAGCTGAGTCACAATGCACACCGCTTGAAGAAGCTGCACACTGCCTGGAGGAGTGCAGAGGTGCATTGCACGAGGTTGGTGCTTGGTGGTTGCCGTTGCCTTACGCGATGGAAATCGAGATCTCCTGATCTACACGAGATGTTCTGCAGGCTTCACAAAATTAGGATTTCTTAGAAACCCTAGTATCGAATCGAACTTGAGAACGTCTTGTGAGGTTCATCCCGACGGTGGATCCAACTTGCTCACGACGTCAGGAGGAAGTGGAAAGTGTGTATCATATGTTATTCAAGTGGTGAGGATCTTTGGAGGCATGGAGCCTGTTCATGAACCAACCGGTTCGTATTGATGACGTCTCGGGTTGGGAGTACATTGGGGAGAATTGGAATGCCATAGAGTAACGGACTGGATACCTGACAATGATCTGGCAATCTGGTTAGCCAGAAATGAGGTGATATTTAGACATGATCAAGTTTATGCCGGAAATGTGGTGCATGCTAAGGCACTAGTTGAGAGTTGGAGCTTACAATAGTTTATTGTACTTTTAGCCTATTTTGGGCTTGTATTTCTATTGAGGTGATAAATGGTAAAGTTTTTGGACACACACTTATACGGTGGATGCTCTTTTTTCTTTAAAAAACAACGCCATTATACTTTAGCAACACTATATCATGGAATTACGTCTTCATCCCTCCAAAATCACCAGCTCTTATACTGTATTAACTTTTGTCCATTTAATTTATTGACAGAGAATATTAAAAAAGTTTACAGTTTTCCATCAAAAAGGGTATTTAGTTCATAAATTATAATCTCCATCCTTTTCTTCTTTTTTTAAAAACTCACCCCCACCACTACCATTTCTTCTTATCTTGAGCTTCGCCTCCTCTTTTCTCTTCCATGAGCCCCTCCTACCTCAGCGCTACTTGATGGACGAGGGACTTCACCAGAGCTTGCTACATCTCTACAGAGAGCCATGAGCAACCCTTCTTCGTGCATGTGCTGTCTGTGGATCTGGGTTACCCGGTTACACATCATTCACAGTATTACGTTCGCTATAGATCACATTAGGTTACTGAAATTTAGAGAAATTTTTTCGCGATTCGAGTGACATTCACAATAATGTTAACAACCATAGAACTAACAAGTGTGTCACCAAATTCATATTTCCATAAATTTTCATATACATTACATGTAACAGAAGAAGTTGGCATCATGCGCATGTATCCTGAAATGTAACAGAAGAGAAAGAAAAAGAGCATTTACATTATCCTGCACAAAAACTATAATATGTGTACAATCGAAAGTAACTGTGGAAGCTCAGGGTCCAACTGTTGGACTACTGTGATGCATGTGCTTTACATGCCATTCATATTACGAACAATATAAATGTCATCAACAGTTGAGTACAATCTAATTTATTAAAAATAAAACATGTATTTTAGTGATTTTAAAAGAAAGCAAGTAGATAGGTATTGCCATGTGAATTTAACAAGCTACTTGCGTGGAATTTGGTTTTCAAGTTGTTTTTGCATGCCTTTCTTACTCATCACACCTTAAATGCCCATACACTCATCACACCTTAAATACCCACCCTTAATATATTCACATTTTGATTATATGATCTATATCTAAGCTATTACCTTTTTGTTACTTATAGTTCATGCTGATGGATCTTGGTATTGAAGATGATGAATATCTGATCTGATCTTTATTTTTGTCTGATTTCTCAAGCGTAATGGATAGGTTGTGGTCTTGGTCTAAGTGTGACCTCATACTATGACTCTAAGGCGTGGAGAATACCTTAGGGTTGGTGTGCCTCTGTAGGCATGTGATGGAGTATAATGCATCCTAACTATGTTCCCAACACGTCCACTAACTTCTTCTAACATCCATAGTAGTAGTTCTACATTATGATTAAATGTCGATGATTGATGATTTCTGTCTCACAATCTTTTCATCGCCATGACCTATTGGCGGAGCAGTAAACAACCTCAAGAACAACATCAAACTCGACTATAATGTAACTCTACTGTAACCAAACCCAACTATAACCAACCTCAACTCCAGCTAACAATGATATTTTCTTCTCTAGGACCTACTAGCGGAACAATAATCAAAACTCAAGCGGTCCGGAAGCCTCCTAAGAGACTCTTCCATCCTGCCTTCCTAGCGGAAGTGCGGTCCAGAAGAGGGCTAGAGACACTCCAAAACTACGTCCTGGTGAGAGGCGGGAGAGACTTTCTGGACTAAGTCACTCCAAATACGTCCCGACCGGTACGGGCAAAAGAGCTCGAAAAACAAAACCAAGGGTCCTCCCGCCTAGGCACCCTACTGAAACAGGGTCAACAGAATTGGTCAAAAACCCGGATGTCAACGAAATGTAAAAACACTGCGAGTTCGCGTAAAAACCGTAAAAAAGAACTAGGATCCTAGACTCGTGTATTATGTGACCGCTGACAACGATATTTTCTTCTCTACAACCTACTAGTTGAAGGAAGCCTCCTAAGAGACTCTTCCGTCTTGCCTTCCCAGTGGAAGTGTAGTCCAGAAGAGGGCTAGACACACTCCAAAACTACATCCTGGAGACAGGTGGGAGAGACTTTCCGGACTAAGTCACTCCAAATACCGTCCCGATCGGTACGTGCAAAAGAGCTCAAAAAACAAAACCAAGGGTCCTCCTGCCTCCCGCCTAGGTACCCTACTGAAACAGGGTCAACGGAACTGGTCAAAAACCCGGATGCCAACGAAACGTAAAAACACTATGAGTTCGCGTAAAAACCGTAAAAAAGAACTAGGATCCTAGACTCGTGTATTATGTGACCGCTACCTTAACTGGGCTTTCAATCTCCCGCCCTGCTGAGAGTCACTGCGCCCTCACACGGTCAGGTGTAAGGATCACCATGATCGACACAATTAAGTATCAGTCATAACTGATTCTTAAAAATTTTACTTGCTTGACTATTTATTTCTTTCTCAATCCTTTCCATGGTTGGTTGTACAGATCTAGGCCTTTTGTCCATAATTTTATCAATAGTGATCTATATTAGCAGATGATACTAAAGGATAAATTGATTGAGGATTAATAATCATAATGATCGTAGGAAATCATTTATCATCTTTATAAGAGAAAGGTATTAATATTCTAATATGTTTATTTCAAATCTCATCTATAAGGTCGTGATACTTAAACTAAACATTGATATATTTTTTAGGCAAGTTAAATGCTAACTCCCTGATGTTTCATCTTTTTAAATCAAGGATTCTAGAAATAATTGGTAATATGCGATTTGAGTTGATTTCATGCCGAGACACCTAACTCCATTCTTTTAAATAATGATATTTAGAGCTACTCGTTAGATCTGAATTTAAGTTTGGGGTCTGAATTTTAGACTCAATTGGCATGCAATTTATCCCTACTTTGTCAAAATTTAAGTATGAAAACTATAACTATTGTGGTCTGAATTTTAGGCTCGATTCACATGTAATTTATCCCTAATCTTTCAAATTTTAAGCATGAAAACTGTAGCTATTGTGGTCTGAATTTTAGAGTCAATTCACATGCAATTTGTCACTGATCTTTTACAATTAAAGCATGAAAACTGTAGCGATTGTGGCCTGGATTTTAGGTCTAATTCATGTAAATTTACCCCCAATTCTTCACAATTTAATCCTGAAATCAATGGTTTGATTTTTTGCACTAAATGCATGCAAATTCCCCTCAATTCCTCATATTCAAGCGTGCACAATACTTAAACTTTTATCTCAAAACTAAGAGATCAGAAACTAGGTCTGATTTCTGGATCAAATGCATGCAACAACTAAATTTAATTCTTTAAAATTTTGAAACTAACAACCTAATCATGTGATTTTGAAAGTTGGATTAATGGGTCATCAATGGCTGCAAGAGGTGGAAGAATTGTACCTTTGGATCTCCAAGATTTGGAGATCCAAACATGCATGCAGTAATAACACTTTGGTTTATTGGAGTTCCTGGAAAAGAGGACATCACTTCAGAGCTACTGGAGCAGCAGCTTGAGCTCCAAATGGAGAGCATCAACTCCTTGCAGGAGCTCCAGTAGAGCAGCTCCCAGTTGGGGGCTGAAATTGGAGCAGCATCAGGGCTGGGGGGCCTTCAAGTATGCAACATCTGCTGCATGGGTTGTAGATCAATAGTGCTGCAGCAAAACCATCTGTTGTAGCAACTGTTTTAGCAGCTGGTGGCTGCAACAATATAGGGCTGAGAGCTCTCTCGTTGGAGGAAAATTTTAGAGAACATGCTTGGGGAAAAAGTAGAAAGAAGGAATGGGCTTTGGGAGATATAAACAAGGGAGAAGATGGCTTTAGATGTTGCCATATGGAGGGAGAGAGAGAGCCAAATGTTGGATGCTGCTGTGAGCTGGATTTTTTTAAACCTTTCTCTTATTTGAATACCAAAGTCATCCGTCTTTGCACCTCAAACCTCTGATTCAAATGATCAATGGCTTGTTTCGATCGTATATGCATGATGATCAAAAAACATAAATTTCATACTTTTCTGCAGAAATTAACGAAATACGATCTTGATTTTTATCAAAATTTTGCGATTTAAATGATCAAACGACATTGAGGAGGAGGCGTGTTTGCGTAGCATCGAGCTGGGTACGATGTGCGATACGCTACCTATTCGCTATTTAGGCTTGCCACTGACATCAGCCATAGTTAAACTGGCTGATTGGTTGCCGATTATTGAGAAGTTGGAGAACAAGCTTTTTGGTTGGAAGTCCTCGATTCTATCAAAGGGGTCGCCTTGTCATTTTAAAAGCGGTCCTCTCTGCGATTCCTATTTCCTTCTTGTCTACTCGACTACTGCCGATTGGGATTCGAAAGTGCTTTGATAGATTGATGAGGAGATTTTTGTGGGTAAGAGTGGCCATGAGGTGAATGGGATATACTTAGTGGATTAAGATACTGTCACTCTTCCCAATCTAGAGGGTGGTCTTGGAGTCAGACGTATTGAAGCAATGAATGAGGCTCTGCTTTTGAAATGGGTAAGTAGACTTTGGGGGAGTAGCGACGATATTTGTTCTGGACTAGTACGCAGGATCTATGCTTTCAGTAGCACTTCGTCGGCGAGGGTGCCTCATAGTGTTCGGCCTTCTCTGTTCTGGAAGGGTATTCAGTCTGTCCTCCCCTGATTCCATGACCTCTGTCGGCCAGTTTTGGGC
The DNA here is from genome assembly GCA_037367405.1 of Ottelia alismoides. Classification (NCBI taxonomy): domain Eukaryota; kingdom Viridiplantae; phylum Streptophyta; class Magnoliopsida; order Alismatales; family Hydrocharitaceae; genus Ottelia; species Ottelia alismoides. Next base: position 671,878 of record JAZKJV010000335.1, read on the forward strand.
AATGGTGAATGCTTTGCGTTCTGGACGGATAACTGGACGGATGGCAGGTCGCTAGCGGAATGCTTCCCTAGATTATACGCTTTGGCGGCGGACCATGAGGCTCGCATTGCTAGCTGTTGGAGTGACGGAAACTGGATGCCTCGATTTTACGCCAACTTTTCGGACCAACGCTTGGAGGAGTTTCTTCTATTGATTGACTCCCTATCGATTTTGGGAAGCCATACGGAGAGTCGGGATCATTGGGTTTGGAGGGGGAGCTCCTTTTCAATCAGGAAGGCTTACGAGGCAATTTGTAGGCCACACCCTCACGCTTGGAGGGCTTGATCAGGGATTTCAACTTCATCTGGAGCCTTATCATCCCAGAAAGGGTCGATTTCTTCATATGGCTATGTACGCGGAAAAGGTTGATGATGCGGGATCGCTGTGCCAGATTCTTTGGGCTGATCTCTAACATATGCCCTCTTTGCGTAAGGGATATTGAAACTGTGGAGCATCTTTTTCTCCTTTTTCTCGCGTACGACGGATTTATGGGAGGAAACCGGTCTGGATTGGATTTGCGCGAGAAGTTTCGACTCATTTTGGGTCTCTATACGAACGGTAAGGCAACATACGAGGACGGAACTGCTGCGACCAATGGCATTACTGTGGTCTATCTGGCTGGCTAGGAATGCGTTGCTATTCTCGGAATAGAGGTTTTATCTTGAGAATGTTTGTATCCGGGCGAGGGGTCTTGTAGAGGAGTGGCTTCTGGTTTGGTGTTTTTGTTATCTTTTTTTATAGTTATTAAATATAATTTCAGGGCGGACACCATCGCGTGTTCCCCCTTTCTTGGATTTAAAAAAAACGATCTCCGATTGAAAAAGGGTAATTTTGTTGGTCTTATTTTGCCAAGATGAATTTTATGATGGTCTTAGATTATTTTTACGGTTTCCAATTGCACTGTGGCTTTTCCAGTGTCAAGCTTTACGATGTAATCGATTGATCCCAAACAAATTTTGATTTACGATCTATTGATCGATTTAAATCATTTAACATTGATTGATAGTTTTATCAGATTAAATGGACCATAATCGTGTCGGGTTCGGATTATTCAGATCCGGATGTCACATTACACATCACACGCCTTCATCGTATCTTGGATAGCACCAACTTAGGCTCTCCTAACCCTGGGCTACTCCACAGTTTCATGTGCACACCTCAAATTACTCTTCTTCCTTTTGTGCATGATCCCCTCTCACTTGACCTGCTTGTCACCATGTGTGATTTTAATCCTCACTAATAGGAAAGAAATCTTAATCTTGACTTTTGGTGAGTCACCAGAAGCATAATTGCTTGGGTTTGCAATGTTGTCGATGTGGTGTCCAATGTTTATGGCCGTCTCATAAAGGTCTTTTGGCATTGACTCGATGTTTCAATGCAGAGGATGGGGCCACCATCATGATTCTTATACGATGAAGCATTGTATTCAGCCTGGGCCGATGAAGACACATGAGGAGATGCGATCAAAATGGCGGAAGGACATGAGAGATGCTAGCCAAGTAGCGGTTACGAGTTGATCTTTTGCTGAGGTGGTTAAGGGAGATGCATTTAGTCCGCCATGCCTTATGAGGGAGGAGAAACATGATGGAATCCTCATTGACACTGCTCCAGAGGGACATTTGAACGTGCATGCTGCCGAGTTAGAGGTCAGATGAAAATTGGGGGTTTTAGTTTTAGGGATGTGGTCTCGTTGTATGGGTGCACTGCATGTGTGCGAGTCCTGATAAGTAGTGAAGCTCTGATGCTATGTTAGGGGCTCATGAGTTATGAGGAAGGCAAGATCCAATGGAGAAGACTCGGGTTTATTGATATGGAATCGGTGATGAAGATGAGGGTAGACGTGCGAGTGGTGTCACTATCCTTTCAGCGAACCTCGAGTCGATGAAGGCGGCGGAGACTTGGGCTATGTCGGGTGAGAAATCACTACCGAATCTTGCGGGATTTGAAGAAAGCGCCATCTTCATTGGTTCGAGTGGAGGTTGTGTACTCTGTCTTAAACCCAAAAGAGTTATTTCTCAAAAGATATGTTCCAAATCCTCTCATGTACTTGACCCGATTAAAAGAGTTATTTGGGAATCACTTTCATTTATTCGAACCGGTGCCACTCTCAATCCATGGAGCTGGAGGATTAGCTGGTCTCTTCTCATACTCATTAGGTGAACATGTATGAATGAATTACAAGTTGTGAGAGGTTCCATTTGGACTCGAAGAAACAAGGGGCAACATGGGGACAAAGGTTAATGGACCAGTGCTTGTTGTCGATGTTGAGGTCTAAACCACAATGATCGATGCTGCGACCTCAACGGAGTTCTCTGCAACCTCTGAAGTGGCTGGCAATTACACAAAATATTAAAGCGGTAAAAACTATAGAGGACAAAACCTTTTTCTCGACCCATATAAGGAGGCGTGAGGGTATACATCAGGAAAGCAACAATGGCCGGGGTCGATTGGCTAGTTCCGCCCCAATTTGCGGAGGTGTGTTTGTGGTTCTTCAACAAGCTCCCTCGACAGTCAATGAAGATAGGAAATAACTTTTAGGAGATCAATGGCTCAAGTGGTGAGTGTGGTACCATCAGCAGGGCCGACAATTGTTTCTTTATGAATATAATTTCTTGGAATGTTAGGGGCTTGGGATATCTAGTCATTTGAAGAAGCGAAGCTCTATAGACTCTCTCTTAAGCCGATTGGCTAGTTCTGTCCCAATCTCCAGAGGTGTGTTGGTGGTTCAAGTGGTGAGTGTGGTACCATCAGCAAGGATAGGAAATAACTTTTTAGGAGATCAATGGCTCAAGTGGTGAGTGTTGTACCATTAGCAGGGCTGACCAACGTTTCTTTATGAAGATAATTTCATGGAATGTTAGGGGTTTGGGAGATCCAATCATTCGGAGAAGTGAAGCTCTATAGGATCTCTCTTGAGCAGGTGAATGGGGACATCATTTTGTTACATGAAACAAAGATACATGGGTGGATTGAAATCCTATGGAAGTCTGTTGGCATACCAACTTTTTCAGAATTTCATGCGGTAGATGTGCTGGGAAGCATGAGGGGAACTATTATCACTTGGAAGAGTGAGAGCTCCTTGGTATTAGGTTGTGCTGGCGGATTCGTGCGAACCACCATTCTTTAGGTGAGACATAAGGATTCCCCGTTGGTGGTGTCATGTTTGTATGGACTGAAGAATCCGCCTTCGAGAGCATTGATGTGGGCCAAGCTTCGTGAGGCCAGAGAAAAATACTCAGCTGAGTCATGGACATCGGGGAGATTTCAACGTGGCTATGGTATCCTAGGATCTACCTCGTGCTCTGGGTGTCAAGATACAAGGTTTGGTGATTTTGTGGAATTAGTGGGAGATCTTCAGCTACAGATAGTTGATGTAACATATGTCCACTTTTCATAGAGAAACTTGGGGTCTAGATCTAGATTGGGCTGTTTCTCGTTGTCAGTTGAGCTGTTGGAGGTTCTTCTGTAGCATGTGCATTGTCCCGTCCATGATCTAGATCTGACCACATTAGATTTGAGACATCCTGGCCGTTGGAGGATGGATTCAAGGATCTAATGGCCGAATAATTAAATATCAGTCGAGTGCATGAGTTCGGTAGCGACTTGGTTGGCATAGAGATTTGTTGCGCTGTGTGGACGGCTTTCCGCATATAAAAAAGGCATTGCGAGAACCCCTGAAGGGTTGTCGTACCAGTGTAGAATCTGAAACTTGTAGACTGGATAATATTCAGGATGATAGAGACTCATCCTCGGAGGAACTATAGAGGTCAGAATTATAGATGTCATCTTGGAGGAGGATAATAATCAGCTGACAAGAAGCAGAGATTTAGGCAGAAATCAATCAAGAACGTAGACGCCAACACAAAACATTTCCATTCGGTTACTGGTAGAAAAATAAGACATAACTTGGTGTTGTCATGGTGGTAGATGATAATCATGTAGAGGGATTATATGAGATGGGAAGAGCACTGTCAAATTATTTTCACATAGTTTCCCGTAGAGAAGGGAACATACGGAGGAGATGGATGGTTATGTTGGAGTTGAAGACAACGATGATGGAGTTAAATGCAGAGGGGAGGGCCTTCAATTGACGGGTAAAAACAATGGTGGTGGAGTTAAACACAGAGGGAATATTGGAGCCGTAGCTTCTCGATTTTTTTTCTATCGTGATTATGGGATGTGGTAGGGGAGGATGTAGCAGCCGGTAGTTATGGAGGAGTTTGCTCATTGTAATGCTGATGTCGATAGGTGCAATATAACGCTTTTGTTTGTACTGCCTAAGATGGGGTTGTCAAAAAAAAGTGAAGGATTTTCATCCCATTTCACTAGGATCGATATTTTGAACTTTGCTATTATTAATCCACTTGGGGCGAACATCTTTGCATTTCCCACATTTTTTTGCATAAAGAAATCTCTTTCCCCTCTCCCATCTCGCAATGTGGATTTTTTGCTCGCTTCTAGGTAACATGTTTCAGAAACTTAACATATTTCAATTCAAAAACTGCACTGAGGGGGAGGTATGTTTTCTTTAGAAAGTAGACATTCAGCATGCTGGCCTTGGATGTATCTAAGGTGGTCAAAATTATGTAAAGAATTGCTAAAAAGATCTCTATTAGATGGTACTTTTTGCTATACCCATGAATTCGGATGGACTCATGAATGGGGCATCGGAGGAATCCTTATCAATAAGTGCCAAGCGGACTGTTTTGCTCAAGCATTATCAAAGGGGAAAAAATATGACAGTTGTTTCATGAGTCTGCATGACTACGATATAATCACGTTGTTTTATAGCTGTGTCTGTGTAAATATCCTTATATTTTAATGTGCATTTAAGCTGCATTACTTTTTTCCAGCTGTCTTGCAAAATATCATGAACGTTCATAGTTTTTACATAATTAAAAAATCCAGAAAGACGAAGTAAAACCATTTCTGTGATATGTGCTTCATATAAGTGGTTACCGCACATTTTGGGATGAAATGGTGATACATGAGCTGGTCTAACGATGAAGAATACCCTGCTTGGACTACTTTCTTTATATGGTCTAACTTTAATGTTTCATATAAATGGTTACAATGGTTATAAAATATCACGAATGGTGAACATTTTAAGCTACACTTAGTATACTCTTGTTATTAGCGATTACAAGATAAACCTTTGGGGTGAAATGATCAACATGACATGATTTTCTATTGCACTTAATTTGCATCATGAAAGAAACACACTGCTATTTTGGTGAAATGGTGAGGATGTTTTTGAAATTGTCTTGTATCCTGTAGAAACCGATTGGACTACTATCTTTGCTGGATGAAGAGTCAACATTCCCCAGAGCCACTGATTTGACTTTTGCTAATAAGCTAAAGCAGCACCTGAATGGTTATCCTTGCTTCAAAGGAGGGAGGGGTGGAGCTTTCAGCGTCTGTCATTATGCTGGGGAGGTATGTAGATTTATCTTGTGATTGTCTAACGATGCATATCTTGTTGGACGTCTGTTTTGAAGCCACAGCACTCCATCAAGCTGCATGTCACTTTTTTCCCTTCTCTGTATCATTATATTGTATTTTTTACCGTTCTATTTATGTTGAAAGGCAAAGATGTTGATTTCGGCTAATTTTACTTATGTTTCCATCTTAAAGAATCTGAGTGGTACTGTGGCGATGGTTGTATGTTTTATTGGGGTTATAAGTGTAGCGTTCTATAAAGTCAGAGTGACGGACTTGCAAATTTACAGAAGTTTCTTTGGATGGTTATTAAGAGTTTGTAAATTATAATTGCATTGAAGGAACCCATTTGGTCAGACATGCAATGATTTCGCATCCATGCCTAGATTGTTACAGTTAGAGCATAATACTCGATTTTAGAGATCATAATACTTGATAGTATGATTGTCATAAACTATTTCAATAAATTGATCATAAAAGCCATAAATGTTTTCATGGCCTACACGAGAGAAATTCTTTAGTAGTACCTTCGATTTACTTAAATCCTTAGGTACTACAATTTTTTTATCTGAGAGCTACAGTGGTGTTGCATGTTTAACATGCGACATCGGTAATATTTTTTTACCTGGGAACCACAGGCGTAACGCTTCTTCGATACACGCTATTCGTAGTGCACGCCGAATATGCGATTTCTGCCTGCGATAAACCCCGCTTTCTCAAAAACCCTCTCCACGCCTCGAGCATTTGGCCACCGCTCGACTCCGCATTTTCGCCCTCGTGACTGCAGTTTCCTCCTCTCTGCCAAAGCTTCCTTTTGAGCACCCTAAGCCCCTCCAAGAGGTCCCTTTCCGTACCTTCCTCCTGCATTGCCGCCCTAGCCATCGCCTCTCACTAGCGCACCCTCTGTTGCATCCATAGAGCTTTGGTAATCTTTTTTTGGGTTCTTAGATATATGTTATATAATATGCGTATTTATCTTCATTTTATGATTGTATAGTTTTGACTTGTACGTTGCGTCACGTATTAGGTCGGAATGAAATCGGTATATTGTATGTTTCATTTGAAGGGTACGCTTATTGGCTCTTCAACGACCAATGTACGTGGGTTTGGATTAATGCCTAATATGACGTTCGATGAGATGTTGAACTTAGTTTACCGTAAGTTCAACCTGGATGTCAATATTCTGAAAATCCAATTACTACATCGCATCCATATAGCGCATGTTCGACATGCGTTATACGTGAAGCTTCCTGGAAATGGAGCATTCCTTATATAACGCATGTCCTTATAGAAAACACATATCGAAGATGCGTTATGCATGCGGTTCCCAGAAAAAAAACATTACGGATGTCGCATGTTAAACATGCCACACCATTGTAGCTACAACAACAACAACAAAGCCTTTTCCCACAATTAAGTAGGGTCAGCTACATGGATTCTTCGCCTCCATTTAGATCTATCTTGGGTCAATCCCGAGCTTATGTCTATACAACTAAGATCCCTACGTATAGTCTCTTTCCAAAACTTCTTGGGCCGTCCTCACCCTTTCTTAGCCGGTTCAACATCCCAACACTCACACTCCATATATTCCGTCTTATCCCTACTTATACGAAATACTTTACTCTCCAACTCATGTCTCCATACCTCAAGCATCTCATTTACTCCATTTTTAGTCTCGTCAATCAACACAATATCATCAGCAAATAACATATGCCAAGGTAACTCATCATGAATGTGACTTGTCAACTCGTCTATAATCAAAGTAAAAAAATGGACTCAAAGCTGAACCTTGATATAAACCAATGTTGATGTCAAAATAGGCAGTCTTCCTAGACAGGGTCCTTACACAAGATAAAGCCCTATCATACATGTCCTTTATGAGGTTAATATATAGGACATGTACTTGTCTCTTCTCCAAAACTCTCCACAATATTTCTCGTGGAACAGAATCATAAGCCTTCTCCAAATCAATAAAGATCATATGGAGGTTCTTCCTTTTAGCTCTATAAATCTCCATTGTTCTCCTCAACAAATGGATGGCTTTAATAGTTGAGCGACATGACATGAATCCGAATTAGTTTTCTTTTACATTGGAAACTTACCTCAACCTTCTTTCGATCACATGTTCCCAAATTTTTATAATGTGACTCATCAGCTCGATACCTCTGTAATTAGAATAATTTTGAATGTCTCCTTTTTTCATATAAAGAGGCACCACGATACTCCTCCAATCTTCAGGTATTTTCTTGCTTCGCCAAATAACATTGAATAGATTCGTAAGCCAAGTCAAACCGCGCTCACCTAAAACTCTCTATACTTCTACAGGGATGTCATCCGGTCCTACACCTTTCTCAGGTCTCATAACCTTCAAAGCCTCCTCTATTTCCTTTCTTTGTGTTCGTCTATAGCTTGCACGATTCAAGTAACTTTCACTATTAGCTAGATCACCCAAAGTGATCTCTTTATTTCCTTCCCCAATAAAAAGTTTATGGAAGTACTGCTCCCATCTAGTCTCTATATACTTCTAAGTAACAAGCACATGACCTTCCTTGTCCTTACTGCATCTCACTTGAGAAAGGTCTTTGGTCTTTATTTCTCTTGCTTTGGCCAACCTGAATATATCCTTCTGGTCCTCCTTAGAGTCGAGATTTTTATACAAAACTTCATAAGCTTTTGACTTAGCTTCGCTTACAGCCTTCTTTGCTTCCTTCTTCACTATTTTGTAGTTTGTAACAATTTCCTCTGTTTTATCCTTAGACATAGCTTTAAAGCATGCTCTTTTAATTTTTAGCTTCTCTTGTATCTCTTCACTCCACCACCAAGCCTCCTTTTGACCTGGGGCTCCTTCCTTTGACTCGCCTAGCATCTCTTTGGCCACCTTTCGGATACAAGATGCTACTGCCTCCCACATCTCGTTTGCACTTCCGCTACGATCCCAAGATAAGTCTTCTAAAACCTTCTCCCTGAAGCTCGATTGCTTCAGTGGAAGATTCCACCATCTAGTTCTAGTGATCTTAGGAACCCTCATTTTCTTTACCAGCCCTTTTATTTGTACATCCAAGACTAACAAGTGATGTTGTGTCGACCCCTCAGGATCCGGGTACCCGTTTACGCGCAATTCGCAATATTTCATTCACAATTTGATCGCACAAGTTGCACAAAACATAGAAATTTTTCGCGCAAATATGACATTCATTTCCATCACATAACCACACAGTAAAAGAGACAGACAGCACCAAAATTTCTTTTCATTAATATTCATATCCATTTACAACATGTACAAGCATCTCCCATGTTACAACATATATCCCAAGTGTGATACAAAAGAGATAGCATTTACATTATCAACTACACAAAAACTGAGACAAAATACTTCATACCGTCTAGTGTATACTCTGTCTCCAGGAAGCATGTATAACTACTAGACCGCAGGCTGTTTGCCTGCCAAACATGTTAGGAAAGAAAAGGCGTCAGCGGTTGCTGGTACCTCCCAAAAACTTATAAAACAACTAGACATTTAATATGTGCAAAAACAAGCAAGTAGAAAGGTGGAAAGTAAAGTCTACATCTACTTGCGTAAGTAAAAAGGTTTTTCAGGCTACTTGTAAGCATCTCAAAAGTTTGTTCCATAACCCGGCATTTCCCACATGTGACATATGTATAAACTAGTTGCGTATTCATGAGTGTATGAGTGTGAGCACATATATCATTTTCTTCAGAGATCCCGTTGGTAAGTGAAAATGGAAAAGTTAAGATTTGGAAAGATCTATTAATTTATTTAAATTCTTGGGTAGAGAGAGAATAGTCTTTTGATCGTAACTTCTCCAATTCTTAACTTCAATGATTCAGATATAACTCCAGATAATTTAGATGTAGATATGAATGATCTAGATATATAATCGCCAAGTCTGTTGGCGAAGTAAACTCAAGCGGTGAAGAAGCCTACAAATGGCTCTTCCGTCTCGCCCTCTAATTGGAAGCGCGGTCCACTAGAGGGATAGGTCTATTCTCCAACTACGCCACTGAGACGGGTGAGAGAGACTCCCTAGAAAAGTCGCTCTAGAAAAACAGCCCGACTAGTACGGGCAACCGAGCTCGTACGTAAAGCTGAAAAAACCAGGATCCCCCGCCTGGGTATCCTAAAACAGGGTCAGCGGAACTGGTCTAAAGTCTGGATCCCAACGAGGCGTAAAAACACTGCGAGCTCGCGTAAAACCGAAAAGGGACTGGGATCCTAGACCCGCGCACTTGGCGGCCGCTGCCCAAGCTGGGCTTCGTATCTTCCGCCCAGTTGAGAGTCACCGCGCTCTCGCACGGTCAGGCATAAAGGTCGCCATGACCGGCCTAATATTATGTGACATCATTGGTTCATTATCAACTTTCTTAAATACCCAAACTTTCCTCCAACTGTAATTAACTTTTCAATTCTAAATGTTCTGTCACGTAGTCAATATGATCTTAGGAATCATTTGTTGTTTCAAATTTTTAGTTTAGAACAATTTTGTATTTACTCTAGGAACCGAAAATATTTAATATAATCAAGGAACTGGAAGAATCCTAGACAGAGAGGCTCCAGTTCTGACCCAGTACCAAAGGAGATGATTAAGATGGAATGCATCATTCTGAACTAAACCCACTATTATGATATTCAGAGTCCCTAGGATGTATGAGAAAGGACTGGGAATATGGAGTTTATATTAGTTAGTTTACTCTTAGGTATTAATAATTTGACATGATCTTATTGAACCTTGTGACTTCACATAGTTTTCAGTTTGTTTTGCTTATACTGGTAGTATATTTGAATATCGATTTAATACTTATTTTGATTTTATTTTCAAGAAGACCTTCCATGCCTGGTCAAGGAGTGAGAAAGTATTAATTTCAATCCATAACAAAAACAATATTTTTTTTAAAGAACATAAAACTACTGGTGTTGGTGGCTGACCGTAGTCGATTTGATTAATTACCACAATGATACTGTGAGACTCTTTCCTTACCCATGACTCCATTTGGATCTTACAGTTAATGCAATACTAATAAAGGAAAGTTATACCATTTATCTACCAAATAAAATTTTTGATACGGCCAACATTGTTAATATCAAACTATATATTTATATCACAAGAACAGGAATTTAATTTGCCTCTTGTTATAATACCATAAATAATAACATCTGAATTGATATTGCCTTATAATGTACACTTCTATATTCCTGATATGCAACTAAAAGGGTTGGTTGTTTATAGGTAATTAAAATCATTCCAAAAAGAGGATATGTGAAATAAATTATTACCCATATACAAAGGTAAGGTTCAGAACAGATTCCAGTATATGAAGAAAATTACTGGAATTAATGGTATAGTAACTCATGAAACTGGTGGATTGTATCCTTCTCATTGAAATTTAAGTCATTAAATTAATTATCATTTTGCACGCAGTACCAGAAGATTTGGTAGAACATATATATCTTAACCTTTTTCTTATTTCCATTAAATCTTAAGGTCATGAATTTCAATAGAATTTTACTAAACGACCATTCTAAATATCTAAATATTTTGATGATACGTATCTGTATAAGAGCACGGATCTACTTTAATTCCCAGCAATTGAACAAGCTCCTCTTTACAACACAATCCAGAAGTCATTATGATTTAACTTGTACAGATGGGGTGCAATTTCATATATCGACCAGTCTTCCTTCCTTAAATCAAATCAGATCTAGAACTTCTCCTAAATTTCCACCACATATTACCCAGAAAAAAAAACATCAAAGGGGGATCAAAAGGTGTAGAAACCTCATGCGTGGCAGCGAAAGAAAAGGGGAGAAGGGTTGTACATTTGATCAGGTTTAAAACACATGCATGGCAGCAATTGATGGGGAAGGAGGTACCTTTTAAAATCTCTCAAACTTGGTGCTTCAAAAGCATGTAGCTTCTTAGGAGAGAAGCATAATCAGCAGGAGCTTCAAGAGCAAGGAACGAATGCTTCCAGCTGCCTGAAGGAACTGTTGTAGCTCTTGATGAGCTGCTGGACAGCAGCTTTGAGCTGTAGAGGTAGCAGTTGATGCTCTCCCAGCTGCTTGATCAGAAGCAACGAAGGTCTTCCAGCAAGGGGGACTGTAGCTGCAATTTGGTGAGAGAGCAGGGCTCTTCCTATTCTCTCGGCTGAAACCTTTGGAAGAATGGAAAGGGCATTGGGTGTTTATATAGAGGAAAGAAAGGTCTTAAATCCAGACAGGTGGAGGGAAATTATGCCAAATGGAGAGAATTTGAGGGTCCGAGTGGATAAGAATTTGGACAGCTGCTTAGATTAGGTGGCTGGACCGCTCTTGTTTTGTTTTGTTTTTTTTATACCATATGCTACGGTTACTGTATAGTTCTGTAACTGGAAAATATATATATATTTTTCCATAACCGTTCAGACTGTCTGTTATTCAAAGTGTTGTTTTTTTTTCTTTCTTTCTTTATTTAACATTCTTAAAGTTGGCCGTAATCGTGCATCGAGTGTCGGAATTCGGCGCGAAATATCTTGATTTGATCGTCTTTCAACGACGATCAAAATGAGTATAATATTGATATAATTCCGATCGGGTTTGAGTACCCGAAATTTTCGGATACGGTTTTAGTTTAAGATTAAATTTTGTGATTTAAAAATATCAAACGACCTCCGATTGATGAATGGTCGATTCCGTTGGTCTTGTATCGTCGAATCGGATCTCATGGCGGTCTCGGTTTGTTTTACGGTTTCCGAGTTCGCGTCGCGGTTTTTCGCGGCGCACAATAAGAAGGGAGCGATTTTTGGTCGATTTCGTCCGAACGACTTTTGATTCATGATCAGTTGGTCGTTTTAGGTTGTTTAATATTGACCGACAATGCTTTTGGGTTCATTAGACCCAAAATCGGACGAGTTTGGATTTGTTAGAATACGGATGTTACAAATATAAAAACCTCAAAGGGAGTCTCGTCCTCGAGACTCGAGCTAAGGTTATTAGGTGTCTTGTTTGATTTCTTATAGTCATAAAAACCTCAAAGGGTTTGGAACCCACAAAAACCTCAAAGAGAAATCAAGCCATATATTTGCACAAATATTTTATTACAAAAGCTTGCTCTGGTTATTACCTCAGAAAAGCTGCGGGTATCGTGCCCGCATGTCGGCTTCGGTCTCCCACGTCGCCTCTTTGAAGCCGTGTCGGTGCCACAAAACCTTGACCAATGAAATCTCCTTGCTGCGAAGCTTCTTCACAGCATGGTCAAGTATCTGAACTGGCTTCTCCTCATAAGTCAGATCCGGTTCTACATCGAGATTCTCGTAACTGATAATGTGTCGAGGGTCGTGGACATACTTCCTCAGGTTGGATATGTGGAAAACATCATGAATAGCAGAAAGATGTGGAGGAAGGGCTACTCGGTATGCCACTTTCCCCACTCTAGCCAGAATCTCAAAAGGTCCAACATATCGCGGCGCCAACTTGCCACGAACACCGAATCTCTGCACTCCCTTCATGGGAGATACTCGCAAAAATACCCAATCTCCAACCTATAATCGATAGGAGTGTCATTAATATGAGAGTAATTTGGACATATATATATGTCATAGATGAAGAAGAAATAATTAGATTACCTGGAACTCTAAGTCTCTCCTTCGACGATCCGCATAGCTCTTCTGGCGGCTTTGTGCCGTCAGAAGCTTTCGTCTCACAAGATCAACAGCTCTCGCAGTCTCCTCCAAGAGATCTACGGAGTAGAGAGCATGGTCACCTACCTCCCGCCAACTGAGAGGTGTGAGGCATCTCCGCCCGTATAGGGCCTCGAATGGTGCCATGCCAATACTGGAGTGATAGCTGTTGTTGTACGTGAATTCCACCAAAGACAAATGGTCCTTCCAGGACCCTTTCTACTCCAAAGTGCATGCGCGAAGTAGATCATCAAGTGTCTGAATGGTGCGCTCACTCTGCCCGTCTGTCTGCGGATGATAAGCAGAACTCATCTTCAGCTCTGTCTGTAGTGCTGACATGAACTGATGCCAATAGTGAGATGTAAATCTCGAATCCCTGTCAGACACCACCTCTCGTGGTATACCATGCAGCCTGATAATGTTCTGCACATAGAGCTTGGCCAACCTAGATGGAGTATAAGTCGTGTTGACAGGTATGAAATGGGCTGACTTGGTCAACCTATCAACAACGACCCATATGGAATCATGGCCGCCTGATGTCTTCGGTAATCCCGTGACAAAATCCATAGAAATGCTCTCCCACTTCCACTCGGGAATGGGGAGAGACTGCAGAAATCCTGGTGGTCTCCTGTGCTCAGCTTTGACCATCTGACAGGTCATGCATCTGCTAACATGTAGTGCCACATCGCGCTTCATCCCATCCCACCAGAAATGTCGACGTAGATCACGGTACATCTTCGTACTGCCTGGATGGATAGATAACCGTGAACTGTGAGCCTCATCGAGAATGTCTCTGCGAAGCTGCTCATCATTGGGTACAACGACCCGTCCTGCCTTCCATAAAATAGACTCCATCACAACAAAGTCATCAAATTCGTCCTTGACGGCGCGCATGTATCTATCATGAATCCAAGGATCAGTCTTCTGGCCTTCTACAATACGATCCCAAAGACTGCTGTATCGTGGAGGCACGGCGGTAGAAATGTATGTGCTCTCCTGAGGATGCCAATCGGTCAAAGCTGCAAGCGTATCCCATGTATATAACCAGTTCACCGTACCATCAGCATGCGCTCTCCTGCTAAGTGCATCAGCCACCACGTTTCCCTTATCGGGATGGTAAGAGATCGTGCAATCATAATCCTTCAGCAATTCGAGCCATCTACGCTGCCTCATGTTCAGCTCCTTCTGATCAAAGATGTACTTCAGACTCTTGTGGTCTGTGAAAATCTCGTAGTTCACCCCATATAGATAGTGGCGCCAGATCTTCAAGGCAAAGACAACTGCCGCCAACTCCAAGTCATGTGTGGGGTAGTTCCGCTCGTGCGGTCTCAACTGTCGTGATGCGTAAGCAATCACCTGTCCTCTCTGCATCAACACTGCTCCGAGACCTTCTCCAGATGCATCCGTGTAGACTGCATAGTCCTGAGTGCCTGAAGGAAGAGCAAGAATAGGTGCTGTGGTCAACCTCTCCTTCAGTGTCTGGAAGGCCTGCTCACATGAATCGTCCCAAATGAATGGAACTCCCTTCTGCGTCAATCGTGTCAATGGACGGACGATGCGTGAAAATCCGCTGACAAAGCGTCTGTAATAGCCCGCTAATCCGAGGAAGCTCCGAATCTGAGTGACTGTCTTGGGCTGCTCCCAAGACATAACTGCATCTATCTTCGCGGGATCAACCGCAATGCCTGCTCCAGAAATGATATGCCCGAGAAATGAGACCTGGGATAACCAGAACTCATACTTGCTCAACTTGGCATATAGCTTGTGCTCTCGTAATGTGTCTAAGACGATCCGCAGATTATTAGCATGATCCTCTTCATTCCGTGAATAGATGAGCACATCATCGATGAACACCACTACAAACTTGTCCAAGTATGGACGGAAGATACGGTTCATCATATCCATGAAAGCCGCAGGTGCATTGGTGAGCCCAAACGGCATCACCACAAACTCATAGTGTCCTTATCGAGTCCTGAAGGCTGTCTTCGGAATGTCCGACTCGCGAATCCTCAGCTGATGGTAGCCTGAGCGAAGATCGATCTTCGAGAAAACCGAAGATCCCTGGAGTTGGTCGAACAAATCATCAATGCGCGGCAAGGGATAACGGTTTTTCACCGTTCTCTTGTTCAGCTGCCTGTAATCGATGCATAACCTCATGGATCCATCCTTCTTCTTGACAAATAGAACCGGAGCACCCCAAGGTGAAGTACTCGGTCTCACGAATCCCAAATCAAGTAACTCTTGTAACTGCACCTTCAGCTCCCGCAACTCAGCTGGTGCCATACGGTAAGGAGCCATCGAGATCGGTTGGGTGTCTGGTAGTAATGTGATCTCGAACTCGATCTCTCTCTCAGGAGGTAATCCTGGTAGCTCATCAGGAAAACATCTGGGTATTCTGATACTACTCGAATGTCCTGTATCCTTGGCTTCTGATCAGATATCTCCCGAACAAATGCAAGGTACGAATCGCAACCCTGATCAACAAGTCGCTGAGCTCGCAGCACTGAGATGTACTCCATGGTGGAGTCATGTATAGTACCTTCAAAAATGAACTCGGGTAGATATGGAATTCTGAAGACAACCGTCTTCCTAAAGCAATCAACAAGTGCATGATGAGCAGATAACCAATCCATGCCTAAAATCAAGTCGAGCTCATCAAGCTGTAAGAGTAGACAATCTGCGATCATCTCGTGACCGCCAATTAGTACGAGCAAGTGCCTGACTATTAGAGAAATAACAAACAACTGGCCACCTGACCCTCGGATGTGATGTAGAGAAGAGAGAGTCTCTGCGACTCTACTTAAAGAAACTAGTAGTCTCAAATCAAGGAAAGTGTGTGTCGCTCCAGAATCAAATAAAACGTGAAAAGCTCGATAAGAGCAGTCAGTATGCGTGCTAGCTGGTAAGTCGTCTCCTGGCCTGGTCGAGATGCCATGGCTCTGTATGAGAACCATAACTAGTCATAGAAGTACCATTTGAAGATACTTATAATATATGCTTCTTCTCTTCTTGGGATATAATATGAAAATTAATGAAATTGGTGACATCTGTGGTGATTGAATCTGAATGTCATATTTCCCTTCTTGGACTCACGACAAGTCGGAAGACTGCCGCTATCCGAGAACTCAATGCGATCGGAATTGAAATACTACGAATGTGCATATCGGGGTACCACTGCTCTGATACCAAACTGTCGACCCCTCAGGATCCGGGTACCCGTTTACGCGCAATTCGCAATATTTCATTCACAATTTGATCGCACAAGTTGCACAAAACATAGAAATTTTTCGCGCAAATATGACATTCATTTCCATCACATAACCACACAGTAAAAGAGACAGACAGCACCAAAATTTCTTTTCATTAATATTCATATCCATTTACAACATGTACAAGCATCTCCCATGTTACAACATATATCCCAAGTGTGATACAAAAGAGATAGCATTTACATTATCAACTACACAAAAACTGAGACAAAATACTTCATACCGTCTAGTGTATACTCTGTCTCCAGGAAGCATGTATAACTACTAGACCGCAGGCTGTTTGCCTGCCAAACATGTTAGGAAAGAAAAGGCGTCAGCGGTTGCTGGTACCTCCCAAAAACTTATAAAATAACTAGACATTTAATATGTGCAAAAACAAGCAAGTAGAAAGGTGGAAAGTAAAGTCTACATCTACTTGCGTAAGTAAAAAGGTTTTTCAGGCTACTTGTAAGCATCTCAAAAGTTTGTTCCATAACCCGGCATTTCCCACATGTGACATATGTATAAACTAGTTGCGTATTCATGAGTGTATGAGTGTGAGCACATATATCATTTTCTTCAGAGATCCCGTTGGTAAGTGAAAATGGAAAAGTTAAGATTTGGAAAGATCTATTAATTTATTTAAATTCTTGGGTAGAGAGAGAATAGTCTTTTGATCGTAACTTCTCCAATTCTTAACTTCAATGATTCAGATATAACTCCAGATAATTTAGATGTAGATATGAATGATCTAGATATATAATCGCCAAGTCTGTTGGCGAAGTAAACTCAAGCGGTGAAGAAGCCTGCAAATGGCTCTTCCGTCTCGCCCTCTAATTGGAAGCGCGGTCCACTAGAGGGATAGGTCTATTCTCCAACTACGCCACTGAGACGGGTGAGAGAGACTCCCTAGAAAAGTCGCTCTAGAAAAACAGCCCGACTAGTACGGGCAACCGAGCTCGTACGTAAAGCTGAAAAAACCAGGATCCCCCGCCTGGGTATCCTAAAACAGGGTCAGCGGAACTGGTCTAAAGTCTGGATCCCAACGAGGCGTAAAAACACTGCGAGCTCGCGTAAAACCGAAAAGGGACTGGGATCCTAGACCCGCGCACTTGGCGGCCGCTGCCCAAGCTGGGCTTCCTATCTTCCGCCCAGTTGAGAGTCACCGCGCTCTCGCACGGTCAGGCATAAAGGTCGCCATGACCGGCCTAATATTATGTGACATCATTGGTTCATTATCAACTTTCTTAAATACCCAAACTTTCCTCCAACTGTAATTAACTTTTCAATTCTAAATGTTCTGTCACGTAGTCAATATGATCTTAGGAATCATTTGTTGTTTCAAATTTTTAGTTTAGAACAATTTTGTATTTACTCTAGGAACCGAAAATATTTAATATAATCAAGGAACTGGAAGAATCCTAGACAGAGAGGCTCCAGTTCTGACCCAGTACCAAAGGAGATGATTAAGATGGAATGCATCATTCTGAACTAAACCCACTATTATGATATTCAGAGTCCCTAGGATGTATGAGAAAGGACTGAGAATATGGAGTTTATATTAGTTAGTTTACTCTTAGGTATTAATAATTTGACATGATCTTATTGAACCTTGTGACTTCACATAGTTTTCAGTTTGTTTTGCTTATACTGGTAGTATATTTGAATATCGATTTAATACTTATTTTGATTTTATTTTCAAGAAGACCTTCCATGCCTGGTCAAGGAGTGAGAAAGTATTAATTTCAATCCATAACAAAAACAATATTTTTTTTTAAAGAACATAAAACTACTGGTGTTGGTGGCTGACCGTAGTCGATTTGATTAATTACCACAATGATACTGTGAGACTCTTTCCTTACCCATGACTCCATTTGGATCTTACAGTTAATGCAATACTAATAAAGGAAAGTTATACCATTTATCTACCAAATAAAATTTTTGATACGGCCAACATTGTTAATATCAAACTATATATTTATATCACAAGAACAGGAATTTAATTTGCCTCTTGTTATAATACCATAAATAATAACATCTGAATTGATATTGCCTTATAATGTACACTTCTATATTCCTGATATGCAACTAAAAGGGTTGGTTGTTTATAGGTAATTAAAATCATTCCAAAAAGAGGATATGTGAAATAAATTATTACCCATATACAAAGGTAAGGTTCAGAACAGATTCCAGTATATGAAGAAAATTACTGGAATTAATGGTATAGTAACTCATGAAACTGGTGGATTGTATCCTTCTCATTGAAATTTAAGTCATTAAATTAATTATCATTTTGCACGCAGTACCAGAAGATTTGGTAGAACATATATATCTTAACCTTTTTCTTATTTCCATTAAATCTTAAGGTCATGAATTTCAATAGAATTTTACTAAACGACCATTCTAAATATCTAAATATTTTGATGATAGGTATCTGTATAAGAGCACGGATCTACTTTAATTCCCAGCAATTGAACAAGCTCCTCTTTACAACACAATCCAGAAGTCATTATGATTTAACTTGTACAGATGGGGTGCAATTTCATATATCGACCAGTCTTCCTTCCTTAAATCAAATCAGATCTAGAACTTCTCCTAAATTTCCACCACATATTACCCAGAAAAAAAAACATCAAAGGGGGATCAAAAGGTGTAGAAACCTCATGCGTGGCAGCAAAAGAAAAGGGGAGAAGGGTTGTACATTTGATCAGGTTTAAAACACATGCATGGCAGCAATTGATGGGGAAGGAGGTACCTTTTAAAATCTCTCAAACTTGGTGCTTCAAAAGCATGTAGCTTCTTAGGAGAGAAGCATAATCAGCAGGAGCTTCAAGAGCAAGGAACGAATGCTTCCAGCTGCCTGAAGGAACTGTTGTAGCTCTTGATGAGCTGCTGGACAGCAGCTTTGAGCTGTAGAGGTAGCAGTTGATGCTCTCCCAGCTGCTTGATCAGAAGCAACGAAGGTCTTCCAGCAAGGGGGACTGTAGCTGCAATTTGGTGAGAGAGCAGGGCTCTTCCTATTCTCTCGGCTGAAACCTTTGGAAGAATGGAAAGGGCATTGGGTGTTTATATAGAGGAAAGAAAGGTCTTAAATCCAGACAGGTGGAGGGAAATTATGCCAAATGGAGAGAATTTGAGGGTCCGAGTGGATAAGAATTTGGACAGCTGCTTAGATTAGGTGGCTGGACCGCTCTTGTTTTGTTTTGTTTTTTTTATACCATATGCTACGGTTACTGTATAGTTCTGTAACTGGAAAATATATATATTTTTCCATAACCGTTCAGACTGTCTGTTATTCAAAGTGTTGTTTTTCTTTCTTTCTTTCTTTATTTAACATTCTTAAAATTGGCCGTAATCGTGCATCGAGTGTCGGAATTCGGCGCGAAATATCTTGATTTGATCGTCTTTCAACGACGATCAAAATGAGTATAATATTGATATAATTCCGATCGGGTTTGAGTACCCGAAATTTTCGGATACGGTTTTAGTTTAAGATTAAATTTTGTGATTTAAAAATATCAAACGACCTCCGATTGATGAATGGTCGATTCCGTTGGTCTTGTATCGTCGAATCGGATCTCATGGCGGTCTCGGTTTGTTTTACGGTTTCCGAGTTCGCGTCGCGGTTTTTCGCGGCGCACAATAAGAAGGGAGCGATTTTTGGTCGATTTCGTCCGAACGACTTTTGATTCATGATCAGTTGGTCGTTTTAGGTTGTTTAATATTGACCGACAATGCTTTTGGGTTCATTAGACCCAAAATCGGACGAGTTTGGATTTGTTAGAATACGGATGTTACATGTTGGGTTGTCAAACTCTCTCATGGTCTTACTTTGCAGTCTTTACGACACAACCGATCTCTTCTCCTCAATGCAAAGTAATCTATCTGTGTTCTAGTTGACCCACTCTTATAAGTAATTAAATGCTCCTCCCTTTTCTTGAAGAGAGTGTTTGCTATGAAAAGATCATGTCGTTACAAAATCCAAGATGAATTTTCCCTAAAACCATGTCCTCCATGAACACTAGCATACCATGAAGCATCTTTTCCCACATGTCCATTAAGATCTCCACTTATGCAAATCATCTCTCTTTGTGGGATTCCTTGTAAAATCTTATCTAGATTTTCCCAAAAAGCTTGTTTAGTCCTTTCATCTAAACCAATTTGTGGTTCATAAACTGAGATTATATTCAGAATTTCTTCTTCACAATTGAGATTATATTCAGAATTTCTTCTTCACAACTGAGATTATTTTCAGAATTTCTTCTTCAAGCACCAATTTTAGCAAAATAATCCGATCCTCGAATCTTTGCACCTCAACCACACAATCCTTCAAATCCTTATGAACAATCATTCCAATATCGTTTCTACCCCTATCTTTACCTGAATATCAAAGTTTAAAGCGTGTCTTTTCGATCTCCCTTGCTTTCTCTCCAACCCATTTAGTTTCTTGAAGACATAGTATATGAATCTTCCTTCTTTCCATCGTACTTCATCAATTTTCCAGTTAAAGTGCCAATATTCCAACTACCAATCCGAAACTTCCGTTGCAATCTCTTTTGGACTAACTTCTTTACTCGCATGCGTCCATTATGCGAGAACTAGCAGAACTAGCATACTTACCCGCAACGTGCACTGGCGACGCGTACAGGTGCACCGGGGCACGCACAGAGGCGACGCAAAGGAGACTGGTGCGCAGGGGCTGGCGCGCACAACTTGTACAAGAGAGCGACGCGAGACCGAGCGGGGCCTGCGGCGACGCGAGGCGGGGAGGTGCGCGTGGAGGGCTCGAAGGTGGAGGTTAGGGTTAGGGTTTGGTTCGAGAACTCCGGTCTAGGACCGTCGCTCTGATACCATGTTGGGAAAAAATAAGAGACTTATTTATTCCACACCCTAGGCTCTCTTACATAGGAGAGTAACCTATGGGTAAAATACAATACATAAAGAGTCCAACGGAAAAAAGAAAATACAAAAAAGTACAAAAGAGAATAACATATATCTCTACACGTTCCTCATGAGAGAACCATTGCAAATTTTGAACTACATTCAGGCTGCGATGTAGCGGCCCCTGCCAAGTTTTCATTGCGTTCGGGCGATGCAACGCGTCGCAAGTAGGGAACGTCCCAACGAAATCTATATATTTGCTTAAACCCATGTTGAAAAGATCCGACTGACTGTTATGAGGCAACTTTCTAAATAATTTTTTTAAAAAATATTATTTAAGAAGTTGTCGGCTACCTAACGCAACCCTCCTCATTTACCCGGGATTGGGACCGGCCATGGTTGAGTTAAAAAAATCGTAAAACCTGGGGATTTAAGTAAAATCCAAGGTACTACTTAGGAATTTCTCTCTGGCCTACACACGATTGTTGCAAATTTTAGATAATTTGTGAAATTCTGCTAACCTTATGATTCAGTATTTGTACTCTTCCTGGGTAACTTTTCTGAATGTGTGAAGTTGCAATATACCAGGTTACCTATGATACGAGTGGCTTTTTGGAAAAGAACAGAGATCCGCTGCATTCTGATTCTATCCAACTGCTTTTATCATCTGATCAGGAACTCCCAAAATTGTTTGCATACAATATCCTTAATCCCTCTCAAAAGCCATTCAATTCATCAAAGGTTCCTAAGATGCCTGATTCTCAGAAGCAGAGTGTTGGTACGAAGTTCAAGGTATGCAAATTTACTTCATTCCAAGATTTAAATTAACTACAGATCAGAAATATATTATTTGAAGTACAGGATGCATAATAATGTATGGACTGTTGTGAAGTTTTTAGGAAATGTAAAGATTGTTGTTGGTTGACATCTGATGTTACGTGCATTTGGTTATGATCTAAATGCTTCGATTTCAATAAACATTAATGATGACAGAACTGCTTTCAGCATGAGATTAGTTTTTGGGTTTTTTTGGGTGGGTGGGTGTGGGGGGATTGCATGATCATTTCTATCTTCCCCGTCTTCTGCTTTCCTTCTCTTTGTGCATTCTTGGTTCCATCTAATTTGTTCCTCTATTTCACCCTCTTCCTTTGTCAATCTAGAATATCAAAGCACATTACGACAAAAAAGTGGTCTTTGGAAACTGTAATTGCTAACGCACACAAAAATTGATTTGTAGTATATTTTTTTGGTTGAAGGCACATTTTAAAAAATGCGTTTTTGCTGTTTGTAGTTTATATATGAATCTTTATAAACTTTGCCATGGAAGGGTTTAGTTAGTTCGGTGTTGGGAATTTCTCCCTTCTTCCATCCTGAGTAGTGAGTATGGTGGAAATCCATCGAGTTTGGGGTGATTTAATGCTGGCTATTTCATAATGGATCCTTTAATGAGATTGGAGGTGCATGGAATCGGTTTATTTTTAGTGGTTGAGTTGGATGAGCCTAGTTTTAATCAATTAAGTGAATTAGCATTTTTTTTGGAAGGAAAAAGTTTGATGCGTTGAGAAGATGCCCACCCTAGAACTTTATATTCACAAATTTAAATATGAGTATTGCAAAAATCAAGAATCCCATAAGATCTTGACATGCTCTATAACATTTTGTACATAGAATATAGAACCTCTCATCATGGAAAATGACCCCATATCTAGCCAGCCACAAGGACCAGAAGATAAGTGCTACCCAAGTCCTTGTTGGCTCCGCACCAACCCAAGGCTGGCCTATAAAGTCCTGAAAGTCAAGGTTTTCAGTCATTGCCATGTCCTGGTCCACTGCCTCGTAAACAACCTTATAGGAGTTAGGTACAAAGAAAAAATGATACGCATCCTTAAGTGACTATGGCAGGACATGTTCGCCCCTTGGAAGAATCTAGCCCTATGATCTCTCGCCATCACATGGTCCCATCTCATCAGTTAAAGAAAGACCTTGATCCGCAACGAGATTTTCCACTTCCAAACACTGTTGCTATATTCAGTCGAATGGACCTGATATTCGGACTAAATATTCTATTCGGTGGAGTGAACAAATAGAATATTGTTATTCAATCAATATTCGGTCCAACTTTTGTATTCTTGAATATTCGGTCCACTTCAATGGTTTGGTGGTAGTGCAGTGTGCCTACCATCGAAAATATCAGGGGTTCAAATCCTCCCTAGTGAGGGCTACGCTATGTGGCCTACAACCAACGAAAATATATTCGAATCTTTCAACATGGATTTGCGCAAGAATCCATGTAGCCGACCCTACTTGATGTGGGAGAAGGCTTTGTCATTTTTTATTCGGCCCAAATATTTAGGTATGGGACAAATATTCAGCCGACTATTGAAACAAACCGTTGATTTTTTAATTTTTTAATTTTTTAAGATTCTCAGTTATCCTGCCATAAATTTCATGCTCCATATTTGTAACTTGTTAATGAGTACTTTTATCTTGGATTCGTATTTATTGACGACCATATATGTATAAATATATAAGAATATATATTATACATAATTTTTATTATTTCGTGAGAAGATGTGATGGACCTCCTTACATATTTTATTTAGACAATTTTTTTATTTAATACATAATCGAATAATTCCGAATATTCTCCTGAAGATCGAATACTCTTTATTCAGTGACCCCTCTTACTGAGTACCGAATATTGACTTCTGCAACATTGCTTCCAAATCTATATATGCAATATCTCGGCTTTGTTCCTCGTCTGAGAGTAGGTGGCGGCGAGGATGTCCCGCATCGCCTTGGCAGCAGACTGATGCATGGTATCATTAGCTATCTGTACGATCGGGGTAACGGATAGCCACATGCATGTGTACGCATCACCTGTCTTCCATGAGGCATTAGCCCAGTCTTGTCAGTCGGTTCTTCTTATGTCAGAATGTGCTTCTTGTTGTTGCACTGCATAAGGCTCATGAACTGCAGGGACTGCAACTTGCAGTTGGTCTCATCCATCTTGATTTTGGGTGCCAGACCTTTGAAGGTGTCCGAAGATGGGATGTCGACCTTGTTCGCTGACATTATGATGACACAACCAGAAAAAGGACGTGACCGAGGCTTGTACACTGATGAGTATATGTCTACATGATCACATGGAGAATCGATTGTGTGTGTAGACTTATGCCACAATGTTCCCTTCAATTTCAGAGACTCTAGGTCTAGGGTGCCTAGAAAAGCGTAGAGATTTGAAATCACCAAAAAACCACCCAAAATTAAAAGGTATGGCAGTTGTTAGATGTCGTTAGGATGGCCAAAGTGGTGGTAAGCCTAAGAGGGTGATGGCACCCCTAGGGTCGAGCTAGGTGGCTAATGACGATGCTAAGAGGCCTAGTAGCAGCTGGTGGTAGCTTGCATAAGCCCTATCAGTTGCTGGATGCAGTGGAGGCAACTCGCAAGTGCCCTAGCCACCGCTTCCGTTGGATGTCGTTAGTGCGACCAAAGTGACAACGACCCTAAGAGGGTGATGGCACCCCCTAGGTCAAGACTGGTGGTTGGCGGTGATGCTAAGAGTCCTAGTAGCTGTTGGCAGCAGCATGTAGGAGCCACAGCAGCTGTTGGTTGTAGTGACGGCCATGATGGTGCACAAGAGGCAGCGACGATGATGTGAGGGGTTGTGGAGGGAATAGAGGTGGTGTGCGAGGGAGGGGGTGGTCGGCGAGTGTGGTTGGGTCAAGGGTAACACAACTTCGGTTTAGGTCCGTTACTCTGATACCATGTGGAAAGAGAATTGTGAAGTTAAATAATGAAAGGGGCCATATGTGGACTCCTGCCCGCCCGTGGATTCGGGTTACGTTCATTTGGTTTAATAAGAAAAATGGCATCTTTTAGAATTTGTCAAACCAAGATAAGAAGTTCAGAAAAGTGTCTCATGTTCATAACTAAATCATTGACAAGCATGGTAGTATTGTTCTGATGCCATTTAAATGTCATGCAAATATGGTCAACCACATCAAGGGATCTCTCATGCAAGATGAATCTTAATATGTATGAGCAGATGGGAAACATGTTGGGATTTAAAGATAAGAAGTTGTATGATTTCACACAATTATAATCCAGAGAGATGTCATGAGTTTTGTTTCTTCACAAAACTACACTTTGTGCAACATTAAACAGGCCACTACAATTTACGTGCTTTTTATTTAGTACTTCAAACTTGCGTGTAAAATGTGTATATCAACATGTATGGCAACAAGAGGATGAATGGATTGTACCTTGGATCCTTTAAGATTTGGAGATCAAATGCATGTAGCAGGGGGCTGATTTGGAGGTTCCAGCACGAGGGAAGAACAAGAACTCCTGGGTTAAAAGCAGTAGCTAATTTGGATGCAGTACTTACTGCTTGAGCAACAATGGCTATGGCTGCTTGTAGCAGCCAATTGGAGAAGGAGCAAGGGCTTCCAGGAGGTCTTCCAGCTGTTACACCTGTATTAGATGGCTGCTGCATGCAGCAACATCATTAGATCTCCAATAACTGCTCCAGAAATGGTTGCGAGCAACGGATGACTGCTGACAATGCTTGCAACAACTCTTGGAATGGGGGAGAATGGCTTCGTCAGTGGGACTTGGGAGAAGAAATAAGGGAGAATCAACGGGGCTTTGAGAGATATTAATAAGGGGATGGGTATGCTCTTATCTTGACAAGTGGAGAAGTTTGGTCCAAGTGGGAGAAAAGAAACAAATGGAGGCATCTTCTTTCTGTTGGAATGCTCAGCACTTTTTTTTACATTATCTCTCTCTCTTATTTGAATACTAAAGTTGATCGTATTCATATCTTGAATCTCTGATTTTGATGTTTAAAGGCTCGTTTCGATCGTCTCTGAATGACGATCAATATGATTACAATATTCATATGCTTTGGATCGTGTTTGAATTCCCGAATTTCTCGAGATATGGTCTTGGTTTGTAACTAAATTTTGTCATTTTAAAATATCAAATGACCTATGATTTACGAACGATCGATTTCATTGATTTTATTTCGTCGGACCGGATTTTTGGATGGTGGTCTCGATTTGTTTTGCAGTTTTCAATTTTGTGTCACGACTTTTCTGATGGCACACATTACGATGTGATCGACTTTTGGTCAATTACGTCCGGACGAGATTTGATCTGTGATCTATAGATCAAACTGAAGTTATTCAAATATTAAATGAATATTAGATGAACTTTCGAACTCTTAATCGGATCCAGATGTTACACCACAGGGCCCTTCCTAGAGGTAAATTACATATTAGAGACAAAGGAAATAGAAAATACATAAAACATAGGACATATAAATATATCTCTCAACATAAGTGCAACTTATAATGTGTTTGGAACATGTAGCTTACATTCTTTTCGTGGGAATGCTTCATTGCTTCCTAGTACTTGATGCCGTCGTGCATTGCTTCATTTTACAATTCAACTTTTGACACCACCCATATCTATGAATACATGTCATGTTGTCTTCATCCCATGTAACATATATACCAACCCTCTCTTTTGGTTTTGGTTCTATGGGATTATGAAGCTTCCCCTATAATTTGATTTGACATCAAGAAGATCTGTGAATATCCTGCATAATTAGTCTTGTCTAACTTGATTCAACTATAGAACTAGTTCCTTATGCTATTTGTTCTGGTTGCGGGGACATCACCTCAGATTTTGAACTTTAGAACATCTTCTCATACGGTAAAGCTCTTCAAGAAGCCAACATAAATAATCCCAGTCGTTGTTTCGATCATCATTATGGTATATTGCGTGTCTGTAATGTTGGGCCTCATGGGTTTTGAGGAGTTGCGTGAGGTGATGTCAGTGTTGGGGAGGTATGGTGGCCCACTAAGGGTGGCACACAAATGCTAGAGGGCACCGAGATGGCATGCTACCGCTAGGGGTGCTTCTGTTAAGATGTGGTGAAGCCTGCGAGCGGGTGGTTGTGGTGCACAATTGCTAGAAGGCATAGATTTGGCATGCAACCGTTGGGTGATGGAGTCCGTGACCCAAGCAACAATGGTGGAAACTAAAGGGCAAAGGCCCAGAGGAGGGGGATTTGGTGGTTTCACTGATTCGAAACATTCATATAGGGGTGTTAATTGAATTGAATTATTCGGTTTCGGTTAGGATTTGTTCGATAAAAGTTCGATTCGAAATAAGATGAACTGAATTTGAATTTGACGTGTGAATTCGGTTCTCAAACAAATTGAATATGAATTAATCTGTATTCGTTTGATAATAATTCAATTCGATATTTATACACATATACATCTATATATGGGTTCAATGGGACTGCCCCCACCCCATTTCCCGTCGATTTTTTTGTTTTTTTTTTCAAAAATACCACCATGTATTGTCATTACCATATCCCTCTAATACACCATTCCAATTTCATCGGAAATTGAGACTCTTATGCCCTCCATCTAGAACAGATCGATTGCTGCTATTCTAGGACCGTTAGAATTACATGTTCTAAATGGAAGGCATAAGAGTCTATGTTTTTGGCAAAATTGGAATGACATATTAGAGGGATATAGTGATGAAAATACATGGCGGTATTTTTGAAAAAAATAAAAAAATCATCAGAAATGGTGTAGGGGCATCCAAGGGGACAACCCATTTCCCCTTTATATATATATATATCCATATATTTATATTCATATACATGATACATACATGTATATTACATATACGTATTTGTTAGAGTATGCGTCCATTGTAGAGATGGGTAATTGGATCCCTCTAGGATCCAATTTATTTACTAAATCCACTGGTTTAGTCCCACATCTACTGTGAGTGGGACTCGATCTTACTGGTGGGGCTATATAAGACGCCCCACACCCATTGTATCAATTGAGAGAAGTCAATATAGAACACCCAACCCTTGGGAGGCCTTCTCCCGTGGTTTCATCCCGCTCTTCACGGGAGTAGAGTTCTACGTTAAATCCCTGTGTTCTTCCATGTTCTTTATTTCTGTATCTCTGATCACGCTTCCGCATTGTTGATTTCTAACAATACTTGTATACATACATATTGTTGGAATAAAACTGAGACGTGTATTAGATGAGACCCATAGGCTCTCTTATATAGGAGAAAAGCCATAGGTTAATTACAAGAGCGGTACACGAGAATAACATAAAATATAAAAAGATACTGAGAGATATATTTATCTCAACACTCCTCCTCAAGCTGGAGCATATATATATCTATCATGCTCATCTTTGAACAACACCTCTGAAATGATCCTCTAGTCAGGGCTTTGGTGAAGATGTCTGTTGACTGATATCCTGTGGAAACATGAGAGGTAGATATGAGACCTTCTGGATCATGTCTCTAGTGTAATGACAGATAACCTCGATATGCTTTGTCTGCTCATGAAAGGCAAGGTTATTGGCAATAAATAAAGCCGTTTGATTATCACATAAAACCTGCATATGAAGAGAAACCTCAACAGTAAGGTCGGTACTACAGATCTAACCCACATCATCTCTGCACTTCCTTGCACCATGGCCCTGTATTCAGATTCTGTGCTTGATTTGGCCACCACTATTCGCTTCTTGCTTTTTCATGATACAATTGGGCTCTCGACAAAAACAACGAAGCCCGAAGTAGACTTTCTGTCTCTGGGGCAACCTGCATAATTTGCGTCTGTACATGTCGTCACCTCAAGTGATGTACCCCTGCTAAATATAAGACCCGAACCAGGTGAGGTCTTTAGATATCCCAAGATCATATTGGACAACATCCATATGCATCTTCCTCGACTGCTCCATGAACTGGCTAACCTTGCTCACTGCAAAAGCTATATTTGGCCTGGTGATGGTAGCATACAAGAGTTTCCCAACTAGTTCTCTATATCTCCTCCTGTCTACCTCTTCATTGTCATCATCATACAATCTCAAACTGGGATCCATGGGAGTAATAGCAGGCTTGCATTCTGTCATACATGTTTCAGAGAGAAGATACATCACAAACTTCCCCTGGTTTCATCACTAGACCACGCTGATTCCTGGCAAACTCCAGTCCAAGGAAGTATCGAAGAGTGCCAAAGTCCTTAGTCACAAATTGTTGACTTAGTTACTCCTTGGTCGCTTGAATCCCTTGCTCATCATCCCCTGTAACCACAATATCATCCACGTAAACAAGAATAGCAATTGTACCTCTCTGTGTCCTCTGAACAAAAAAGGAGTGATCTGCAGTAGACCGTGTAAAGCCCTGTCGTTCTATCAACTCTGATAGCTTCTGGTACCAAGCTCTCGGACTCTGCTTCAGGCCGTAAATCGCCTTGTGGAGCCTGCATACCTTCTGGGACTCCCCCTTAGTTGCAAACCCTGGTGGTTGCTGCATATGTACCTCCTCCTATAGATCTCCATATAGAAACGCATTCTTCGCATCAAGTTGATATAGAGGCCAACTCCGAGAAAACAACAAGTGATACGAGAATGTGAAGTGTCGAGTGTCTGGACACGAGAGAGAATGTATCGTGATAGTCCACCCCATAGGTTTGGGTGAACCCACGTGCCACAAGCCTTGCCTTGTAGCGATCCACACTGCCGTCGGCCCTCTGCTTTATCGTAAATATCCATTTGCTGCTTACAACAGAGGTACCTGGTGGAGCAGAGACAATGGTCCAGGTACCACGTGACTGCAAAGCTGTCGTCTCCTCTTCCATTACAAGTTGCCACTTACTATCCTGTACCGCCTCCTGATATGTCAGAGAGATCCATGACAAACTTCCTGTAATCCTCTGAAAGATGATCGAAAGACACATGTGCATCTAGAGGATACGTGGCACATTGGTGACGAGGCTTCCGTAGGGCAATAGGGACATCCATGTCATCAACCTCTCTGGTCTCTGGAATCAGCTCTGTCTGTTTATCAATCAAAACTCCAGTGCTATCAGTAGAAGCATTGTGGTCATGACATACTTCAGGTGCGATGGATGATGTGGCCGACACCTGAGCAGAGGGGCGAGTAGAAGACCTGCGAGTGTACACAAGGGGTAAAAACTTGGACTGAGCAGATGGAGGTGGAGGTGGTGGTGGTGGTGCAGATGGAGGAGATTGAGTTGTATCTTGGGGTTCATCTGGGGAAGAATACGGAGGTGGAGGAACTACATCCTCTCCAGAATTGGCATTGGACAACCTGTCACCTGAAGGAGAGAAATACATAATAGACTCAAAGGAAGTGACATCAACACTCACATAATATTTGCATCCCATAGGATCAAAACATCTATACCCTTTTTGGGTACGAGAATAATCGAGAAATACATATTTGACAGCTCTAGGGCAGAGCTTGTCTCGGCCAGGAGTGAAATTGTGGACAAACGCCACAGATCCAAAGACTCTGGGAGTAAGTTAGAATAGTTCCTTCTCGGGAAACACAATCAAGAAGGGAACCTTCTCTCCAAGAATGGTGGACGGCATGCGGTTCACCAAGTAGAAAGCAATAAGGACAACATCACCCCAGAAAGAATGAGGGGCACGACTCTGAATCAAAAGGGTCCACGTAACATCGAAAAGGTGACGATGTTTTCGTTCAACCACACCATTCTGCTGTGAAGTATAAGCGCAAGAGGTCTGATGAACAATGCCAAGAGATTTTAGAAAATCAGATAAATGTAATATGGAAAACTCCAAAGTATTATCTGTACGAATGAATTTCACATGAGCATAAAAGATATTTTGATTTCAATAAGAAAAGATTTAATAATAACATCTGCTTCAAACTTATGTTTTAACAAGAACACCCAAGATAGTCTAGTGTAATCGTCCACAACAACCATATAAATACGATGCCCCTGATAAAAACACGCCTAGGACCCCAAATATCAAATGAAATAACTCAAAAGAGTGACTACTATGACGACTCGGACGACTTGGAAAAGAGGAGCGATGGTGCTTCCTAAGCTGACATGCTTCACAGTCCAATATGGTACGAGTAGATATTTGTGGTACATGTAGGAATGAACCTGCGTCTGATCTCCACACATATGATGTGACGCTCCAGAATCCATAATCCAATCTGCCATATCTGAACTACTACTACTTGTAAAAGCATAAGAAGTACTTGATGAACTAGACGACGCTTTGGCAGAAGCTGCAGCATCTGATGAACTAGTAGCTGGGGTCACTGGAGTGGTCATCATGTCTCTAAGTCGAGACACAATGTCATCGAAGTGAGGATCCGGAGTAGGCGTAATGGAATGCTCTGTCTGCTCAACAACACTTGCAGACACTGGATAGTCATGCTTCTGAAAGCATGTCTCCTCTGAGTGACAAGGACGATGGCAATGGGTACAAGGACCACGTTGTCTGCCGCCTCCTCGACCTCGAGGTTCACGGCCACAAAACTGGGATGACCCCCCTCTGCCATGAGAAGCTGCCATTGTAGAGGGAGTCGTTTGGGCTGTAGTAGTGGAGGTGGTAGTGATCATGCTCAGTCGCTTGTAGACTTCTTCCATCGGTGATATTGTCTCTCTAGTCAGGAATTGAGTACGGGTAGCATCGTACTCTGAGTCAAGGGATGACAAGAACACTCCTGTCATGGTGGCATTCCGATATGCCTACTGTTGTTCAATGCTGATGGTAATAGGCATGAAACTGTGAAATCACTCAAACATGCCACACAGATAAGAGAAGTGTGCGGGGAGTGGCCGACCATTCTTCTTGGTCGAAAAAATGTCATACTGCAGTCGAAGAATCTTGCTTTCATTCTTCGCTTGTCCGTAGGTGTCTGCCAGTATATCCCACATGACCTTTGCAGTTGGATGATTAACAATATCATTAGTGATCTCCATGGTCAGAGTCCCAGAGAGTCATATACGAGCATAGGCATCGTCCTGCTTCCGTTATGCATTGGCCCCAGTCTTGTCTGCTGGCTCCGAGTCAGTGAGAATGTGCTCTTTGTTGTGGCATTGCATTAGGGTATGAAGCTGCATGGACCATAACTCGTAGTTGGTCCCTTCCATCTTCACAATAGGTGTCGGGCCCTTGAAGGCACCGGAAGAGGAGAATATGTCACCCTTATTCTCTGACATTATCCCTATAAGCCAAGATGCGGAACACGTGGGGAACAAATCTAGAAAGGATTTGTCTACAGAATCATATGAGGGAGTAGATGTATGTATAGACTCATACAACCATTCCTAAATCTTTGTTCGAGGTCGAAAGCCGCAAAATAGGTTATAAATCAGAATATCCCACTGATTTCGAACCAGAACAGACCTCGGAGGAGTACTAAAATGGCATGAAATGACCCCCAGGTGACTGGGGGGGGGTTCTCCAGTGGCGCAGATGGTTGTGAGGGACTTTACAGCGACATGACTGCATGCAGAAGGGGTTGCGGGCCGCGCAGGAGAGCACAGAGGCCTCCCACGACGGTGCGCTGGAGGGCCAAAGAACGCGCGCGGCGACACTGAAGAGCCGAAAGGCCTCCGGCGGTGGTGCTGGAGGTGGTTGCGGCTTGTGTGGGAGGGCAGAGGGCCTTCTGCGGCGCATTTAGGGAGGTCCCTGGAGGGCGCGGCTAGGTCGTGACGTGCGAGGAGAGCAGCGACGTGTGGGGGGTATAAGGTTAGGGTTTTGGGTGGGATATGGAACCCCGGTCAAGGACCGTTGCTCCGATACCATGTTGGAATAAAACTGAGACTTGTAGGCTCTCTTATATAGGAGAAAAGCCATGGGTTAATTACAAGAACGGCACACGAGAATAACATAAAATATAAAAAATACTGAGAGATGTATTTATCTCAACACATGTAACAGCCCACCTTAGGTTGATTATCCTTTTCGAATATTCTCGTGCAAGGAGTTATATAATAATTGCATCAGAGAGTTGACATGCATTTAATCAAATTCATTTATAAGTAAATAGATGCAGAAAACAATATATGAAAATGTATTAGCAAATGTTCTATGATATTTTTATTCAAATTGAAAGATTTTACATTTGCACTGTATCACTAAGCATAACAAGTTAAAATATGGCAACAGTAATAAGTAATTTCTTGTTTCTATTGTGATTTCATTATCCTCAAAGTTATTTATTATACTTTGGCTGTTAAGTACGAGACAAAAAATATCACCAAATTCATGTTGCAACAATCATCTAAAAATACTCTCAAACCAATTTATTATAGTAATTAAGTGATTGTTTTTAACTTATTATCATACCTAGGCTCCATTGGTATCATTCATCATGTACAGACTTCATCGACATGATTTCCTTACCCCCATGATACATCGATGTGATTTGTCAATGTGTGATGTGCATTAGGCCCCATACTGAAACCTAATCTCTTTTCTTCTTTTTCCCGCTTTATAACTAAGTTGAAGCAGTTTGGCTTTAAAATACATTGTGAATAAAAAATGTGGACCTTTCATGCATCATCTATATAAAACATCTAAGTTTTCGTCTCTACTTAATTTAGCCTGTTGAGATAATTGATATCTTTCTTATTGTTCTCTAATTATCTATTTATTTTTTCTTCTTCTTGTAATTTGCACAATAGGTTCCTCTCATATATAAGACAACCCAAGGGCCTCTCATTAATGCAATTCATATTTTTTCCTCAGCATGGTATCGGAGCGATGATCCTAGATCGGAGTTACCCTAATCCCACCCTAACCCTACCCGCCTCCCTCCCCTCCTTGTGCCGTGCTGCCTATCCGCGCCTCCACCAGTGCTTCGGGCCGTCGCCACCCCTTCCCATGCCGGTTTCCAGGCAACAGTCCCCTAGGCCGCCGCTACCCCTTCCCAAGCCGACCACCAAGCAACAACAGCCCCTCAAGCTGTCACCACCCCTTCCCGGGTCTGCTGGCAGGCATCATCAGCAACCCCAGACCGCTGTCGAGGCTGCTCTGGTCGCCCAGGGTGTCGTCCGATTGCACAGGTTTGCCGCGCGACAGTCCCTTGATTGCTCAGACATCCCGTCCCTCCTAGGTCTCCATCGATCATTCAGTGTGCCTCTGCGTACCTCCGTGGCTCGATATGCAGTCTGATTCGGTCTGATTTTGACCGAAAAACACGATTTCACACCTATAAATTGTGATTTCTGGCCTTGGCAACTATAATTGATGATGATGGTTGTATGAGTCTACACGTACAACCAATCCTTCATATGATCGTTTAGATTCGTTCATATCGGTCTGATCGTTGAGTTTCGTTGTTCGATCGGTTTTTCCATCATGTCAGAGAACAAGGGTGATATCTTTTCTTCCGGAGCCTTCAAGGGCCCCGATTCTCATTGCTAAGATGGATGGGACCAACTATGAGTTGTGATCCATGCAGTTTCTCACCCTCATGTAGTGCGGCAACAAGGAGCACATCTTGACAGATCCAGAGCCAATGGATAAGATTGGGGCAAATGCTTCTTAAAAGTAACATGAAGCATTTGCGCGAGTTTGGCTTTGTGGGACCCTCACTACGGAGATAACCAATGATATTCTGAATCGGCCCACCAACAAAGCGATATAGGACACTTTGGCATCCACCTATACACAAGCGAAGAATGAGACCAAGATTCTTCAGCTACAGTTCGATATCTGTTAGGGCCTGTTTGGTTGCTGGGTTGGACTGGGTTGGGGTGGGCTGGGTTGGGGTGGGTGAATAGTAATTTGTGAGGAGGAAGTACCTTTGTGAATAGTAACCAGGGTTGGGCCAACCCAGTCCAACTCAGCAACCAAACAGGCCCTTAGAGTATTTGATTGTACGACATTTGAGTTGTAGATGGAAATGGATCACTCCAAGATCCATTTACCACATCCAGAGTTTAGTCCCCACATATACCGTCTGTGCGATGTGGAGACTCAGTGGGGGCTATATATAGACCCCCATACCCATTGTATCCTGAGAGAAAAATAATAGACTATCAACCCTTTGAGGCGTTCTCCCGTGGTTTCATCCCGCTCCTTAGGGAGTAGGGTTCCACGTAAAAATCTCCGAGTTCATGTTTCATATTTCTAGTCCGTGCTCTGTTTATCAAATCGCTTCCGCATTCCTATTTTCTAAAATGATATCAGGGCGTGTTCAAATGGATTTGAGCACTTAAATGGTCTGGTGGTAGTGCAGTGTGCCTACCACCCGAATGACCAGGGTTCAAATCCCACCAGTGTGTGTGGGTTGCGTTAGGTAGTCAACAACCAGCGTAAAAAATAGTCGAACCTTTCAACATGGATTTGAGTAAGAATCCATGTAGCCGACCCTACTTATAGTGGGAGAAGGCTTTGTCATATCATAGCGGGTTCGATTCTCACGATTTTATGCTCTTGATTTATTCGAGATTTGATTTATGAAGAAGATTCAATTCATGCTTGTTCTTGAAGATTTATTCGTCGAAGATTATTATGATGTTCTACAATCAGTTCTAAGGTTTTCTTCGTGAAACCCTAATCCAAGTTCTAGCAACATCTCGCATCGCCAATGCGTGAGTTCCTTGTCTCCAGATCTGCTTCTTCCAGGCAGAGGCCCTTCTACAGTTCGATGATGGTTCTCCAGGGCTGCGGTTACTCTCCACGTTTTCCAGACTTGGCGGCGTATCTTCATCTCCACAGGTACCACGTGATTCCAGGAACATTAAGTTAGGGCTTTGGAGCCTCTGTTCTCGCTGCAATCAACTGCAAAAGAAAAAAAGAAAGGAGATCGAGGAACTGCATCATGGCTTCATCAAGCTCTCCTGGCGGAACTCTCATCTTCCCATCTCTAGGCCGTTGGGTCCTTCCAGACTGCTCCTTCCCTCCAGGCTACGTGATCGGCTCCATCTCAGGGCAGTCATCTATCGTGTTGCGGGCGGCGAAGCCCCTCCATGTCCTAGGCAATATCAGGCGATGCCACGCATGACAATGCAGAGCCCATCGAGTCTCTACGCACGACCCCCAGGCACGATAGGCGCGGCGGTCAGGGTGCCACTCCAGTAGGTGGTGGAGCCCCGAACTCCTCCAAGGCACGCAGGTGTGCAGACGATCTCCATCTCAGGCAATATTCGACATCGAAGAAGTCCCCCTGCAGGACGTATCTCCATTAGGCCGTAACGCAGGTGGCACCTCCCACTCCATGTCTTACTCTCCCCTCTCGGCAGCATCAATCGAACGGCGAGGCCACATCACCAAAAGGAGGCCATGATCCTCCGCCTCCCCTCCATATAGTCGTACGCCCTCCTGGCGACGATAATGACATTAACTGAACCATCATCAGGCAATTCTCTTTTGGAGGAAAGGGTTCCCTATTAGGAACTCTAATTATATTATAGCCCAAGTGGGCTTGTGATGTAACGGCCCAAGAGAGCCGTATAGTTAAAAAATGAGAATAAAAATAAAAGGGTTTTTATCGGTTGTGCTCCTCTGAGATGTTGCAATTTCAGTTATGCCCCTTACTTTTTGGGAATATCAGTTGTGCTCCCAACTTCTTGCGGTTCTATCACTTGTGCCCCTCGAGTTAGTGGCCATCTATATCCAATACAAACGGACGTTAACTTAAAGGATACAAGAGAAATTAAATTGAAAAAAGAGAGTTGAAAAGTCATCCCCTTCATCTTCCTCCTCTCCCCCTGCAGCCATGCCTCCTCTGCCCCCAGCCTCCACCTCCGACCGCCGCCACCACCACCTCCTCCTCCCTCTTTCCTCCGCCCCGACCTCATCGTCCTCCTCCTCCTTGTCCTCTTCCCCAGCCTCATTGTCATCCTCCTCCTCCCCCTCCTTCCCAGCCTTCTCTACCCCCAACCTCCTCCTCCTCTGTCCCCTGTACATCCCCGTCCCCCTCGCCTCCAGCCTTCCGAATGCTCCTCCCCTACAACGCCTTCCTTCTCTTCCGCCCATTGATCCTCCCCCCATACTCTGCCCGATGCTCCCCTCCCCCCCCCCCCCCCTTGCGTATGCCTCCTCCTTCGCCTACTGATCCTCCCCGCGTCCCCCGCCTCCTTCTCTACCCATTACTACTCCTCGCGTCCCCTCCTCCTTCTCCGATGTCTGCTCCTCCCCCTGTCCCATCCTTCTCCTCCTCTACTCACTGCCCCCCCCTTGTACCCCCTTCCTCCTCCGCCCGTTGACCCCCCACCCTCTTCCTTCGTCTGTTGATCCTCCTTGCACCCCTCCTCCTCCTTTGCTCGATGCTCCTCCACCGCCAGTTTCTCCTTCCCCGTTTCCCATCCTCCTCCGCTCCCCACTTTGACTCCCCTAAACCAGCTTCACATCTCTCCACCCCTCTTACGCACCATGACGGCCAAAAAGCCGCAGCCTCATCGTCGACATGCTGTTGTTGATGGTGAACATCTAAAGAGAAGGGGATGAAGGAGCAGGTGGTTGGAGTAGGAAGGATTGGACGGTGAGAATGAGGGAGATGGGGGAGTTTTTCCGGATTTGCCCCTCTTAATTACACCGTGGTTTGATTAAGTAATGGGTAAGTTTAACCTATTGACGGTCAAAATAACGGAGGGGTACAATTGACAAAACGGCAAGAAGTCGGGGGCACAAGTGATATTCCCAAAAAGGGAGGGGCATAATTGAAATTGCAACATCTCGGAGGGGCACAACGGATACAAATCCAAAATAAAATAAGGAGAGGAGGAGAGATGCCATATTAAAAAAGGGGGAGGCATGTTTGAAAAAAAGAGGTTGTTTAAAAAAAGGGGTGAGAGGAGAAAAAAAGAGACGTGTACAAAAGTAAAGGCAGAGGCAGAAATTGAAATTTTTTTGAAAAGCCATAAAAAAGATGGAACGGCAAAAAAATGATGATGATTTAAAAAAAAGATTTGAGAAATCGGAAAAAATGTGATCGACTTATTGGTTTTCTCCCCATTATATTGTCTTCTCCCTACTTTGTCGATGTCATTTTCCGACAAGTATGGGAGAAAGGGGGAGTATTGTGTAGAGTCGCATGCCTTTTCCAGATTCAAATGTCAGATCTTCCAGATTCTCCAGATTAAAGATTTCAGGCCATTCAGGTTTCAAACTCTA
Organism: Ottelia alismoides; assembly: GCA_037367405.1. Classification (NCBI taxonomy): domain Eukaryota; kingdom Viridiplantae; phylum Streptophyta; class Magnoliopsida; order Alismatales; family Hydrocharitaceae; genus Ottelia; species Ottelia alismoides. Next base: position 710,132 of record JAZKJV010000335.1, read on the forward strand.
CAGTTCAGTTTCAGACTCGATGTCAGATGTTTCCGAGTCCTCAGTTTCAAACACACACTTGTATGCGGTCTTTTCAGATGTGCACATGTATGCCATCATTTGTCGTGGTCCCCATCATTCTTGTTCCCGACCAAAGTTTTCATGTGAGCCAGAGAGACTTCAGAGTAGAGGACTATTCCCTCTGCCATGCGGATGAGGGATTTCATGTGGTTTCATAGGGACTCTAGAGTAAAGTAACATTTTTTGTGCCAGATGGGAGATACTCAGTTCTCCGACGAGTAGACTTCTTCATACTCCATTCTCAAGCGATCGTGAACTCTAGTACGAGATCCTTTCGAGGTTCTTTTGCGAGGAAACCCACTTCGATGTCCCTATGAAAGAGATCCATCTTCTGAGATCTGCGTATGGATAATTATTGATGCTCTTTTCGACCTTTTTTCAAAGATGGAGTAGTTGTCCACATGTTGTGGCAGGCCAGAGTTCTTCAAGTGGAGACTCATTTTCAGTTACAGTGACTCTGACAGGCGCGGTACAGAGCACATGCTCTCTGACGAGAAGATTCAGTTGACTCACACTCAAGATCGTTCGTCCTGCTCACCTACACGTCATGAGAAGCAATGTCCTCGACAATAGCCGATAGTTGTGTGCGTTGAGTTGATATTGTATGTAATGTTATGTAGCATGAGTTGAGTTTTCTTTCTGTTTGTCAAAGGTGAGCATTGCATGCTCCCGCTTAAGGGAGAATGTTGGAGTATTTGGTTGTGCATCACTTAAGTTGTGGACAAGGCCCTAAATGTCGGTTTCGGTCACCATTTCGGTATCAACCAAAACATAATTTCGATGGAATTTCGGTGGAATTTCGACCGGAATTGCGGTCATTTTTTGTACTAGGACCCCCATATTTCGGTCATTTCGGTCGAATTTCGATTTCGACTGGATATCGATATTCGACAGAAATTCGACCGAATTTTGCTGAAATTTGAGGCCATGGTTGTAGATGGGTAATTGGATCACTTCAGGATCCATTTACAACATCCAGAGTTTAGTCCCACATCTATATCTGTAGGATGTGAAAACTCAGTGGGGGCTATATATAGATCCCCACACCCATTGTATCCAGAGAGAAAAGCAATAGACTATCATCCCTTTGAGGCATTCTCCTGTGGTTTCATCCCACTCCTTAGGGAGTAGGATTTCACGTAAAAATCTCCAAGTTCATGTTTCATATTTATAGTTCGTGCTCTTTTTATTAGATCGCTTCTGCATTCCTATTTTCTTACAATATCTACATGTACTACTCTTTGCTCTGTGGAATGTTCGAGAAGCTTCATAGCTACATTCCTATTACAACATCTACTGAGCAACATAAGACGTATTGGAACTCCACGATGGTTGGAGTCTTCATGGCTGGACTTGATACAAAGTATGACGTTGCACGTACTTAGCTGCTTACTGGAGGCTACTATACCTCCCATAAAGGAAGCCTATAGTTTTTTCAGCTGGATTATCATGCTTCTACAACCACTTCTAAGCCCTCTTCAGCGATGGCCGCTTCTCGCTGCCGATGGGCGATCCAGTCCAGAGGATGCGACCCTCATGGCAGAGGTGGTGGGCGCCACCGTAGCCCTTGCTCTTATTGTCCTAGGCCTGGACATGCAGAGGATACATGCTACCAGAAGCATGTGTATCTTGCTTATGGTTGCGTTACAGAACAGATTGAGCCTTCAGAGATTCCGACCTTCTAGGCTGATCTCGACCTGGATGATATTGTCCCTTGTATTCGAGAGATCATGACTCATACTGCTTGCACCACCACTGCAGATATCGCAACCGCAGTCAGAGCCCGTTCGAGCTCCTCAGGTATCACATATGCTTTCAGTGGTTGTACTAGTGCAGATATGACAGAGTGTATTATGGACTCTGGTGCTTTCCCACCACCTGTGTGGAGACAAATCGCAACTGAGGTCCTACAGGACTATACCACCTGGCAGATGGGTTGTCATTGCTAATGGTGACCACTTACCCATTACAGGACAGAGGGAAATGCATTTGACGCCATCCATGCGTCTTCAGCTTGTTTTATATGCTCCAGACTTTCAGATGAATTAATTTCCATTAGTCAGATTACTAAGGATTTGTATTGTCGTGACATTTTTGACCCTACGTTTTGTGTTTCAGGACATACTCACGGACTGGGTGCTTGGATGTAGTTGTGAGCAGCGGGAGCTCTACAAACTGGTCCAACCTCCTCATGCGGGCATTTCTGCTATATCTACTGGACCAGTCTTTCCATATCTTTGGTACCTTTTTTGGCGACCTTCCTCTGCAGAAGCTGTCATGTTCTTTATCAAATTTCTACGAGATCATCTTAGCATTTCTGTTATACTTTATTACCGCTTTCTGAGCTCCTTAGATCTCTTGGCATTGTCCACCAGACCTCATGTGGCTTATACTTCCCAACGGTGTTACCGAGCGCAAACACCGTCACTTGATGTGACCGGAACCTTGTTGATACAGGGATCATGCTCCTCATGCTTATTGGGGAGATGATGTCCTTACTGCATGCTATTTGGTGAACCGCATGCCCTCGTCTGAGTTAGGAGAGAAGATTCCTTTCTCGATTGTATTTCTCGAGAAGGATCTTTTCTCCCTTATACCTCGTGTATTTGGATCCCTTCCTTTTATTCATGATGTCTCTCCAGGTTGTGACAAGCTCTCTCTTAGAGCTGTCAAGTGTATATCTATCGGCTACTCTCGTACCCAGAAGGGGTACCGTTACTTAGATCCGCTAAGATGGAAATACTTAGTCAGTGCAGACGTTACTTTCTTTGAATATGTTATGTATTTTCTCCTACAGGTGAAAAACTTGCCTCATCTGACTCTGACGATGAGATCTACATGCCTCCACCTCCTACTGTCGTTCCTCTACCTCCCTCTACTCCTGCTCTACCACCATCTCTTCAGCTACCAACCACCACCACCTACACTACTCCTGTATCTACACCTGCTCCCGTGGTTCCTCCCTTGTTGTGACTCAGTTTTTGCCACGTGTTTTTACTCGCAGGTCTTTCTCGGCATAGATCTTGCCCATTCATCCAGCATGCCTCAGGTCTATAATGCGCACATTATTTCTACTGATGGTACTACTGAGTTGTCTATGCAGCAAGATTCCATACAAGATGAGCAGGTGTCATCTCTAGAGGGAAAATTTACAGGCTCAGCACTTGGTAGATGATCTGATGTGTTGATTGCTCTGCGAAAGCAGAAACATACGTGTGCTACTTACCCCTCTTGCAGCTTAGGTATCCTTGAGCAGACTGCCAGAGATTTTAGGAGGCTTACCTTGGCACTATCAACCGTGGAGATGCCACGAACATATCATGAGGCTCTTCAGGACAGTCAGTGGAGATTGGCCTTGGAGGAGGAGATGATCGCCCTACAGTCACGTTGTACGTGGAGTCTTGTTTCTGCTCTAGTTGACGCATCCATTGTGGGGTGGAAATGGGTGTTCACTGTGAAACCCATGCATATGGCAGTGTGGATCGCTATAACGCAAGACTTGTGGCACAAGGATTCACCCAGACATATGGGGTGGACTATCAAGATATTTTCTCTCCCGTTGCCAAACATTCTACTTTACGTATTCTACTTTCAGTTGTTGTGACATGAAATTGGCCCCATTACAGGCTTGATGTGAAGAATGCCTTCCTCTATAGTGATCTATAGGAGGAGGTCTACATGCGGCAACCACCTGGGTTTGCTATTGAGGGAAAGTATCAGAAGGTTTGTAGGCTACATAAGGCTATATTGGCCTTAAGCAGTCCAAGAGCATGGTTTCAGAAGCTCTCGGTCTTGATCGAGCATCATGGGTTGTGCGATCGACTGTCGATCACTCTTTCTTTGTGTACAAGACCCAGAGAGGTACTATTGTCATTCTTGATAACATTATTGTTACATGGGATGATGAGCAGGGCATTCAAGTTGCCAAGGACTTGCGAGGTCAGCAGTTTGTGACCAAGGATCTTGGTAATTTACGTTACTTCCTTAAACTGGAGTTTGCCAGGAACCAGCGAGGTCTTGTGATGACCCAAAGGAAGTATGTTACATATTTTCTTTCAGAGGCATAATGGCAGATTGCAGACCTGCCACTACTCCTATTAACCTGAGCGTGAAGCTCTATGTTGATTGTGAAGATATGTGTGTTTTCATATTTAATATGTACTTCTTTCTTATTTTTTCTTTCCGGTTGTCTACTTTATGTAATTTACCCATAGGCCTCTCTACTATATAAGAGAGCATAGGGTTCTCAGAAATAAACAAGCACTCTTATTTTCTCCAACATGGTATCAGAGTGGCGGTCCTAGACCGGAGCTCTCGATCCCCAAGAAACCCTAACCCTACCTCTAGCCTCTAGCCTCTTGGCGCCGCCAACCCTTCTTCAACCCCACTCCGGCGTCGCCTACCTCCAGCCTTCTCCCCTCTCCGGCGTCGTCGCCTCCTCTTCGGCTTCGCCTCCTCGACGCGCGCACAAACCGCGCGCAAGCCGCGCACAGGTCACGCATACAGCCGCGCGCACACACCGCGCTTAGCCGCGCGCGCACACCGCGCACTGATCGTGCGCACAAGCCACAGACTACGCGCATAACACGCCCCTCCTTCGTGAGAACGGTATGCGTGCATCGCGAGTACCGTGCGCTCCGCCCGCGTGCTGTCTCGTGCTAGCAGTCGCCTCAGAGTCGTCAGGTGGGTGATGGTTGGTGTGCATGAGTCTACACGTGCACCCGAACCCATAGATGTCTGTGTAGACATAAATTTAATTATCACACTTGTAGCATTCTTCCGTCGGCAATATGTCAGAGAACAAGGTTGATGTACCCGCCACTGGCGCATTCAAAGGTCCAGCGCCTATTGTTAAGATGAACGGACAAACTACGAGCTCTAGACGATGCAGTTCATGAGCCTGATGAAGTCGAATGGTAAGAAACATATTCTTCGTGGGAGGCAGATGATGCGTATGCCAAAGTCTGGCTATATGGGACGTTGACGATAGAAATCGCCAACGATGTTCTACATCAGCCCACGGCTAAGGCTATGTGGGATATTCTAGCAGCGACATATTCGCAGGCGCGGAACGAGACCAAATACTTCAGCTGCAACATGATATTTTCACTATCAAGCAGAATGGGCGCCCACTTCACTCATTGTACACATCCCTAAGAGGATGTTTGAGAAGCTACATAGCTTCATGCCGTTGACGGTCACTCCTGAGCAGCAAAAGACGTACAGGAATGCCACCATGGTAGGAGTATTCCGGGCTGCACTTGATCCAGAGTATGATGCTGCACGGTCTCAGATTCTTGTTGATGCCACTATTCCTCCTATGGAGGAAGCTTTTCGCCGGTTGAGTCGCATTCCTATCCCAAACTCAACTGCTAACCCAGGACACCTTCAGCTATGGCAGTCTCTAGAGGAAGAGGTGGATCCTCTACCTTCCGTAGCCGTGGACCCCAGGGGTCGCGGGGGTCGAATTCGACAACCATGCAGCTATTGTCGTTGTCCTGGTCACTCCGAGGATACATGGCTACTCCAAGCATGGCTTTTCTGCATCCGGCTCGGGTAGCAGAACAAGTTGAGTCTCCTGCACCTTCCTCATTGGACCAACGTTTTGATGATCTTGTTGCCAGACTGAGGAATGTCATGCCTCCTGATACAACACCTGGAGGTCATTCAGATGTCGCAGTCTCTGCCTCTGCCAGTTCACCTGCCACAGACAGTACCTAGGTAGTTCCTATGCTCTCAACTCTTGTGATGGATCTATGATTACCAACTGGATTATGGATCTGGGGTGACCCACCATCTTTGTGGGGACAGAGAACAACTCACTATATATAGACCGATCTCTTCGGGACGAAATGTGGTGATAGCCAATGGGACACATTCTCCCAATCACTGGACAGGGGAGGTTCAGTTGACACCTTCCATGAGTCTGCAGAATGTGTTATATGCTCCTGATTTCTCTATGAATTTACTGTCAATTAGCCAGATTACAAAGGATTTGAACTGTCGAGCTATTTTCGGCTCATCATCTCTTGTTTTTCAGGACATAACCTCGGGCAAGGTGATTGGCTGTGGCCGTGAGCAGAATGGTCTCTACCGTCTAGTCAATACTCCTAATATCGGTGCATCTCTCCATCATACAGGACCAGACTCTCCATATACCTGGCACCTCGGTTTTTGGTCATCTGCCTCTCCAGAAGCTATGTCGTGTCCTGCCCCAGATTTCTCCGAAGTCGTCTTTCCAATGTGAAGAGTGTCAGTTGGGGAAGCACCATAGGTCTACTTTCTCGAGTCGTCAGAGTCGGAGCAGTAGCTCCTTGTTTGAGTTAGTCCATATTGATATTTGGGGTCCAAGCGTGTTCCTGACCACCAGGGACACATGTTCTATCTGGTCATAGTAGATGATTTTTCTCGTTTGTCTTGGGTGTTTTTATTGAAAAATAAATCTGAAGCAGGAAATGTGATTCAAATGTTTATCAATGAAGTTCAGAATGTCTTTTCTTCTACTGTGAAAATGGTGCGGTCTGACAATGCCTTGGAGTTCTGTACTAGAATTTTGTCATTGTTCTTCTCATCTCGTGGTATAATTCATCAAACTTCATGTGCGTACACCTCACAACAGAACGGTGTTGCAGAGCGGAAACATCGTCATCTGTTGGATATCACTAGAACCTTACTGATTCAGAATCATGCTCCAAACTCATTTTGGGGTGATGCGGTTCTCACAACATGCTACTTAATAAATCGCATGTCCTCATCTGTCTTGAATGAGAAAACTCCTCTCTCTCTTGCCTTTCCTGAGAAGGAGTTGTTCTCGCTAACACCTCGTGTCTTTGGTTGTCTCTGTTTTGTCCATCAGTTGGTACCAGGTCTTGATAAGCTCTCTCCCAGGGCTATCAAATATGTGTTTGTTGGGTACTCCAGGACTCAGAAGGGCTATCGGTGCTTTGATCCGCTGCGTCGAAAATACTTCGTTAGCACTGATGTCACATTTTTTGAATCTGTCATGTTTTTCTCTCCTACAGATTACCAAATGACTACTCCCCATTCTGAAACTGAAGTCTCCTACATGTCACCTCCTCCTCTGCGTCTGTCACCTTCTACGCCATCTCCACCACCACCTCTACCACTTACCACCTCCAGTAACCATTGTGCCACCGTTACCAAAGTACTATACTCATCGGTCCTCCTCTGCTCAAGGTCACGGCCAGTCATCCAGGAGCCCTCAGGTTGGTTCTGATAACTTGATTACTAATGATGAGTCTGAGGATCCAGTGATACAGGCACCACAACAGGATAATGCTCATGAAGACTTGGACGTGCCTATCGCTATTAGAAAGCAGAAGCGTACTTGTGCTTCCTATCCATTTGCTTCTCATGTCTCATTTCATCGTCTGACGGGCGACTTCCAGAGATTTGCATTGGCCCTATCTGTTGTCGAGATTCCACGTAATTACCAAGAGGTGCTCCTTCATAACAATTGGCGGCTTGCTATGGAAGAAGAAATGGCTGCATTGTAGTCCCGTGGTACGTGGACCCTTGTTTCTCCACCACCTGGTGCGTCTATTGTTAGTTGCAAGTGGGTATTTACTGCTAAATATCATGCCGATGGAACTCTTGAACGGTACAAGGCAAGGCTTGTGGCACGTGGTTTTACTCAGACATATGGAGTTGATTACTTGGACACGTTCTCTCTAGTTGCTAGACATTCTACCTTACGTGTCTTACTTTCAGTTGCGGTGGCACGGGATTGGCCGCTATTTCAGCTTGATGTGAAAAATACATTCTTATATGGAGATCTATACGAGGAGGTCTATATGCAGCAGCCTCCGGGATTTGCTGCTGAGGGGAGTGTGTACAGGTTTGTAGACTCCATAAGGAGATATATGGCCTTAAACAGAGTCCTAGAGCATGGTTTCAAAAGCGTTCAGAACTGATTGAAAGACAGGGCCTCAAGAGTTCAAATGCAGACCCTTCCTTATTTGTGCAGAAGACGCCTAGAGGTACTGTGGCTATCGTGGTGTATGTTGATGATATTATTGTTACAGGAGATGATGAGCAGGGAATCAAGATGACTAAAGATTTTCTGGGCACTCAATTTGTGACGAAGGATCTGGGAACCCAAAGGTATTTCTTGGGGTTGGAATTTGCTAGAAATGCAAAGGGTCTTGTGATGACCCAAAGGAAGTATGTTACAGATATGCTTGCAGAAACAGGAATGACAGGATGTCGACCGTCCACGACTCCTATGGATCCTAGTATGAAGCTATATGACGATGATACTGATGAAGTTGATAAGAGAAGATACAGAGAGATGGTTGGAAAGCTTATTTATGTTACAATCACCAGACCTGATATTGCATTTGCAGTGAGTTGAGTGAGTCAATTCATGGAGCAACCTCGACAGATACATATGGACGCACTACATATGATATTGAGATATCTGAAATCAACTCCAGGCTCAGGTTTACTATTCAAGAAAGGAGACACACTCTCTGTATCTGCATATGCTGATGCAGATTATGCAGGTTGTCCTAAGGACAGGAAATCAACTTCAGGGTTTGCAATATTTGTTGGCAATTCTCTTGTTTCTTGGAAAAGCAAGAAACAAACCGTTGTTGCAAGATCTAGTGCCGAGTCTGAGTACAGGGCTATGGCTCAAGCCAGTACAGAGATGGTGTGGGTTCGAGCTCTGCTATGTGATCTACATGTAGAGATCCCTCTACCCATGGAGTTACACTGTGATAACCGGGCTGCCCTATTTATTGCAAACAATCCAGCATTTCATGAGAGAACAAAACATATCGAGGTGGATTGTCATTACACCAGAGACATGATCCAGAAGAGACTGATCTCTACTTCCCATGTTAGCTCTGGAGGGCGAACTGCAGACATCTTCACTAAGCCACTGTCTAGGGGATCATTCCAGAAGTGTTCATCCAAGCTGAGCATGATCGATATCTACGCTCCAGCTTGTGGGGGAGTGTGAAGATATGTGAGTTTTCATATTTAATATGTACTTCTTTCTTTTTTTTCTTTCCGGTTGTCTACTTTATGTAATTTACCCATAGGCCTCTCTACTATAGAAGAGAGCCTAGGGTTCTCAGAAATAAACAAGCACTCTTATTTTCTCCAACAATGATGACACTGAGGAGGTCGACACGACGAGATACAAAGAGCTTGTTGGAAAGCTACTATATGTGACTATTACCAAATCCGACATATCCTTTGCTATAAGCAAAGTGAGCCAGTTTATGGAGAAGCCTAGACATGCACATATGGATGCAGTTCATATGATTCTGAGGTATCTGAAGACATCACCAGGTACGAGACTTATTTTCAGTAGAGGCACATCTCTTTCAATTACAACGTGTGCAGATGCATATTATGCTGGGTGTCCAAAATATAGGAAGTCTACGTCATGCTTCGTTGTGTTCATAGGGAATTCTCTGGTTTCTTGGAAGAGCAAGAAGCAGATCGTGGTTTCCAGATCGAGCGCTGAGTGAGAATACAGGACTATGGCACAGGCTGGCACTGAGATGATGTGGGTTAAATTTGTTCTTACTGACTTGACTATAGAGGTGCCTCTTCCCATGCACCTCCAATGTGACAATAAGGTTGCTCTTTTCATTGCCAACAATCCAGTATTTCATGAGAGGACCAAGCACATAGAGGTGGACTGTCAGTGCACTCGTGACATGATATAGAAAGGTCTTATCCCCTCTACACATGTCAGCTTTGGAGACCAGACAACAAATGTTCTTATTAAGGCTCCATAGCTAGAGGGCCTTATCAAAGATGTTGTTCCAAGTTGAGCTTGATCGATATCTATGCTCCAGCTTGAAGGGGAGTGTTGAGATAATTGATATCTTTCTTATTGTTCTCTTATTATCTATTTATTTTGTCTTCTTCTTGTAATTTGCTCAATAGGTTCCTCTCCTATATAAGAGAACCCTAGAGCCTCTCATTAGTGCAATTCATGTTTTTCCCTCAACATAGTCTAATTCTAGTAGCTTGATATGAGTTACTTAGAATAAGTATGATAATCAATCTTAGCTTGCCATTCACAAATTTCGAGGCATTATCAGGATCACAAAGCATTCTAAGCCCGTCCTAATTTAATATGTATATATATGTAATTTATACATGTATAAACCTATTAGTTAAAGACTAAATATTGAATATAAAAAAAGAGTAGAAAATATTAGTCGTAAAATATAGTACGAAAGATCAAATGTTTAAGATTGTTATCCCATTGCCTCTGCCCACATTTTGTTTCACGTTCGCACATTCCTTACCATACAATTTCCATTTTCATTATTGACCACATTCTTTAAAGATCCCACAAACCTACGGTAGATTGTGGTGTTCCTTCTCCTAGCATGCAAAAATGATGGTCTTGCTACTTCAAGTTCCTCCAATATTTACTGTGGCTCGATGTTTATCCTGATACCCCTCCTTTGCCTTTTTGTTGTTTTAATTTTACTTGCATGGCAGTTCATGATGACAGTTATCATGTCAAGATGGCATTTTATCACGTGAGTAATCTACAAGCTCTTCTTACAATAATGTAAATTGTTTCTTTGTACATTAAAAATCCATTCTATTTCATTTTCATGGCCTTCGTTTTTTTATATTGAAGATCCTCATGTTGAGTGGTTAGATTTTATCTTGCTCAGATACTTTTTTTATTCACATTATTTCAAATAATAATATTAATTCATATCAATTTTCTATACGAGCTTGTTGAGCTTGCTCTTATCTTGTTTTAACATGCAATGATAATCATTATATGTTCAACTTTTTCATTAATAGTATTTTATCTCTTTAATAAGCTCATATAATTATATTGTATGCATATATTTTTTTAGCATAGAAAAAAAATAGTATTTTTAGATTGTAAAAGACATACAATAATAGTGAAAGTTAGGTATTTTATCCACTATATATCGTCGCTTTGATGATTTCCTTGAATATATATTTTTTCAATTTATCTAAATAATCTATTTTCAAAATTAGAATTATACAATAAATTATTAGATTTTAATATTTTTCATATAATATTAGTTACATGAGCTTTGAAACATCAATTAAGATTTGAAATTCGAAATAAGATGAATCAAATTTGAATATTTGAAATCCAAAATGAATTGAATCTGAACCTAAGTTAGCAAATTCATTCAAAATTCGTTTCGAGATCGAATTCGAAACTTTTATAATGAATTGAAAAGAATCCTGGTGGATTCGAATATATTCGATTCGATTGGCACCCCTACTTTTTTACCATGAGCATGCCTTTTTGAAATATATACTAGGGTGCCAGTGTCTCATTATATCTACACGAGCAAAAGCATAATGCATATATACCTGTGAGGAGGTTGCACTCGAACAATAACACTAATGCTACATCCTAACTTTAGGATTTCCCTGGAATCCAACTATGGGTAATTTAAATCTGAATTCCTGAATTTATATTCGGTTTAAGAATATGTCTGAATATTGTAAGAAATGCTCTTAGAGTGATCTTTTCAATTAACGATGTATGGAAGATGATAACTTTGCGTTCAATCGCAATTTCATTCCATCTTAGTATCTTTCTTCAAAAAACAAAACAATTGAAGCATCTGGAAATCTACAGAAAGAAACCCTGGTCCAAAATTTACACGACCACTTTTATCTTGAATCTGACCTGACACTGCTTTACAAACATGTACATAAATAAGATTATATCCTAATTCTCATTATATTTTTGAAGTTTCAATTTTAGAAAAATATTTCTCTTTAACTTGAGGTGCACCTTCTATGGGATCTGTAGAAAAAACATTCAGATGTCCATAATTGTTCTGATTCAGCCTTCCAATAATGAAGTTTCGTCCATGCAGGGTCAACTTTTTAAGTTGATGCAGAGCCTTGAGAGCACAACACCCCATTTTGTTAGATGCATTAAACCCAATTCTAAGCAGCTTCCTGGAATTTATGAACATGATCTTGTACTTCAACAACTTAGGTGCTGTGGTGTTCTAGAGATTGTCAGGATAACAAGATCTGGGTATCCTACTAGGATGACCCACCAACAATTTGCTGAAAGGTTTGCTATTAAGTGCAATTTCATATTTGAACACTTATTGTAAACATTCGACAAGAGGTTCTTCCTTCAGGTATGGATGTCTTCTATTAGAAAATGTTGCGTCCCAGGACCCTCTCAGTGTTTCGGTTGCTATTCTTCAACATTTCGGTGTGCTCCCTGATATGTATCAAGTTGGTTACACAAAGCTGTTTTTCCGTACAGGGCAGGTAATCGCATTTTCTTTAATCAAGTGAATCGAGGAACTTTGAATTCCATCTGTGTTAAAACAAGTAGATGACAGCTCAGTATATGTGCTTAAAAATTCAAGAAAGCTCTTATTTTATATTATGGGATAATAATTTGACACTCAAGAAAATACGAGTTCTATAAACTTCTCCTCTTCTTTTTCAGTTTCCAGAGTGAGTTCTCTTCCACTAAAAGTTTTACCATGAATGCTAGCCTTCTATCTTTCAAAATCTGTAGATTGACTTTAGTTTTGGCTGTGTTGGACATAGGCATCTGATCCCCCCAAAAAAGAGAACTTTGAACAAGTTAAGTTTCAAGAATATTAAACACTATCCTCATGTTGGTAAGCTAGGCCACCTCGTATGAATGCCATCAATTAATTTCAACAAACTCCTGATTAGTGTTCATGCTGTGAACATTTACCAAAAATGGAACATATAATCACTCTAAGAAGATGGAACATATATTTTCTTTTCCTGCATTAATTTCTGTTAACTAATTTCTTGCCAATCTTGTTTCATAAATGCAGATTGCTTCACTAGAAGATTCCAGAAATCGGGCACTACATGGAATTCTTAGAGTTCAAAAATGTTATCGTGGTATTCGAGCTTGGCGTTATTACCAGGAGATCAGAAGGGGCGCGATTATGTTGCAGTCATGTGAGTACAGTTATTTTTTTGGAATCTTATTTCCTTCTGTTTGTTTTTATTAAAACTCTTACCTGAAGGACATTTGAACAAATGTATGCGAAGGCCGTTTATCGTTAGTCCTTTATTTTTATTCAATAAAATTTGAATTCATGTAGCCATCCAACTTAAAGCGAGAAAATACATGGTCTTTTTGTTTGAATTGAAATGTGTATTCTTGTTGATGATATTTTAATGCAGTTGTAAGGTATCAAAGAGGGAGGAACGAATTTGAACTAATGATAAAAAGAATAAGAGCAATTATTATCATCCAGAAATATGCGAAGAGGCGAGTTGCACAAAAAGCATACAAGGGTCGGAGAAAGGCTGCCATATGCTTGCAGTGCGGTAATAATATTGCACTTTACATCATTTCTTTTTTTTACAATTAGTATCAATGTCTATGGACTAACGCAAACATTTCCTCGCTTCTTGCCTTCTCTTTAATTTTTACATTTTTACTCTGCAGTTATTCGTGGATGGTTGGCCAGGAAGCAATTTGAAATTTTGATCAGCTTGGACTTACTAAAGAAGAAGCACTTGAGTGCCAACAAGCAAGATAATCATATCATGGGTGTCAAGGTATTTTCTTTTAGAACAGCATCTCAACCATAGTCAAGTTCATCCAGGTGGGAATTAATAGTTGAATATGACGTGATCTCAAGTTTAATACTCATGGAGTCATAATATTATATTTGATTGCATGTTGTTGGGAGAAAATAGTGATTCATTATTCTAAGAAATCCTAAGCTCTCTTATATAGGGAGAGACCTTGAGGGTAAAGTATAAAGTAGTCTAGGGAAAAAAGAGAAATAACGAACAGGTACATAGCATAATAATATCTATCTCTACACTCCCCCTCAAGGTGGAGCATAGATGTCGATCATGCTCAGCTTGGATGAACATTTCTGAAAAGGTCCTCTGAGCAACGGCTTGGTGAATACATCTGCAGTCTGGTCCCCTGAGCTCACGTGAGTTTTAGATATCAACCCTCTCTAAATCAAGTCTCTAGTGTAATGGCAGTCAATCTCTATATGCTTGGTTCTTTCATGAAAAGCTGGATTGTTGGCAATGAACAAGGCTGCATGATTGTCACACTGAAGCTGCATGGGTAGAGATACTGCTACATGTAAATCTTCTAGTACTGACCGAACCCACATCATTTCCGTGTTGACTTGCGCCATGGCCCTATATTCGGATTCAGCACTGGACCTTGCCACAACAGTTTGTTTCTTGCTTTTCCAAGAAACCAGAGAGCTTCCAACAAACACTGAGAATCCTGAGGTTGATTTTCGATCCTTAGGGCATCCTGCATAATCGGCGTCTGCACATGCCGAGATAGACAAATCTTTGCCTTTTCAAAACAACAGCCCTGAACCTGGAGAAGACTTCAGATACCTCAGTATCATGTGTATAGCGTCCATATGAACTTGTCTTGGCTGCTCCACAAATTGACTCACCCTGCTTACTGCAAAGGCAATATCAGGTCGAGTTATGGTAATGTAAAGAAGGTTACCCACCATTTCTCTATATCTCCTCTTATCCACTTCAGCAGTATCATCATCATACAACTTCATGCTTGGATCCATGGGAATATTGGACGGTTTGCATTCAGCCATGCCTGTTTCAGTCAAGAAATATGTAATGTACTTCCGTTGGGTCATCACCAGACCCTATGCATTCCCGGCAAATTCCAACCCCAGAAAATATCTTAGGGTTCCAAGATCCTTCGTCACGAACTGACGGCCTAGGAATGCCTTCGCCCTTTCTATGCCATGAATATCATCTCCTGTAACCAGAATATCATCAACATAGACCATGATAACAACCGTACCTGCCGATGACTTCTGAACAAACAATGAGTGGTCTGCATTTGACCTCTTGAATCCCTGTTGTTCAATAAGATTAGAGAGCTTCTGGAACCAAGCTCTTGGGCTCTGTTTGAGGCCATAAATTGCCTTCTGAAGTCTACACACCATATGCGTCTCCCCCTCAGCAGTAAACCCTGGTGGCTGCTGCATGTAGACTTCCTCCTGCAGATCGCCATACAAGAAGGCATTCTTGACATCCAATTGAGATTTACTCCAATCACGGACCACAATCACAGATAAGAGAATGCGAAGGGTAGAATGTCGAACCACTGGAGAGAAAGTGTCCATATAGTCCACGCCATAGGTTGAGTAAAACCATGCGCGACTAAGCGTGCTTTGTACCGATCTAGACTGCCATCTGCATTATATTTAACTGTGAAGACCCACTTACAACTCACAATAGATGCATCAGGAGGAGGAATAACCAAAGACCATGTGCCACGAGACCACAATGCACGCATCTCATCTTCCATAGCCAATCTCCAACAATTAATCTTCGTAGCATCCTGGTAGGTTCGTGGTATGTCCATGGAAGACAACGCTGCAGCAAATCTCTGAAAGTCTCCAGTGAGACGGTGAAACGACACCTGTGAAGCAAAGGGATAGGAGGCACATATCCGCTTCTGCTTCCGGATGGCAATGGGAATGTCAAGATCATCTCCTGCTGTACTGGAGGGAGTAGTGTCCTCCTGCAATGAAGAATCCTGCACATGTACTATATCTGACCCGTCAGTAGTAATGCCATCTGAACATACCTGAGGCGTGATGGGTGGCTGACGTGTAGCCTGAGCAGGACCTGACCGACACGTATAGAATTTTGGTAGAGGTGGTATGGGAGGTCGTGGAAGAGGTGGAGATGGAGGTGGCGGTGGTGAAGATAACTCAGAGGTAGGAACAGGAGGAGACTCAGGTGACCTCCAAGTAGGAGGTGGAGGGACATAGACATCATCATTGGTAGTGGATGGAACCAGTCTGTCACGTGCAGGCGAAAAATCTATAACAGACTCAAAGAATGTGACATCAGCACTAACAAAGTATTTCTTGTTTATGGGATCATAACACCGATAGCCCTTCTGAGTCCGAGAATAACCGACAAAGACACACTTGACAGCTCTAGGAGAGAGTTTGTCAAGTCCAGGAGAAAGAAGATGAACAAAAGCCACAGTACCAAAGACACGTGGTGTGAGTGAGAATAATTCCTTGTCAGGAAAGATGATAGAAAGAGGTATTTTCTCACCAAGAACAGATGATAGCATACGATTGACCAGATAGCATGCAGTAAGAACAACATCCCCCCAGAAAGAAATAGGGGCACAACTCTGAATCAGTAGGGTTCGAGTAATGTCAAGGAGATGGCGATGCTTTCTTTCCGCCACTCCATTCTGTTGAGATGTGTACGCACAAGTGGTTTGGTGAATAATGCCCTTTGATGAAAAAAATTGAGACAGTGACCGTGTGCAAAATTCTAGGGCATTATCTGTACGAATATATTTGACAGTAGAAGAGAACAAATTTTACACTTTAATCAAATTCTTGATCACATCTCCTGCTTCAGATTTATTCCTTAAAAGAAAGACCCAAGATACACGAGAGAAATCATCCACTACCACTAGATAAAATATGTGCCCCTGATAATCGGGTACACGACTCGGACCCCATATATCTATATGGAACAACTTGAATGGGGAGCTACTGCTCCGATTCTGACGACTAGGAAAGCTCGACCGATGATGCTTTCCCAACTGACATGCTTCACAACGAAAGGACGAACTGGGAGAGATCTGAGGTAGAAGATGGCGTATTTTCTAGAGCGGGAGATGACCAAAACATAGATGCCAGATGTACGGAGAAACTGGTCCGGTGGAATGAGAAGAGACGCCAGCATAAGAATTCCGAACCAGCCGATATAGACCATTCTGCTCGGAACCACAGCCAATCACCTTGCCCGTTAGTATGTCCTGAAAAATAAGAGAAGTCGGGTCAAATATAGCTCGACAATGCAAATCCTTCGTAATCTGACTAATAGATAACAGATTCATCGAGAACTCAGGAGCATGTAGGACATTCTGTAGATGCATAGTAGAGGATAAGAAGACCTCTCCCTGTCCAACAAGGGGGGGAATGAGTACCATCTGCTATCTGCACTGAGCGGCCGTGAGGAATGTCCCTGTGAGACTCAAGTCTATCTCGATCTCGGCAGAGATGATGTGTGGCACCCGAATCTATAATCCAATCAGAGATATCATGAGATGGTGTAAATGCTGTAGATCTACCTGAGGTACTAGCAGCAGCAGATGAACTGGCGGAGGTTGTAGCTGCAACATCTAAAGGTCCACCAGAAGAATCACCAGATGATTGTGGCATAATATCGCGAAGACGTGCTACAAGCTCCTCAAAACGGTTGTCTGCAGTAGATGCCAACTGCTACTGAGAGTGCTCTGCAACACGTGTCGATGCTGGGAACCCATGCTTAGAATAGCATGTCTCCTCCGAGTGTCCTGTGTGGTGACTATAGGTACATGGCTGACTAAAGCGAGAACCCCTCCCCTGGGGTCCACGTCCACGACTAGAAGACGGGCCACCTCTCCCACGCGAAACTGCCATCATCGATGGGCTTGGAGTAGAAGAACTGGAGGAAACTGTAATGCGACTGAGTCTCCTGTAAACATCCTCCACTGGAGGAATAACTGCATCGGCTAAGATCTGAGAACGGGCGGCATCATATTCAGGATCAAGGGCCGCAAGTAGGACGCCCACCATGGTGGCTTTCCGAAATGTCTTCTGTTGTTCATGAGTCGCTGTGAGTGGGATAGTTCTGTATAACTTCTCAAACATCCCCTCAGGGATGTGTATAAGGAGTGAAGAGGCTTGCCGTTCTGCTTCATCGTGAATATGTCATGCTGAAGCTGTAACATCTTGGTCTCATTTCACACCTGCGAGTATGTGGCAGGTAGGATATCCCACATCGCCTTGGCAGTGGGCTGATGGAGTACATCGTTGGCAATCTCCATCGTCAATGTACCTGACAACCAGACCTTTGCATAGGAGTCATCAGCCTCCCACGAGGCATATATCCCTGTCTTCCCTGCTGGCTCATCTTCAGTAAGAATGTGCTTCTTACCATTCGACTTCATGAGACTCATGAACTGCATCGCCCATAGCTCATAATTCGACCCGTCCGTCTTGACTATTGGCGCCAGACCTTTGAATGCGCCTATGGAGGGCATATCAACCTCCGATTCTGACATATTGCTGCTGGAGAAGAACTAGGGTTGGTAGACAAAGTGATAGGTGTCTACCCAAACTGCATAGGATTCGAGTGCGTATGTAGACGTTACACATTCAAATCCATCTATCCAAAGGAAGGGACGAGTACGGGCACGTTGAGGATCGGCTAGGGCACGTCTAAAGGTAGGCTAGGGCCCACCTGAGGGTAGCAGCGAGACTGGAGGGGGTCGCCTGGGGTTTGGCGGCGTTGCTGGGAACCGCCGAGGGGTTGGCGGCATTGGTGGGGGCCACCGAGAGGGGTTAACGGCGCTGGTGGGGGCCGCCGGGAGGGTTGGCGGCACTGGTGGGGGCCGCCAGGAGGGTTGGCGGTGTTCGGGGACCGCCAGGCAAGCGGCGCGGAAAGAGAAGAAGGAGAGAGGGCGGTGGGTGGGGAGAGGGATGGAGCCCTAGGGCTTGAGCTCTGCCATGTTGGGAGAAAACAATGATTCATTATTCTAAGAAACCCTAGGCTCTCTTATATAGGGAGAGACCTTAAGGGTAAAGTACAAAGTAGTCCAGAGAAAACAGAGAAATAACGAACAGGTACATAGCATAATAATATCTATCTCTACGCATGTCATGTTCTTTCTGCTATCCCATTATTATTCTGTGAACCAGTAGAGTTTACATCTTCCTAGAAAATGTTGTTTTGCTTCTCGTGGTACTTGAAAGTGGAATTTATGGCTTTAAAAAACGCACCTCAAACATCGAGGCTATAGCCTTAGTATGGATATCCAAGATGCAAACCTCACAGGCCTGAGGTGGTCGAGGCAGTTCTGAGGTGTTATCTCCGTCTGTTGTGCATGTTTTGGACAAAAATCAATAATAAATTGCAAGGTTGCAGAAAGCGATAGTCGGTACTCGGCCGGCGGGGTCACTGACTAAGGATTAATCGACAGTCGGACGACTAATCGGATTTAGTCGATCATTCGTCGGTTTTGAATTTTTTAATTATTTTAAATATATAAATCAATTTTTATATACATATTCTTATATATTTACATTGATTTCTACATTTTATATACTATGTACAAGGAACTTGTGCCAGTTATTTTACACATATTGAAATCCTGAAAGTTTGCACAGCTATTGCAAGCTATGTAAAACAAAAATCATATGTCAGTGTTCCTTGAAAATAACTATCAATTCATCTAAACTATATGGATTTTCCTAATCTATAAAGGTGTAGTTCGGGTTTGGGTTACCCCTTTAGTTCATGATTTTTGAACAATTAGGAAGTGAGCCCTTCAGGGGTTATACATGTAAATCAAAGGGAGAAGTTAAGTCATAACTAATAATGCTTGAGACAATTTCTTTTAAAAAATATAAATTTCTTTCCAAGAACACTAGGCAAGCCAACACCATACAACTTCTGCAATCAGTATATGGATAACAGTTCTCCATAAAGCCAATCAACAACAAACAGCTTCTGACAGAGGTTGTCAAGCCTGTTAATCGTCTTCATATTATCTCAACATTAGTGCATTGCATCTTACCTTTTATAGACTTCAAAGTTAGCATGCGTTTATGAAAGTGTATTGATTGAAACCAAAAGCAAAACAGAAAAGTAGAATAAGATGTTCTTTGAAATATTCAGTTCCAGATAACGCGTCAGATTAGGCAATCTAAGAAAGCCAAAATGTCTCTATGCAAATATTATGTTTTGCTTTTGGTTCCAATCAGTACACTTTGGCCCTTGGGTTCCAATCAATACACTTCGATTTTAAATATAGATCAAGGCCCTAAATGTCGGTTTCGGTCACCATTTCGGTATCGACCAAAACAGAATTTCGATGGAATTTCGGTAGAATTTCGACTGGAATTTCAGTCATTTCGCTCATTTTTGTACTAGGACCTCCATATTTCGATCATTTCGGTCATTTCGGTCGAATTTCGATTTCGATTGGATATCGATATTCGACAGAAATTCGACCGAATTTCGCTGAAATTTGAGGCCATGATATAGATATCCAAAGGATCTTCAGAGAGTATTCTAATTAAACACTATTAAAACCTCTATGTAAAAGTCAGCCGACTAGGCCGATTAGTCGGGTTGACCGACTAATGGCCAACTAGGCCGAGTCGAATCCCCCCCCGACTCGACTAGTCGGGCTGACTAATAGGCCTAGTCGGCTGACTTTTACAACAGTGATAAATTGTAAAAAAACCGTACTTTTACAATAATATTAAAATTATAAGGTATACAAGTCACAAGCATACGAGTCACAATCATAATATGTAAAATATTATTGTCCACGTCTCTAGTAACAAATGTCATTTATTAAATGAAATCTATATGTCAACTCTTACACATATATGTTAGTCACATTTTCTCATACAACATGTATGCATACATCCATACCATCCATCCATCTGTACATACATACATATATACATGTTACAAGACTAAAAATGCATTATAGTATCATTATGTGTTAGTTCCGAATTTATGGCTTTAAAAAACGCACCTCAAACATCGAGGCTATAGCTTTAGTATGGATATCCAAGGCGCAAACCTCACCGACCTGAGGTGGTCGAGGCAGTTCCGAGGCGTTATCTCCGTCTGTTGTGCATTTTTTGGACAAAAATCAATAATAAATTGTAAAAAAACGTACTTTTACAATAATATTAAAATTATAAGGTATATAAGTCATAAGCATACGAGTCACAATCATAATATGTAAAATATTATTGTTCACGTCTCTAGTAACAAATGTCATATATTAAATGAAATCTATATGTCAACTCTTACACATATATGTTAGTCACATTTTCTCATACATGCAAACATGCATACATACATACATACCATCCATCTGTACATACATACATATATACATGTTACAAGAAGACTAAAAAAATGCATTATAGTATCAATATGTGTTAGTTCCGAAATATATTATTCCATAGACATATATTATACATTTTGTTGAGATATTAGTTATCTTTGGTTTCTTTTATGTATTTTATTTTCTTTCCATCTTCTTTATTCAATTTTTCCAATAGTTTCTCCTCTATATACGAGAACCCTAGGGCTTTATGATAAGCAATTCATAGTTTTCTCACAATATGGTATCGAAGCGATGGTCCTAGACCGGAGTTCTCGTAACCACTTGTGCCCTAGCCCCTACCTGCTAGCCCTTTGCGCGTCGTCGCACACCACTGTGTGCCTCCCCGCACCACTGCGAGTCATCTGTCACCCTCGTGCGTCACCACTCCTCTGGCCAAGTGTCTCTGCTGTTGCGGTTGGGCTGCTGCATGCGCATAACCCCTCCAGCATCATCACTAGAACACCGGAACGCTCCCCAGCCCCTGAGGCATCACCTTATCCTTTGTGGTCGATTTCCATCCTCTTCATCGCCGAACAACAGTTCGAAACGATCTGATTTACTAGATTTTTGACCTATAAATTACTTTTTTCAATCATATCGCGGATTTAGGATTGACGAGGATGGTTGTATGAGTCTATACGTACAACCAATCCTCTATATGATCGTGTAGACTCACTTGGATCAGTCTACTCCCTCGGTCGAATTCCCTTTCGATCATCTTCTTCATCTTGTCAGAAAATAAGTGTGATATCTTTTCTTTGTCTGGTGCCTTCAAAGGCCCAGCTCCCATCATGAAAATGGATGGGACCAACTATGAGTTGTGGTCCATGCAATTTTTGACCCTTATTCAGTGCAATAACAAGGAGCATATTATCATAAAACCCGAGCCTATGGATAAGACTGGGAACAATGTTTTGTGGAAGCAAGATGACACGTTCGCGTGTTTGGCTCTCTGGGACTCTCATAACAGAGATTGTCAATGACATTATGAACCATCCCACTGCCAAGGTGATGCAGGATATTCTAGTAGCCACGTATGCCCAAGCGATGAACGAGGTCATGATTCTTCAGCTACAATTAAATATATACACAACCAAGCAGAATGATCGTCCTTTGCATACCTCCTACTCTTCGATTCAAGGCATGTTTGAGAAGCTTCATAGCTTCATGCATGTTACCATTTCCATGGAGCAGTAGGCGGCATACAGGATCTCCACGATTGTTGGACTTTTCTTGGCAACCCTAGATCAAGAGCATGCTGCAGCATGCACACATATTCTTATAGGTGTGACCATACCTCCCATGGAGGAGGCCTATAATCGCCTCAACAAGCTTCTTATCCCACCAGTTCCCCCCACACAGACCTCGTCAGTGATGGCTACGTATTACAACAAGGGAGATTCCATACAGTTGAGAGGGTATGGTCCCCATGGTAGAGGAGGTGGATCAACGTGGCTCATGGATGGCCATATCGATATAGTTATCGATATCGGTACCATGTCGATACGATATATCGACGATATATCGACGCCATATTGCTGATATCGAACCGAGATTGTGAATAAAATGGCCTTGGAAGGCCAAATATCGACCACATCGGCGATATATCGGTGGCCTGTCCATACCGATATATCGCTGATATATCGTGATACGGCCTTCCATGGCGTGGCTCCTGCACCAACTGTCATCATCCATATCACTGTGAGAATACATGCTATCAAAAGTATGGATATTCATTTGCTCGTGTAGTTGAGCAGATTGAGCCTCCATACTGTTTGGTGCCTCAGATAGATTCACATCTTGATAATATTGTCTCCCGTCTGAGGGAGATAATGACTCTTGTTGCTATCATCACTATAGGTTCCCCAAATATTGCAGCTGCTGCTAGAGCCTCTTCGGGCTCCTCCGTTATAACGTATGTCTTTACTAGTTGTAGCAGGGCAGATATGATAGAGTAGATCATGGACCCTTGTGCTTCTCACCATCTGTGTAGAGACATAGCACAATTCAGTTCTTACATATTTATACCTCCGGTAGATGGGTCGTCAATGCGAGCGGGGTTTACTTACCTATCACAGTAAACAGAGAGTTGCATTTGATGCCATCTATGCACCTGCAGAATGTTTTATATGCTCCTGATTTTCATATGAATTTGCTTTTATTACTTAGATCAAGAAGGATATGCATTATCGTGCCATTTTTGACCCCTCATCTCTTTGTTTCTGGCACGGTCTTAAATGTCGGATTTCGATTTCGTTTCGGAGACCGGCCGAAATGAAATTTCGGTCGAATTTCAGGCGAAATTCTACCGAAATTTCAGTCTGTTTTTGAACTAAGCCCCCCAAACTTCGGTCGACATCGGCCATTTCGGTAGGATTTCGGTCACCCACCGAAACCGAAAGTCAATCGAAATTCGATCGAATTTCGCCGAAATTTGAGGCCATGGTTTCTGGACATACTCATGGACATGGTGATTGATGTGGCCATTAGTAGTAGGGGCTCTACAACTGGTCTGGTCTCTCAGTGTCGATGCCTCTATAATTCCCACTGGATCAATCTCCTCTTACTTATGGCATCTTCATTTTGGCTACCTTCTTCTACAGAAGCTGTGTTATGTCCTCCCACAGATCTGCATGTGCTCTTCCTTCTAGTGCAATGCTTGTCAGTTTGGGAAGCATAATCGTTCTTCTTTCCCTGGTCGTCAGAGTTGAAGCCGTAGTCATTTATTTGAGTTTATTCAGCTAGATATTTGGGTCCATGTCGTATTCCTGATCTTCAAGGATACCAATTTTATCTTGTTGTCGTGGATGATTATTCTAGACTTTATTGGGGTTTTTTTGTTGAAAAACAAGTCCGAAATGGGATCTGTCGTTAAATCTTTTATTAATAAAATAAAGAACATTTTCTCTGCTATTGTCAAGTTTATTCGCTCTGACAATGTCTTAGAGTTCTGCACGTTATAATTATTTAAGTTCTTCAGATTTCTTAGCATTGTACACCATACCTCGTTGGCTCTCCTCTCAGAAGAACGATGTTGCCGAATGTAAACACCGTCATTTACTTGATGTGACCAGGACACTTTTAATCCTGGATCATGATCCTCACTCTTTTTGAGATGATACGATCCTCACTGCTTGCTACGTGGTGAACTACATATCATCTTCTATCTTTGGAGAGGTTCCTTTCTCGATTGTGTTTCCTGAGAAGGATATGTTCTCTCTTACACCCTGTACGTTCGGCTCTGTTGTTTTTGTTCACCATCTGACGCCTGGTCATGACAAGCTCTCTTGTAGAGATGTCAAGTGTGTCTTTCTAGGCTACTCTTATACCCAAAAGGGATGTCATTGTTTTGATCCGCTTCTATGGAAGTACTATTGTTGGGAAAAATAAGCATCATATTTATTCCTTGAGCCCTAGACTCTCTTATATAGGGAGAGCCGGAGAGGTCTACGGGCAAATTACATAAGGTAGACAAACGAAAAGATAAATAGATAAAAGATACAAGAATATAAATAAACATCTACACTCCCCCCTCAAGATGGAGCATAGATATCAATCATGTTCATCTTGGACAAGCACTTCTGAAAGGGACCCCGAAGCAATGCTTTAGTAATGATGTCTGTCGTTTGGTCTCCTGAGCTGACATGTGTAGTAGAGATGAAGCCCTTCTGGATCATATCACGGATATAATGGCAATCCACCTCAATGTGCTTCATTCTCTCGTGAAAAGCAGGGTTGTTGGCAATGAATAATGCAGCCTGATTGTCACATTCTAGTGATATGGGAAGTGGAACATCTATATGTAGATCTGTCAGAACTACGCGAACCCACATCACTTCTGTACATGCTTGGGTCATAGCTCTATACTCTGATTCAGCACTGGATCTCGCAACTAATGTTTACTTCTTGCTCCTCCAAGATACAAGTGACTCCCCAATGAATATAGCAAAGCCTGATGTAGATTTTCTATCCTTTGGGCACCCTGCATAGTCTGCATCTGCACATGCTGAAATAGTTATAGTGCCCTTCTTCCTAAAGATCAAACCTGCGCCTGGAGATGACTTAAGATACCTTAGTATCATATGTATGGCGTCCATGTGTACTTGGCGAGGTTGTTCCATGAACTGGCTCATTTTATTTACTGCAAATGTAATATCTGGTCTAGTAATGGTAACATAAAGGAGCCTCCCTACCAATTCTCTGTACCTTCTTTTATCAACCTCCTCAGTGTCGTCATCATGCATCTTCATGCTTGGATCCATTGGTGTAGAAGCAGGTCGACATCCAAGCATTCCTGTGTCACTTAGCAAGTCAGTGACATATTTCCTCTGAGTCATCACGAGTCCTCCTTCATTTCTAGCAAACTCCAATCCAAGGAAATATCTCAGTACTCCTAGATCCTTAGTAACAAATTCACGGCCCAAGAATTCTTTTGCTAATTTTATTCCCTGCATATCATCTCCTGTAATGAGTATATCGACAACATACACCATAATGACAGTCATACCTCTGGATGTCTTTTGTACAAAAAGCAAATGGTCTGCATTTGACCTTTTGAACCCTTACTTCTCAAACAAATCTGAGAGCTTCTGGAACCAAGCTCTTGGGCTCTGTTTTAGGCCATAGATCGCCTTATGAAGCATGCATACATGTCCACACTCCCCCTCAGCAGTTTACCCAGGTGGCTGCTGCATGTGAACTTCTTCCTGAAGATCACCATATAAAAATGCATTTTTGACATCCAGTTGAAACAGGGGCCAATCTCGAATCACAGCAACAGATAAAAGAATCCGTAAAGTAGAGTGTCGAGCAACAGGAGAAAAGGTGTCAAGATAATCTACCCCATACGTCTGAGTAAAGCCCCGAGCAACCAGTCGAGCCTTGTACCTATCAATACTGTCATCGACATTATGCTTCACCGTAAACACCCACTTGCAACTCACAATAGATGCCCCAGTAGGAGCTGGAACAAGACTCCAAGTACCTCTCGACTGAAGGGCAGCCATCTCCTCCTCCATAGCCAGTCGCCATCTACTATCAGCTAATGCTTCTTGGTGAGTCCTTGGAATATTCACAGCAGATAAAGCACCTACAAATCTCCGGAAATCTCCTGCCAAACGCTCAAAGGTAACATGAGAAGCAATCGGATAGGACGCACATGACCTCTTCTGCTTCCTCAGTGCTATAGGTAAATCAAGGTCTGCATCAGTTGTACCAACATCCGTGTTATCCCCTGTCTGTTCCTGCTGACAGATGTCGTCGGTCCCATCATTAAAAATAATGTTATCAGAACAAACCTGGGGCATGTTTGATGATTGACCATGATCATGAGCAGAGGCTGGCCGTCGACTGTAGTGGCGTGGTAGAGGAGGAACCAAAGATGTGGGAGGTGGTAGAGGTGGTGGCGGTGGTGGAGATGGTGGTGGTGATGGGGATGACGGTAGTGAAGATGTAGGAGCTTGTTGTGGCGCATACAAGGTGGAGGAGGAATATAGATTTCATTACTTATATCTGATGGCACCAACTTGTCACCAGTAGGAGAGAAAAACATGACAGACTCAAAAAACGTGACATCTGCACTGACATAGTATTTCCGTTGCAACGGATCATAGCACTGATACCCCTTTTGAGTTCTCGAATACCCAACAAAAATACATTTGACAGCCATAGGAGAGAGCTTGTCAACCCCTGGAGACAACTTGTGAACGAATGCCACATACCCAAAGACACGTGGAGTTAGGGAAAATAATTCCTTGTCAGGAAAAACGAGGGAGAAAGGTATCTTCTCCCCCAACACAGACGAGGGCATGCGATTAATGAGATAACATGCAGTAAGAATCGCATCGCCCCAGAACGAGTGTGAAGCACAACTTTGGATAAGAAGCGTGCGAGCGACATCAAGGAGTTGGCGGTGTTTTCTTTCTGCAACACCATTCTGTTGGGATGTGTAGGCACAAGACGTTTGATGAAGAATGCCATGGAATGAAAGAAACTGAGATAATATTCGAGTACAGAATTCAAGGGCATTATCAGTTCTTACAATCATGATAGAAGCAGAAAACACATTCTGCACTTCTTTAATAAAATTCATAATAGTGTTGTCTGCTTCAGATTTATTCTTTAACAGAAAAACCCAAGACAAACGACTGAAATCATCCACAGTAACTAAATAGAACCTGCGTCCTTGATGATCTGGAACACGACTTGGACCCCAAATATCAATATGAAAAAACTCAAAAGGAGAGCTACTGCTTCGACTCTGACGACTAGGGAAGACAGATCGACGATGCTTCCCTAACTGACAAGCTTCACAATCAAATGACACGCGGGGTGAGATCTGAGGAAGGACTTGACGCAGTTTCTGAAACGGAAGATGACCAAAGCGCAGATGCCATAAATAAGGAGAGACAGGTCCAGTGGAATGGGATGAAGCTCCAGCGTAAGGTGTATGGACCAGTCGATACAGCTCGCCTTGCTCACGGCCATGTCCAACCACGTTGCCTGTGAGAATGTCCTGAAACACAAGAGATGATGGGTCAAATATTGCTCGACAATGTAGATCCTTAGTAATCTGGCTAATTGACAGTAAGTTCATTGAGAAATTATGAGCATGAAGCGCATTCTGCAACTGCATGGAAGGTGTTAAGGCAATCTATCCCTGTCCTGTAATGGGAGAATGAGTCCCATCTGCTATGACGACGGTCCTTCTTGGGGAAACTTCCCTGTATGATGTGAGTTGATGTCTATCTCCACACAAATGATGTGTGGCACCTGGATCTACAATCCATTCTAAGGTACGTGACCCCTGGTAATGAGCACTACTTGAGGAACTAGCTTCTGCAGTAGCAGCAACGTCTTAGCCACTCTCTGAGACTGGTGGAGTACTAGATGGTGGCATGATATCACGTAGACGAGACATTAGGTCATCGTATCGTGAATCCGAAGTTGGAGGAGGAGCACCCTGATGCTGTATATGTTCTGCTGCACGGGCAGATGCTGGGAAACCATGCTTAGAATAGCATGTGTCTTCCGTATGACCAATTCGACGACAGTAAGTGCACTGTAATCCACGAGCACGGCCAACCCTACCACGTGGTCCTTGTTCACGGAAATGAGATGAATTACCTCTTCCTCTAGAGGATGCCATAGCAGAGGAATTTGGCACATTAGTAGAGCTTGAGATATTGATTCGGCTCAATCGTCGAAAGGCCTCCTCCATTGGAGGAATGGTAGCATCTGCTAGACTCTGAGAAGAAGCCATCTCATACTGTGAATCAAGTGAGGCTAGAAAGACTCCCACTATCGTCGCGTTCCGATATGTCTTCAATTGTTCTGGAGTAGTTGTGAGAGGCATGAAACTGTGAAGCATCTCAAACATTCCCCTCAATGCAGTATAGCGAGCATGCAGGGGTCGACCATTCTGCTTTATCGTGAAGATGTCATGCTGGAGCTGTAGGATCTTTGTCTCATTCTTGGCTTGTGAATACGTGACGGCAAGAATGTCCCACATGGCTTTGGTAGTAGGTTGATGCAAGACATCATTAGCAATGTCTGGAATTAGGGTACCAGACAACCAGACCTGAGCATATGCGTCATCAGCCTCCCATGAGGCATATATCCCTGTTTTCTCCTCTGGCTCATCTTCGGTAAGAATATGTTTCTTACCCATCGACTTCATTAGGCTCATGAACTGCATGGCCCATAACTCATAGTTGGATCCATCCATCTTCACAATAGGCGTAGGACCTTTGAAGGCGCCTGTAGTGGGGATCTCAATCTTGATTTCTGACATTCTGACTAGAGAAAACTAGGGTTGTAGACAAGATAAAACTTGGTCTACACTAACATGACTAGGTTTAGTTGCACGTGGAGACCTCTATGCAACCAAGCCCATCAACCTGGAGGCGAACGGAGAGCCGCTTATGAAGATGACAACTGAACCCTAGGGACGATGAAACCCTAGGGACAGCCGGCGGCACACGTGCAGAAAGAGCACGTACGGTTGGCGCACGGGAAGATGGTGCTTGGGCTCAGCCGCACAGCCACACGCGTGGAGGGGGCGCGTGAGGGCAGGGAGCGCGTGAAGGGGTTGCGCTTGGGAGTAGCCGCAAGGGAGGCAGCGCGTCAAGTGCACGCGCGGAGAGGCGACGCGTCGATGGTGGGTGACGTGCGGAGGCTTGATGGTGGAGGGCTAGGTTTAGGGTTCGGTACGAGAGCTCCGGTCTAGGACCGCCGCTCTGATACCATGTTGGGAAAAATAAGCATCGTATTTATTCCTTGAGCCCTAGACTCTCTTATATAGGGAGAGGCCTATGGGCAAATTACATAAGGTAGACAAACGAAAAGATAAATAGATAAAAGATACAAGAATATAAATAAACTTCTACAACTATGTTAGTGCATATGTCACCTTCTTTGAGTCTATTATGTATTTCTCTCCTATAGATGACAGGTTGACTCCATCTGACTCTGTAGAGGAGGCATACATGCCTCCTCTTACAGCTGCACTACCTCCAGTACCTGCACCACCTCTATCACTTCCACCATCTCCACCACCACTACTATGGTACTACCTAGTACGTTGGCCCATCTGTTACCACATTGTTATGTTTGCATGCCTTGCACAAACCCCCCTGCTCATGGGCCTTCCCCATCATCTAGTGCATCCCAGATAGGTAATGAGCACATTATTTCTACCAATGGCACTAGTGATTTGTCCATGTAGCAGGATTCTTTACAAGATGAGCAGGTACCTTCTCAGGAGGATAGTTTATAGGTTCAGGAGGAGGCTGGTGATCTGGATGTGCCCATTGCTCTACGAAAGCATAGACATATTTGTGCTACATATCCTCTTGCTTCACATGTTTCCTTGAGCCAACTCTCAGTGGACTTCAAGAAATTTGTTGTGGGATTGTCAGCCATGGAGATACCTCATGCATATTAGGAGGCAATACATGACATTCAACGGCGTCATGCCATGGAGAAGGAGATGGCCGCCTTACAGTCGTGTGGCACATGAAGTATTGTTATAGCTCCTACATGAGCATATGTTATTGGATACAAGTGGGTGTTTATGATGAATAAGTCTGGGCAATGGGTCAGGTACCCAATAGGCTTCTGGGTAGTGGGTAGCTGACTTGTTAAGTTTCCAACTTTAGCCCGAAAAGATCCGGGCCTAGGCTGACCTGCAACTAAATGGTTCTGGGCTTGAGTATTGATTACTTTTTCTACAAGCCCGATTCAACCCGATCAACACGAATAATATTTATGATGTTTTTAAAATATAATAACATATATAAAGTATATCTCAAATTTCATAATTGGGAATGTATATGGCATGTACTCATGTGTGAATGATAATCATAACATGCTCAAAATTCAAAATCAAGACCTATTAATAATATATCATATATATGATATATTATTGCATGTATGTAATATAATGATTAGATTTCTATTTCAAGGCAATACTTTGACTGATAAATTTATGGTGGATAATTGACAATATCGTGTAATCGTAGCCACAATACTTTCTATTTTTAATTTAATTGACCAAATGCACTAATCAGTATATTGTTTTAAAGGTAATTGAATTTCATTTCTATATTACACAATAAGCTTGTGGGCTAAATGGGCTTTTATATATGAAAATGGGCTGGCCGACCATACCCGATGCACACGCCTAATGGTGAAGCACTGAGCAAATGACAGCATGGATCACTACACGACAAGACTTGTGGCTCACGGGTTCACCCAAACATATGGGGTAGACTGTCAAGATACTTTCGCTCTAGTTTCTAGGTATTCTACATTACAGATTCTTCTTTCTATTGTGTAACACATGACTAACCCCTATATCAGCTTGATGTGAAGTATACATTTCTCTATGGTGACCTACATGAGGAGGTCTACATACAACAACCATATGGGTTTACTGCTGAGAGGAAGTGTCAGAAGGTTTGCAGGCTATACAAGGCGATCTATGGCCTTGAGCAGAGTCCAAGAGCATGGCTCCAAAGAGGAGGTACAAAGAGCTTGTTGGGAAGCTCATATATGTAACCATCACTATGTTAGATATATCCTTTGCAGTGAGCAAAGTGAGTCGGTTCATGGAGCAGCCTAGACATGCACATATAGATGCATTCCATATTTATCTGAAGTCCTCGCCTAGCACTGGTCTTCTATTTAACAAATGTACATCCCTTGCCATTACAACTTGTGTAGATGAAGAATATGTGGGTTGTCCCAAGGATATGAAGTCTACCTCTACCTTTACACTGTTCATAGGGAGTTCCTTGGTGTCATGGAAGAGCAAGAAACAGACAATGGTACTGGATCTATTACAGAATCAGAGTACAGAGCCATGGTACAAGCGAGGATAGAGGTGGTGTGGGTCAGATCTGTTCTTATTGACTTAATAGTTGAGGTGCCTCTTTCTATACACATCCAACGCAACAACTAGTCTGCTCTCTTTATTGCCAACAACCAAGCCTTCCATAAGAGGACCAAGCATATCGAGGTAGATTGTCACTATACTCAAGACATGATTCATAAGGGCTTCATCTCCACCACTCATGTTAGCTCAGGATATGAGAGTGTATGTGTTCAACAAGGTCCTAGCTAGAAGGCCATTCCAGAGATGTTCCAAGCTGAATATAATTGATATCTACGCTCTAGCTTGAGGGGAAGTGTTGAGTTATTATTTATCTTTTGTTTCTTTTATTTTGTATTCTCTTTTCTTTCTGTTTTCTTTATGTAGTTTGCCCAAATGTTTCTCCTCTATATAAGAGAACCCTAGGGCTTCATGAATAAGCAAATCATAGTTTTTTCACAACACATTTGTATTACAATCATCATTGCATCAAAGAAATCACGTAATTGTACAATGGTTATTTCTAATTAGTATAAACAAATTTTCTATCAATAAATGGTATTCAATTGCTTGTATCATTACAATAAGTATGATATATTTTCATATTTTTGTAAGAATACTAGGAGTTCACATGTTTACAATATTAATATGGGATATTTACACCCATAACCCTGAGTAGTTTCGTAATTACATTCATAACCCTACATAATCATGAATTACTCTCAGAACTCAAAATAAGTGTGTCGTCTCACACCCATAACCCTTCGTTGGTTTAGTTTATTAACTCAACCAAACGACTGAGTTAATTTTACCAACCTGCAATCTGACGTCTGGGATTAACCAAAAGTAAAAAAAATCCCCTCTCCCTTCCTCCTCCAACAACGCCCCTTCAACGCCGCCACCTCCTCCATCTCTCTTCCCTCCGGTCCTCCTCTCGCCTCCTCCGCCACCGCCCTCTCTCCGGTCTCCAACGTAAATGACATAAAAAAACTCTAACAGATCTCATCTCATGCCAGTGTCGCTGTAGCTCGAGGACCATATGCCAGTGCATCGGTCTCGTGAGCTACATCATATGTGGCGTGTAGGCCGAACATCACGTAATGGACCAGCATCGCCGTCATACAGATCCCGAACCTCACATACGCCTGGAACCCCAGATATCCCATCAAGAACAGGTCGGTGGTGATGGACAAGCGTGACAGCCATGGCACCAGCGGTACGCCCTACATTTTGGGTGCCTTCTGCTGCGACACGAACCACGCGAGCCCAATCGCACCTGCCAACCAAACCCGTCCATTGACGGTGTACCCAACCCCTCGCACTCGATCCCCAGCAAGCAGACAACCCGATTGACGACCTGACCACCAGCAGAACGCACGCCAGCAACATCCACAACTGTGCGACGGAAGAGACGTCCGCAATGTAGTACCTCTACACGAGCAGCACCACAGCCATGAGCATGAAGATGAATAGTGTGTTGTGCCAGGTAGGGCTTGCAAACAAGTGAGCACCAGAAGATGAAGGGGGTGGGGGGTTTGCAGGCGGGGTTTGTCGGGCGGTGGTGATTTCCCGCTTGTGAGTGGGGGGGGGGGCTTTTTGGAGGAGGAAGGTGGGAGGTGGTCGGCGAGGGGAGGATGACGTAGGTGCTAGAGGATGAAGGGGGGAGGAGGAGGTCGGCAGGGGAGGGGGTGTTGCTTGGCTGGAGAAGGAAAGGGAGTGACCATTCATAAATAATAAGAATTTATAAAATGTAAAATATTTGACGGATATCGACATTGTTAACGGGAAATTGGATGGAAGTTAATACATGGATATGGGTGTAAGAGTTAAGCATTATTCAGGGTCTTGACGTAATTCGCGATTATGCAGGGTTATGAATGTAATTATGGAATTACTCAGTGTTATGGGTGTAAATATCCATATTAATATTACATATCACAAATTCAAACTAGCATATATAGTTAATATGATATATTGTGTACATCTGTTCAATTTAAAAAAAATTAAATTCAGGATTTATGATAATATATTTTGTAAATATTTGATATTTGGGTTTTATTGTAATATAATTATGTTTAATAATTGCTTTTACATATATTTTCTCCATAAATTGAGGCTTCTGCCTCGCCTTAGTAACGGAAAACTGCCTCGATCCACCTCATGTTTTTTAAAGCCTTGCTCGTACTAGCCATTGTGCTTTATTTTTCTTACCCTTGTTTTAAATCTAATATATTCTGGTTGATTAAGTGATATCCCTTTCTAGCAAGCCTAGTTCTAGGTGTAGGGGCATGGAAAGGCTTCAATGCTAAGCAAGGTTTTAAAAAAATGAAATGAGGAATGAGTTCTCTTTGAAATCGAGGCGAGGCGTGGCCTCAAGGCGGTCGAGGCATGGGCTTTGGTTTATTTATTTTTGAAGGTAGTAAGCATCATTTTATGGGAGAAAGTACACATTGAAACTATAATTACATATTGTTGGAGTATGTGTCCCTTGTATAGGTGGATAATTAGATCCCTTCAGGGTCCAATTACCACACCCTCTTATGTTTAGTCCCACATTGGTTATTGGTGGGACTTGGAGAGTCAATAAAGGCTATATAAGAAGCCTCACACCCATTGTATCGGATGACAAAGTTGAATACAGCATCTGCCCTTTGGGGCATTCTCTCGTGGTTTCTTCCTGTTGTTCACGGAGAAGGGATCCACATATAAAATCACAGTATTATTCATATTTGTTATATTTCTCTGAAATTACGCTTCCGCATTCTCGATTTCTAACATGGTAGTATCAGAGCGGGTTCGATTCTTGAGGATTTATTCTTGAAGATTTATTTTTATGTTTATGTTCTATTCAAGATTTGATTATCATAACAGATTCTTATCTTGGTTGATTTGTGAAGATTTGTTCCGATTTTTATGTCCAAGATATGCTTAAAGTTCTCCTTTTCAAGCAAGTTCCAGATTTTGGCTTGAAGATTATTATTCAAGTTCGAGCTTCAATTTTGGGGTTTCATGAAACCCTAATTTTTCCGCCATCACCAAATTTCAGAAGATCTTATTATTGAAGATTGAATGTTCAGATTTAATTCAAATCCAAGAATTCTAGGGTTTCATCGAAACCTTAATTCCATGCTGTTGGGAAACGTGAATGAGGTGATCTATTCCATAGCCCTAGGCTCTCTTATATAGGAGAGTAGCCTATGGGTAAATTACATAAAGAGAGTAACAAGAAAATAAAATAACAAAGAGATACAGTTACTCAATATGCGTCAACACTCCCCCTCAAGATGGAGCATAGATGTCAATCATGCTCAGCTTGGAAGCACACTTCTGAAATGGACCTCGTAACAATGCCTTGGTGAATATGTCTGCAGTCTGGTTCTCTGAAGTAACATGAGATGTGGCAATGAATCCTTTCTGAATCATATCACGTATGAAGTGACAATCCACCTCAATATGCTTGGTCCGCTCATGGAATGCAGGATTGTTTGCAATAAACAAAGCAGCCTGATTATCACATTCCAAGTTCATAGGAAGTGGTACATCTAGGCATAAATCTGTCAGCACCGCTTTCACCCACATCATCTCTGTAGTAGCCTGGGCCATAGCCCTATATTCGGATTCAGCACTAGATCTAGCTACCACAGTTTGTTTCTTGCTCCTCCATGAGACTAGGGCATCTCCAACATAGACAGCATACTCTGAGGTGGACTTCCTATCCTTGGGACATCCTGCATAGTCTGCATCTGCGCATGCTGAGATAGAAATCCCCTTTCCTTTCTTGAATAGCAGACCTGCACCTGGAGAAGATTTGAGATATCTAAGTATCATATGTATTGCATCCATATGCACCTGGCGTGGTTGCTCCATGAACTGGCTCACACGGCTCACTGCTAATAATATATCTGGCCTAGTGATCGTGACATATAACAGTTTGCCTACCAGTTCTCTATATCTTCTCCTGTCCACCTCCTCTGTGACATCATCATACAGCTTCATGCTAGGATCCATTGGTGTTGTAGCAGGTCGACACCCTAGCATACCTGTCTCACTCAGTAGATCTGTAACATACTTCCTCTGTGACATGACTAATCCATACGGATTTCTGGCAAACTCCAGCCCCAGAAATTACCTAAGGACTCCCAGGTCCTTGGTGACAAACTCGGTCCCCAGCCTTTCCTTTGCCTGCTTAATGCCCTGGTCATCATCACCTGTAATCAAGATATCATCAACATAAACCATGATTACAATGATACCTCTCGCCGTCTTCTGTACAAACAAGGAATGATCAGCATTGGAGCATTTATATCCTTGTTTCTCAAAGAGGTCTGACAGCTTCTGGAACCATGCTCTGGGGCTCTGCTTAAGGCCATAGATGGCCTTATGTAATCTGCAAACCTTGGAACACTCCCCCTCAACAGCAAAACCTGGTGGCTGTTGCATATAGACTTCCTCCTGCAAGTCTCCATACAGAAATGCATTCTTCACGTCCAGTTGATAGAGTGGCCAGTCTCTAGCAACTGCAACTGATAACAGGATCCGTAGAGTGGAATGACGCGCCACAGGGGAGAACGTGTCAAGGTAATCTACCCCATATGTCTGTGTGAATCCCCGTGCAACTAGGCGTGCCTTGTACATGTCAATGGAGCCATCTGCATTGTGCTTAACTGTAAACACCCATTTGCAACTCACCGGGCTGACATCTGGAGGTATAGGAACCAAACTCCAGGTTCCTCTAGACTGAAGTGCCGCCATCTCTTCTTCCATTGCTAGCCGCCATCTAGCATCCTGCAAAGCATCATGGTGGTTCCGTGGAATGTCTATAGCTGAAAGGGCCAATGCAAACGTTCTGAAGTCTCCAGATAGCCTCTCAAAAGACACAGCTGCTGATAATGGATATTTGGCACAACTTCTCTTCGGCTTGCGTAGAGCGATTGGAACATCCAGATCCTCTGTGTTATCACCATGCTCTGTAATGCATCCTGCTGAGAAATGTCGTCAGATCCATCAACATTAATATTTTCATTACATACCATAGGCGAGCTAGGTGACGGGTCAGGACCATGAGCTGGAGGAGGCCTGCGTGTGTAATGGAATGGTAGCGGGGATACTAGTGGCGGTGGTGGTGGTGGTGGCGGTGGTGGTGGTGGTGGTGGTGACGGTGGTGTTGTTTGTGGCAATGGTGATGGTGGTGCCATGAATACGGTATCAGGAGATATAGGTGTTGGCTGCATGTTTCCGGATTCTGAAAAATACATAATAGTTTCAAAAAATGTAACATCTGCACTGATCATATACCGCCGACGGACATGATCAAAACACTTGTACCCCTTTTGAGTTCTGGAGTACCCCACAAAGACACACTTGACAGCCCTAGGAGAGAGCTTGTCAGTACCAGGCGATAACTGATGGACAAATGCGACTGACCCAAACACACGAGGGGTAAGAATGAACAAATCCTTGTCAGGGTAAATGAGTGAAAAAGGAATCTGTTCATCCAAGACAGACGAAGGCATACGGTTGATAAGGTAACATGCAGTAAGGACTGCATCACCCCAGTAGGAGTACGGAACATGACTCTGAATAAGAAGTGACCTTGTGACATCAAGAAGGTGACGGTGTTTTCTTTCAGCAACCCCATTCTGTTGAGATGTATGAGCACAAGATGTTTAGTGAATAATCCCTTTTGAGGAGTAGTAATTGGCTAGAATGTTGGTGCACAACTCTAAGGCATTATCACTTCTCACAATCTTGACAGAAGTGGAAAAAACATTTTGAATTTCATTAAGAAAGTGGATAATAATGTTTCCTGCTTCAGATTTATTTTTCATTAGAAAGACCCATGACGCTCTAGAGAAATCATCCACAAATACAATATAGAACCTGTGTCCCTGATGATCGGGAACACGACTCGGACCCCAGACATCAACATGAAACAACTCAAACTTGGAGTTACTACTCCGACCTTGAATACTGGGAAAAGACGACCCGTGATGCTTTCCCAACTGACATGCCTCACACTGGATAGGTGTGTGAGAGAGACCATAGGGTAGAACTAGACGCAACTTCTGAAGCGGTAAATGACCAAAGCGCAGATGCCACAGGAGAGGAGATACTTGTCCAGCAGGAGAAGATGTGGTTCCAGCAAATGGGGTCTGGTTCAGTCGATAAAGGCCTCCTTGCTCATAGTCATGACCAATCACGTTGCCCATACGGATGTCCTGAAAAATCAAAGAAGATGAATCAAAAATAGCTCGACAATGGAGATCCTTCGTAATCTGACTAATTGACAACAGATTCATAGAAAAATGCGGTGCATGTAGGACATTCTTGAGCTGCATAGAAGATGTTAATCTAATCTCCCCCTGACCCGTGATAGGGGAGTGGGTGCCATTGTCAATCACTATTGTCCGTCCTGGAGGAATCTGGGTGTATCCTGTAAGTAGACTCTGGTCGCCACATAGATGATGTGTAGCACCCGAGTGCATGATCCACGGTAATGTATCAGATCTACTACTGTGGAGTGCAAGTGTACTACCTGAAGTACTAGTAGAGGCAGAAGCAGAAGCAGCAGCATCAGTATGACTCTCTGTAGTCGGTGCTGGACCGGATGGTGGGATAATGCCCCTGAGGCGGGCAACTAGATCATCAAATCGTTGATCCAGTGTAGCAGCAGATGGGGGCTCTATCTGCTCAGCGGCTCGTGCAGATGCAGGGAATCCATGCTTCGAGTAGCATGTGTCTTCAGTATGTCCGACTCGGTGACAATATGAGCATGTGGGCCTAGTGCGGCCACCCCTTCCACGAGGAGTACGTCCACGGCCCTCGTGATAAAAGTCGTGGCCTCTGTTGGCCGCCATAGCTGAGGGATTCTGACTCGTAGCTGCAGAAGGCACTGTGATCCTACTCAATCTGTGAAAAGCTTCCTCCATGGGAGGAATAGTCGAGTCCGCCAAAATCTGTGAACGTGTTGCCTCATATTCTGGGTCAAGTGCAGCGAGAAACACACCCACCATCGTCGCATTCCTGTATGTCTTCTGCTGTTCTGGCGTGGCAGTAAAAGGCATGAAGCTATAAAGCTTCTCGAACATCCCTCTCAATGACGTATAGAGAGAATGTAAAGGACGGCCGTTCTGCTTTATTGTGAATATATCATGTTGTAGTTGCAGGATCTTCGTCTCGTTCTTTGCCTGAGAATATGTTGCTGCCAGGATATCCCACATGTCTTTGGCTGTAGGTTGATGTAGAATGTCATTGGCGATTTCAATAGCCAATGTGCCAGATAGCCACACCTTGGCATATGCATCATCGGCCTCCCATGAGGCATGAACTCCAGTCTTCTCTGCAGGCTCGGGCTCGGTAAGAATGTGCTTCTTACCTGTAGACTTCATCATACTCATGAACTGCATTGCCCACAGTTCATAGTTCGTACCATCCATCTTGACAATGGGCGCTGGACCACGAAATGCGCCCATAGATGGGATATCTGCCTTGCTTTCTGACATACTGGAGATGGAAGACTGGAGTGACCGAGAGAAGATAATCTTTGTCTACAGTGACATAGACGGGATCAGTTGCATGTGTAGACGTCAAGCAACTAACCCCATGTATATCAAGATCTGTGCCCTAGGTTTCTGAGGCTTAGGGCACGCAGGCACGTGCAAGAGGCACGTGCGCACGCAACTGGATGTGCACGGTCAGGCAGGTGCAAGCGCTATTGCGTGTACTAGCGCACGTTGTTGCACAGTGCACAGAGATGTGAGGCGTGCAAGGATTGCGCGTAGAAGGGCGCACAGTCGCGCAAAGGCCCGGGATGCGCGCTGGGCGCTAGATGCACGCTTAGGCGCAGAGTTGCTATGCGCACAGTCGCGCACAGTTGCGCAGAGAGACTATGCACACAGCCGCGCACAGTCGCGCTACGCGCGAGATGCGCTACACGCGAGATGCGCTATGCGCAGAAGCACCGCAGGCGATCGGAGAATGTCGGCGATTGGAGAAGGTCGGCGATCGACTGGGGCGGCGCCGAGTAGAGAGGGAGAGAGAAGAGAGGCCGGCGGGTGCGGCGGGTTAGGGTTAGGGTTTCGAGAACTCCGATCTAGGACCGTCGCTTTGATACCATGTTGGGAAACGTGAATGAGATGATCTATTCCATAGCCCTAGGCTCTCTTATATAGGAGAGTAGCCTATGGGTAAATTACATAAAGAGAGTAACAAGAAAATAAAATAACAAAGAGATACAGTTACTCAATATATGTCAACACATGCGTCTCTTAATCTTGGGATGATCGTAGTCTCCATCGAGTTCCTGGAACCCTAGTTCTCCAAGCAGTGCGATCGACCCCACAATCTAATCCATCGACATAAGAAGAAATAGTCTCCATCGAGTTCTTGGATCCTTAGTTCTCCAAGTAGTGCTATCAACCCCACATTCCAGTCCATCGTCATAAGAAGAGAAGAAGGGTTTCTCGAGAACCCTAGTTTCAATCCTCCATGTCAGTTCAACTTCCAAGAGGCATGAATCGCCTCCATATCCAACAACGATTCCTCCTTTTCCACACGTTATGAATCGCTTCTAGCAGGCAGAAGCATTGTGATAGGATGCCCCATGATGCAATCTCCATGCGAAGATCTACCATTGAAGAAAAAATGTTGGCAGGCAGTGCATCCCAGTCATGCATCTCCAAGCACTAAGCAGCAAGTATCTCCATGTTGACAGGCAATACGATGAGTTCTCTTCAGCAGCTGGAGTCCCTCACACAGGCGATGCTAGACCCCAACAATGATCCTATGCGCATCTTCGGCACAATCAGTCCCTCTGCCTTTGCCTCGACAACCATCTTGCGCACTCTAGCCCTTGGCGGTGATGTCTTGCCTCTTCTCCAGTAGTTGGCAGCGTCGCGATGCCTCTCCAAACTCTTCGATCCATGTTCAAGCGACCTTCAGGCATGCCCTAGAAGGCTCGTCGCCCCCAACCTTCAGATCGCAAGCCTTTTCCTCGAGCTCCACATGCGGTGGAAGCACTTTCGAAAAAAACCCATCAGGGGCGATCGAATGGGATTATCACAAGAGTCGGTGAAGGCTATATAAGAAGCTCCACATCCATTGTATCATATGAGAAAGTTGAATAGAACATCAACCCTTTGAGGCGTTCTCCTGTGGTTTCATCCCGCTCCTCATGGAGTAGTGTTCGACGCATAAAACGTGGTCTTCTTTATGTTTTGTTGGAAAAAAGAATGAGTTGATCTATTCCATAAGCCCTAGGCTCTCTTATATAGGAGAGTAGCCTATGGGTAAATTACATAAAGAGAATAACAGGAAAAATAAAATAACAAAGAGGTACAGTTATTCTATATGCGTCAACACTCCCCCTCAAGATGGAGCATAGATATCAATCATGCTCAGCTTGGACGCACACTTCTGGAATGGGCCTCGAAGTAATGCCTTGGTGAAAATATCAGCAGTCTGATTCTCTGATGTGACATGATATGTAGCAATGAACCCCCTCTGAATCATGTCACGTATGTAGTGACAGTCGACCTCAATGTGCTTGGTCCTCTCATGAAAGGCTGGGTTATTTGCAATGAACAAGGCAGCCTGATTGTCACATTCCAACATCATAGGAAGAGGTATATCAAGATATAGATCTGCAAGTAAGGATTTCACCCACATCATTTCTGTGCTAGCCTGGGCCATAGCCCTGTATTCGGATTCAGCACGGGATCTAGCTACCACTGTCTGTTTCTTGCTCTTCCACGAAACTAGAGCATCTCCAACATAAACTGCAAATCCTGATGTGGACTTCCTGTCCTTGGGGCATCCTGCATAGTCTGCATCCGCACATGCCGTGATAGAAATCTCCTTTCCTTTCTTAAATAGCAAGCCAGCACCTGGAGATGATTTTAAATATCTCAGAATCATGTGTATTGCATCCATATGGACCTGACGTGGTTGCTCCATGAACTGGCTCACATGATTCACTGCAAATGATATATCAGGTCTAGTGATCATGACATACAGTAGTTTGCCTAGCAGTTCTCTGTACCTTCTCTTATCCACCTCTTCTGTGTCATCATCATACAGCTTCATGCTAGGATCCATTGGTGTCGTAGCAGGTCGACACCCTAGCATACCTGTCTCACTCAGTAGATCTGTAACATACTTCCTCTGTGACATGACTAATCCATATGGATTTCTAGCAAACTCCAGCCCCAGAAAATATCTAAGGACTCCCAAGTCCTTGATGACAAACTCGGTCCCCAGCCTTTCCTTTGCCTGCTTAATGCCCTGGTCATCATCACCTGTAATCAATATATCATCAACATAAACCATGATTACAATGATACCTCTAGCCGTCTTCTGTACAAACAAGGAATGATCAGCATTGGAGCGTTTATATCCTTGTTTCTCAAAGAGATCTGAAAGCTTCTGAAACCATGCTCTGGGGCTCTGCTTAAGGCCATAGATGGCCTTATGTAATCTGCAAACCTTGGAACACTCCCCCTCAACAGCAAAACCAGGTGGATGTTGCATATAGACTTCCTCCTGCAAGTCGCCATACAGAAATGCATTCTTCTCGTCCAGTTGATAAAGTGGCCAGTCTCTAGCAACTGTAACTGATAACAGGATCCGTAGAGTGGAATGACGCGCCACAGGGGAGAATGTGTCAAGGTAGTCTACCCCATATGTCTGTGTGAAGCCCCGTGCAACCAGGCGTGTCTTGTACCTGTCAATGGAACCATCTGCATTGTGCTTCACTGTAAACACCCATTTGCAACTCACCGGGCTGACATCTGGAGGTGTAGGAACCAAACTCCAGGTTCCTCTGGACTGAAGTGCCGCCATTTCTTCTTCCATTGCTAGCCGCCATCTAGCATCCTGCAAAGCATCATGATGATTCCGTGGAATGTCCGTAGCTGAAAGTGCCAATGCAAACGTCCTGAAGTCTCCAGATAGCCTCTCAAAAGACACAGCTGCTGATAATGGATATTTGGCACAGCTTCTCTTCGGCTTGCGTAGAGCAATTGGAACATCCAGATCATCTGTGTTCTCACCATGCTCCTGTAATACATCCTGCTGAGAAATGTCGTCAGATCCATCAATATTAATATTTTCATTACATACCATAGGCGAGCTAGTTGACGGGTCAGGACCATGAGCTGGAGGAGGCCTGCGGGTGTAATGGAATGGTAGCGGGGATACTAGCGGTGGCGGTGGTGTTGGCGGTGGTGGTGGCGGTGGCGGTGGTGGTGACGGTGTTGTTTTTTGTGGCAATGGTGGTGGTGGTACCATGAATACGGCATCAGGAGATATAGGTGGTAGCTGCATGTTCCCAGATTCTGAAAGTACATAACAGATTCAAAAAATGTAACATCTGCACTGATCATATACCGCCGACGCACAGGATCAAAACACTTGTACCCCTTTTGAGTTCTGGAGTACCCCACAAAGACGCACTTGACAGCCCTAGGAGAGAGCTTGTCAGTACTAGGCGACAACTGATGGACAAATGCGACTGACCCAAACACACGAGGGGTAAAAATGAACAAATCCTTGTCAGGGTAAATGAGTGAAAAAGGAATCTGTTCATTCAAGATAGACGAAGGCATACGGTTGATTAGGTAACATGCAGTAAGGACTGCATCACCCCAGTAGGAGTACGGAACATGACTCTGAATAAGAAGTGACCTTGTGACATCAAGAAGATGACGGTGTTTTCTTTCAGCAACCCCATTCTGTTGAGACGTATGAGCACAAGATGTTTGGTGAATAATTCCTTTTAAGGAGTAGTAATTGGCTAGAATATTGGTGCACAACTCTAAGGCATTATCACTTCTCATAATCTTGACAGATGTGGAAAAAACATTTTGAATTTCATTAAGAAAGTGGATAATAATATTTCCTGCTTCAGATTTATTTTTCATTAGAAAGACCCATGACGCTCTAGAGAAATCATCCACAAATACAATATAGAACCTGTGTCCCTGATGATCGGGAACACGACTCGGACCCCAGACATCGACATGAAACAACTCAAACTTGGAGTTACTACTCCGACCTTGACTACTGGGAAAAGACGACCTGTGATGCTTTCCCAACTGACATGCCTCACACTGGATAGGTGTGTGAGAGAGACCATAGGGTAGAACTAGACGCAACTTCTGAAGCGGTAAATGACCAAAACGCAGATGCCACAGGAGAGGAGATACTTGTCCAGCAGGAGAAGATGTGGTTCCGGCAAATGGGGTCTGGTTCAGACGGTAAAGGCCTCCTTGCTCATAGCCATGACCAATCACGTTGCCTGTACGGATGTCCTGAAAAATCAAAGAAGATGAATCAAAAATAGCTCGACAATGGAGATCCTTCGTAATCTGACTAATTGACAACAGATTCATAGAAAAATGCGGTGCATGTTGGACATTCTTAAGCTGCATAGAAGGTGTCAATCTAATCTCCCCCTGACCAGTGATAGGGGAATGCGTGCCATTAGCAATCACTACTGTCTGTCCTGGAGGGATCTGAGTGTATCCTGTAAGTAGACTCTGGTCGCCACATAAATGATGTGTAGCACCCGAGTCCATGATCCATGGTAGTATATCAGATCTACTACTGTGGAGTGCAAGTGTACTACCTGAAGTACTAGTAGATGCAGAGGCAGAGGCAGAGGCAGCAGCATCAGTATGACTCTCTGTAGTTGGTGCTGGACCAGATGGTGGTATGATGCCCCTGAGGCGAGCAACTAGATCATCAAATCGTTGATCCAGGGTAGCAGCAGATGGGGGCTCTATCTGCTCAGCGGCTCGTGCAGATGCAGTGAGTCCATGCTTCGAATAGCATGTGTCTTCGTTGTGCCCGACTCGGTGACAATATGTGCATGTTGGCCTGGTGCGGCCACCCCTTCCACGAGGAGTACGTCCACGGCCCTGGTGATGAAAACCGCGGCCTCTGTTGGCCGCCATAGCTGAGGAATTCTGACTCGCAGCTGCTGAAGGCACTGTGATCCTACTCAATCTGTGAAAAGCTTCCTCCATGGGAGGAATAGTCGAGTCCGCCAAAATCTGTGAACGTGCTGCCTCATACTCGGGATCAAGTGCAGCGAAGAAACACACCCACCATAGTAGCATTCCTGTATGTCTTCTGCTGCTCTGGCGTAGCTGTCAAGGGCATGAAGCTATATAGCTTCTCAAACATCCCTCTCAGTGATGTATAGAGAGAATGTAGAGGGCGACCATTCTGCTTGATGGTGAAGATATCATGCTGGAGTTGCAGAATCTTTGTCTCGTTCTTCGCCTGTGAATATGTGGCCGCCAGAATGTCCCACATATCCTTCGCTGTGGGTTGATGGAGGATATCATTGGCAATCTCAATTGCCAACGTGCCAGATAGCCAGACCTTGGCGTATGCGTCATCAGCCTCCCAGGAGGCATAGGTTCCAGTCTTCTCACCAGGCTCTGATTCGGTAAGAATATGCTTCTTACCTGTAGACTTCATCATGCTCATGAACTGCATTGCCCACAGTTCATAGTTTGTACCGTCCATCTTGACAATAGGCGCTGGACCACGGAATGCGCCAATAGATGGGATATCTGCCTTG
This sequence comes from Ottelia alismoides, assembly GCA_037367405.1. Lineage (NCBI taxonomy): Eukaryota > Viridiplantae > Streptophyta > Magnoliopsida > Alismatales > Hydrocharitaceae > Ottelia > Ottelia alismoides. The sequence continues at coordinate 755,117 of JAZKJV010000335.1, forward strand.
CTCTCTGACATATTGAAAAAATAAAGACTGGAACGATTGACAAACGATATGTTTTGTCTACAATACCATAGATGGGGGTAGTTGCATGTGTAGACTTCAAGCAACTATCACCATGAAGATGTTTGTGCTAAGACCTACACGCACACAGGAGTTGCGCACAGGCCGCACTGGAGATGCGCTGGGAGGCAAAGGTGACGTACTGGAGCGCACGGCTGAGGCACGCAGGGGCTGCGCACAGCGCACAGCGCACGGCTGATGCGCGCAGGGGCTGCGCACAGCGCGCAAGTGCTGCGCAGGGGTTGCGCGCGGCACGCTAGGGCTGCGCAGGGGATGCGCCGATGATGCAAAATGGCGGCGTTGGAGGCGCGCACGGCAGGGGCGGCGGCGTTGGAGGCGCGCCGATCGAGAGAGGAGAGAGAGAAGAATAGGGCCGGCGGGTGGGGTGTTAGGGTTAGGGTTTTGAGAACTCCGGTCTAGGACCGTCGCTCTGATACCATGTTGGAAAAAAGAATGAGTTGATATATTCCATAAGCCCTAGGCTCTCTTATATAGGAGAGTAGCCTATGGGTAAATTACATAAAGAGAATAACAGGAAAAATAAAATAACAAAGAGGTACAGTTATTCTATATGCGTCAACATGTTTATTATATTTCTCTGATATTATGCTTATGCATTCTCAATTTCTAACATATATGTAGAGATATTTCTATATTTATGTATATCTTATTTATTCTCTATTTATTATGTTCACAATTTGTAATTTACCCATTGGGACTCTCCTTTATATAAGAGTGCCACATGGTCTCTTGAATCGTATAGAATGGAGAGCCCCAACAGGGGACAAGTTCACTCCATCGAATTCTAGAGAGGAGGTTTACATGTCTCCACATTCTTCATCAGCACCATCAGTTGCTCCTCCACCACCACCTCCTTCTAGTCCCATGTCTCGGTTCTTCTCACACTTCTATGTTTACAAGCCGTCCACTTCAAGGCCCTTCCCAATCATCCACCACGCCTCAGGTATGTTCTTATCACGATATTTCTATTGATGGCAATGGTGAGTTGTTTGTACAACATGTTATTGTCCAGGACAAGTAGGTTCATATCCAGGAGGCTAGTGAGCATGTTGTGGAGGTTGCTGATGATCTTGAGATGCTTATTGCACTGAGGAAGCAGAGGTGTGCATGTGTCTCATATCCTTTTGCTTCAACTGTTTCTTTGGGATATCTGTCAACAGATTTCAGGAAGTTCGTTGGACTAACTGTCGTGGCGATTCCACGGTCCTACCTGGTGGCTATGCAAGACCATCATTGGCGTCTTGCAGTAAAGGAGGAAATGGCTACGTTACAATCATTTGGCACTTCAAATTTAGTCCCAGTTCCCTCTGGCGCATCTGTTGTCAGCTGCAAATGGGTGTTCACTATGAAACACCGGGCGGACGGTACAATGGATCGATATAAGGCAAGGCTTGTTGTACGAGGGTTCACCCAGACATATGGGGTGGACTATCAGGATACCTTCTCCTTGGTGGCTCGTCATTCTACACATTGGGTTCTTCTTACTATTATTGTGGTGTGATATTGGCCATTGTTTCAGCTTGATGTCAAGAATACATTTCTATAAGGTGATCCCCAAGAGGAAGTCTACATGCAGCAACCACTAGGGTTTGTTGCTGAGGGGGAGTGCCATCACGTTTGTAGACTTCATAAAGCTATATGTGGTCTTAAGCAGAGTCCAAGAGCATGGTTCCAGAAGATCTCGGAGTTGATTGAGCAGAAAGGGTACACAAGTTCGAATGCAGATCACTCAATGTTTGTTCAGAGATTCAGGGAGGTATTGTTGTTATTATTATTTATGTTGATGATATCCTCGTTATAGGAGATGATGTGCATGGGATTAGCAAGGCTAAGGAGTTACTTGGGTAACAATTTGTTACCAAGGATCTTGGTTCTTTACGATATTTCTTATGATTAGAGTTCACCAGGATCCAACAAGGTCTTGTGATGTCCCAAAGGAAGTATATTACATACCTTCTAACAGAGACGTGCGTGAGTGGGTGTAGACCTGCAACTACCCCTATGGACCCCTGTACGAGACTATACGACGATGATACATAAGAAGGGGATAAGAGGAGATACAGAGAGTTGGTTGGGTAACTACTTTATGTTACAATCACCATACCAGATAACTCATTTGTTGTTACTCAAGTTAGCCAGTTCATGGAGCTACCCAGTCAGGTACGTATGGATGTTGCTTACACGATTCTGAGGTACTTAAAGTCATCTCCCGATGCAAGGCTATTTTTCAAGAGAGGGACATCTCTCGATGTCTCAGCTTATGTAGATGCAGACTATGTAGGATGCTCTAAGGACAGGAAGTCTACCTCATGGTTAGAAGTATTTGTCATTAGTATCCCGGAAGAGCAAGAAACAAATAGTGGTAGCCAAATCCAGAATCGGAGTACAGAGCTATGACACAAGGGACTACTGAGATGATGTGGGTTAGATGAGTCTTGATCGACCTTGGCATTAATATACCACTTCCCAAGTACTTACAATGTGACAACCATGTTGCACTTTTTATTGCCAATTCCTGCTTTTATGAAAGGACGAAGCATATTGAGGTATGTTGCCATTATACACATGATATGATTCAGAAATGCTTCATCTCCACCTCTCACGTCAGTTCAAGGGAGTAGACAACAGATATCTTCACCAAAGCCTTGACCAGAGGCCGGTTTCAGAAGTGTGGTTCCAAGTGAGCATCATCGACATTTATGCTCCATCTTGAGATGAAGTGTAGAGATATTTATATATTGCTTATTTATTATCTATTTATGATGTCCACATTATGTAATTTACCCACTAGAACTCTCCTTTATATAAGAAAGCCCCTAGGTCTCTTGAATTATATAGATTTATTTTCCTTCCAACAATATACATGTCAATGTAAATTTATATTTTTCGACCAACACGGAATATCTAACAATATTATATGATGAGATAGTAGAGATAAAAAATGAGAAGATATAACAACTTTATATCCCTTTCTAGTACATTTTCACCCAATGAAAGATTCATTGTCGATAATGTTATGAAAGAATTAACCAGTACACTACATATTTGATTTTTGTCACTAAAATTTTGTTGAAGAACCGTTTCTTTGAAGAAGGGCGGGTGAAGCCCGTTGCCATACTGGCACGGAGGTCTCGATGGTAAATATGAACTTATGCGTACGAAAAAACATCGAATTAGTCATTCATCATTTATAAATAAATCCTTAACAAACATACATTTATAAGCTTCTCAAACTACTAATTGAGGAATTAAAATCATCAGTAAAATGCTATGAAAAGCTAACATGTCTCGGCAGAATTCCTCGCCTCGCCTCGAGGCAATCTGCCTCAACCACCTGAGTTGCATGCCTCACAGAATTGGACCGAGGTGCACATCTCGAGGTTAAATGGAACTCCCTCGTCTCGAGGTGCATTTTTTATACCATGGCACTAAGACAAACTAAGGCGAGGCTCCCTATGTAACTGATGAGCACATAAGATGCTCACCTAGGCACCCAAGCAATGCAAGATGGGGGCTAATGCTTGGCCAAGCTCAGGAGAGCCTTTAGGCGAATTGTCTGAGGCACTAAAAGGTAAAACCCAAAAACAAGTTTGGGCTTTCGGTCTAAAATATGGTTTTGTTAAGTTGATAATCACTATCCTAATTTTTTATGACTTTTCACTATCACAGAGACACCCTTCCGCACCTCACTCCTCATTGCCCATCTTCTCATCATTCGCCACCATATTGATAGTCTTCACCACGCAACTTGATATTGTCACTACTTAGACGCTTCACCACTCAACTTGATATCTCTGTGTGCTACACCGAACTTTCGATTTAGCATTAAGTTCTTTTTTGGTGTTAAATTCCTTTTTATAAGTCTTATTATATTGTTCCCGTTCTCGTTTGGGTTAATTAGTGTCAAGTGTATTGCTTTTACATGTGTATTAGCTTCTTTCAAAAAAATTATTGGGTTATAACATTCGTGTTAGAGTATTTGTTAATAATTAGGTTATTTTCCTTTACTCGAGTATTTTTTAGTTTATAGATTTTCTAGTGTTTCTTTGTATTTGTTTGGTTATCAATATTAGGTTCGTAATTAACAAGTCCTTCCACTCCAATCTATTTAGGTTATCAGGTTAGATATTCATTAGTGTTAAAATGTAAGTATCTATATACCTTCTTTAAAACTCGATTTTTTAGCCACTACTTGACATGTGGCGTCATCGCAAGGCAGTTTGCCTGAGTGGTTGTGGCGATAGACTAGAGTTCAGGTCCTCATTAGACGACGTGGGTTCAAATCCTACTTTCGACAATTTATAAGATTTAAATTTTCAGTCAATTTTAAATTATTTTATATACCTTCTTTAAAGGTCAATTTTTTAACCATTACTTGGCATGTGGCAGGGTGGGATGGCCGAGTGGTTAAGGCAGCAGACTCAAGTTTCTGTCTTAATGAGAGGGCGTGGGTTCAAATCCCACTTTTGACGATTCTTAACATTTTGAATTTCCAATCGATTTGAATTATATTTACCTCGTTCTTTTGAACTCGTACTCATTGGGTGTGTGTTTTAATGGGAATTTTATAAATATATTTGAGTATTCTTGTGATGCTAAGTGTAAACCCTATATTCAAAAATTTATGCATGTGCCCCTGTAAACGTGTGTTGTCTACGCGTTTTGGACAAAATGCTATATTATATATATAACATAATTAAATTCATTTTATATTATAGATATAATGTAAATAAATAAACTATCTATATACCCTCTTTAAAGCTGGGGTTTTCACCCATTGCTTGGCACATAGCATCATGGGATGCCTTGGCGTCTCCATCTTCGCTTAGTCGTTTCAGCATTCTCTCTTCTCCCATTACATGTGGCATCATGGGAGGCCTTGGCGTCTCCTTTGCGTGGACATTTCACCATTCCCGCTTCTCCCATTTTTAGGGCCCATCTTTCGACCGTAACTTTCTCATGTTCTTCCACATGGTGAGCACTTCCCCATCCGTCGAAGCATCTTCGCACACGAGCAACAACCGCTAGAGGTCCATGTTCCAACAATCCCTCCGCCAGACATCGGACCAGCAAGCATCCTCGACCCCGAACCTTGAATCACCACCGAGTCATATTTCCACCATTAAGATATGACCATCTTCGATGAAGATCAAATCCCAATCGGAGCTAGAGTAGGAGGTGCAACAGAATCAGTGTCCTCTACGAGGTACCCGTGCAACCATTGCACTCACAACCTTCATTGCCTTATGTGTGCCGTGCCCTCTAACTGAGTTCTCCCCCTTCACCCTTAACATGCCATAAAGCTTATATCAGAATCCATTGGAGATCGAGTTCATTGTAGCTCTTGGAGATCTGAACCACTGCCAGGATGATCGTGCATTTACCCGTCACCTAGAATGAAGATCCAAGGAGTATGGCTTAACCAATACCTCCAGAAGTAGTATTGAGCTTCACCGCTATGAGTTTTTGTTATCGGGGAAGAACAAGGGGTTGAATCCAAATGTACGGATATTGTCTTATTAGATAAAGTGAAAGCATCATCTTCAGTCGAGATCCAGTGAGCCATTCATTCACAACCACTGATCGATTAAGCGAATCATGTGAGATGCACTTAAGACAATTAGACCACACCTTAGATATTGTTGATATTCCCGTATAGGTCCTACATGACATGTTTTCCCATGAGGTCGCGTCAACCTGAACTTTTTGCACCGTTACTCTCCACGTTCCAATATATCAATAAATATATTATATTAATATTTAATAATATAATTTATTAAATATACTGTAAAATTGTTGATAAACTCAACAAAATTACAACATATTTCTTTAGTAATAATTTTATGGTATATTTCATATTTTTAGTATGGATGTACTAATGTAATATTTAAAATGATATGAACCATAACAAATAAGATACATGAGATTTACATGTCCATAGATGATATAATACTTATGGGATCTAATATTTAGGAACAAATATTGGATACATGGCTTCAAATTTCAGCGAAATTCGGTCGAATTTCTGTCGAATATCGATATCCAGTCGAAATCGAAATTCGACCAAAATGACCGAAATATGGGGGTCCTAGTACAAAAAATGATCGAAATGATCGAAATTCCGGTCGAAATTCTACCGAAATTCTATTTTGGTCGATACCAAAATGGTGACCGAAACTGACATTTAGGGCCTTGATTGGATAATCCCTATACATAATATATGATATAATATCGTATCACAAAAATTTTGATTATATTACGTATGGTATAATTTTTAGTATAATATATTATGCTTCATAAGATTTAATACATATTCATATGAACATATCACATATTCACTTGGACATATATGTTATGATCCTTGCAAATAAATCATATATAATATTAAGTGAATTCCGAGATTGCTATTAGCCATAAAATAGTTTTATGATATACATAGAAATTATATATATCATAAAATTGTTGATAAATTTTAGCTTAACAATTTATTATATATAATAAAATTTCCACGTATTCAAGTTTGATGTTGCAAGTTGTATGTATGAGTAAGATCATTTGATCTTCATGCTAAATTCTTTTGTAAATTCATATGTGAATTCAATTCTATGCATGAAAGAAGTTGTATATATATTAGCGACGATAAATGACGAAACGAAGAAAGAAGTTCTATATGTAGATGATGTTGGGAAAAATAGAACGAGTTGTTTATTCCATAAGCGCTAGGCTCTCTTATATAGAGGAGAGACCTATGGGTAAATTACATAGAGCAGACGAAAGAATAGAAAATAGATAAAGGGGTACAGAAAAGACATATATCTATACACTCCCCCTCAAGATGGAGCATAGATATCTATCATGCTCAGATTGGACGAACACTTCTGAAATGACACTCTGAGTAATGCCTTGGTGAAAATGCCCGCCGTCTGATATCCTGAGCTGACATGAGTTGTAGAAACGAAGCCCTTCTGAATCATGTTGCGTATATGGTGACAATCTACCTCAATATGCTTCATCCTTTCATGGAATGCAGGATTATTCACAGTGAACATGGCAGCCTGATTGTCGAATTTTAGCGACATGGGAAGAGGTACATCTATATGTAAATATGTAAGAATTGCTCGAGCCCACATCATTTCTATACATGCTTGTGTCGTAGCCGTGTATTTTGACTCAACACCGGATCTAGCAACCACAGTTTGCTTCTTGCTTTTCCATGAGACAAGTGAATCTCCAACAAACATAGCAAATCCTATTGTGGACTTCTTGTCCTTAGGATACCCTGCATAATCTGCATATGCATATGCTGAGATAGTGATTGTGCCACCTCTTTTAAATAACAACCATGTACCTGGAGATGATTTAAGATACCTTAGTATCATTTATATAACATCCATATGTACCTGACGACGTTGTTCCATGAATTGGCTCACCTGATTGACTGCAAAGGAGATATCAGGTACGGTGATGGTAACATAAAGAAGCTTTCCCCCCAATTCTCGGTATCGTCTCTTGTCAATCTCATCAGTATCATCTTCATACAGCTTCATGCTTGGTACCATTGGTGTGATGGCAAGTCGACATTCAAGCATTCCCGTGTCACTTAGCAAATCCGTGACATATTTTCTCTGAGTCATCACCAACCCGTGTTGATTTCTGGCAAACTCCAGTCCCAGAAAGTATTGTAGAGATCCAAGATCCTTGATAACAAATTCACTACCCAGAAATTCTTTTGTCCTCTTTATTCCTTCTATATCATCTCTTGTACTATGTATATCATCTACGTACACTATAATAGCAATCATACCTCTGGAGGTTTTCTGTATGAAAAGTGAATGGTCTGCATTCGACCATTTGAACCCTTGTTTCTCAAATAGATCAGAGAGCTTCTGGAACCGCGCTCATGGACTTTTCTTAAGGCCATAGATTGCCTTATGAAGTCTACATACCTGTGAACACTCCCCCTCAGCAGCAAACCCATGTGGATGCTGCATGTAGACTTCCTCCTGAAGATCACCATATAAAGAGGCATTCTTTACATTAAGCTGAAACAAGGGCCAATCTCAAACCACAGTTACAGGCAGAAGAATCCGTAGGGTAGAATGTCGAGCAACATGAGAGAAGGTGTCAAGATAATCTACCCCATATGTCTGAGTAAAACCACGTGCTACTAATCGAGCCTTATATTGATCAATATTGCCATCTGCATTATGCTTCACTGTAAAGACCCATTTGCAACTTACCACAGACGCTCCAGCGGGAGGCGAGATCAAACTATAAGTACCTCTGGATTGGAGAGTCGTCATCTCCTCCTCCATAGCGATACGCCACCTGCTATCTGCCAATGCCTCCTGATATGTCCGTGGTATAACCACGGTGTTCAAAACAGCGACAAACTTCCCAAAATCACCAGTTAGACGCTCAAAGGTGACATGAGAAGCAAGTGGATACAAGGCACAAGAGCGTTTCTGCTTTCTAATAGCAATAGATATATCAAGATTATCATCATCAGCTCTGCCACCAACCTGATCATCAATCTCCTGAGAGAAGCCTTGTTGAGAGATAGTAGTAATTCCATCATTTGAAGTACTAGTTTCAGAACAAACCTGAGGCATGGTAGGTGACGAGCCATGAGCATGAGCAGGAGCAGACTGTCGACTGTAGTGATGTGGTAATGGAGGGACCAGAGTAATGGAAGGTGCTGATGGTAGAGGTGGTGGTGTTGGGGATGGTGGTGACGGTAGAGGTGGGGTTCCCAGAGAAGGTGGAGGTGGAATATAGACCTCAATATCCGAATCAGAAAGTGTCAATCTGTCACCTGTGGGCGAAAAATACATGACAGACTCAAAAAACGTCACATCAGCGCTGACATAATATCTCCTGTGTAACGGGTCATAGCAACGATAGCCCTTATGAGTTCTGGAATACCCAACAAAGACGCATTTGATAGCCCTTGGAGAGAGCTTTATTCCTGGAGACAATTGATGGGCAAACGCAACAGATCCAAAGACATGAGGGCTAATGGAGAACAATTCCTTGTCAGGAAACACAAGTGAAAAGGAGACTTTCTCCCCTAGTACAGACAAGGGCATGCGGTTAATAAGATAACAAGCAGTAAGAACTGCATCACCCCAGAAAGAATGTGGGGCACAACTCTGGATCAGGAGAGTACGGGTGACATCAAGAAGATGACGGTGCTTTCTTTCAGCTACACCATTTTATTAAGACGTATATGCACACGAAGTTTGATGTAGAATACCATGAGACCGAAGGAATTGAAAAAGTACATGTGTACAGAATTCAAGCGCATTTTCGGTCCTTACAATTTTGACAGTGGTGGAAAAAACATTTTGCACTTCTCTTATAAAATTTATTATGACATTTCCAGCTTCAGATTTATTTTTCAACAAGAAAACCCAAGACAGACGACTACAGTCATCGACAACACCTAAATAAAATCTGTCCCTGATGATCGGGAGCACGACTTGGACCCCAAATGTCGACATAAAACAACTCAAACGGGGAGCTACTGCTCCGACTCTGACTCCTAGGAAAGACCGATCGATGATGCTTCCCTAACTGACACGCTTCACAGTTGAATGATGAGCGGGGTGAAATATGAGGAAGAACTTGACGCAATTTCTGAAGTGGTAAACGACCAAAGCGCAAGTGCCAAAGAAAAGGAGAAACCGGTCCAACTGAGTGGGATGATAGGCCACCATAAGTTGTTTGAACCAGTCGATAAAGTCCGCCTTCCTCACGACCACAACTAATCACCTTTCCCGTAAGAATGTCCCGAAACACAAGAGAGGATGGATGTCAGACAAGCACATGTGCATAAGCGTCATCGGCCTCCCAGGAGGCATACAATCGTGTCTTCTCCGTCGGTTCTTCCTCGGTACCATTGACTTCATTAGGCTCATGAATTGCATGGCCCATAATTCATAATTCAATCATCCATCTTAACAATGGTTGTCAGACCTCTGAAGGCACCCGTGGTGAGGATATCAATCTTGTTCTTTAACATCGTGTCGATCGAAGAAGACAAGGCTCGTAGACTTAGACCAATGAACATCTACACGGACATAGAGGAAGTTGATTGCATATGTAAACTCATACAACAAGCAACTTACGCATAGAATACAAGAAACCTCCTTTAGTGCCGCACCAGATACGGCTGGAGCTGCGATGCGACGTTATAGCAGCACCGATAAAGGCGCAGCGGGGCTATGCGTTGACAGGGGCAGCCTGGATGCTGGGAGGCGTCTAGGCTAGTAGGACACCGCCTGGGGGCAGGCGAGGAGCTGCCTGGTGGCTGGTGGGGGCCGCCTGAGGCCTGGCGATGTGCTGGCGGAAGCCGCTTGGTGGCGACGAGAGATCGCCTGTGCCGGCGGAAGCCGCAAGAGGGGTGACAACGCAAGAAGAGGCTCGAGGTAGGGTAGGGTTAGGGTTTCGGTACGAGAGCTCCTGTCTAGGACCGCTGCTCTGATACCTTATTGGGAAAAATAGAACGAGTTGTTTATTCCATAAGCCCTAGGCTCTCTTATATAGAGGAGAGACCTATGGGTAAATTACAGAGTAGATGAAAGAAAAGAAAATAGATAAAGGGGTACAGAAAAGACATATATCTCTACAGATGATATTATTATTGATCACTTTTTACACTAAGAAACAGTGTATGAAAATAATATATTCACTGGTTTATCTAGCATGTTATGATAGTGAACAATATAGTTTTAGATGTAAACTTTATAAATAAGTAGATATTTGCCGTGAAGTGTGGGCATTAACCTCCAAGAGGTATGCTTGAGGACAGAGGCCTATCGCTGCGCAGAGAGGTGAAGTGATCTTATGCATTAACTCTTAAATATTATTTTTTAAAAATTTGCATATCTATTGTTGCATACAATATTATTCTGGATATTACAATAAGCATATATTAACTGAAATGGATTCGACATCGTAAATATATTTCTTATGAAGTCGAATAAATACTTTACAAATCATTTAATTATTTAAAGTAAATGTTAAATTAATTCTTTACATATAAAATCAGATGTTTTTATTCATTTTGGAATTAACCTTTTATTTTGCATCAATTCAAAGAAATTATCCCACCGCGAAGCACGGGTAATGTACTAGTATTATTAAATATCACGCCTGTGATATATGCATACATACATATTTGTATGTATTTGTGTGTACATATATATGCATGGCATACACAATTATCTGTACACATGCACACGTGTGCACGCTTGCACACACATTCGCACATGTGCCTGTGCACACAACACACAGTGCTCCTGGTTCTTTGAACTTTTTCAGAGCCGTGGTGCCTGGGGACGCTTCTTACTTGTACTCACCTGTTATCTCATGTTAACAATATCCAGGGAGGCACAAACTATGGTAATTATTAAATTATTTAATCCAACACCATAGAGGATTGATGATCTGTTTTGGTTTTAGATTGTTCTGATCTGGCTTTAGCTTCTAATTTTTTGAATTGGATAAGGTGGATGATTGGGGAATCTTTTTGGCATTTGAAGAATTGAAATTTTCAAGAGCTTCCAGATCATCATATATAAAAATCAGTTTTAAGTATTGGAGAGTTCCAACCCATCGGTGGACAATATTTTCTCATCTTCAATTGTAGGATATATTTTTACTGTTATTACGTCAGGGTTATCACTTCTTCGAGGCGAATTGATCTGGGGAATGACTGGTTGGATCTCAGGCCGTCATTTTGGTGAACCCTATGTGACTGATTATTCTACCTTTTCTCCTTGCTACCTTTGACTTTTTCATCCTCTAATTCATCACACCTTCGGCCCTCTTATCACAGATAAACTTCTCTTATTTCTTAAGCTTTGGGGTTTTTATTCGGTGCCCTTCAACTGCTACTATGTGCCAGTAAAGATTTCGTAATGTGATTTAGGGGATGTGCCAACAAAAAACTTTGGGTTTTGTAGGGTTTAGTTAGAACTGGTTTGTATATTTTCAGATTGTATATTATGCATGCCATCAGAATCAGGCACCACCTGATTAGGTAATAAAAACTTCGCTGGATTTCGAGAGCCTCATATTTTTTGGGGATGTTCAAATTGGACCACCTGCTTTAGTAGTCATGGTGCTATGATGGATCTGAGCGATCTTCATTAACGCCAAACAAACCACTTGTCCTTTGTTTAGGACAGAATAAAAGAGGCTCCAAGAGTTGTCCATTACTAGTCTTGAAGAGTTGCATAGTTAAAATCAGGACAACAATCCAAAATGGAAAAGGTTATTCTGCAAAATGCATCCCGGCATCCAAACCAACCCCTTTAGTACATTTTCTTGTATGTAATCGTTCTTGACTCCGACTTTGGTAAAATACCTATGTTGGGAAAAAGAATAAACACAGTTCTATTCCTTGAACCCTAGGTTCTCCTATATAGAGGAGACCTATGGGTAAATTACATAAGCTAGACAAAAGAATAGAAAAATAAGCAAACACAAGGAGAAATATATGTCTGCACTCCACCTCAAGATGGAGCATAGATGGCAATCATGCTCAGCTTGGATGAACATTTTTTGAAAGGCCCTTTGAGCAAAGTCTTGGTGAAGATATTTGTTGTTTGATCTCCAGAGGTGACATGGGAGGTAGAGATAAAGTTTACCAAATATTGAGCTATTTTCTTTTAAAGGACTTGGCCCGAGAAACTGATCTCATTGAAATTGAAAAAGGGGGAAACATGACTTTGATGGGGTACTTACCGAAGATATCAAAATGAGCATGGAAAAGCGATTTCCAGAGGAACAGGGTCTGCAAAAGCTATGAAGCTTGCGCAGGAACTTTCCACGCGGAAAGAGACCGGAGAGGGAGCCTTCTGAGACTTTTGAGAAAGAAAAAGAGAACCTTCCATTTTTTGACTCATTTTTGGAGAGAGACTGAATCATGTCCCTTGTATAGTGGCAGTCCACTTCAATATGCTTAGTTCTCTCATGAAATGTAGGATTGTTTGTAACGAATAGGGCTGTCTGATTATCACATTGTAGCTGCATAGGAAGAGGTACATCTATATGTAAATTTGTCAGTACTGCTCGAACCCACATCATTTATGTACTAGCTTGTGACAACCTTATATTCAGACTCAACGCTGGACCTGGCAACCATAGTTTGCTTCTTACATTTCCAAGAAACGAGAGAGCTACCCAAAAAATCACAAAACCCAAAGTGGACTTTCTATCCTTTAGACATCCATCATATATACAGCATTCATGTGTACTTGTCATGGTTGCTCCATGAATTGACTCATCCGGCTAACTGCAAATGAGATATCCATCATGGTTATAGTAACATAAAGAAGTTTCCCCACTAATTCTCTGTGTCTTCTCCTCTCCACCTCCTTGTATCATCATCATATAACCTCATACTAGGGTCCATAGGAGTAGTAGCAGGTCGACATCCAATCATTCTCGTTTCAATTAGCAGATCTGTCACATACTTTCGTTGGGTCATCACAAGACCTTGTTGATTTCTGGAAAATTCTAACTCCAAGAAATACCGTAGGATGCCAAGATCCTTGGTAACAAAATGTTGGCCCAGAAGTTCCTTTGCCTATTTTATTCTTTGTACATCATCACCTGTATCTAGTATGTCATCAACATATATCATAATAGCCACCGTACCTTTGGAAGTTATGTGGTTCGCAAAAAATAGCTTACACGGATAAAAAAGGGGACGCACATAACGAATGGAAGGAAACGAGGGCGAGGGTTGGCGCTGGCAGGAGGTTCGCCCACGAAGGGGTGGGCGTCGACACATCGTTGAGGGCTCACGAAGATTGCCTCGCATAAAATGGTCAGCGGACTGAGCGAACCCTCCTGATGCTGGAATCTCAACTAGTAGCCTAATAAAATCTTCCAAACGTTGCTCCGAGAGTTCTGACACGAAAACCGACGACCATACATCCGAACCCGCCACCTGCCAGAGAAGACACTCCTTCGAAGCCGCTAAAGCAAACAATCTCGGAGACCTACCATCAAGAGCGCCCTCACACTTCCAATAGTCATGCCAGAATCTGAACTGTTAGAAAATCAGAAGCGGAAGCGAAAACATGGAAAAAGAATAAACATCAAAGAAGAACATTTAACCAGGATATGAAGGTGGTGTGGGCGGCTAAAATCCCGTGTAGAGTCAAGATCTTCCTTTGATGCTTGAGAAGAGATCGATTGCGTGACAAGGCAAGGATGGGGCGGTTGTTTTGCTCGGAGGACATGCATTGTGATAGGTGTGAGGGGAAGACTGAGGATGCAAACCCTATACTCTTCTAGTGCACGATGTCAGTACATGTTTGAAGGGAGCTTGGTGTCGCTTGGGTGGAGACAGGAGGGTCGGCAGGTTTCTAGAGGTCCATTTATGCGGTGGGTCACAACTCCACTGATCACTGTTCCATCCCGTTTGCGGCCCTTTAGGCCATCTAGATTGGGCAGAATGACCAAATCTTCAACAACCAAAGGTTCTATTCTGAAAATGTTGTTTCACATTGTAAAGCGCTTTATAATTTTTGGGCATCTTGGTAATGTAATCTATCTCTCTTGATAATGAAATTGGTTTTGCGGTGACTCCTGGCCTTGGGAGTTCACCTTCCTTTTTATCAAAAAAAGTTCTATGTACAAACAGTGAATGATTCACATTTGACCTCTGAAATCCCTACTTCTCAATTAAATCTGAGAGCTTCTGAAACCATGTCCTTGGACTCTGTTTAAGGTCATATATTGTCTTACGAAATCTGCAAACCTACGGATACTTCCCCTCAGCAGCAAACCCAGGAGGTTGCTGCATGTAGACTTCTCCCTGTAGATCACTATACATAAAGACATTTTTAACATCAAGCTAAAAGAGAGACCCATCGTACCACAACAACACAAAGAAGAATGCGTAGAGTGGAATGATGAGCAACCAGCGGGAATGTGTCTAGATAATCCACTCTATATGTCTGAGTAAAGCCACGAGCAATCAGTCTATCTTTATACCTATCCAAACTCCCGTCTGTATGGTGTTTAACAGTAAACACACACCTACAACAAACAACAGATGATCCACTAGGGGCAGGAACCAAGCTCCAGGTACCATGCGAGTGTAAGGCAACCATCTATTCTTCCTTAGGTAGGCGCCACCGACTATCTTTCAAAGTCTCCTAATAATTCCGTAGAATTTCCACAGCAAATAATGCAACTGCAAATTTCCTAAATTCTCCAGTCAAGCGATTAATGGTGACCTTGGATGCAAAAGGATATGATGCACACCTACGCTTCTACTTCTGAAGTGCAATAGGTATGTCCAGATCATCAACATGTATGTTCGTTCCCTGTAGAGAACCCTGCTCAAGCAAAGCATCAGACCCATCATTAGGAACAATGTATTCAAAACATACATAATGCGTGCTAGATGATGAGCAATGACAATGAGCAGACGTAGACCAGCATGTATAGCAATGTGGCAGCAGTGGGACCGAGACAATGGGAGTTGAGGGTATAGGAGATGGTGATGGTGGTGAAGGTGGTGGTGGTGGTTGTAGCATGTAGATTTCATCATCGAAGTCTGACGAAGTCAACCGATCATCTGTAGGAGAAAAGTACATCACTGACTCGAAAAAGGTGACATCAGCACTAATATAATACTTCCTGCGCAGTGGACCATAGCATCTATACCCTTTCTGTGTCTTAGAGTACTCAACAAATACACACTTTACAGCTCTAGGAGAGAGCTTGTCAATACCTAGAGATAGCTGCTGAACGAAGGCAACCGAACCAAAAATACGGTGAGTGAGTGAAGACAATTCTTTCTCAGGAAGTGCAAGGGAAAAAGAATTTTCTCATCCAAGACAGACGAGGGCATGTGATTCACAAGATAGCATGCTGTGAGGACAACATCACCCCAAAAGGAATGCGAAGCACGACTTTGAATAAGAGTTCTGGTAATATCAAGCAATTGACGATGCTTTCTCTCTGCAACACCATTTTGCTGGGAAATATAGGCACACGATGTTTGATGAATAATATCACGAGTTAAAAAGAAATTTGAGAGTGCATGAGTAAAGAATTCCAAAGCATTGGCAGTTCTCACAAACTTTACAGACGAAGAAAACACATTCTGCACTTCATTGATAAAGCTTTTGGTAACATCTCCTACTTCAGATTTATTCTATAATAAAAATACCCATGATAAACGAGTGTAATCATCCATAACAATAAGATAAAACATGTGTCCCTAATGATGGGGACACGACTTGGGCCCAAATATCAGTATGAAATAACTCAAAAATAGAGCTACTGTTCAGACTTTGACGACTAGGGAAGACAGATTGATGATGCTTCCCAACTAAGGCGCCTCACACTGGAAGGATGAGAGGAGAAATCTGAGACATGACACGACACATTTTCTGGAGCGAAAGATGACCAAAACACAGGTGTCACGTAAAAGGTGAGACAGATCCAACAGAATGGGAGGAAAGGCCTGCGTAAAAGGTTCGAACCAAGCAATAGAGGCCTCCCTGCTCACGGCCACAACCAATCACCTTGCCGGTAAGGATGCCCTGAAATACAAGAGAAGATAGGTTAAAAATGGCTCGACAATGTATATCCTTCGTAATATGACTAATAGAAAACAAATTCATAGAAAAGTCAGGCGCATGTAACACATTCTGTAGACACATAGAAGGTGTCAAGCTAATCTCCCCCTGTCATGTGATCGGAGAATGAGTCCCATCTGTTATAACCACAATCCTCCCTGGAGGAACATGTCTGTACGTTGTAAGTTGACATTTATCTCCACACAAGTGATGTGTAGCACCACACTCCATAATCCATTCTCTAACATCAGACCCACTACAGCCCGTAAGTGCATAAGTACTACTTGAGGTACTATAAGATGCTAAAGCAGCCACGTTTGAGTGACTTCTCGAGGCAGATGAAGAAGCAATGGGACTGGCATGAGACATAATATCCATTAACCGTGATACAAGTTCATTAAATCTTTGATTCAAAGGAGCAGCCAGGGACTCAACATACTCAGCAACTCGAGAAGATGCATGAAATCCATGCTTGTAATAGCATGTATCCTCTGAATGTCCAAAACAATGACAATAAGTGCTGCAAGGATGATGTGTATGACCTCTGCCACGAGATCTACGCCCATGAAAATGGGAAGAACCTCCTCGACCTCGGGAGGCAGCCATCGCTGAAGAAGTCCGACTAATAGCAGCAGATGGCACAGTAATCCTATTGATCTTGCAGAAAGCTTCCTCCATGGAAAGAATAGTAGCATCCATCAGAATCTGGGAACGAGTGGCCTCATACTCAGGATCAAGGGCTGTTAGGAATACACCAATCATGGTAGCATTCATATATGTCTTATATTGCTCAGGAGTAGACGTAAAAGGCATGAAGTTGTGGAGCTTCTCAAACACCTCACTCAAGGATGTGTATAAAGATTGAAGGGGCACCGTCTCTCGTGCTGGAGTTGCAAGATCTTGGTCTCCTTCCTCATATGAGAATAAGTTGTTGCGAGGATATCCCACATCGCCTTGGCGGTGGGCAGATGTAATACATCATTGACGATCTCTATATGTACATGAAAGTCAAACCTTGGCATATGCATCATCCGTCTCCCATGAGAGGTTAACCCCAGTTTTCTCAACTGGCTCTTTCTCGGCAAGAATATGTTTTTTATCCGTAGACTTCATAAGGTTCATGAACTACATAGCCCAGAGTTAATAGTTCATCCCGTCCATCTTGACAATCGGTGCTAGACTTTTGAACGTGCCTGTGGCGGGAACATTTACTTTGTTTTCTGACATATTGCCGGATAAAGAATGCTAGGGTTTTGTAGACTAAAAAGAAATGAGTGTCTACACAGACATATGAGGATTTGAATGCAATGTAATACAATCAAATCCATCAACCTCAACGGATGCCGATGCACGGCAAAGGGCTCAGAGCCACAGGTCGCCGGCAACGGTAAGTCTCGTAGAGAAGGGTGCTGGCGGTGGATGGAGAGGCCGGTGGCAGCAAGGGTGTCGGCAATGGGAGGAGAGCCCGCTTGCGGCTGGATGCGTCGGCGGCGATGCCGAAAGAGGAGGGGGGCTGCAGGTGTGGTTAGGATTAGGGTTACAGTACAAGAGCTCAGACCTAAGATCCACCCCCCCCCCCCCCCCACACACACACACACAGACACCATGTTGGGAAAAAGAATAAACATAATTTTATTCCTTTAATCCTAGGCTCTCTTATACAGAGGATAGACATGTGAGTAAATTACATAAGCTATACAAAAAAACAGAGTGTGTCCAGCTTGAAGCACCTTTGGCAGTGCCTGGATATGTCCGGATCATGTCTTTGGATTTGGGACCTTTTATCGAACTTTCATATTTCTAGATAAGTTTCTCCTATACCTGAAGAGCTTTTTTTCCGTAAAAGCATCTGGTGATTCTTAATTTATTTTTCAACGCAATGTCCTCATTTATAGCAGTGAAGAAACGTTGGTCAATGAAGCACAACATATATAACCTTTTGTCATACATTTCTTTTACTAACATCTTAGATCTATACTTTTGTTATTGGAGCCGAGGATACCGTCCCGAAACTTTAGGGAAACATTAAATCTTCTGCTCACAGACACACAGTATCATTCCACTACATAAACTGACATTTTTCCTCTTTTTTCCATTTTTTAAACTTGACCGTTTGTCAATCTTTTTTCCATTATACTCATAAGCTATTTTAATATAGTCATTTCAAATCCATATGAATATCTTTCTGTGACGTAATTGGTTCCCGCCCATGCTATAGGATCACGAGAGACAATACCCGCCTGTCCACTTTACGGTTTTAGCCGAGCTTCAGAAACGTGTTCTCAAGGCTGAAGCCACTGTGAGACAAAAGGAAGAGGAAAACAACGCACTGCTTCTTCAGCTTAAGCAGTACGAGATCAAATGGGCAGATTACGAGACAAAGATGAAGTCCATGGAAGAGATGTGGCAGCGACAGATGGCGGCATTACAGGTAACCATTGTTTATTGATGCATTTCCCAGTTTATTTTTCCTCTTAAACTAAAATAGTTTTTTCTTGTCATGGATGCAGAGTAGTTTAGCTGCAACCAAGAAAAGGCTCCCACCAGATGACGTGAATGGAAACGGCGTGCATATGAATGGTCGGCATGATATATCGCCACTACCTGTCGGAAAGGTGGATGTTTCACCAGCCCCGGTACTATACTATGACTCCGAGGACACCTTATCCTTGGGGACCCGAACTCCCGAAGTGACCCCTATGAAACCAGCCCGTCCTTCTGACAGTGCACATGGTCGTGTAACGGATAGTGGCCAGATTGCGGTAACACACCTCGTCAAGGAGTTCGATCGGCACAAAGAGGTTTTTGAGGATGACGCCCAGTTCCTCGTTGAGGTGAAGAGATACAGCTCTGTTTACGATGTCAGCCCTGACGAGGAGCTACAGAAGTTGAAACTCCGGTTTAGAACTTGGAAGAAGGAATACAAGGCTCGTCTACGGGAGACGAAATTGATGCTTCACAAGCTCGGGTTCGGCGAGGCAGAAAATTCCGGAAGAAGTGGTGGGGAAAGATCAGCACCAGAGGATCTTAAAGAAGCTTAGATTGTTCTCAACCTGGAATCCTGTCATGCTCTTCTCTCCATTATAAGTTAGCTCTCAAATTGTACAAATTTGCTCATAGTTCAGGTTCTCTGAGTGACAGAGGTGTAATGTACATAATATGGTTTATTTTCATGCATCAGATGGATACTTAATTTCCGTGTATTATATTCCAGTGGCCTCACTGTAAAATACATGTTATAAATACAGCATTTGGATGGAACTCTGATATAATCCTTGTTGGTAGTTCTTTTCTGATCTTCTAAGAGATAGTTGAGAAGTTGTTGCTCCTGTTGAGAAGGGTTTTTCCCGGTCACTTTTAGGGTGCGTCTGGTTAGCGGGTTAAGGTAGGTTAAACTGGTAGAGGGCAACTCGTTTTTAGATTTCGGTGTCTGGATAGAGTGTTAAACTGGGGGTGGGTTAGAAGTGGGTTTGTTGTGATATGATTGTATTGAAGTTTGAAAAAATGAGTAGTTATTGTGATGGATTGTATTGAAATTTGGAAAAGTGAGTCGAAATGGAGTAGTTTATAATTTTTATATGATATGATGTATAATATATTATTTTTTGATAGGATTGATGATGTAAAATTGATTTATTTTTTTTAAAAAAAAGAAATGTGGGACCCACATGAGAGAGATGGGAAGTAGGTTAAGGGAGTTTACCCCTGCAACCAAACGGGGCCTTAGGGTCCGTTTGGTTGCAGGGTTGGACATGGTTGGGTTGGGCAGGGGTACCCCTGTGAATAGTAAACTGTGAGGAGGAGAACCCTGTTTGGTTGCAGGGCCAACCCGGGTTGGGCCAAGCCAACCCTGCCCAACCCTGCAACCAA
This sequence comes from Ottelia alismoides, assembly GCA_037367405.1. Classification (NCBI taxonomy): domain Eukaryota; kingdom Viridiplantae; phylum Streptophyta; class Magnoliopsida; order Alismatales; family Hydrocharitaceae; genus Ottelia; species Ottelia alismoides. The sequence continues at coordinate 775,678 of JAZKJV010000335.1, forward strand.
ACGAGCCCTTAGGGTTAACTATTTTCATATGATATTCGTTGGACTGAACTTTTCTCGTTAAATGCCAGATATGTTCAAGAAAAACAATGAACAGAACTTGGTAACATTGCCAAAAAAGCCTTCAGAAAAAGGAGAGATTTTATAAAATCACATATTCCAGTAATGTACAACAGAGATCATCCCGCGCCATATTCTTTTAAGCTCGAATTTGAAAAACAGATCCTCAATTAAGATCCGGGTGCGAACTTGGTTGCATACACCCAGGCGTTGTTTGCGACCGGGTTGTCGAGGTGGTCCAACAAGTTCTCCAATGGACCCTTTCCGGTGACAATGGCCTGCACGAAGAATCCGAACATTGCGAACATGGCGAGCCTTCCGTTCTTGATCTCATTCACCTTAAGATCAGCGAGGGTGACTGGATCTTCAGCCAGGCCAAGGGGGTCGAAGTATTGGCCACCAGGGTAGAGATCATTGCCCTCACCAACACCATCAAGGCCGTTGATGCGGTAGCCCTCCACAAGGCCCATGAGGACCACTTGGACACCTAGTATAGCAAGGATGCTCTGGGCATGGACAAGGTTGGGGTTACCAAGGTAGTCGAGGCCGCCATCGGAGAAGATTTGGGATCCAGCCTTGAACCATACGGGCTCTTTAAACTCCACCTTCAACCACTTTGCGAGCACCTCGGGGAAGATGCACCCAAGTGCACCTAGCATGGCCCACCTTCCATGGATCACCTGCAAAAGCGCCAAAAATTATTTTCAACAACTACAAATAATAAGTAGACTACGAGCACAAAATTCAAAATACTTACCTCAAGAGCACGATTCTTGGCGAAGGCTTCAGGGTCAGCAGAGAGTCCGGCGGTGTCCCATCCGTAGTCACCGGGGAATTCTCCCTTCAGGTAGGATGGGGTTTGGGCCGAGAATGGTCCTAGGAACTTGGCACGGTCTGGCCCGTACCACAAGTCGCTTCCCTACCATCCAAACGCATACATCATCAATCACATGCTCATTATTAGCTAGTCGCTTAATGAATAGAATTCGTATGGCGACTCACCATGGTGAATTTGCCATTGCCCATGGAGACGACATCCCTGAGAGGGTTGGCAGCTGCAGCCTTGGTTTGACCGAGGAAGGGCTTGGCGATGGTGGCCGAGGCGGCGGAGAGAGTGGAAGCCATTGATAGTCTTTCTCTCTAGTTGGCTTTCCTCTCTCTCTTGTTGGATGTGCTTTGGGTTTGTTAGTTGGGATGTGGAAATAGAGTGGGGGTCGGGGGATCTAAAGAAGGGAGGAGACGGTACTGGTGGGACCCATTGGGGAGGGGGTCTTGTGGTATTGGTTGTGTTGGGGTTTTTGTTGGACCAATGGCGTGTGCTTTAGGGATATTGGTAATCTCCAACTCATCCTCATATCCTCTTGTTATCTCCTGAGGAATAATCAATATTTCGGAAATGACCCTGCCTTTTTTATTAAATCCCAAACAAACCCTGTGGTATGCTTCGGGATGTTGCAATTGCCAAATGTGTCCTTTGAATCCTTGTACCCATGGTTCTCCTTCTAAAGCAAATAAATTTAGTTGTCACATGTAGTCAATACATGTTGAACCTTGTGTATTGCTGGGTTATTCATTTGGTCATAAAATATTTGGACCTCCCATCCATCAAACAATTTTTTTGACATGGTTGCATGTCTCGAGCTAATAGTAGAGGAAATATTAAAAAAATATACATATAAATTATTCGAACTTTTTATTGTACATCAGGTATGGCTCGTGGTAAAAGTAAAGAAGCCCAGGTAATATAATCAATAACACGACATTCCACGGAAATACTGCAATAAAAAACAATAGCTACTTTTCTGAGGGATGATCGTATAATTTCTCCTCGTTCTGCGCAGAAGTGAACGCGCTAGAAAACAAGTAGCTCGCGGTTTTGGGGAAAAAGTAAAGAAGAAGTCCCAAAATAAAATATTATAAGTTTTGGAGGGGCAATTCATAAAATACGCCGTTGCCGGGGATCGAACCCGGGTCACCCGCGTGACAGGCGGGAATACTCACCACTATACTACAACGACATTGTTGTTCTGAAGTCTCTAAAGTATATATATGTAGGCGCCAATGTCTTGAGAGGCCCTAATTGTAAGAATGAAAACAAATTGAATATGATTATTTTTGCATCCATATTCATATCATTTATAGAATACATATATTAAATGGATGTGGATTAAAAAATCACATCCTAAAATAATTATATACAAATTCGAATCAAGTATTCATTGAATATGGATCGAATAAAAGAGAGTCTGAATATGGATTGAAAATGATTGCAATCGAATATGGATCGAACTGTTATCCATTTCTTTTTTATTCTTTTTCTACAATAATAATAAACAACAAATATCTCCTCACTTTATTTCGCCAATAATACTACTTCTATGATCTCAATAATAGCCACAAGAATATCAACGAGCGAAATTGAAGGTGAAATGTGTGCGACAGGTTAAAAAATTACATTGTTCAGAACCAACTAAAAGAATTTATTCTCGTAAATAGCATGCAACATGAACTCAATGATTCACTAATTCAGCATTGTGAAAATGAAAAAAAGGAAGAGTGTTGTGGTTACCAAGACTGCGCGGAAGGATGGTCGGCATGCAAGCAATAGGGTTGGCGACATCGACAACTTTGATTAATGGAGGGCCAATGTCGTGGGAAGGAGATGTTGTGGTGCTGGACAAGGAGAGCTAGCTGAAAGAAGTTAGCGTTACGTGAACTCAATCATTCACTAAAGATATCAATGAACTTCTATGAAATGATTTTTTGGGTTTCGGCCAATGGCTTAAGCATTTGGAAGATATGCATTGTCTTGACCACAAGCATAGGAAAATGAGGTGGTGTATCAAAGAGCTCAGTTGAAGGTGTGGAAAAGAGAAGTCTGGACGCTACTTATCAAGAAAAGTGACTAAGATCTGAATAGGAAATGAAGATGACTTCCATAACTTGCTCAGTGATCAAGATCATACCAAGAACTGAGAATATAAAGCTAATTAACAGTATTTATGCCTCATCCCAGACATTTAGATAGTCTATTGGCATAGATTTTTATAGTGTAAGTTGGCTTCTCGCGTAGGCACCTATTGAACTATAATTAAAGCTGCTTGGAATCCAACTAATCTATAAGGTCGTGGTGTTCCCTAGGACGGCTAAGATAGAGTTGAAGCTCATCCATCTAACCCTTACTTTTCAAAATAATCACATATATAAGGCATACACTATTAACAACTATTAGAATATTAATGAACCTTTATTGTTACCTATGTTTGGATCAAATTTATGAAACTCATTCATCTACCGTGCTAGCCAAAAGCCTACACCATACCCTGGTCTCAGATATGCTAGCCTCTACCATAGGACAACGATCGTCTGATGTAGTGGGATTTGAAGCAGAATCTGCAGTAACCGCAGAACCGCTCGATCTTGATCAAGAGATTCATATGTTTTTGAACTTTTTCTGGGTCTGTACGGTACAAAATAGTGTGAACTGCTCGATCAAAATCGAGCAGTTCAAGCGATTACTGCAGACACAACACCACAACCTGGCCATAAGGGGCCTTACATGCATGACAGTTGGAGGGTGTAATAGAGCTATAGGATTATAAAGGGAAAAAAGGGGAAGATTTCAATAGTTATCGTGGTTGGGCAGGACAATGGCTGGCTTGCAAGAAAGAGGGCAGGCAACGGTAATAACTTCGGGCGATGGATGGCTCAATGAAGGAAGCGGTGCCATGGCGCTGGTCGAGGTGAGGTAGCAAAAGGGAGGGAGGTGGCGGGGAAACTGCAGGGTTTAGGGTTTCTCTCCATCAAGAAAGAATGGGAAAAAAAGAGGGTCTATGCTATGGGGGGGAGCGCAACAGTTGGGTGCGGTAGTTGGCCCGTCTTCACGTTAGTGTGCAACACTTTAGGGTTAGCTTCGGCTTTAGATAAAAGATTATAATAATATAAAATAAAATATTGATATTTATTGCATTCGGATATTCGAATAAGAATCCAGTTTTTCAAGCTGTACTCACCATGTTTGCATCAGGAATTTTTTCATAACAAATATCAATATTCGAATATGTGCATTCATATTCGGTTGTTTTTCGAATATGATAAGCGGATATTCAAAAGTATGTATATATGTATCCATTTTTCATCCCTACTAGTGCGAGGGGTTTCTTGAATGGAAGATATAATTGAACTCAGTTGAACTTGGGGAAATCATGAATCGAAGATGATGCTACCTGAGAAAGCAATTTGCAAAGTGCCAAGAGTCTTTTGTGAAAGCATGAAACAAAAAAGGGGGCATGGAGATGAGAGATCATCTCTACGGTGGAGCATTGGGCTCGACCCGGCCCAACCCAGGAAAGCCCGGCCCGAGCCCATCAATTTTCCGTGGGCCTTGGGCCGGGTCGAGGCCCGCTTTTTTCAGCAAACTGAGGACCCGGGCCCGGCCCAAGGCCCGCGTGTTCGGGCTCGGGTTCGGGTCGGGCTCGGGCTCGGGTCGGGCTCAACCCGCACTTATTTTGATTCCATGAAGTTGCACTTTGATTCCAATTTATTGTTATGGATATAATTCGTCCATAACACACGAATATTGGATGTATTGTTACAATATAATATTACTATTGATGTATGAAGGAAATATTGGATGTATTATGACTATAAATCCGTATCCCCTTATTTAGTTCTAATACGATATTTTGAAATATAAGGGCCCGGGCCCGGCCCACTTGTACTTCGGGTTCGGGCCCGGCCCGGCCCAAGTATAATATTTTTGAAAAATGAGGACCCGGGCCCGGCCCATTTGTATGTCGGGTTCGGGCCGGGCCCGGGCTTTTGCGGGTCGGGTCAAGGTCGGGTCAGGGCCGGCCCGGCCGAATGCTCCACCCTAATCATCTCCTTGTGAATTCACGCGGAGACTTGTCGATCTGATTCCCCTTTGTTGATGGTGTTACTATATATGAGCCGAATGCGACCTCGAGTTTTTACTGTATTGTCACCGCGATCTGAAGGGACACTTTAGGTACACTTGTTTTCTTCTTCAATACCACAGCACGAGCTGGGTAGGGTTATGATATTTCCATATCAAGGAAACAATACAAGCAGTGGAAAGGTTCCAGGGATGAAGTCAGAAATTTCTCCATGGGAGACTAATTGTTCATACATTATTTCTCTAATTTATTGTCATTATCTGTCATTTAGTTGTTAATATTTGTTGAATTTTTTTACTTGTATAATATAAGATAAATGATTCTAATATATTTGTCATTAATATTAGTAAGGATTTTTTTTACAAAATATGCATGTAAATTTATGATTTGACATTAATATACCTCTAAAATAGTTTAATTTACCAAAACAACCTTACAAAATTCTTCATTGTAAAAAGATACACTTTCATTAATGTGATGTTAATTAATATTGGCATATTTAACATTTCAATACGTAACAGTATATAATGCATCGTGTGTAGGAATGCAAATAGATGTACTTATATTTGTATCCAATTTCCTACTGAATCATTTTTATACATAATATTGACGCTTGTATCTAATCTAAATAGATATGGAAAATGACGTCAATTTCAAAACCTTAGATATTTGTATCTATGTTTATTCTTCATTTTCAATACATAGTTGTAAAATTTGTAACTCTATGTTATACAGGTTTGTGCATTAACTAATCTATTTATCAAATTGATTATCATTGTAAAATATACTAAATATCTTCATTATTGAAATGGAAAACAATGCATGAATAATAAAAATTACAAAAACTACATTACAATGAAAATTTTAAAAAAGAGTATATTCCTACATTAGAAAACTTGTAGAATATGCATAAAAATATATTTTCTTTGTGTCTTTGGAAATAATGATTCTAAAGTGCAAAATACTATGGGTAATCATGTGATATATTTTATAATCAATATACACTAATATATGTCTATACAATAAACATATGTATTAGTAATATGGATATCCATATCCGCAAAAAGTATTTGTATCTATCAAAAAAGTAGTTGTATTTATACTCAGAGTTATGAAAAAACAAAAAAATTTATTTGAATCATATCTACCAAAATTAAAATAACAAATATGTAGCCGTTTAAACATTAATAAGCTAGTGAATGGTTACTGATATATCTATATGGGATTGCATCTTTTAGTTTGGTAACATGTATAACCTTATCCATAACCCGACAATTTACATTCTTGTTTTGGTATCTTACAAATGCAATTATCTTAGGGATGCACTAGATCGAATACAAACAGTTTGTATCATTGTTTTGGTATTTTAAGTGGATATGGATATAAATTTTTTATTTGGGCAATATGTATTTTTATTTTGTTGCGTATTAGGTATACATATATTGTATTGATTTTGTTAGTATACGGATAGAAATATGGTTACATAATTTTTTAGCAGATACACATACAGATATTTGTATTGTTGAATCTATATGTGTATTTTGTATATACTTACAGTAACATATGTATGTATATTGCATACACTTACAAGATTACAAGAATCATGGCAATATATTACATCCAGAATTATTTTCAAAAGTCGAAAGAGAAATATAGATCTTCATATTAGTTAATCACTTACTATACAAGTTATTAAATTTAGTATAATATTTTATCTTATTGTTACTGTAGTTTATTAATTTTTAGTCAATTACAACAACAATCCTATTGAATGCAAGCGTTAAAAGACATTTTTCATCCACAGGTTAATCCGTATCCATTCCTTAAATATATCGAAACACGAATCATGATTATTTGTTTCCATACCAGTATCCGTATCTAAGGATATGGTTTGCAGTTTTCAATTCCACAATATATATGTTTATGTATCATTATCCAGATTTTAAAATGGATACCGATAAAGTAACTCCTATATTTATATTCATATCTGTCTGTTTGCATCCCTAAACCGTCTCCGTCCCTGGGAAACCACACATTTCATTGTTTTACTTGTGCTAGTCACTCTGCAATGCAGCTGTATTTTGTCTCTATACAGAGAAAGCAACACTTCCTGAAATGTAGATGTATTAGACTAGATCCATATCTACTTTAAGCGACGCAAGACACACGAAGTATATGCGAGTTATTTCATAATGGTTACTCATGGGAAATTATTTCCCAAAATGAGTACGGACCAAAATTTTTTCCCAAAATGAGGATGTATCGGTAAACCGCTTGCCGCTCGCCTATGCGGCACGGCAAACGGTTTGCCGTGGTGATGTGGCATCAACAGCAAATCATTTGTCGTGCCTTGTATTCAAAATGCTCATTTGCCGCCAATGCCACGTCATCACGGCAAACCGTTTGCCGCACCATTTAGACGAGCGACAAATGATTTGCCGATACATTCTCATTCCGGGAAAAAGTTTCGATCAGTACCTATTTTGAGAAATAATTTTCCATAAGTACCCATGATGAGAAATAACTCAGTATATGCAGTAAAAAAACTAAACAGAGAGAGACCTAAACGAAAGGGTGAGCGTGTGCATGAAAGGAACGAGGCGCAATTACGGCACAAGTATTCCACTTGGGTTTTTCCCGAAATTTCCTAGAAGCGCATATCTATCGGGACCGGAGTTGCTTTTCTGGACGTTGTTGACTACAATGACTTATGGGTTCTACAGCAATTTCGCCTCATTAAAAAGTAATATATCACTACTTACCACTATACTATAATGACTTGTTGTCTTTTAGCAATTAATTAGATTTTATAACACATTTTATATTTCTGCCAATATTTTCCTCTCACAGCTTTGTTGCCACAAAAAAGATATGCAATAATGTTCTTTTCTTTTCCAACAAGAGTGCTCATTAATACGGTGTTTCACCCTTTCTCATAAACAGGAAACCTTTTAGATAAACAATTGCAACTACGCGGGACTACCTTACTTTGTTTGCAAAAACTCGACAGGATAATCTGTTTTAATAGGGTTCAGCACAAATACTAACAGAAATCGATCATTTTGCGGTAAATTTTTGCATGCGCAACCTGACCTAACTATTATATACCATCAAACAAGATCAACCACATGGTACCTCCTATAACAAGATAATCAAGCACATCATTTACGAGCAGTCACAGAAGAAGAAAAATTTATAGACCTTTCTCATTTCTAAGTGGGATTAAAAAATGGTTACAGCGTGATAACTAATTTCATTACAAATTTCTCCGCTGCATGTGGCACAAATAAAACCCACATCTCGCAAATTAAGTGTTATCAATGCACATGGCATCTCTGCAATAAATGATGAGAGTAGTCCACGTATTTATCCCATAAGCCCTTGTACTTCTCGTTTGCGATCTTCAACCATGGCTTCTGGTTCCCATTCCAGTGGATCACAGCGCCGTTCTTTACGAGGGCGGGATCAACACTCGCGTATCCCAGGCCTAGCACATGCCATTTCGGATCCAAGGTTTCAATCAACCCGTAAAAGGCCAGGAGCCCTGGTGGCAGAGAACCAAGCTTCCACAATGTGTGATCGACATTTCTTTCTTGCCAGTAGTGGTATATACCCGTCACGTTGCGCTTACGCCACTCCTTCAAGTCAATGACATTCATACCGAATGCCCAGCCGCATGCATCCGGATCAAAATGAGTGAGTAGCAGCGGATGTGAGAAGTTGAGGTACTTGTGGAATCTGTGGAAGGTCTCCATGCAAGTCTCGACTGCCCCCATCACATTCCCATTCAGATTGATGGAGAAGAGTTCTGATATATCCTTCTGAACTATGACATCATCGTCTAGGAAGACGACCTTGTCCAATGCAGGATAGACCTCTGGGAGGTAAAATCTCAGATGGTTTAGCAATGACAGGTACTTTGGATTCCGGAATTTGTCAGGGGTCTTACCATCCCCACTACCGAAGTAGAAATTTTGCGTTTCGGCATCTTGGATTTGTTTCAAAACAGGGACGTAAGAAGCATTCAACCAACTGAAGTCCTCGATCTTCTGTACCTCAACCATGGAGCCTCGGAATGTGTTCATCGAGAACCATGCTTTCATTGCAGCATAGTTTACCTCATCGGTGACGAGATGGAATACCACTCGCTGCGGATGATTGGAATTTGTTGCCGTTGAGTTGACCACAGCCGATGCTGCAAGGATGTTGTCAGAGAAGATACAATAGTGGTAGAGACTGTTGTCCCTAAGCCTCTCTTGGACACGTTTCCCATCCGCGAGCTTTCTATGAAGATGTGTATCCTTGTACCATTCCATGGTTAACCGTGTGCCAAGACAATAGAGGCCCTTGGGAACCTCTTCAGCTGCTATCTGCCCATACTTTATGCTCTTCTCCTTCTCCGAATTTGCGTTCTCCTGGAGAGTTTGAATCTGACCTTTCAACTTCATTAACATGTTGGCACTGTCGTAATGCAGCTGTGTTGCCTGGAAAATAAGAAGAGCCATGTCGCGTATAGCTGCATCTGATTCATCTGCACTCAATGGGAAGCGCCGAGCTGCCGCAATGGATAGGAGAGATTGAGACTTGCGGATTTGGGAGCTTAATTCCGATGCAAACTGAAGGTTGTCGTTTTCCTTGGCAATGACCACAAATGCTTTTGCTAGTAATATCTGGTCAACTAATTGCCTTGTGGTTGAAGATGGATTTGACATTTCTTCAGTGGCATTAAGATCTTCCGTGATGCTCCAGGCTTTATAAGGCTTCTGCAAATCATAGGAGGAGAGCATGCTAAATACATCAAAGCCTAAGAAATGTGCAATCGGAAAATAAGACAGAATGCATGGCCTACTTTGAAAAATATACTTCAAAGATTAATGTTAGTAAAATCAAAGCAAACAGGTAGTTCCCATGAGAACAATACGAAAGAAGGAAAAATAATAGGAATTTTTTATGCACTATTTCTCCATGCTTCTAAAATCTAGAGGTTCAGCATTTGTGATTATTGCCAATGTCCATTCATATTTTTTCAATACAGATTTTTTTGAAAAGTTTTTTGTAATACAGATAGAACCCAAACATGGCATGTGCATGTATTTCCTTGCAAAAATGTCTATTTAATATCATCAGAACGATACACGTCAACATAAAGAAATGGCAAAGCCTTCTCCCACTATAAGTAGGGTCAACTACGCGGATTCTTGCTCAAATCCATGTTGAAAGATTCCATTGTATTTTACGTTGATTGTCGACTACCTAACGTAACCTCCACATGGGGGTAATAATTTGAACCTGGTCTTTTGCGGATCATGGAAGGAATCCGCAAATGTAAAGAACGTGGTCGGCATCTTTAAGATCCTCATTATAATGTATGCAACACATGCTAACCCCTTGCAAATTCTAACCCTCTTGAGATCCGGTCATAAGGCGACTAGCCACGACTGAATAACCTGAGGAAGACTTTGATCTGCACGGGATTCTTCCACCTCCATATGTCTCCATAATCTTGTGTAGAAAAGTTCATTTTTTAATGAGTGTCGTAGCATCTCTTAGGAATTTTATTCATGGAACTCAATTTTTACCAATTGTCAGTACTCCTAAACTCTAAACTCTATAAAATCCTTAATACAAGAAATGAAATTCCAATCAACTTATATTTTAAAATAAAACATGTATGAGATAATTCAGCCCCTTTTCTCGAACCTTTCGTTCACTATCGATGGGCACTTTACTACAGCAATAAAAAGATAGGAATCATAGGATGTCAGCACCAAAAATATCAATATTACATGATTCACTATTCCATCATGTCAAGCTACCCACAAGGGATCCCAGAAGGGTCAAATATTTTTATTATTCATTTCTCATTGAGGAAAATAGTCGAATCTGTCAACATGGATTTGATCAAGAATCCATGTACCCGGCCCTACTTATAGTGGGAGAAGGCTTTTCCATTGACTTCTCATTGAGGAAAAGATTACAAATATCTATATATAACCCATCCACTAGCATAAATCCTCATCATAAACTAGGGATTACAAACAAAGCCCATAAGTACTTAAGAAGTCATTGATTAATTACCTACTAAGTGAACATCTTGACACATCTCTTGTTTGCATCCAATACTCAACTTTAAATGTGTGCGTGTTTATGTGTGAGAGAGGGGGAGAGAACTAACACCGCCACATTCTTCACATGCATATGGGAAGGGCAAGTAATGGGTGGATTATAGATGAGCTAACAATCAAGTAGCCAACACTAGAAGACAATCTAAAGTGCACTGTCCAAAGATCACTAACGTGGGTTTAATAAATAGTTCCTGCTATACATTCTCAACACCAATCAAGTTTTATCACAAAGATGATGCTCTCATGATATTATACAAGGAAAGACTCCACATTGACAGTTCTCACCTCAGAAGACATAGAGGAAGTGAGCCAATAAAAAGCTTTCTTTTTTAATATCTAAAATATATAACACTTTTTATGTATAGTGAAGCTCCATTTACAAGGGTAGTGTCAGTGAAACAATCATGTCAAGGGACTCCAATATATGTGAAAAAAGGGTAGAATGCCATAGTATAGTTCCCATACGCTTGACACGATGGAGAACCTTCAATTTGGAACAGAAATGCCTATTTATTTATTATTCAATTAAAGCGTTCCTTAAATTTTGATTAAGTTTCCAAGACAATGACTAGACTAAGATATGCAGTGGCATACACAGACAGAAGGCATGCACAGAAGCTAAGGGAAAAGGTGAATTCCGGGCGAACATCCAGGCTTATTACTCAATGACTCTGAATAGAGGGGTGATCATTCTTCTTTGACATCATGAGTGACACTAGCGAATGGTACCGCACCTTTCCAATCTATACCACAGTTTGCGGACAAGCTTTAAAGACTTTCTGCCTGCCCTTGCTTCACCTTCTTTCTACCTCAACTTGGTTTCTACCTACTTTCGCTCTTCCCATGGTCTCATCCCATGAATCCAAGGGCCATTGTTTGTTAAAGGTTCCCATTTCCACTTCTTTGATCGGTTTAGGCTTCTTTTGAGCTAAAAAGGGGGAAGCACCCAGATTGGTACCCACCCCATCTAATAACTCACTTCACTCTAGGCTTTAGGAAGTATCCAAAAACTTTCATTCCCTCAGCCTCTTCACTAGCAGATACCTTCCCCCATAACCAAATTTCTTGTCATTTATGAGCCATGCTCCAGTTCCACAATAGTAGAAATTCTATTTAAAAATATAAATTAAACAACATGTGCCCATAGCGGGACTGAATCCAAGGCCTAGTACCAGCACTTCACATGAACTCTTCGGGCCCTACCATTGCCGAGAGAAACGATAACAGAAGTTCACTATACCAAATTGAAACCACGTTGTTTCCCATGTTAAATAGGGACCAGCAACATTTATTTGCCTCACTATAAAAAGACCTATTCTAATTCATACAAGGGTTTACATCAGTTCCTAAAATTTTAGAACGAAAATCAAACCTTCTCATCATGTAACCATCCATTCAAACCACCAAAACAGGTCCCTATTTAGATTTTAGGGTTTACATCAGCTATTAGGGTTTACAACAGCTATTAGGGTTTACAACAGCTATTAGGGTTTACAACAGCTATTAGGGTTTGATTGACAATTAAATCAGGTCCTCTTCTATGTATTTTTTGCGATTTTCTTCATTCTTAGATTTTAGGAATGACAAAGAAGATTCAACCTAGGTCTCGTCCTATCTCTTCTGAAACTAATACCATTGCCGCTCTTAATAGTCATCCCAAACACACCACTTATACCCTAAATTCTCGTTCTTTTTAGCCATCAAGCTTCACCTACACTTGGAGCATCACTGTAGACAAGCAACTCCTCCCATTCAAACCACCAAAACACTCCAAAAGCACCTCGCACTACAAGATGCCACCTTTCAATCAAAAATCACACTTCCACACTCAAATTCGAAATACCAACATACCGAAAATGATATACAAAATACCTGAGATATGAACGAAGGGATCCTCGCCACCGCATTGGACTCGTTTTGCCTGAAAACCACAAGGAGCAGCAGTAACCCTAATCCGCAGACGGCGAACCACACCCACCATGCGCAGTCCCACGCCGTCCACCATCTCCTCCGCGCTCCAATCCGCCGGAACTCGCCACCCCGCCTCCTCATCCAGGTCCTCTCCCCTATCCCCGGCCAAAGATCCGATCTTTCCCGCTGACGACGGTTTGGATCGGGGAACTGGGGCGGGATCTGGCGGCTTCACGACCTCAGATTGATCAACGTGGTAGTTTCTTCTCGTCCTTCTTAGATTCACGTCTCGCGCGCGTCTTTCTTCTTCCAATTGGTCGTGTCGGTCTCGATCGGAAGACGGAATTCTCAGCGGAAAAAATGCCCTCGAATGGATTTCTGTTGCAATGAAGAAGCGACGACTACTCCTAGGGCTATTTAAAAAGAATACGCCGCCATTGAGCTCTAAAATCAATTAATTTCTAAATAGGGAAAAATTATCAGATAATGTCCATCTTACTACTTTGGGCTGTTAAAAAATAATATGCCACCACATTGAACTCCAAAATCAGACTGGTGCTAAAAAAAGAATTATCAGAGAATATATAAGGATGTTCAAAAAAATATGCCACCACATTGAACTCCAATATCAAATAGTTGCTAAATAAGAAAAAATTATTAGATAATATCCATCTAAGAGGGACGACTACTCCTTAAGGGCCTGTTCGTTTGGAGAATAGACCCTGTAATAAGGGACCTATTCTCCTCCGACACGGTTTCCCGTGGTACGATTATTCCTCCTTATTCCATCTTATTACACTCTTATTCCTATCTTTATCTCACCTTACATACCTTTATCTAACCTTATTCTCCTTATTCCTATCCTCCAGCCGAACAAAGAATAGACCCTTATTCTATTTATTCCCCATCCTTATTCCTGTTTATTCCCAAACCGAACGGACCCTAAGAATATTCAAAAAATAATATACCACCGCATTGAACTCCAAAATCAAACACATGCTAAATAGGAAAAAAATCAGATAGGAAAAAAATCACATAGTGTCCATCTAAGGAAGAGAGAACGACTATTCCCTATGGCTGCTGAAAAAATGTTATGCCACTGCATTGAACTCCAACATCAAACAGTTGCTAAATAGGAAAAAATTATCAGATAATGTTCATCTAAGCAAGAGCTTATTCTTTTTAATCTAAGTTGTTTTTTATTGTAATACTTTCATATCTTGTATAATTAGTATTTTATATTACATACTTTCGGCTAAGTTTGAAATATCTTATAAATTGTATTATTTTAATGTACAATCCTTAAAGTAGACGGAAAATCATTCTATATATGCTATGGGAAAAAAGAACTAAATTATAACCTTAAATGATGATCATTGCAAGGACATAAATGACCGTATCAATACTTGACTTGGACTTGGATGAGCAGCTATGCGAGTGCCAAATCCCTCTAACATCTTAATGTTACGACAAATTGAGCTAATAATTGAGAAAATTTATATAGGATGTATTATTTATATGACCTTTTTTATGTTATATTATGATCCATTTTTCAAGCATGATTAACTTTGTATTTAGTTATTTATAAACCTTTGAATGGTCGTTACTATAACATCATAGGCCCTAAGCTTGGTCTGTTATCGAGGATTACTGTCCCAGACAACCTGTTGAGCATGTGCTCTACTGAAGCCATGCTTAAGCTATCTAGCAGTATATGAATAGCCAAGGCTCTAGATATGTTCAAGCTAATGGGAACAAAAGGACGTGGAAAACCAACAGTATGAGGGAGGTATCCATCGTTACCTCCGAGGATGTTCCCTTGGGATCTCCTCTCACACGAAAATCATATTTCCGTCACTTGATCGCAGTGCGGAGGCGTGCAACACGATAACCTCGAGCTTTCCTATACAAAGATGGCTGCGAATCTTCGATCAGATCACCTTCTCCGATGTCGACGGCGACCCTTCGACGACCAATTCGACCAAGGTGGCGGTGCTCTAACGAGGAGGGAGGATATGGTGGCTAGGTTTTGGAGAGGGCAACCTATCAAAGCTTATTTATAGAAGGAGAGGTGTAAATGGATTCAATTTCGGATCCGATTCGAATCCATATATGGATCTCGATCATCCTACATAAAACATCGATATCTTGGTCTAGGAATGTCGGAATTTGATGTTCTTGGACTCGTTGGAAAGATCTCGACGAGGTATACGAAATGACATAATTATTTAATTTTTTGGATGTCAAAGATACCCAAAATTTATGAAAAAAATACGGGGTTTCACAATCCCCGACCTCTTCAGGCAGAATTGAAAAATGTTCAAGGATGCAAGTCATGCATATACAAGCTCCACCAATGTTGGGTCATTCTGAGAAGACTCCAAGCAGACGCTCGTAAAGTTGTATCCAATTGGGAGAATTGATGGGACCAATCACGGGGAGGCCATCTATCTTCAAACCAAAAATGTAAACGACATCCTGCAATGTAACCGTCATCTCTCCATGACACACGTGGAATGAATGTATCTTTGAGCATCATCTCCCCACAAGAGCAGTAACTAGATGTCGGTCCAAAGATATGAAATCCTTCTGCATGACTCTAAAAAATCATGCCAAATAAATATTGGGAACAATTCGTCTGTCTAAGGGAACATGTCTCAATGTGCTTTCCCGCCTTCTACAACATAGAAATTTCATCACATGAAATCAAGGAGAAATAATGTCAACACATTTTCCGTAAAAGGGAATACAAATATTGATAAAAAGTAATGATTAGATCCCCTTCCCAAACAACTGACGAACGATGCTCCCACTACTATCGTTAATGTAACCGATCAGCACAGCAGGGTCCGACTTCATCTATTTTAAAAAAACTCATTAGAAATAATGTAACATTATTTAACGTAATATAAGAATTTTATTAATGCAAATTATAAAATACACAAACTACATCTATTAGGATATTTCCTCCTATTATGACCCACTCCACCACAGTTAGTACATGTGTTATGAGTCCTCCCACGTGTATTCTTTCTCCTGGTATGGTCTTCAACACCACATGTTCCACATTGGGATTGAACTGTGTTCTCCCTCATGTCCATCTCATTATGTATCCTCTTTGATTCCAGGCTCCCATTTTTCCTTATCCTGATATCATAACAAGTGGATGGTCGAACCTAGGCCATGTGTGCCTATCACCAATCAAGTAGAATAAACCCTCGTGGATGTGAAATTGTACTTGCCGTGTATACAAAGGACTTATGTATTCTTCCACATCTGTGTTCAAGTGAGATAGCATAACACAAGCTTGAGAGGAAGGGATTCTATGAGTTTGCCATTTTTGAAAGGTACATGATTGCCTGTTTCTTTCCACCTTTAATCAAGATTGTCTGTTTCTTTCCACCTTTATGCCCATATTGTGTCATGTGATGTCTTGTAATGACCTCATACATGTGTAAAGGAGCCCATTGTATACGAAAACCTCGATACCCATTTCTTCTATCAATCCAACGCGTCAACATGTCATGCACATTTTTGGTGAACCTGTCACCTCGAGTAATGTAAGTGCGTACCTTCTCATGTCCGTTACAAAAATAATTAATGCAGTTGTAGTAGGTCTATAACATCAGCATCATAATTGGTAGGATTCTTGATTCCTTAAGAACTGCATTGCAAATTTCAGAAAAATTCATTGTGGTATACTCAAAACTGTACCCTCCCGTCAAATGCAATCGTCCAATGTTATTTAGGAAAATCATATGTGTCAACCCACTTTGCAACATTCTTATCACACTCTTTAAGTTTGTCCATGTATGTTTGCCATTTTGATTGTGAATAGACTTTCCCAACTCGCATTATCATTCGCTTCAATGGTTGATTGTTGTGAGCTTCATTGAAATTGCTAGTAACATGTCGTAGACAGAAGTGCCAATGGATGTATGGTGGTAGAAACTATACCTCCGGGTACCTAAGTACAACACGTCTGCCAGAAGCATGGCTAGGTATCATACAAATCAGTTCAAGATGATCACAGAATACATGCAAACATACCCTCTCCAAAAACCAAGCCCAACTAGGGCAATCTCCTCATTGACAAAAGAAAAAGCCAATACTACGTTGTGGTTAATTGCACTGCATGATCAAGCAATTAGAATCTCCTGTTTATACCTTTCGTACACTTGTATACCATCTACACTAATAATTGATCTCAAGAGTTTGAAGGCTGCAATACAAGGCCCAAATGCCTAGAGGGCCGTCTCGAACAGTTATCCTTCATTCACTGTTGTGTCGATATCTGTAACCGAACCCGGAATAATCTCTTCAAAATCCCTAAAGAGAAAGGGAAGTTCGCTATAAGATTTTCTTCAATCTCTATAAACCATCTCTATTCGCTTCCTCCTTGCATCTGAAATCCTCATTATGCTCATTTTGAAGCCAAAGTCATCGTCAATTGATGTCTGTAAATAAGACACCTTCACCAAGGGAGATATTTTGATTTGCTTAAGAAATCTGAGTGCCATGAAGTTGCAATTCAGCTGTAGATGGTTTTTATTGACATCACGATTCAAGCAATTATGCATTTTGTGTTAAATGGATCAAGTTTACGAGGTTGAGCTGATAATTATGATGATCGAAAGGTGATTGACAAAGTTTCTAAGGTTTGTGATGTAAAAATCTCTTTATTTTAATGTTCCCAATCACAAAATACTCCTAATCCAACCTAAGACAAAATTCCTGATAATTTTAGGTTCGCAAGTAATCTTGCTTCATAATTTGAAAGCGATAGAGGTAGAATTATAAATGAATATGAGTTTCTACTCCAAAAAAGCTCCACTGACCAGGAAACTATGTAAAATCCAGAAGTAACTGCCATTCTTTAGGAACTGATCATCTTGTTCCATAAGAAGCCGTAAATATATCTACATAAATAGCCAGAAGTAGATGTGTTTATATGATGCATTTGATTTATTAGACCACCATAATTACTACTAATGAAGCTAGATGAATGTAAAATTAATGTACACGTTACATGGTATCTTCAAATAATATAATGTTTCAAAAAAACAATCGATGATGACCCCAAGACTTTATATTAGATCTTAGAACCTGAATGTCTTCACAAGAAATAGTGTATCATCGGGAAGAATTGCTTCTATTCGATCTGTAGGCCCCGAAACAGCCGACTCTAACCTGCTTTCAACAGTAAACTGACTAGTTACCACAGCCTTCGGCAATCATAGTTAAATGCTTCTCACGTCTCTCTGCGCAAATATGTTTGCACAATGTACCTTTCTTGAGAATAGCCTGTTGCATTGAGCACTTCTCAGACAACATGAACACAAGGATCCTGTCAAGAAATGCCGGTGCCATGAATTTTCTCACCCCACTCATATAATACCAATGTCATGGCCTACTAAACACAACACTTCCAGCAGATGCTTTATTTGCCGCACGGTTGCTCCCAAAATTCTGTTTATTAGATTCTCTGGCTAACCTTGATCCAAACTGTACAAAATATAAATAAATAAAATTTCAAACAAAATAAATAATGGATATGTGGAATAAAAAAAAATGAAAAATCATCGTATTGGAAGTGCATTACTGAAACGAAGAAATTCGAAAACCTTTTTCTTTTTTCTGGGGAAAAAAGGACTTGGCAAGATTTCATTAAGAGGCGTATGAGTCTATGAGATCTTACAGGCCATAGAGATTGAAATCATGTATTCGTCAAAATAAAAGGACACCAAGTAAAGAAAAGAAAAACACTAATATGTTTAATTATTTCCTCTTACAAAGTCAAATGAAATTGAAGAGAATCTTTATTTTTGAAAAGAAAATGCTGAGTATATTGAATTAAAAAAAATCTAGTCAAAGATCAGTAGTTCGTTCGTCCTTTCATTCTTTCTTTCGAGAAGTTGCATGTTTCAAAAATGGACAAGAATATGCTCTAACCTGGATGGCTCTTTTGGGAAGAACAGCTGCTCCTTTCAAGCCAATTATCCTAGCAACCTATGGGTGCATAACAAGTGTACTAAGTATCTCAAAACCACACAAGTGGCGGACAGAATTCACACTTAATTAAACAAAAGCAAATGCACGTTCATACAACAAAGACGACCAATATTGTGATAGTACACTCACAGACCTCTCTCAGAATCTTCTTATCTCCATATCCTACAGGTTCATATAAATCAGCAACTTCCCATAGAGGCATCTCCAATAGAGTCTCGATAACATTCTCATCAAGAAAAGGAAATCTTGCCTATAGCATAAGCCAGAGAAGGAAACACGTCAGTAATTTGTGCACCAGCTTAACGAATTTCTATCAATCTTGATTAAGATAAATGTGCAACGTGCCTCCTTTCCATGATCAGAAAGGCACCTATCGTCTCTTCCCAAATTCCTTTTCCAAATTCTCTGCATGTCTAATTTCATTTCCTCTTGCAGTGCAGTCCAACTGCGAAAATTGTAGCCAAAACAAAAGATCAGGGGAAGGATAAGTAACAGGGACCTAGAAGCACAAAGCGTGAAATATCGTAGTGAACCAAAGATCTCTTTTTTAAGTGTTCAACTCAACTGTTAAAAAAACTTGAGTAAATTACATAAAAGGTCCCAATATTTGGGCTAAATATAAAATATAGGGATAGAAAAAATGGTCATTTTTGGGTCTGGATCTCAGAAATATATCTCTTCGTCAATATCATTGTATTTTTCAATAAATTAAGAAAACTAATCTGACATATATAATATACGCATGATCCTAGGCTTTGACAAGCAGTGCCCGATTAGCTATATGTCACCATTGTAATTATCATCCCTAGTATGTCATGTCACCATAGTTTGATGACCATAATGCTAACAAAAAGACATAAATCTTATTGAGCAAAATCTTATCAAAGCGTAATTTTTTTTGAGGAAAAAGAGGTTATGACGTCAAGAAGATGCCTACCATATAACTTCTATATATTTACATTAACATAAAAGAATTACAAAGATAAAAAAATCTTAAAGTTCTTAGCACGTTCAATCACATTTTCCATATGTATTATTTCCCCCTGAAGATCAACTCATCCCGTGCAAGAAATATAGACCACAAGATTGTCGCCACCAACACTTTGGTCGGAGAACTACTATGTCCAAGAGTGTCAATAGACCCCCAGATCTCATTGCAGCTCCCCGTTGATATCCTTTTCACCATGGCCAAAACCCCCACCTCCTTAGCAACAAGGCATCCCAAGAATAGATGTGCAACACTTTCTTTTTCTGTCCAACATCACTCACAAGTACCATCACACCCAGGAAAGAACCAAGCTCGTCTATCACTTGCCATAAGATGATTCCTCCTCAACTCAACAACCAAACAAAAATCTTGATGCGTAACCATAGCTTTGAAAACGTGCCTCGAGGCGCTGATGCTATAGCCTCAATCTGGATAGCCGAGGTGTATGCCTCATAGTCCTGAGGCGATCGAGGCGGCACCAAGGCGGTTTGTTGTGCTTTAGAATAATAGTAAAGCCATATAACATATATTAGTCACAAACTTATAAGTCGCAATAACAATACATATAATATTATTGGTCACATCTCTAGTAACAAACCTAATATATTGAATGAAACATATATGTCAATTAGTACACATGTTAGTCACATTTCCTTATATATAATAGGTTTTTTTCACTTGTGCCCTCTTATGATATAGCAATATCAGTTACAACCCTCCTTTTTTTGGAATATCGGCTATGCCCCTGACTTCTAACACTATTATCACTTCTGCCCCTGTTAGTTTCACCATCAATGGATTGAACTAAACCAAGGCTTATGCAAACTATAGTTTGATTAACAAGGGCATAAATGTAAAAGCAAAACCCCTCCCTCCTTCCGTGGATTCCCGATATGAACTGAACATGAAATCAGAAATGTGATACCGTAGAAGCTTCTAATCCCTAGGGCTTTAGACTGATTGAAGCCGCTGATCAATTCCCCTCCAATAGATCGAATAGCAACTGTATGTGGTGGAAACCTAATCTATTCTTCCTCAAAGTTTAACCTAAAGCTCCAGATGACGGTGTACTTTGACAGCCGGACACGATCGGATCCGATGTAGGTGTGGTGGTTCTTTCTATTTGATATGGTGATGAATGATGCTATCAAATCTCAAGTAAATGCTGTCTATCTAGAGGACACTCTCAATCAGATCTCAAGCGACTCGATGGGATCCAGTATAGATGAGCTTCAATGGAGTAAGGGTCTGTCGTGGTGGGGCGAAGGAGGTAAGGGGTGACAGATGAGACGCCTGCAAGTGGTGGGTAGAGGAGGAGGGGCTAGAGAGAGGGGATAGAGGGGGAGAGGCGGAGGAAGAGGAGGTGTATCGGGGGAGGGAGGGTGGAGGATGTGGGGACGATAGAGGACGGGTTTGCAAGTGATGGAGCAGAGAAGATAGGGGCTAACAAAGGAAGGGCCTATAGGTGGGGGCAAAGGAGGAGGAGGGGTTGGAGGGGGAGGGCGGAGTTGGAGGTCGTCGTCGTCGAAGGGGGAGGGGCAGAGGAGGTGGTTGAAGGAGGAGGTGGAGGGACTGGATGGGGAGGAGGGAGGAATAGTAGGAGAAAGAAAAAAGAGAAGAAAAAGATATTTCTACCCTTGATTTTTTTATCTAATAATCCATGTGTCTCCAACGTAAACGTCCATTTGGGATGGGGATGTGTGCCAACTAATCTAAGGGATACAATGTTCATTATGAAAGAAGCCAGGGGTAAAATTGATATTCCAAAAAAGAAAGGCATAACCGATATTGCAATATATAAGGAGTGTGCAATTGATAATAATCATATTATATATATATTAGTTACAATACTCAGATAAATGTATTATAGTAGCATTGTTAATCCTGAAATATATTATGTCGTAAATATATATTAGGAAATATACATTATATCATCATCATCATTACATCAAAGAATCATGAAAATGTTATAATGATTATTTCTGGTTAGTATGAACAAATTTTATTTATATCAACAAATGATATTCAATTGCTTCTATTACTACAATGAGTATGGTATATGTTCGAGAGACTTTGTATTTTTGTAAGTATATTGTGTGTGGAAAAACTCAGCCATGGCCGGTCCCAAGCGTAGGTAAATTGAGGAGGGTTGCACGTTAGGTAACTGACATCCAGCGTAGGAGAGATAAAATCCTAAATAGTGTTCTTTTCAGAACATTATTTAGGAATTTATCTCGAAATCATTTGAATAGATTCCAAAATAATGTTCTTTTAAGAACATTATTTAGGAATTTGTTCGTTCGGATCTTTTAAACATGGATTTAAGAAAACATCTAGATTCCGTTGGGATACTCCCTACTTGCGGTGCATTACATCGCCGGAATACAATGATAGTTGGCAAGGATTGCTACATCAATGCCCTGATGTAGTTCAAAATTCGCAAGAGTTCTCGCATGAGGAACACATGCGAGAAAATAAGCTAGTTCCGCTACATCGACGTCCAGATGCAGTACAAAATTTACATGGGTTCTCGCATGATGGACGCGTGCGTGTAAAGAAGTTAGTCCAAAAGAGGTTGCAAAGAAAGTTGCAGATAGGTAGTTGGAATATTGGCACTTTGACTGGCAAATCGATGGAGATAGTTGAAGCGATGGAAAGAAGGAAGATTGAGATATTATTGTTAACGTATACAATAATAGTAGTATCTGTACTTTTCGTTATTTTGTTTTCTTCTTAGTATGTTTTATGTAATTTACCCATAGGCTACTCTCCTATATAAGAGAGCCTAGGGTTCATGGAATAAACAAGTCATTCTCGTTTTTCCCAACATGGTATCAGAGCGACGGTCCTAGACCGGAGTTCTCGAAACCCTAACCCTAACCCACCCCACCCGCCGGCCTCTCTCTCTCCTCTCCCTCTCCTCAGCGCCGCCCACCCCCGATCTACTGCGGCGGTCCTCTTCTCCAACCGCGGTGGCGCTCCAGCCCTAAGCGCATCTCCTGTGCGCATCGCCTGTGCGCATCGCGTGTGCGCATCGCCCCATCGACTGGGCGCCTGTGCGCGTAGCCCCAGCGCCTGTGCGCGTAGCCCCAGCGCATAGCGCGTAGGTCTGCTGGCCCCAGCGCATAGCGCAGACCCGCGCGCTTCTGTTGCGGCTCTCCTTGCAGTACTTGCGTGTGTGCCCTAGTTGCACACGTACGACGTAGGCCTGCTGGTCGCACACGCATGTAGCGTGATCTTGCCGTGCGCAACTGTGCGCCCCTGCGCGTGAACTCTTTGCGCCAGCCCACAGTTTGTGTGAGTCATTGTGATTGATTGCGCGTGTCAAGATCGTAGCGCGCACATATTCATGGGGATAGTTGCTTGACGTCTACACAGGCAACTAATCCCGTCTATGTCATTGTAGACAAAGATTATCTTCTGTCAATTGCTCCAGTCTTCCGTTTCCAGTATGTCAGAAGGCAAGGCAGATATCCCATCTATTGGAGCATTTCGTGGTCCAACGCCCATTGTCAAGATGGATGGTACGAACTATGAACTGTGGGCAACGCAGTTCATGAGTATGATGAAGTCTACAGGTAAGAAGCACATTCTTACCGAACCTGAGCCTGCAGAGAAGACTGGAGTCCATGCCTCATGGGAGGCCGATGATGCATATGCCAAGGTCTGGCTATCTGGCACATTGGCTATTGAAATTGCCAATGACATTCTACATCAACCCACAACCAAAGACATGTGGGATATTCTGGCAGCGACATATTCTCAGGCGAAGAACGAAACGAAGATCCTGCAACTACAACATGATATATTCACAATAAAGCAGAATGACCATCCTTTACATTCTCTCTACACATCACTGAGAGGGATGTTCGAGAAGCTCTATAGCTTCATGCCTCTTACCGCCACGCCAGAACAGCAGAAGACATACCGGAATGCGACGATGGTGGGTGTGTTTCTCGCTGCACTTGATCCAGAGTATGAGGCCGCACGGTCTCAGATTTTGGCAGACTCGACTATTCCTCCCATGGAGGAAGCCTTTCACAGATTGAGTAGGATCACAGTGCCTTCAGCAGCTGCGAGTCAGAATTCCTCAGCCATGGCGGCAAACAGAGGCCGCGGATTTCATCAACAGGGCTGTGGACGTGGACCTCGGGGAAGGGGTGGCCGCACTAGGCCAACATGCACATATTGTCACCGAGTCGGACATAATGAAGACACATGCTATTCGAAGCACGGATTCCCTGCATCTGCACGAGCCGCTGAGCAGATAGAGCCCCCATCTGCTGCTATCTTGAATCAACGATTTGATGATCTAGTTGCCCGACTCAGGGGCATCATCCCACCATCTGGTCCAGCACCGACTACAGAAAGTCATACTGATGCTGCTGCCTCTGCCTCTGCCTCTGCATCTACTAGTACTTCAGGTAGTACACTTGCACTCCACAGTAGTAGATCTGATACACTGCCATGGATCATGGACTCGGGCGCTACACATCATCTATGTGGCGACCAGAGTCTACTTACAGGATACACTCAGATCCCTCCAGGACGGACAGTAGTGATTGCTAATGGCACGCATTCCCCTATCACTGGTCAGGGGGAGATTAGATTGACATCTTCTATGCAGCTTAAGAATGTCCTACATGCACCGCATTTTTCTATGAATCTGTTGTCAATTAGTCAAATTACGAAGGATCTTCATTGTCGAGCTATTTTTGATCCATCTTCTTTGATTTTTTAGGACATCCGTACGGGCAACGTGATTGGTCATGGCTATGAGCAAGGAGGTCTTTACCATCTGAACCAGACCCTATTTGCCGGAACCACATCCTCTCCTGCTGGACAAGTATCTCCTCTCCTGTGGCATCTGCATTTTGGTCATTTACCACTTCAGAAGTTGCGTCGAGTTCTACCTTATGGTCTCTCTCACACACCTATCCAGTGTGAGGCATGTCAGCTGGGAAAGCATCACAGGTCGTCCTTTCCCAGTCGTCTAGGTCGGAGTAGTAACTCCAAATTTGAGTTGTTTCATATAGATGACTGGGGTCCGAGTCGTGTTCCCGATCATCAGGGACACATGTTTTATATTGTATTTGTGGATGATTTCTCGAGAGTGTCATGGGTGTTTCTTATGAAAAATAAATCTGAAGCAGGAAATATTATTATCCAGTTTCTAAATGAAATTCAGAATGTTTTCTCCACATCTGTCAAACTTGTGAGAAGTGATAATGCTTTAGAGTTACGCACCCACACTTTGGCCAATTACTACTCCTCAAAAGGGATTATTCACCAAACCTCTTGTGCTCATACATCCCAACAGAATGGGATTGCTGAGAGAAAACACCGTCACCTTCTTGATGTAACAAGATCTCTTCTTATACAGAGTCATGCTCCCTACTCCTACTGGGGTGATGCAGTTCTTACTGCATGTTACTTAATTAACCGTATGCCCTCGTCTGTCTTGAATGAACAGATTCCTTTTTCACTCATTTATCCAGACAAGGATTTGTTCGCTTTTACTCCTCGTGTGTTTGGGTCAGTCGCATTCGTCCATCAGTTGTCGCCTGGTACTGACAAGCTCTCTCCTAGGGCTGTCAAGTGTGTCTTTGTGGGGTACTCCAGAACTCAAAAGGGGTACAAGTGTTTTGATCCATTGCGTCGGCGGTATATGATCAGTGCAGATGTTACATTTTTTGAATCTATTATATATTTTTCAGCATCTGGAGACAACCAGCTTCCACCTATACCACCGGATGCCATATATATGACACCACTACCACCTCAGATGCCATCATCAACACCACCACCACCACCACCACATCCTATCCCACCGTTCCCGTACCATTATACCCGCAGGCTTCCTCCACCTGCTCATGGTCATGACTCGTCCACTAGCTCGCCTATGGTATGTAATGAGAATATTAATGTTGATGGATCTGACGACATTTCTAAGCAGGATGTGTTACAGGTGCCGGATGAGCCTACAACTGATTTGGATATTCCAATCGCTTTACGGAAGTCGACGAGGAGTTGTGTCAAATATCCGCTGTCAGCTTCTGTATCTTTTGAGCGGCTATCTGGTGATTTCAGGACGTTTGCTTTGGCACTTTCAGCCATAGATATTCCACGGAATCATCATGAGGCTCTGCAGGATAGTAGATGGCGGCTTGCAATGGAAGAAGAAATGGCCGCACTTCAGTCCAGAGGAACTTGGACTTTGGTTCCTATACCTCCAGATGCGAATCCAGTGAGCTGCAAGTGGGTGTTCACAGTGAAGCAAAATGCAGATGGATCCATTGACAGGTACAAGGCACGTCTGGTGGCACGTGGCTTCACACAAACATATGGGGTGGATTATCTTGACACCTTCTCGCCAGTGGCACGTCATTCCACCCTAAGGATCTTGTTGTCAGTTGCAGTTGCTCGAGACTGGCCGCTCCATCAGTTGGACGTGAAGAATGCATTTCTATATGGAGATTTGCAGGAGGAAGTATATATGCAACAGCCACCTGGTTTTGCTGTTGAGGGGGAGTGCTCCAAGGTATGCAGATTGCATAAGGCTATATATGGCCTTAAGCAGAGTCCCAGAGCATGGTTTCAGAAGCTCTCGGATCTCTTCGAGAAACAAGGATACAAACGCTCCAATTCTGATCATTCCTTGTTTGTACAGAAAACAGTGAGAGGTATCATTGTCATTATGGTTTATATTGATGACATCTTGATTACAGGAGATGATGAGCAGGGCATAAGGCATGCGAAAGAAATGCTGGGTAGTGAGTTTGTCACTAAGGATCTTGGGGTCCTTAGATACTTTCTAGGGCTTGAATTTGCCAGAAATTCCTATGGACTAGTCATGTCACAAAGGAAATATGTTACTGATCTGTTGAGTGAAACAGGTATGCTCGAGTGTCGACCTGCTACGACACCAATGGACCCCAGCATGAAGCTTTATGAAGATAACACAGAAGAGGTGGACAGGAGAAGATATAGAGAACTGGTAGGCAAACTGTTATATGTCACGATCACTAGGCCAGATATATTGTTTGCAGTAAGCCGTGTGAGCCAGTTCATGGAGCAACCACGCCAGGTGCATATGGATGCAATACATATGATACTTAGATATCTCAAATCTTCTCCAGGTGCAGGTCTGCTATTCAAGAAAGGAAAGGGGATTTCTATCTCAGCATGCGCAGATGCAGACTATGCAGGATGTCCCAAGGATAGGAAGTCCACCTCAGGGTATGCTGTCTATGTTGGAGATGCCCTAGTCTCATGGAGGAGCAAGAAACAAACTGTGGTAGCTAGATCTAGTGCTGAATCCGAATATAGGGCTATGGCCCAGGCTACTACAGAGATGATGTGGGTGAAAGCGGTGCTGACAGATCTATGTTTAGATGTACCACTTCCTATGAACTTGGAATGTGATAATCAGGCTGCTTTGTTTATTGCAAACAATCCTGCATTCCATGAGCGGACCAAGCATATTGAGGTGGATTGTCACTTCATACGTGATATGATTCAGAAAGGATTCATTGCTACATCTCATGTTACTTCAGAGAATCAGACTGCAGACATATTCACCAAGGCATTGCTACGAGGTCCATTTCAGAAGTGTGCTTCCAAGCTGAGCATGATTGATATCTATGCTCCATCTTGAGGGGGAGTGTTAACGTATACAATAATAGTAGTATCTGTACCTTTCGTTATTTTGTTTTCTTCTTAGTATGTTTTATGTAATTTACCCATAGGCTACTCTCCTATATAAGAGAGCCTAGGGTTCATGGAATAAACAAGTCATTCTCGTTTTTCCCAACAATTATGCCTACAAGAGACAAAATAGGTTGGAAAGAAAGCAAGGGAGATTGAGAAGACAAGCTTTAAACTATGGTATTCAGATAAAGATAAAGGAATAAATGGTGTTAGAGTGGTTGTTCATGAAGATTTGAAGGATTGTGTGGTTGATGTGCACATATCTGGGGATCGGATTATATTATTAAAAGTGGTGCTCGAAGAAGAAATTTTAAATACCATCTCAGTTTATGCACCACAAATTGGTTTAGATGATAGGATTAAACATGCTTTTTGGGAGGATTTCGATAAGATTATACAAGGAATCCCACAAAGAGTGATGATTTGCCTAGGTGGAGATCTTAATGGACATGTGAGAAAGGATGCTTCAGGGTATGGTAGTGTTAATGGAGGATATGGCTTCGGGGATATAAATGAAGAGGAAAAAGTCTTCCTGGATTTTGTAACAGCTTATGATCTTTTCATTGCAAATACTCTCTTCAAGAAGTGGGAGGAGCATTTAATTACTTATAAGAGTGGCTTGACAAGAACACAAATAGACTACTTCGCATTGAGAAGAAGAGATCGTTTGTGTTGCAAAGACTGCAAAAATCCTAAGAGAGAGCTTGACCACCCAACATCGTTTGTTAGTCATGAATGTACAAAATAAAGGGCTAGTAAAGAAAATGAGGGTTTCCAAGATCATTAGAACTAAATGGTGGAATCTTCAGTTGAAGCAATCAAGCTTCAAGGAGAAGGTTATAAAAGACTTATCTTGGGATTGTAACAGAAGTGCTAATGAGATGTGAGAGATGGTAGCATCTTGTATCCGAAAGGTAGCCAAAGAGATGCTAGGCGAGTCAAAGGGAGGAGCTCCACACCAAAAGGAGGCTTGGTAGTGGAGTGGAGGGATGCAAGATAATATCAAAATTAAAAGAGCTTACTTTAAAGCATGTCTATGGATAGAACAGATGAAATTGTCACAAACTACAAAATAGCTAAGAATGAGGCAAAGAATGTGGTAAGCGAAGCTTAGTCAAAAGCTTATGATGTTTTGTACAAAAAACTCTATTCTAAAGAGCGTCAGAAGGATATATTGAGGCTGGCTAAAGTAAGAGAAAGAAAAACCAAAGATCTTTCTCAAGTGAGATGCATTAAGGATGAGGAAGGTTACATGCTTGTTACTCAGAAGGATATATAAACTAGGTAGAAGCAATACTTCTATAAACTTCCAATGGGGGAGGAATAGGGAGATCACTTTGGGAAATCTAGCTAATAGTGAAAGTTACTTGAATCGTGCAAGCTACATACGAATACAAAGGAAGGCAGTAGAGGAGCTTTTGAAGGTTATGAGACATCAGGAAGGTGTAGGACCTGATGACATTCCTGTAGAAGTTTGGAGAATTTTAGGTGAGCATAGTTTGACTTGGCTTACAAATTTATTCAATGTCATTTGGTGAAGCAAGAAAATACCGAAAGAATGGAGGAGAAACATCGTGGTGGCTCTTTATAACAACAAAGGAGACATTCAAAATTGTTCAGATTACAAATGTATCAAGTTGATGAGTCACTATGAAAATTTGGGATCGAAAGAAGGTTGAGGCAAGTTTCCAAAGTAAAAGAAAATCAATTGGGATTCATGTCAGGTCACTCAACTATTGAAGCCATCCACTTGCTGAGAGAACAATGACGGTTTATAGAGCTAAAAGGAAGAATCTCCATAAGATTTTTATTGAATCAGATATTGTGGAGAATTTCGGATCTAAGCTCGAGAGTGACCCAAGATACTGAGATGGCATGTCTTGTAGACGTCCCGATTCGTTGATGTAGGGGATGGGGAATTTTCCAAGGAGTGTGGTCGGTGTTCCTTTTCTATCATGTACGTTGGAGATCTTGGGCCCGGTGCTAAAAGAACTTGGCACGGCTAGGCGGATCCTTACGGATGGCAGCTCATCGAGATCAGGCCCCATTGTAACCTTGATTCTCATGGATTGCTAAAAGAGTCTTCTGTTGTTTTGTCAGAGGGACAAACTTCCTTTAGAATTCATACGTGTTTATTGCAATCTCCACCGATGTCGCCGTCTCCGGAGCTCGCCCCAGTTGGTCCTTCCGTTCTAGTACCACGTTAGCAGTCAACACTTACGGTTGGAGCAGTTTCGAAGAGTCGTTTCAGGAAAGGGAGGATTTTGCCATAAAGAGCAGATTGTTGATCAAGTATTTACCTTTTCGGGAGAATCAAGTAGTTGAAGAGTTGGTGGCGTTGCATATTAGGGAACCCGACTCCTTCATTAGGTCTCTTCAGACTCTCGTTTGTGCCCTTTGACCTCCTTCGGTTCTCGAGCGGGAGGGTTTTCGAGGATTCGTCACGAATCCATATCCGGAACACTTTGATCTTTCTAGAACCCAATAATGTTTGGGCGAGAGAGATGAAATCTGTGGCTCCTTTTGGGTCAGGGCCCTTTCTTGACTGGGAGCAAAGGCTTGTGCGATCCTCTGCTTGAGGTGGGGAGTAGAGAGTTCTGGGAATCAAATGGAAGAAGTGTGGAGCGATCAATGTTTGCAATTACGAGCATGTCACTGATGAGTCCAGAGTACATGACTCCACATCATGGGGCTGTGATTGAGGAACCAAGGAGTCCATGTGTCTGGAAGAGCGGAAGGAGGGTAGCTCGGAGGGTCAATCTCACCCTCTGGGTCGGTTGTGGCGTGTTGGGAGGGAGAGAAGGAACGGGGAGAGGAACATAAGGAGGCGACGAAGTAGGGCATTGTTGGGCGAGTGCCCTGCCATTTCGGAGCGCAAAACATAGATGGCCAGGGTCGCGGGTGTTGTGCGTTTATCGGGTCCACCTGCAGGTTTTAAATGAAGATTCTATCCTGGAACGTTAGGGGTCTGGGTGATCCGGAAAAGAGAAGAGTGTTAGGTTCGAGATTTGCAGAATGGTGTTGCGATGTTGTTCTCTACAGGAGACGAAGCTGGATTCTTGCACAAACTTTTGTAGAGCTCACTTGGTGCAGGACAGCTATCTGGTTTCGGACTTTGGATGCTTTGGGATCTGTAGGGGCTTTGCTGGTGGCTTGGGAAGGACTCCCTTTTCTCCATTCAGGCGAAGCTGAGGGACTCTCATGTACTTGCTGTTTTCTTGGAAAGCGTTGTGTCGGGCTCTATGGTTGCTCTCTCTTGTGTCTATGGACCAAGCCAGTCGGCCCTAGACAGGACCATTGGGTTGAAATCAAAGCGACGAGGCTACATTTTCGAGGTGTGCTGGCTTGTTCGCGGAGATTTTAATGTCTCCTTGAAGTCTTTTGATCAGCCTCGGTTGCTAGGGGGCAGGATCCAGGCTCTGTTGATTTTGCGCAGTTGATCGATGACTGGGAGCTGGAGTGTTGGATGCTAATGACACGAAATACACCTAGAGGAGCTATGTTTCTCACTCTCAGATTGATTGTTACACGACTTCTCCTGAACTGATGCAGTCTTTCCCTCTTTTGGTTTCATCTAGCAAAGCTCGTACGAGATCAGACCATACACCTCCTATTTGGGACAAGTGATTCCTCTCTGATGAGGGTTTCTTCATATTTGAGAGGGCTTGTCTCTTGGAGGACTTCTTTAGAGATTTGGTTTCTTCCCACTAGTCGTATGTGTTGATGGCGGGCTCTGCGGCGTCACGCCTATCTCAGAAGTTGGTGTCATTACGTACGCAACTGTGTGCTTTCAAGAAGGAGATTAAAGAGGTATGGTTGGCTCGAAGGATTGCGACAGAAATGGCGGTGTTGAGGTTCAATGGGTTAGAGGATGAGAGACCCCTGGAATCTGGATGCATAAGAGCTGATTCAGAGGTCAATGGCACAAAAGGTGATCTTGTCAGAGGATAAGAAGCATATCACGAGTGAAGTGGAGGTTTAGGCACACTTGGCTTAAGGAGGGCGATGCGAACACGGCATATTTCCAAGAGTGGCTAGCGGGAGGTGTCCACATGAATTTTTTCTAGTTTGTGGTCATCAATGGGAATAGGATGGTGGGGAGACAGAGAGATGGGTCATGCGATTGCAGATCATTTTCATAATTTTTAAAGGAAAACTACGGTCAGACAACGACAAAGGGGTGGTGGTATTGGGGCTTCTCGTATCTCGGCTACCCATGTGAGCCATCTTATGTAGAGGGTAACACCAGAGGAGGTCAGAGCAACGGTGTCGAGCCTGAATGCCGAAGGAGCATCGGGATCGGATGGCTTCCTGTCCATTTTCTACAAGGAGTTTCTGGGATATTGTGGGAGATGAGGTGTTGGAGGTCGTGGTGGAATGATGTAGATGTAACATGGGCTTTGAGAACCTGAACAAGGCTTTGATTTTTCTCCTTCCAAAGGGGAGGTGGCAGAGAGAAACAAGGACTACAGACCGATTGCCCCTTTCAAATGCCATTTAGCTGATTGTGGTAAAGGTTTTTGCCATTAGATTCAGCAGGGTGCTAGATGACATTATCTCCCCACTTCAGTCAGCTTTTGTTCCTGAGAGACAGATTGCAGTAGTTTGGTCATGGCGTCTGAGATTATCGCGGATTGGAAGGAAAAGAAAGATGAAAGATCAACTTTGAAAGTGGACTTTGCCAAGGCGCATGACATGGTGGATTGGAGGTTTCTCTGGATGGATTTGCATAGTAGGGGTTTTCTAGATGTTTGGAAATTGTGGATGAAACGTTGTGTCATCACTGCGGGGCGTCTGGAGGCAGCTTTTTCCAGCCACAAAGGGGAGTTAAACTAGGGTACCCCTCTCACACCTTTGTTGTTTGTTATTGCATCTAATGTACTGGCTTGCATGATAGGTCGGGTTCATCACAATGGGATCACTTTGGGCTATTCCTCTGGTGAACTATCTATCCCCTACTCCAGTACTCGGACTATATGGTTTCTTTATAGAAGGGGGTAGTAAGGAGGCTAGTGGTATGGTTGTTACTGTAGAAATCTTCGAAGAGATATACGGGCTTGTTCTAAACCACAAAAAGTCCACAGTTGTTCCTTAGATGTGAAGGCCCGGTTATGCGGCAATAAGTTGAACACGGAGTGTGACTCTCTCCCTATTCGATACCCGCGATTATCACTGACATCTGGTAGAATCAAGATGGCAGATTGGTTACCTGTGCTGAAGTTGGAGAGGAAGGTATCGAGCTTGGAAGGCAATAATTCTCTCGAAGGGCGGTCATCTTGTGATGGTGAAGGCAGTGCTCTCTGTTATTCATGTGTTCTTCATGTCATCCGTCTGATACCCGTTGGTATTAGGAAGCGCCTGGAGAGATTGATGCAAAAGGTACCTATGGAGCAAGTTGGGGAAGGAGAGTCCGGCATTCACCTGGTGGACAGGAGTACGGTTACTTGCTTATGGCAGTTGGTGGCCTTGGGGTCAAGCGTCTGGAAGCCATGGATTAAGGCTTGTTGTTTAAATGGGTAAGCGGAATTTTGGGGGAAGAGTGAAAACATCTGTTGCGACCTCATCCATCGTATCTATCATGTTGCTCCAGCCAGATTTCTTGATTTACCAGTCCGGTTCGCATGCGTCGACCTTCTGGAGGGGGATATTAGCGGTTTTGCCTCAGTTTTCGGAGCTTTTTCGTCCTGTGTTGGGGAATGGTACTTCTTTTGCCTTTTGGACTGACAACAAGATGAGAGATGGTCATTATTCAGTCGGTACCCACACCTTTTTGCGTTGGCTGCTAATCATGAAGTGTGCGTCGCTGATTGTTGGGCTAATGGTATCCGGATGCCATCTTTCCTTGTGAATTTTTTGAATCAACGTTTAAAGGATTTTCTCTAGTTGCTGGACTCGTTGAGGCAGACTGGTAGGCCTCTTGATGGTTGTGATCACTGGGTGTGGAAGGTCAGCCATTTTTTTGGTAAAGAAGGGCTTACGATGCTATTTACAGATCTCCTCCCACCTACAACGGACGCCTTAGTCTGGGATTAAAACCTAATTGGGAACTTGGGCTCTCAGAGAGGGTTGGTTTCTTTTGTGGTTGCTCAAAAGAAAGCGTATTTTGACTAGGGACCATGCGCCTGATTGTTTTCTATGGTATCAGACAAATACATGTTGTGGGAAAGCGGGAATTGAAACTTTGGAGCACCTTTTCTTCCATTGTGTAGTTTCTTCACCCATTGGAAGACTTTGGCCTGAGTTGGGTTAACACGATCATCCTCGAGTGATTTGTCTTCTCTGATTGATGTGAGACGTCTTCAAAGGGAGGACAGGCTTAAACCCGTGGCAATCATGTGGGCTATTTGGCTTGCTAGGAAATGATGTACTCTTTTCTCTCACAAGTTCTATCGTGAGAATGTTTGCGCTCATTCCAGGAACATCCTGGATTCCTGGTTTTTGTCAGATATTTTTGTTTTTTTATCATAATTTTTTGGGGTGGGACATCATAGCGTGTTTCCTCCTATTTTGGTCTAAAAAAATACATGTAGAAAATGATGAATACATAAGTGTATCAGAGATAAAGAAATATATACACATATCAATTTAGATTCAACAAGAAACACACGATTTTCTATAAGAAAACCATTAATACATAGATTCTTATAGATAACAAATAGTTAAAGAATAATCATAGGTATATAAATCATACACCAAAATTATACATATATATAGATCTCCAAGGGACAAACCTTGTTGACACAAAATATAGGGGAAAATTGTATTTGCAAATAAAATTTATTAGAAGTACAAAAATGCAAAGTGCCAGAATGTTAGTCCATTATTCATGTTTATTTGAACAAATAGAATGAATTTCATTAGATAAAAATGCAAAAGGCAGTAACATTTTCATTAATAGGTGTTAGGAACAATGGAAAGATATGGATATGAGAAAAATACCTTAGATATATTAACAAATGCGACATATACGAGAATAATGAAAAGATGCATCAATGTAAATGATGATATAAGAGTTGCTTGGGAAAAAATCGAGTTAATGTGCAATCAACATGTTATGGATTTAAACAAAAAAGATGCATGAATCCTATATACAAGTCTCTTGTTCATAATATGTGGCGACAATACCTTATAGTCGGACCGCATATGTGTTTTGTCTACATATTGCTGCATATGACATATGCGCTTCAGTCAAGTGTCTGAATATGCATATGCGGCCGCATGGACCGTATTTCCAAACACTGAAAGTGGTTGACTTTGCTCATTGCAAAAGATATGTCAGACCTTGTGATGGTGATAAATAGGCAGTGTTCACTAAATCAGCCGCATGGGCCGCATATGCGACCGCATATGCCCGTGCGGCGTGCAGACCACACCGATTACTTGAATCAGTGCATCATGCGCCCTTCCCGCATATGCCCCCGCATACTGCTCTAGCAGCTCTAACTTTTCAATCTTCTTATTTAGGTCCTTAATTCTGTAACTCTGCCTCTTCATTCAATTGTTAGAAGGGATTTTTATCACTTGTGCCCCTCTTAGATATCACAATATCAATATGCCCCTATCTTTTTGGTAATATCAGTTGTGCCCCTCACTTCTTGC
Organism: Ottelia alismoides; assembly: GCA_037367405.1. Classification (NCBI taxonomy): domain Eukaryota; kingdom Viridiplantae; phylum Streptophyta; class Magnoliopsida; order Alismatales; family Hydrocharitaceae; genus Ottelia; species Ottelia alismoides. Next base: position 810,996 of record JAZKJV010000335.1, read on the forward strand.
TCTGTCATCACTTGTGCCCTTCCGTCAGATTGACCGTCAATGAGTTGACTTAACCATGATTTTTCAAACCTTGGTGCAGTTAAGAGGGTATTATTGTCCACACATCTTCTTCATCTTCTTCCTCCTCCATTTGTTCTTCTTCCTCTCTTCATAATTTCTCTCTCTTAGTTGCACCTTCATGCATCGCATTTTCACGGATATATCACTCATTACAGATCAAATGGTGAATTTTATTGAATTTTTCGGTGACATTTCATAAATCAATTAACCAAATTTTATCTAAATGCAGAAAGCCCAGGTGGCTGACCTGGGGCGGCGGGCTATGGGCGACCTGGGGCACAGGGCAACGAGGCTAGGGCGACCTGGGGGTGGGGGGAGGCCGACAGGGGGGCGACCTGGGGCGGCGGGGCTAGGGGGCGCAGGGAGGAGGCCGGCAGGGGGCGACTGGGGCGACGGGGCTAGGGGCGTAGGTGTCGCGAGGAGGAGGCCGGCAGGAGGGCGACCTGGGGCGGCGGGGCTAGGGGGGAGCAAGGGTCGCGGGGAGGCAGGCAGGCAGGGGGCGGCGGGGCTTGGGGGTGCGGGGGGAGGGGTTGGCACATGTGGCGAACTCTTTCACGATACTCGATTTCGATACATCGGGGAGCGACAGGCATGGGGGAGGGAAGGCGGGGGTAGGGGAGCGGTAGGCACAGAGGAGGGAAGGCACGAGGCAGGGGCGACGCGGGGAGGGGCGGGGAGAGGCAGGCGCGGGGCAGGGGCGGCACGGGGGATGGCAGGCGTGGGGGAGGGGCGGTGCGGGGGAGGGCTGGCGCGGGGCAGGGGCGGGGCGGAGGTACGGAGGTGCGGGGAGCTCGGGGCGGAGCTGGGAGGAGGTGAGTGTTGGGGAGGAGTTTCGGGCCGAGAGGGAGGAGGAGGAGGATGGAGGAGGAGGAAAAGGGGTGGGGGAAAAGGAGGAAGAAGAGAGAGGATGAGGAAGAGGAAGAGGGTATAAAATGACCATATAACCCTTTTTTTAAACTTAATACCGCTTATGTCCTCAAAGTTAATGTCCGTTTGCACTGTAGATGGACGGTCACTAACCCGAGGGGCACAAGTGATAAAATAGCAAGAAGTGAGGGGCACAACTGATATTACCAAAAAGATAGGGAATAACTGATAATGCGATATCTAAGAGGGGCACAAGTGATAAAATCCCTTGTTAGAATATGACATGCATTTCTATACAATTGCAATGCATTATACCATTATGTATATGCAATGTTTTATGTTTTTCTCATGTATTATTTTCATGATTATATGCATGTATCGTCGAATATTTTTTATATATGCCGATTGAGGTTTTGCTCATGTAGTGCATGTATGTGTATTGAAGTTTTGCTATTACGAATCATATAATGTGAAGTTTTTATAGTAAATATTTTTTGTAATTAAATATGAGGCAATTAAAAGTATATATGCACACCCATCTAACATGAACTGTTTTCTTAGATCTTCTTTAACTCCACTTAGATACATAACTTCAGTGGTAATGTTATTCATAGATATGGTTTTATTTTTAAATTAAAAATTTGAAAAACCGCTTAGAACCACATATACCCCGCATATGCCCCCGCATACCGCTTAATCAGTATTCGGTGACCAGTCCGAACGCATACGCATACCACTTTCCTGAACCTTGTATATAGGAGCTTCATGTACTACCTCTTGTCTACATCCTCTTGTTATGTCGATTTCAAATTTGAAATGTAGCACATCTAGAATCTAGATGTGAATGAAACCGAAGTTCGTTTAATTGAGTGAATTTTTAAGTTCAATTTGGTTGAGAATAGAGAGTAACTATATTACAGATTAGATAATTCGTAATGTAATGATCTCTTAATGGCATGTACATATATAAAAAGAAGGGATTTTATTCACTTGTGCCCCTCCGAGATGTTGCAATATCAGTTATGCCCTATCTTTTTGGTAATATCAGTTGTGCCCCTCAAAACTTGCTCCGTCATCAGTTGTGCCCTTCCGTCAGATTGACCGTCAAAAAATTAAAATAACCATGGTTTATTCAAAGCATGGTGTGGTTAAGAAGGGTATTATGGTCCATACCCTTCTTCATCTTCTTCCTCCTCCATTTGCTCTTCTTCCTTCTCTTCATAATTTCTCTCTCTTACAAACACCTTCATGCATCCATCGAATCTCTAAAATTTTTATATTTCCACGGACATATCACTCGTTACGGATCAAACGATGAATTTTATTGAATTTTTGGATGATTTTTTATGAATCAATTAGTCAAAAATTATTGAGGCCCTTCTGAATTCAGAAACTCGGTGATTCCTAAGATGTAATTTCGCTGCTGTTCGACGGCGATGATTAGAAGCTGAAGACGGATATGGGCCCTCGATCAATGACATGTGGCGTAGTTCTGCACAGTCTGTGGATTGTGGATGTTCTTCCCCAATTGGTGAACGACGGCCGGCGGTGGAGAAATCCGGTCGACGTCGGTAACGGATAGGGGAAGAAACATAGTGGCGCAAGACCGGAGCGGAGATCCTCTTGATCTCGGCTCGCCTGGCTAGTGGCGGAGCTGGGGTGTAGTCAGAACTTCGGCTCGCCCCAGCTGGGAACGGCTGTGGCTCGAAGGATCCCAACGAACTGCAAGAACGAGATGACGGTACGGCTAGGTCTCCAGGTGCTCCTCGCGCGGATGTGAATAACAGAGGATTCGCGCGAAGGTGGTTGCAGGTGGGATGGCACACGGCGGTTGTTGATGGTGGTGTTTGGTGGTTGTTCTGGAGGTGGAAGAATGAAAGCGTGATCTTCATTTCTTGTGGGTTGCGCATAGCTAAGTGCTCCAGGTGTGTGTATTGTATCCTGGAAAGATCAGGAGATGCTCGATTCGGTGTGAATCGACCTGGGTACGGCACAACAATCATGGGTTTTCCCAAATCTTCTGAACTTCAGATCCCAAAAACGGAGCGACTCCTCCAGGTGGTGACGCAGCGAGGCGAAGCCGGTGGAGAAGCCGATGGAGGCCGTCTGTTGGGAGGCGCGGTCCGCAGAGAGGGGAGGGGGCACAGGGGGCGGTGTCGGGGAGGGGAGGGGGCGGCGCCGGGGAGGGGAGGGGTCGACGGGTTGGCAGGAGGTGCGGGAGGGAGGAGGTACGGCGCAGGGGAGGGGAGGGGCTGCGGGGAGCTCGGGGCGGAGAGGGAGGAGGAGGAGGTCGGAGGAGGAGGTCGGAGGAGGAGGAAGAAGATGGGAAGAGGAGGAAGAAGAAGAGGTTGGGGAAGAGGAGGAGGAAATGACCACATAACCTTTTCAAAAAAAAATAATTCCGCTTATGTCCTCAAAGTTAACGTCCGTTTCTACTGTAGATGGACGGTCACTAAGCCGAGGGGCACAAGTGATAAAATAGCAAGTTTTGAGGGGCACAACTGATATTACCAAAAAGATAGAGGCATAACTGATATTGCAACATCTCGGAGGGGCACAAGTGATAAAATCCCTAAAAAGAAACAAATTGACACAAGAGAAGCCAACTAATCAGTTTTTTATATTCAATTTGCGGTTATAGAAAGGCAATTGAGGAAGAAGACATTCGAGGATCTCCGTATGATATGGATTGTGGTGCTAGATGGGAGAATCCATGCATCGGCTACATGAATAATTCATAGGACACGATCAATGGTTAGGAAAATGGCGATGATATCTATGATGTTGATGTAGTGAGATTAGCATCATTAGAGGATAAAATCACTTGTTTACGATAGCCTTTTCATATACTTTGATATTTAATTTGATTATTTTTCTAACTGTTATTAGCATTGAGGATTTGAGATAGTTTAGCTTTCACAGAGTACGATATGTTGGAATTATACTCGAAATGGCATGGAATTATATTTTTAATTAAGCTATCTCATTTTTAGGAACTTGCACAAATATATTTACAATTAATTATACTATTTATGAACATTTTTATCTATACTGTGAAGCTTGTGTCTCGACTGCTTCAGAATTTACACCTTGGTGGCATAAAAAAAACCTTAATCTGTGTCATGTTTCACGAACCTTGTGTCACGATGTTAGCTTCTTTAAAAGGGGAGGTTTTTCACTTTAAAAGATGATTTATACAGCTTAATCAACCTTCTTTGTAAGATTACCAGCAAACACATGGATCTTACTCATACCCCATTATTATGTTTCTTATTAAAGTGTAAGTTGATAAGCAAGACCATTATTGCAACAGTCGCCTGACTAGAGACTGATTACACTATTTTGTGGGATGACCGAATAGAATAACTATGGGGCAACTAATGAAAAAAATAATATTGTGTTATTATTATTTGGATTTTCATACTTTTCTTTAAATGTAAAAAAAAAAGTTAGATGCCTATAGTATGATTGTAATACCACTGATACTTTTATCTTATTAATTAATGACCATACATGTTTAGATATATTAAATAATATTTGTTAGACAAAAACTTTATATTTAAAATAATAAAAAATACATAACTGAATATTTTCAATTAGTCAACCGAAAACCATTTATTCCTTATTTAGTGACCCGTTCCGGCTGAATATCGGATACCAACTTTGAGGAGAACACTTCCTAGACTCTCCCCTTCCACAACACATGATACTCCCTTTCCCAAAAAAAGAGTCTAGTATTGCTAATCAATCTATTGCATTATGCAAAACTATAAAATCATAATTTGGAAGCATGCCACAGATGATGAGATGGGGGCATGTTTCACACTCATCTGACGCCATTGTCAAAGCATGTCATTGGGTTTATATTATTAGATATGTTGGAGTATATGCGCATCAAATATATGGCCGACCATAGTTCTCCAAGTAGAGACTCCCTTTCAGTTGCAGTGACTCTGACAGGCGCAGTACAGAGCACATGCTCTCCGACGAGGAGATTCAATTTGACTCACTTTCCAGCTCATTTGTCCTCCCCACCTGCACGGCACGAGAAGCAATGTCCTCGACAACAATTGACAGTTATGCGCTTTGTCCTCGCACCTCTGGAATATGATGCTTAATGTCTTATCTGTCATCATCTCCATGGAGTACATTGTGATAGAGCGTTGCGCGAGGCAACGCTTGGAGATACTGCACTGTCGGAACTTGGAAGAGGATGGCAGCCATCGCCACCAAGAAGAACTGGGCCTTTGCCGCGGGGGCTCTGCCTGATGAAGAGGGTGAGCGGCGCCGCTCAGGAGCAGATTGAGCACTGCTACCGGGAATGAACCCAACGCATACATCACCTGAAAGACGAGGCATGTGCGTAGATGGCTCAGAGTTTTGCTGATTCTGTCGGGGATGTCTGTGGTGCATCCTCATTTATCTGGACCGAAATCAGATCTTGGATAGGGCTTGTGTGGGCTGTGTTGAAGCCACTGCCAGGAGGTGGTCGACAAGTTTGGGATGGATGTGTGTCCCCGCCATCAGATTTGGAATAGGGCTTGCATAAGAGATGTGTTTGGTTAGCGATGCTTGATGTTGGAGATTGCACCGCACGACTCAAACTCACGAATTAGGTTTTTTTAAAAAAAACTTAGATAGATCTCACTGATGAACATAAAATAATCGTTACGCATAAAAACTAGAATCTCGAACAATTGATGAAATTAACTCCTCAAGAATTGAACCCGTTCTGATACCATGTTAGAAAATAAGAATGTGGAAGCATATCATAAATAAAGAAAAAGAAATTGAGAACACATGAATTTTAACGTGGAACCCTACTCCCTAAGGAGCAGAATGAAACCATAGGAGAATGCCTTAAAGGGTTGATTTGTTCATTGAACTTTCTCACTAGATACATGGAATGAGGGCCTTCTTATATATCCCACATTGAGTCTCCACATCCCATAGACGGTAGATGTGGTATTAAACTACATGATGTGGTAAATGGATTCTGGAGTGATCCATTTACCCATCTACTTGACACATATACTCTAACACTCTCCCTCAAGCTGGAGCATGCAATGCTCAGCTTGGACAAACAAAAAGAAATCTCAGACTTACAATACCGACACTACAGACAATATCAACTCAAAGCGCACAATTGTCGACTGTTGTCGATGAAATTGCTTCTCATGCCGTGCAGGTGAGGAGGACAAAAGAGCTGGAAAGTGAGTCAAACTGAATCTCCTCTTCGGAGAGCATGTGCTTTGTACTGCGCCTGTTAGAGTCACTGAAACTGAATGGGAGTCTCTACTTGGAGAACTCTGGTCAGCCATCTATTTGACACATATACTCCAACATATTGCAGTGACTCTGACAGGCTCAATATAGAGCACATGCTCTACGACGAGGGGATTCAGTTTGACTCATAGCTTGTTTGTCCTCCTTACATGCACGACATGAGAAGCAATGTCCTCGACAACAGTCCACATTTGTGCGCTTTGAGTTGATATTGTCTGTAGTGTCGGTATTGTGAGTATGAGATTTCCTTTTGTTTGTCCAAGCTGAGCATTGCATGCTCCAGCTTGAGGGAGAGCGTTGGAGTATATACCTCAAGTAGATGGGTAAATGGATTATTCCAGGATCCATTTACCAAATCATGTGGTTTAATACCACATCTACCATCTGTGGGATGTGGATACTCAATGAGGGATATATAAGAAACCCCTCATCCCATGTATCCAGTGAGAAAGTTCAATGAATAAATCATTCCTTTAAGGCGTTTTCCCATGGTTTCATTCTGCTCCTTAGGGAATGGGGTTCCACATTAAAATTCTCGCGTTCTCAATTTCTTTTTCTTTATTTAGGATATGCTTCCGCATTCCTATTTTCTAACATGGTATCAGAACGGGTTCGATTCTCGAAAAGTTATTTTCATCATTTGTTCGAGACTCTAGTTTTTATGCGTAATGATTAATTTATGTTCATTAGTGAGATCTGTCCAAGTTTTTATTTAAAACCTGATTCATGAGTTTGAGTTTGTGTGGTGCAATCTCCAACATCGAGCATCGCCAACCAAAGGCATCTCTTGTGCAAACCATATTCCAAACCTGATGGCAGGGACACACATCCATCCCAGACTTGTCGGTCACCTCCAGGCAGCGACCTCAACACAACCCATGCAAGCCCTATCCAAGATTTGATTCCGGTCCAGATAAATGAGGATGCACCACAGACATCCCCGACAGAATCAACAAAACCCTGAGCCATTTACGCACTTGCCTCGTCTTTCAGGTGATGTATGCGTTGGGTTCATTTCAGGTAGCAGTGCTCCATCTGCTCCTGAGCGGTGCCGCTCACCCTCTTCGTCAGGCGGAGCCCCTCACAATAAAGGCCTAGTTCTTCTTGGTGGCGATGGCTGCCATCCTCTTCCAAGTTCCGACAGTGCAGCGTCTCCAAGCGTTGCCTCGCACAATGCTCCATCACAGGCACGGTACTCTATCGAGATAATGGCGAATAAGACATTAAGCATCATATTCCAGAGGTGCGACCTGCAAGTAGGCCCTCCAGCGGCAGCAACATGTCCCCATGCAGGGGGTCCTCGTTCTAAAAAACAAAGAAGCGAGGCGATCGCAACATCTCCCTCTTCGACTTCCCATCTCACGCAACCTCTCCAAGCGGCGCAGCTCTCTGTGACCAGATCCTCTCTGGCCAAGACTACTTCAACAACCCCACCAGCTACCGAAGTCACCTCCAGCAATCTTATAGGTGGCGCACACGATGGCGGCATCCCAAGATTCCCAGGAGGCGCTACCCCTTCGCACGAGGATGCTCCAACAATGGAGATCCCAACAAGTAGGCAGCACTGCTACTTGCTCGTTTTTTTGGCGGAGCCGACTCAAATCCAAACAGCAGCGACAGGCAAGCATGCACCCCCCTTCGTGTTTTGGGTTCCCAAGGGATACCTAACTAGCAGTCGTGCGTTTTTTTTCATTAGAATTTTATAAAACCCAAGAATTGCTACGGGCTACAGTTTAGTGGCTCGATGGATTGTTTTCGAAAAATAAAAAGAAATGAGATATCGTGCAAAAAAATTATACGTAATAAAGGGGAAAGAAGAAATATCGTATGAGAAAAATTGAGAGAAAAGCCAGAAAAACATGTGTGATCAGCTTATTGGTTTTTGTCCTTCCTATTATCTTGGCTTCTCCCAACTTTGTCGATGTCATTTTCCAACAAGTATGGGAGATAGGAGGAGTATTGTGTAGAGTTCTTCGGCCATAATTAAGAATTTGGGTCAGAGTTCAGATTTTCTAGTTCATATGCTAGCTCAGATTCCAGTCCAGATGCCCGTTCAGTGTTCAGACTTTATAGATATTTAGACTCGACGTCAGATTGGTTCCGAGTCTTCAATTTCAGACAGACACATGTATGCGGTCTTTTTCAGATGTGAACATGTTTGCCATCATTGTTTGTGGTCCCCATCTTTCGTGTTTCGGCCAGAGTTTTCATGTGATCAATAAGGACTCCAGAGTGAGATCTCGTTCCATATGGCATGTGGGATGGGGTTTTCATATCATTTCATAGGGGATTCCATAGTAGAGATCCCATTCTCTGAGCCAGTATGGGAGAGACCCAGTTCTCCGACGAGGAGACTTTCATACTCCATTCTCTAGTGTTCGTGAACTCCAGTACGAGATCCTTCCGAGGTACCTATGAGAGAGAACCCACTTTGAGGTCCCTATGAGAGAGACACATCTTCAGAGATCTATGTATGGATAATTAGCGGCGTTCTTTATTCGGCCCTTTCAGAGATGGAGCAGTTGTCCACATTGTTGTGGCAGGCCAGAGCTCTCCAAGTAGAGACTCATTTTCAGTTGCAATGACTCTGACAGACGTAATACAAAGCACATGCTCTCTGACGAGGAGATTCAATTGGACATACACTCCGACCCGTTTGTTTTCACCTGCACGGCATGAGAAGGAACATCCTCGATAGCATTTGACAGTTGTGCACGTTGAGTTGATATTGTCTGTAGTGTCTTGTAGTGTGAGTTTGAGATTTCATTTTGTTTGTCCAAGCTGAGCATTGCATACTCCAACTTGAGGGGGAGTGTTGGAGTATATGCATCAAGTAGATGGGTAAATGAATTACTCCAGGATAAATTTACCACATCATGTGGTTTAGTCCCATGTCCATCGTCTGTGGGATGTGGAGGCTAAGTGAGGGCTATATAAGAAGCCCCTCATCCCATGTATCCAGTGAGAAAGTTCAATGAACAAATTAGCCCTTTGAGGCGTTCTCCCATGGTTTCATCCCGCCCCTTACGGAGAAGGGTTCCATGTTAAAATTCATGCGTTCTCAATTTCTTTTTCTTTATTTCTGATATGCTTCTGCATTCCCATTTTCTAACAAGATATAACTATAATGGCACAATCGAGCATCTGAGCATGCCCTATGATTAAAGAGTTCGCTCAGACATACAGGGTGCATTACTTAAGGTCTTTGTATCCATTAATTCATCTAAGTAATGATTAGGTTTTTTCTCTATTCTAGTCAGTAGTAAATGAGAATCGATCACTCCACCATCTGGATATCTAGAATGCATTTCCTTGTGATGACCTTGCAAAGGAGGTCCTCATGACAATACCTCCTATATATGAGCTTGAGAAGGTTATTCATGCAAGCTAAAGGAAGCCATTTATCAGCTTAAGAAGAGCATCAAAGCCTAGTTTGACAAACTTAATAGCCATATTGCTACAATTAGGTTCTCTAAATGTACTATACACTACTTTATCTTAATTGCAAAGAGAAAGATTCGAAGTGTGATTTATGTGTTTATGTTGATGCAATTTTGAATTCTGATTCGTGATGATAATGCAAATATTCAAGAAACCTAGAAACGCAAAAGATCTTTATTATAAAGGATCTAGATAAGCTCCACTACGTCATGCATATAAAGATTACAAGATATTCCAAGGACATGATTCTTTTATAAAAAAAATAAGCTCTTGAGATATTTGAGGATACAAGTACACTATGATGTAACCCCTACTTTATTCCTTTTGATGCTTCAATGAGGACAAGATCACCTTTTGAGGAAACCAAACAAGTGTTTTGTTGGGAAACTTACATACTTGAATGTGGCCAAATTGAAATCCATTTGATATTAGTATAGGTGTTCAAACTACTATTATGTTCCTAAGCATTGTGGCGACATGTGTGCTAGCTACACTACATCCAAAATCTTGTGTTTCACGAGAAGAAATACATTGAGATAGATGTCATACAGAGAGCATTGTTGCTATTAAAGGCAAGTTATTGTCCTCTAAATCTCCTCTGAGGTTCAACTTGCAAACATTTTTCACCAAAGGGCTTCCTAAGAAGCATCATTGTTTATGGTGTGACATGCTAGGCATGATTGATATCTATGTTCCAGATGGGGGGAGTGTTATTTGTTATTATTTTAATGTCTTTTTCTTCTTTTCTCATGTCAGACTGTAGAAGTACTTACCAAGGATCTAGCTAGAGGGCCTTACCAGAGATGTTGTTCCAAGTTGAGCAAATGATAACTATGCTCCAGCCTGAGGGGGAGTGTTGAGTTATTAGTTATCTTTTGTCTCATTTATGTATTCTCTATTCTTTTTGTCTTCTATATGTCGATTACCTAGGGTTCCCTTATATAGGAGAGTAACCTGTTGGGCGAACTATATAAAGAAGGCATAAAGAATAGAGAATACATAAAAGACACAAAAAATAACTAATAGCTCAACACTCCCCCTCAAGCTGGAGGGGGAAAGATATCTAGCATGCTCGGCGTGGAACAATATTTATGGCAAGGCCCTCTAGCTAGGGCCTTAGCAAGGTTGCAAAAGTCAGTAGTCGGTATTCAGTCGGCCGGGTCATTGACTAATGACTAATTGGTAGTCGGACGACGAATCGGATTTAGTCGAACTTTAATTGGCTTTGAATTTTTTGCTTATTTTAAATATATAACTCATTTTTATACATATATTTACATAGATTTTGTACATTAGTATACTATCATAATGAAATAATAGAAGTAATCGAATTTAAATAAAAAATTAGCATATAATAATAAGTTTGCTTTATAAAAAAGCAAAACATAAAAAAAACAAACAAAAATTGATCGACTAGTGTGACTAGTCGGAATTAGTCAGTACTCGATCGGCTACCCCACTAACTAGACTAGTCGGGCCAGTCGGTGACTTTTACAGCAATGGGCCTTAGTAAGTACATTTGTTATATGAGCTCTTGAGCTAACATGGGTAGCGGAGATGAGAACCTTTTGTATCATGTCTCGAGTGTAGTGACAGTCTACTTCGATATGCTTGGTCCTCTCATGGAAGGCTGGGCTGGTGGCAATGAAGAGCGAAGCTCGGTTGTTGCATTGGAGGTACATGGGAAAAGGAACCTTAACTGTCAGGTCAGTAAGAACAGATTTGACCCACATCATCTATGTACTAGCATGTGTCATGGCCTTGTATTCTGATTGTGCATTGGATATGACAACTATTGTGTGCTTCTTACTCTTCCATGACACCAAGGAACCCCATATAAACACTACAAAGCTAGAAGTAGACTTCATGTCCTTGGGACACCATGCATAATCTGCATATGCACAAGTTGTAACAACAATGGATGTACCTCTGCTGAATAAAAGACCAATGTCTGTCAGGTGAGGCCTTTCAGACCTCCGAATAATATATACTGCAACTATATGTGCATGTATATGATGCTCCATGAACTGAATCACTTTGCTTACTGCAAAGGATATATCTGGCCTGGTGATGGTCATATAAAGGAGCTTCCCAACAAGCTCCATGTACCTCCTCTTGTCTACATCATAAAGCGTTATGCTCAAGTCCATAGGAGTAGTGGTAGACCTGCAATCTGCCAAGCCTATCTCAAAGAGAAGATCTGTTATATAATTCCTCTGAGTCATCATACGACCTCGCTAGTTCCTGGCAAACTCCAGTCCAAGGAACTAGTATAGACTGCCAAGGTCCTTAGTCACAAACTGCTGATCTAGGAAATCCTTGACGGCCTGGATGCCCTGCTCATTGTCCCATGTAATAATGATATCATCATCATAAACAAGTATGGTAACTGTACCTCTCTAAGTCCTCTGAACAAACAGTGAATGGTCAACAGTCAATCTCACAAACTCGTGTTTCTCTATCAAGTCCGAGAGCTTCTGGAACAATGCTCTTAGACTCTACTGCTTAAGGTCATAGATTGTCTTGTGAAGCCTGCAAACCTTCTGATACTCCCTCTCAACAACGAACCCAGGTGGTTGCCGCATGTAGACCTCCTCGTGTAGATCAACATGGAGAAAAGTGTTCTTCACATCTAGCTGGTAAAGGGGTCAATCTAGTGTAACTACAACAAAACAAAGTATACACAGAGTGGAATGCCTAGCCACTGGAGAGAAGGTATCCTGATAATCCACACAATATGTCTAGGTGAACCCATGTGCCATAAGTCTCGCCTTGTAGCGATCTACACTGCCATTTGCTTGGTGCTTCACCGTGAACACCTACTTGTATCCAACAACAGATGCTCCAGCAGGGGCTGTAACAAGGCTCCAGTGCCAAGCGACTGCATCACGACAATCTCCTCCTCCATGGCAAGACGTCACCGGTTGTCCTATATGGCATCTTGAGATGTCAGCGATATCTCCAAGATTTATAGTGCCATGACAAATCTTCTGAAGTCCTCTGCTCAAGGAGACTTAGATTGCAAAAGGATACAGAGCACAAGTACGGCTCAGCTTCAACAATGCAATAGGCACATCTATATCAGTTGCCACCTCCTGAACCTGTAAACTACCCTTTTGAGAGGGTACTTGCTCATCTTGTAAAGAATCATACTGCATAGACAACTCAATAGTGCCATCAGTAGAAATAATGTGCTCATTACATACCTGGGGCGTGTTGGATGATGGGAAGGCTCATGAGCAGGGGAACAGTGTGAGACCTGTGAGTAAACACACGCCGTAGAAACTGGGTCAAGGTACATGGTGGCAGTCTAAGGGCATCCATAGAAGCGAGTGGTGGTGGAGGTGGAGGTGCAGGTACTAGAGGTGGTGCAACCATAGGAGGCATGTACACTTTCTCACCAGAGTCGGATGTGGTAAACATGTCACATGTAGGAGAGAAATACATAATCAACTCAAAGAATGTGACATCCGCACTGAAAAAGTACTTCTGCCATAGCAAATCAAAATAACGGTATCCCTTTTGGATACGAGAGTAATAAACAAAGACATACTTGACAGCTCTAGAGGAGAGCTCGTCACGACTAGGCGTCAGATTATGAACAAAGGCCACATAGCCAAATACGCGAGGTGTAAGGGAGAATGGGTCCTTCTCAAGAAATGCGATCAAGAAAGGAACATTTTCTCCTAAAATAGAATATGGCATACGGTTCACTAAGTAGCAAGCTGTGAGGACTGCATCACCCAGTAAGAGTAAGGAGCACGACTCTGAATCGAAAGGATTCAATTCACATCGAGTAAATGGTGGAGTTTGCGTTCAACAACATTGTTCTATTGGGATGTATAGGAACACGAGGTCTGGAGTACGATGCCAAGAGATCCGAGAAACTCGAATAGTTGTAAAGTGCAGAACTCTAAGTTATTGTCAGATCGCAAATAGTTGACAGTAACAGAGAAAATGTTCTTTATTTCAATAATAAAGATTTTAATAACATGCCCATCCCCAGACTTATTCTTTAACAAAAGACCCAAGAAAGTCTAGAATATTCATCTACAACAACAAGATAAAAAACATGTCCCTAATGATCAGGTACACACGTCTCGGACCCCAAATATCTAAGTGAAGGAGCTCAAATAATTGAGAATTGCTCCGACTCTGATGAAATAAGAACGAAGAGCGGTGATTCTTCCCAAGATAGCAAGCCTCGCATTGGAAGAAAGATCGCGTAGAGATCTGTGGAAAAACATGATACACCTTCTGCAGAGAAGGTGACCAAAATTACGATGCCATAGGTATGGTGAGACTGTTCTCGCAGGAACAGTAGAGGCACCATCATGAGGAGGTCGGACCAGTCTGTAGAGCCCATGCTGCTCATGACCACATCCAATCACCCTGCCCACGAGTGTGTCCTAAAACACAAGAGAAGAGGGGTCAAAATGGCATAACAATGCAGATCCTTCGTGATCTGACAAATAGAAAGCAAGTTCATCTGAAAAGTGAGAGCATATAAAACAATCTGTAGGCGTATGGATGTCGTCAAATGCACTCCCCCATGTCATGTGATGCGTAAGTAAACCCCAATCACAATGATGACCCATCTACCAGGGGGTATAGTCCTATAAAACTAGAACTGGGTTCTATCCACACACAGATGGTGAGAAGCACCAGAGTCCATGATCCATTATGTCATATTTGTCCTGCTACAACTGGTAAAAGCATGTGTGATACCTGAAGAGCTCAAAGAGGCTCTAGCAGCAGCTGCAACAATAGGTGCATGGGTCACGTTGACATCCACCACCTCTGCCACAGGGACACACCCTCTTAACTGCGTAGAACCGCCCCTGTTGTGAGATGCAACCATCACTAAGGAGGTCTGTGTGATGGTAGCAGTTGCAATAAGAAGCTTGTTGAGGCGACTGTAAGCCTCCTCCATGGGAGGTATGGTCACCCAGTAAGGAGTTATGTGTGTGTTGCCTCATACTTTGTATCGAGTGCTGCCAAGAAAACTCCAACCATCGTAGAGTTCCTACGGGTCATTTGATGCTTCGTGAAAGTACTAACATGCATGATGCCATGAAGCTTCTCAAACATGCCTCGAAACGAAGAGTAGAAAGTATGTAGTGGACGACCATTCTGCTTGGCCCTATAATTGTCAAACTGAAGCGGAGGAATCTTGTCCTCATTCTTCGTTTGGGCATAAGTGGCTGCCACAATATCCCACATCGCCTTTGTGGTGGGTTGGTTCATGATATCATTGGCAATCTCTGTGGTGAGGGTTCTAGAGAGCCAAACACGTGCATGTGTCATCTTGCTTCCATGAAGCATTGTCCCTAGTCTTGCCTGTTGGCTCTGACTTTGTCAAAATGTACTCATTATTGCATTGCATAAGGGTCAAAACGGCATCGATCATAACTCAATGTTGATCTAATCCATCTTCACGATGGGAGTTGGGCCCATGAAGACACCGGACAAAGAAATATCATTACCTTTGTTCTTTGACATGATGAAAGGAGGCCGAAAAATAGAACTCGTCTGGGAAGTAGACCAATTCGAGCAAGTCTACATGATTATATGGAGGATTGGTTTTATGTACAACATAGATCATAACTCAATGTTGGTCTAATCCATCTTCACGATGGGAGTTGGGCCCATGAAGACACCAGACAAAGAGATGTCATTACCCTAGTTCTCTGACATGATGAAAGGAGGCAGAAAAATAGAACTCGTCTGGGAAGTAGACCGATTCGAGCAAGTCTACACGATTATATGGAGGATTGGTTTTACGTATAAACTCACACAACCATCATATTTAATATAACAAAGTTGCATCATTAATGTCACTCCTTAATCTTGCGAGGATCGGAAAACGTAATTTATAGGTCTGAAATCACATTTTCTGGTTAAAAATCAAACCGTTTCAAACTGTAGTTTGATCACAGGAGGAGGAAGAATGTCCATGGGGGTCGAAAAAGGTCCCGCCGCACCCTGTGGATGACATCGCAGGAGTCGAGGACCCATGTAGAGGCTAGAAGGTCGCCCACAGATGGTTGGGACCGCGTACATGCAGGGCCCAGATGGGCTAGGTGATGGCGCCAGCGTGGGCTACGCAGTTGTGGCACGCACGCAAAGCCCGGATGGGCTGAGCAGTGACGCCAGTCGGGGGGGGGGGGGGGGGTGGCGACGTTGGCACACGAGGTGGATGGGGTGACGACGGTGGCGCTTGTCAAGGGTGTGTGGGAGGTGAGTGGAGGCTATGGCACAGTTGGGATATGGAAATTCTGATCTTTGATCGTCGCTCTGATTCCATGTCAGGAGAAGAATGACATGTTTATTCATGAGACCCTAAGGTTCTCTTATATAGGAGGGTAACCTGTTGGACAAACTACATAAAGAAGACAAAAAGAATATAGAATATATAAAAGACACAAAAGATAATTAATAACTCGCCATCTCTTTTTTTTACATTTTTTGTAATTTACTCGATACCATTCTCCAATAAAAGAAGGGTTAGGACTTCATTATTCAATAAGCAAAAGCATTTTCCTTAGCAAGTCGAGAAACACAATCCTCTTGATGAAGATCCATTGAATTCTCTTATATCACGTGAAAAGATAATACGAAATAATGCAATAATAGACATATTAAAACAACATATTTACATGGTTTTGAAGGTCTGGAGGGCAGTCCTAATTTATAGGACATTCAGAGTTGTGATCTATCATTTCTCCATGAAACGTGTACTAAATGACCCTATGGGCTCGTTTGTTACACCCTACATCCCTGGGTTGGAATTCCATCGCAAACCAATGTGACATCACATCACATTCCACATTCCAACCCTCTTAACCATCCAAACAACTACTATTCACAGGAGGTTGCTCTAACCCAACCCAGTTACCAAACAAGCCCAATATGTAGACGAGTAGATCTCAATCACACACAACTCTCTCTTAACATGGAGAGGTGGTCTGAGTGTATGATAACATACCACAAAATCAACAAGTCTTGAAAGATCCGATAAACCCAAGTCAACCCTTCACTCTCAAGAGGCAGTAAGAATAATATATGAACAAAGGTCCCTATTTACTTTCTGACAACAAGACTTACTTCGTAACAACAAGCTTATCATCCTGATTTATAGAAGAGACCCAATAGGGTTGAAATTTTCATTCTTTTCACATATATCATGAAGTAGAAGGTCATATATATAAGGATTGGGGAGCCTACACCCATGTGTAGGTAACTTTCCTACACCCATCCCTTTTCTCCTCATTTTTTTGATTTTTTTGAAATGGTTTCTGAGGGAATTTACTTAGAATATTAAATTATATACATGTTTAAAATTTCATGTAAAACAGACATTTCTAACAACTCCATCAGAAGGGGTTGATTTTAGCAAATCTGAGACCATTAAAATTTGATTATCATGAAGGATAAGTTAGAAGTCTCGAAATAAGTTGAAATTTGAATGACGTGATGGTGATATATTGTGATCTAAACTCCCTAAGGATTCAATTCAAAAAAGTCAAAAAAAATTGGGGGAAAAACGTGGGTGTAGGAAAGTTGCCTACACATAGGTGGTAGGCTCCCTTTTCCCATATATAGGGGTTGGGGAGCATGCACCCAGGTGCATGTAATTTTACATGCACCGGGGCCTATATCTTTCACATTTTTTTTTACTTTTTTTGGAAAATATCACCATGTATATTCATCTATATATCCCTCCATTATGCCATTTAAATTTCGTCAGAAAAAGAGACTCATATACCCTCCATCTAGAACAGGTCAACTACAACAATTCTAAGACCGTTAAATTACATGTTCTAGATGGAAGGAATAGGAGTCTCTGTTTCTGACAAAATTTGAATGGCATATAGGAGGGATATAGGGATGAATATACATGGTGACACTTTCCAAAAAATTAAAAAAAACGTGGACCCTGGGTGCATACTCCCCAACCCCATATATATATATATATGATATCTTTCAAATAAGACATGTTCCTTCCATCCATAAGGAAGGCCATCAATCTCACCCATCCGTATTTAATCTTATGGTTATTGTTAATGGTGTTAATACTATTTAAAAAATAGCAAAAATCCATGGTCTTTATACATTATCTAAATATAGTATCTAACCACCTCAATTATCTCCTCCATTAATATATCACCTTAATTGCTTATTTCAAAAATAGAAACCTTAATTGTTTTGGCATCATGCTTTCCATGCAGGGGCCATGGGAGCGCTGCCTGGACCTCTCCTCTGCACAGGCGGAGGTCTACTCGCGTGATGGTAGTTGTTGGACGACGGTGGAGATGCGTGGCGAGTGCAACTTTCCTGCTGCAGGTGGTTCTTCATTCCTGCTCCACGTAAAAGGGGGAGGGTGCCATCCCTTCATCTCTTTTCATCTCATCCAAGCAACGGGGCACGACTAGGATGTAGAGTTCCAGGTGGAGATCTACGACGGGACATGGCAGGCAGTTCTTCGTTTCTCTAGGTGGAAAGCAACTTGGTGATGGAGGTGGTGCTGCGGTTCGACGGAGGGGCATCACACGAGCAACGACAGAGGGAAGGAGGTGAAGGGTGGCGTCAGGCGGCTCGAGGGCTGCGAGGTGGAAGGGTGGCGGTGAAGATCCTAAGCCATGCTAGAGTCGAGTGGAGGGTGGAGCTCCAGAAAGTCGGGCTACTGCGGGATGGTGGATCTGGTAGACAGCGGCGATGCACGTCAGTGGTGGAAGTGCATGGTCGCGCACGGTCCAGGAGGCGTCGAGACGATGGTGGGCTCACATTGGGCGTGGGACTGGGAGGTCGGTCGGTTGACGACGTGGTGGAGGTTTGTGATGCTCCTTGAGTGGCGATGGATGGATCTTCATAAGCAACGGACGGTGGCGATGACGTGTGTATCATGGTAGTGATTGCACAAGGAGCTCGTGCAACCACTATGTTTTACATATTTCATGTGTATTACACAATTTTGATGTTTATTTTTACAATTTTGATTTGTATTATGGGATATTTACACCCATAACCCTGAGTAATTTCATAATTATCCCCAAAACCCTCGATAAATACAAATTACACACGGGACCCTGAATAATGCTAAACCTTTACATGGCATAACCCTGTGTCAAGATCCGTCTTGATTATCCGTTAACTTTGACGGGAAAAGTCTTACGTTGACCATTTTGCCCTTCGAAACACACCATATTTATAATATGATGCCATTCTTTAGATTAAACAAAAGCATGCCCAGCTCCCTCAGGAAAGCCGCCCCGTTCCCTACCGCTCGTCCCGGCAAGCAGGCCCGTTCCGCCCCGAGCCTTTGCCCCTAGCTCCAGCACCCACCTCCCCCTCGCTGGAGAGCTCCATTCGTGCCCCCGCCACCAGCTCGTGAGCTCCACCATCCCTCCCCCCGCTGGCGAGCTCCATCCACACCCCTGCCCCCAGCTCACGAGCTCCAGCACCCCATCCCTCCGCCGGCCCCCAGGTCGTGAGTTCCAGGCAATCCCCCCTCCCCTGTCGCCGGCTCTGCAAGACCCATCCGCAACCCTTGCCCCCCAGGCCACCCCACCCGCAACATGCCACCCGGCCCCCCAGGTTGCGAGCTCTGCAAGACCTACCCGCAACATCCCCCCAGGTCGCGAGTTCTAGGCAGCAACAACCCCCCCCCCCCCCCCCCCGTCTCAGCAATGCCCACCCCCAACCCCCCCAGGTCACAAGCTCTGCAAGACCCACCCGTAACACCCCCCCCCCCCCGTTGCCGCCTCTGCAAGACCTCCCCACAACCGTTGCCGAGCTCCATCCGCGGCCCCAGCACCCCCCTCGCTGGCGAGCTCCATCCACGGCCCTAGCTCGCGAGCTCACCCAGCACCCCTCCCCTCGCCGCCCCCAGCTCGCGAGCTCGTCCCCTCCACCCGCCGTATCGCCAGCTCCATCTCATCTGCAATCCACCTCCACCTGATTTTTTTCCTTTTTGTTTATCCTAGCCCTTAGTTGTAGATGGGTTAGATTAACTTACTTATATGATTGGGTTAATTCACTAAACTAACAGAAGGTTACGAATGTAAAATGGAGCCATTATTCCAGGTTCCCTGTGTAATTCGTATTTATTCCAGGTTACGAGTGTAAATATCCCTTGTATTATACATATTTGATGTGCATTTTTACATATCGATTGGATGCGAATGAAAAATTGTAGTTTTTATGTGTATTTTACATTTTGGATGTACATTACATATTTTAGATGTGTATTATACATTTTAGTTATTTATTATACATATTGAGAACATGTATTATACATTTTTATAAAAAAGATTGCAGATTTCACATAAATATAAAAACGTAAAAATAGCTATTGTATTGCTAATATAAATTGTATTCTACAAATAACCATATAAATTTTACAAAATGACTAATGGAAATTTGAATGAACCACGGATTATACAAAAATATACAAAAAAACATACAATCATTATAAAAGGAGTCGCAGATTATACAAAAAAACATGTAAGGATACGAACAATCGTCGAACGTTATGTCGCCCAGGACAATACTGGACATTATTTAAATATGGTATTACGAAAAAATACCAAAATTATATCTAGCTACATTTGGTATTTCAGAATATTAAGAACTATCTATAATTAATTCAAAACATGATGACCAAAATACCCTTTTGGGCAAACAAATTGATCATGCCGTTAGATTTGAATCTAATGGCTATGATCGTTGGCATTCCTTACACATGTAAGGACCAAGTCTCATTTGAACGACCCCCTATATATATAGCACAAATCACCACCGTAATTCTCTCAATTAGTTATGCAAGATAAAACATGAGAAGCATATTGTTTGGAACTTTGATAAACCAATTACTTGTCTTATTATAGGTACACAAGATCAATATTAAGGTCAGCTATGGAAGTTAATTTCGCAAGTTTTTTATTTAAGCTGCGTGAGTTGCCCAGTTTTTATGCGATAAAAAGACCATTTAGGTAATAAACTACTTTGGCTCACTAAGAATTAGTTCTCCTTTCTTCACGATAATTGACTTTATACAAGGCTATAAATAACATGTAAACAACAATCTTTTTAAGAAGCAATACATATGATCTTCCAAGTTTCAAGACATACCTCCCATGTTTAAAATTTGTTCTATGCCTACCATAACCAGCACATTGCTCATCAGCCCCAGAACCAACAAGAAGAATTCGAGCTTTCGACAAGTATCTATATCTACAACCTTTTCTTTGTACAATATCTTCATTCACAAAACCTTCCCCACGTGCGGCAAACCATAATGCAATCCCAATATTCAAATCCTGTAAAAGAACATGCATGATTTTTTTGGATTTGATTTCAAGGAACAGGGAACTTTAGTGCAATAATAGAAACCATCAGTCTAATCAAGACATCACAGATTTGAATCACGGAAACAATCCTTTGCTAAAATGCAGCATAATGCTGTTTACTCCAAAGTGGTCTAACCATTCCCCAGTCCCCGTACAAAGCAGGAGCTTCATCTTATGGATTATCCTTTCAACTTAAATGTGAAGATAGGAGAGAAGCCAATGAATTAGAAGGCCCGCATCTACATATCATTTGCAACATAAATGTGAACATAGTGCTCAAGGACTTTTTGACGAGGCTCAACACGGACATTCATGTGTAGCATCAGGAACGTAGACAACAGGTGCAAGAGGGGGTCTCTCAGATGGACAGTTTGGAAGATGAGTGTCCGCTTCTGGAGGAGTTTGTGGAAAGAGGGGAGCACCTTGTGGAGATCATTCGCGAAGATAGGAAGGAGGAGGTCTCGTGGAGGCAACATGCCAGGCAGCACTAGGTGAAGGAAGGGGATGCGAATACTCGATTAAGAAGGATAAGGAACCACATACACTCGATTGAGGTCACCGGGAAAGTTTTGAGAGGGACAAAAAGGTGAGGCACCCTTGAGATCGCATTTTCAGGCTTTTGGTTGAAGGCGCCCACGCAACGGATGGGGTTGGCAGGGGAAGGGAATGGCACGGATTACAGAGAAGGAGGCAATTTTTGGTGTTTGATTTTCAACAAGTAGGAGGTGAAGTAGGCACAACATGACTTAAATGCAAATGGGGCACCAGGACCGAATGGTTTTCCAGTTAGTTTTTATAGAGAGTTCTGGGAGGTGGTGAAGGTGGAGGTGATGGATAAATTGGAGGAATTCCATAAGGGTAATCGTGGTTATGAGAGGCTGAATAGTGCGCTCATTTGTTTGCTCCTGAAGAGGAGTGTGCCAATCAAGGTGGACTACAAGCCCATTGCATTATCAAATACTACTTACTTGATCATCTCAAAGATTCTGGCTAACAGGCTCAGGGGGGTTTTAAATCAGATTGTTTCTCCGGAGCAGTCGGCGTTCGTGTTTGGGAGAAGTATGGCAGACAGGCAAGTGACAACATCTAAGGTTGTGAAGGATTGAAAGAGGTCCAAGTCCAAGGGTGTGATGTGGAAAATTGATTTCTCAAAAGCCTATGATTGTGTCGATTGGAGATTTCTGTGGCTATATCTGCAGAAGAGGGGTTTCCGGAGCTATGGATTGCATGGATCAAGCGGTGTGTCACGATGACCTCGTACACGGTGTTGGTCGACGAACGTCCGGAGGGAGGTTTCTTCCAGCCCCTAAGGGGCATCATGCATGGTTGTCCATTGGCTCCATTTTTATTCATGATCGTGGCCGAAGCATTGGTAGTAATGGTGAACTTGGCGACGTCTGATGGGTGGTGGACAGGCTACAGGAGAGACCAGATATCCATCCCATTGCTGCAGTATGTTGATGACATGGTCTTCTTTATGGGAGCTAATATAGAAGGGATCGGAAGGGCGTCACGCGTTATGGATGTGTTTGGTGACATCTCAGGGCCACAGATTAACAGGGAGAAGCATCCAGTTGGGTTTTTCTAGTCAGGAGGTACAGCACATGAGATGTCGGAGGAGTTGGGTCGCACGGTTATCGCCATACTGATCGCTTATCTAGGGTTGCCCTTAGTGGCGTGGAGGTCGAAGGCAAAGGACCGGAGACCGTGGTGGAGAGAATGGAGGGGAAGCTACTCGGGTGGAAGGAGAAGTTGCTTTCAAAGGGAGGGAAGCCGGTGCTCCTGAAGCATGTTTTTTCCGCAATCTCGATCTTTTTCTGCTCTACAAGAGTCATGCCTGCAGGGGTAAGGACGAAGATTGAAGGTATCATGAGGAGATTCTTCTGGTCGGATAGGAGACTAACAAGAAGGGCATACATTTGATCAATTGGGATAGAGTGGCATTGCAGGAGAGGAAGGGTGGTTTGGGAGTCAGGAGGATGGGAGAGATGAATAAGGCTTTCATGGCTAAGTTGGAGATGTGCATATCAGGGAGGTCGGAGGACCTAGTTTGATGACTGTTCAAAAAGATCTATGGGGTATCCATGTCTTTGGAGGTTGAATTGGGATGCTTCCCTTCTTCTTTATGGAGGGGGGTACAAAAGCGATCGCGGAGTTGATGCCCAAGATGATGCCTTCTTTGGGGAATGGGGGGTTCGGTTCTGGTTGGATGAGGGATGTTGGGAGGACATTCTCGAGGATGTAGCGAATGGCAACGGATAAGGGGGAGAAAGTGTGAGAGGTGTGGGGACAAGGGGCTTGGTCTCCGACGTTTGTGGGGAGCCATCAGATCATAGGGTTGAGGAGTTCTTGGAATTACAGATTGGGCTGGCGCACGAGGAGGCTCCTACGACGGGCAGAGATCATTACGTCTGGGGAGATGGAAGATTTTCGATGAAGAAGGCTTATAACGTTTTTGTAGTGGACAGGGAGATGGGGGAAGAGGATGGGGTGTACCTGCACTTGATCTGGAGAAGCAAGGTACCAAACAGGATCAAGGTGTTTCTGTGGTTGTTCAGGATTGGGAGGATTCACACGAAGGAGCATCAAGGACACGTGTTGGAGGCGGAAGAAGTGTTATGTGACAGATGGAGCATAGTGGTGAAGGATATGAATCACATGTTCTTCGCTTGCCCGTCCTCGGCAGAGGTGTGGAGCAGGGCCTCCGTCACTTGGCTTGGTGCCCAGGATTGTTCGTTCTTCTAAAGGGACAGATCTGTTTGCGGGTTCAGGCATGAGGACAGTGCGCTTCCCTTTGCTATGGAGTGGGCTATTTGGTGTGCACAGAACGACGTGATCTTTGGGAGAAATAGTTTTTAATTTGAGAATGTGCTAGAGCATTGTAATGCACTATGTATATCTTGGATATTGTAACCGTTGGAGTCTTTTGGTTACGCATCATTTATATGGGAGATGGGTAAATGGATCACTCCAGGATCCATTATCACATCCACGTCTTTAGTCCCACATCTACCAGTTGAGAAAAAGTAAAAGACTATCAACCCTTCGAGGCATTCTCCCAAGGTTTCATCTCGCTCCTTAGGGAGTAGGGTTCCACGTAAAAATCCCTTGTTCTTCATATTTTTATCTTTATTTCTCTGATACGCTTCCGCATTCCTATTTTCTTACATGGTATTAGAGCGGTCGATTCTCGAGGAGTTTTTGGGTTCTTTATTTTTTTTTTGTTCGAGATTCAAGATTCAATTCAAGGGTTTCCATTGAGGCCCTTATTATCTTGTTAAAAACTATGTTGAAGATTTCTTGTTCGATTCAAGTTATGATTCTGATGCACTAGCAAGTTGCCATCGATGGCACCTCCATCGTATATTCCTCCAGGCGGCATGTGATCGCAAGCCCTCGCCAATACATTGTTTCTAGATTCCAACTAGTCCTTAGTGCCCTGGGAGATATATGTCACCCAGATCTCAGCGATGTAGAAGACGAGGGCCACCACGCGGGCAATGCCACCACCCCAATAGGCCTCTATTTCGCTGGCAAGGTCTCGCCAGGAAGATCTCCAGGTGCTTCCCGCTTCTGCGCCCTTTAACGACTGCTACAATCAAGTCGCGCAACCCCAACGACAGTGATCCCTCAGGAGGAGCTCTCCCCAGTTGTGCTCCCTCCACGCGACAGCAAGCTCCTGGCTCCCAGGCAGAACCGTCGCAACAGTCTTCTACGCCGCATTGCCTCCATATTATTTGTGTACCTCCACGCGAATCTACGAGCACTCCCAGGTTGTACTCCTCTCCTCGTGGTGACGCCTCTCCGCCTTCTCCAATCGGGCCTAGTTGTTGCAGATAATTTCGCACCTTCTCATGTGCTCCCAGCTTCCAGGTGGAGCCGGCATGTCCAGAAGTCCCCATCGAGGGCGGGGCATTTTTGCGAGAGGAGGGTTCCCAGTTGGGAACCCTAAGGCTGCGTGTGATTTAAAGAAATGAAAGAAGGGGTGCGGGTGGGCTGCAACATAAGAAAAAAGAAAGGCCCAAGTGGGGCGTTGGCTTTAAAAAAAGAATGGGAGAAAGGCCATCCGAAAAAAAAGCGGAAGAATGATGGCATGTTTTGCGAAAAAAAGAGAGGGGGGATTGTTTGTTTCGTCCCTATTAGGGTCGTGTTTTTTTAAAAAAAGATGTAGACAGTTAAAACAAAGGGAAAGAAAAAAAATTTGAGAAAAGGCACACACAAAGAAAAGACGTATGCAAGTCAAAAAATGCAAAAAAGGGGAAGGAAAAGCCATAAAAAATCAAACGGCATAAAAAATGTTCCAAAAATGATGATTTAAAAAGCCGAACAAAAAAATGATGATGAAATGAGGATCGGCTTATTGATTTCATGTTTTTCCTGATTTTATTGTTTTTTCTCCAAACATAGTCGACGCCATGTATTCCGACTAGTATGAGAGAAAGGGAGAGTATTGTGTATAGTCACATGTTTATCCAGATTCAGATTCTAGACCAATCGGATTGTTCATGATCTACAGTGATCAGATATTCAGACTCAACGATTGGTTACGAGTCTTTAGTTTTAGACACGGACATGTATGCGGTCTTTTCAGATGTGCACATGTATGACATAATTGTTTATGGTCCCATCTTTTGTGTCGGCCAGTGTTTTCATGTAGGCCATAGGGACTTCATAGTAGAGGATCATTCCCTATGCCATGTAGGCAAGGGTTTTCATGTGGTTTCATAGGAGCTCCAGAGTAGAGTACCATTCTTTGTGCCAGATGGGAGAAACCCAGTTCTCTGACGAGGAGATTTCAGACTCCATTCTCCAGGGATCGGAACCGAATACGAGATCCTTCCAATGTTCCTATGAGAAAGAACCCACTTCGAGGTCCCTATGAGAGAGACTCATCTTCAGAGATCTATGTATGGATAATTAATGATGCTCTTTTCGGCCCTTCCAGAGAATCAGAGATAGAACAGTTGTCCACATTGTTGTGGCAGGCCAGAGTTCTCCGTGTAGAAACTCATTTCAGTCGCAGTGACTCTGACATACGCAGTACAGAGCACATGCTCTCCGACGAGGAGATTCAATTTGATTTACACTCTAACCCGTCCATCCTCCTCACAAGCACTACATGAGAAGCAACGTCCTTGACGGCAGCCGACAGTTATAGGCGTTGAGTTTATATTATCTGTAGTGTCATGTAGGGTGAGTTGAGTTTTCTTTCTGTTTGTCCAAGTTGAGCATTGCATGCTCCAGCTTGAGGGGGAGTGTTGGAGTATTTGGTTATGCATCATTTATATGGGAGATGGGTAAATGGATTACTTCAGGATCTATTTACCACATCCAAGTCTTTAGTCCCACATCTACCAGCTGGGAGATGTGGAGACTCAGTGGGGATTATATATACAACCCCACATCCATTGTATCCAAATGAGAAAATATAATAGACTATCAGTCCTTTGAGGCATTCTCTCGTGGTTTTATCCCGATCCTTAGGGAGTAGGGTTCCATGTAAGAATCCCTTATTCTTCATGTCTTTATCTTTATTTCTCTGATACGCTTTCTGCATTCCTATTTTCTAACAGTAAAAAAAATATAGTTATATGACTAATATATATAATTCTTCTGGTGGGTCCCATCTTGGGAGGCCACCCTCGTTTTTTCTTAAAAAAAGCATAGCTCTTGATATAATCCACGCCCCATGGTTCCAAAATCAAAGGGTAATATAGCCTATGGATGTTAAAAATTACAAATAACTTTGACCGTACCATATAAGTATTAGCAGGATCAATGAGGGACGTTATATGCTTAGCTTCCCAATCCAACTTCGATAACTCAGCGTCAATCTCAACAAGACGCCACCTGTCATGTAGAATAATAAGCTAAATGATGAACATGGCTTTATTATTAAGTGTATGCCTTAGAAACATCAGAAACTACATTGGCAGTATGGTTAAACATCATCAAGTCCACGCCAATGCAGGATGTAAAATTTTGTTGGCAAGCACGAACACCAACAATCCACCCACAGTGCACTGACACATATGACTATATTTACTTTCGTTGAATAACTAGTAAAACCAATACATTTATTCTATTGACCAAAGGAGTAGTAATGGTAAAGAACCTATTTATTGAGGTAGTAAAGCTACCATTTATGAAGCAGAGTAGAAGCATCAAGAAGTAAAAAGAAATATGATGCAGTGCAGGAGAGGAAACTCTAAGTAAAATTCTAACTGGAGAAAATTCTAAAAATTCTTTTTCCATGAAGGGAACAACTAAAGCAACGAGATTTCAAGTAGAAGTTATCGGTGAATATGTGGTAGCGCTAGGCATCTATGACAACCTTCACATATTATTCGCATTAGCACGAGGGGAATATAAAATATAAGAAAAATAACACAGCATCAAGAGCGCACAAAGAACTTGCATTATTATAGGAAGAAAGATGACAACAAGATGATCCTACTCCATACAACAACAACAACAACGAAGCCCTTTCCCACAATTAAGTAGGGTCGGCTACATGGATTCTTCGCCTCCATTCAGATCTATCTTGGGTCAATCCTGGGCTTACATCCGCAAAACTAAGATCCCTTCGTATGGTCTCTTTCCAACACTTCTTGGGCCGTCCTCGCCCTCTCTTAGCCGGCTCAACATCCCAACACTCGCATCTCCTAACTGGTGCATCAGCTAATCTTCTTTGCAAATGTCCAAACCATCTTAAGCGGTTTTCTCGCATCTTATCCTCGATCGAAGCTACGCCAACTTTCTTTCTGATTGCATCATTCCGAATCCGATCTTTACGTGTGTGTCCACACATCCACCTTAGCATTTTCATTTCTGCTACATTCATTCTCTGCACATGTCTATGGTTCACAGGCCAACATTCAGATCCATAAAGCATAGAAGGTCTCACGGCTGCTTTGTAAAACTTTCCTTTAATCTTTAAAGGAATTTTCTTATCACAAAGAACAGCAGAGGCTCCTCTCCACTTTAGCCAGCCTGCATTTATTCTATTAGTAACATCTCCATCAATTTCCCCATCATGTTGCAGAATAGATCCCAGATATCTAAAGGAATCTCTCTTCTGAATGTTGTCGTCACCAATCTTCACCTCGATTCCTTCACCATTGCTTCCATCAAAGGTGCACTCCATATATTCCGTCTTATCCCTACTTATACGAAATCCTTTAGTCTCCAACTCATGTCTCCGAACCTCAAGCTTCTCATTTACTCCGTCTCTAGGCTCGACAATTAACACAATATCATCAGCAAATAACATACACCAAGGTAACTCATCCTAAATGTGACTGGTCAACTCATCCATAATCAAAGTAGAAAGAAATGGACTCAAAGCAGAACCTTGGTGTAAACCAATGTTGATGTCAAAATATCCAGTCTTCCCAGACGGGGTCCTTACACAATATAAAGCCCTATCATACATGTCCTTTATGAGGTTAATGTATAGGACAGGTATTTGTCTCTTCTCCAACACTCTCCACAATATCTCTCGTGGGACAGAATCATAAGCCTTCTCCAAATCAATAAAGATCATGTGGAGGTTCTTCCTTTTAGCTCTATAAATCTCCATTGTTCTCCTCAGCAGATGGATGGCTTCAGTCGTTGAGCGACCAGGCATGAATCCGAATTGGTTTTCTTTTTCATTGGAAATTTGCCTCAACCTTCTTTCAATCACACGTTCCCAAATTTTCATAGTGTGACACATCAGCTTGATACCTCTATAATTTGAACAATTTTGAATGTCTCCTTTATTCTTATAAAGAGGCACCACGATACTCCTCCTCCAATCTTCAGGCATTTTCTTGCTTCGCCAAATAACATTGAATAGATTCGTAAGCCAAGTCAAACCACGCTCACCTAAAACTCTCCACACTTCTACAGGGATGCCATCCGGTCCTACACCTTTTCCAGGTCTCGTAACCTTCAAAGCCTCCTCTACTTCCTTTCTTTGTATCCATCTATAGCATGCACGATTCAAGTAACTTTCACTACAAGCTAGATCACCAAAAGTGATATCTCTATTTCCTTCCCCAATGAAAAGTTTATGGAAGTACTGCTCCCATCTAGTCTTTATATCCTTCTGAGTAACAAGCACAAGACCTTCCTCGTCCTTAATGCATCTCACTTGAGAAAGGTCTTTGGTTTTTCTTTCTCTTGCTTTGGCCAACCTGAATATATCCTTTTGTCCCTCCTTAGAGTCGAGATTTTTATACAAAACTTCATAAGCTTTTGACTTAGCTTTGCTTACGGCCTTCCATTACATTTTGTCAAGAGAAAACATCAGAGTACAGGGACATCAATGTACCCTTAACAAATCCTCATGAATATGTAACAAAGGGGGGTATGTTTGTATGGACTAGTTTGTAATAGCGAGTTATTAATGTTCTCCAGTAAACTGTCCATGATGGAAAGTCTTCCTTTGGTTTCTTAAAAAGCATCCATGTCTATTACTAATTATATAAGTCACAATAATTCCCTTCCAAGAAGCAGACAATTGACAAATCTATATCTATATACTCTAATTAAAGTTGGGTTTTTTACCCAATTAATGACACGAGGCTTATTCCGAACTCTTCCCCTGACAAATCTATAATTTCCTTCCCTTCCCTGTCGTTTTTCCCACATTCTCTCTTCTCGTGACACATAGCAACTCCTTATCCCTTCTTGCTCTCTCTCTAATCTCTTCTATCAAGACGTTTTTTCTCCTCTCACCTAACGTGTGGGATTCAATGGATACTTCTCTCTCCCTTTCTCTCTCTCTCAAATTATTTCTAAGTTACCACTCCTTTGTAATAATTTTATCGCATTTGCTCCCTTATTTTAAACCAAGTGCATTGACGAATTAACATATAAAATATACTAATCAATTTTAAAATATTTTTTAATCCCACCGCCTAACATGCATTAGGAAGAAAAATCACAAAACATGCATTAGGAAGAAAAATCACAATTCCAAATGCTATGTAAATACATCAAAAAAAATTAATTAAAGAACACATAATGTCTCGTGAATATCAAATATCTAATGCCAAATAAATACTAATGCTAATAAATGTTTGAGCACAATGTTCACAACCATACTCTCCACGAGTTCTCCCATCGGAATCTCATCTTTCCATTTCACATCCTTTGTGCTCTGGTGCATCCCTTTATCGCGTCGCGATTTGATTTTCCGGCAATATTTAACTTCGACAACTCCAATTCCGACAGCGACAGCTTCTCTGCGACGTTCGACCTGGTGTTGCCTCCTTATGGAGTGAGCTTATTCGACGGTCTTGGGGGGAGGTACTCTGACAGTATGCTCATCGTCGACTTCATAGGTTTGAGGATATTCATAATTTCAATCTTCTCTCTGTTGCATTTCAATTATACAAATGTGTAATTTGTTGTAATTGTTAATGCAGTAGTTCAGATTAATAAGAGCATATTTGCAAGGTTCTCCATCTAACCCATTACTATTTGTTGCCATCTCTGAGCTCTTCATAGATCCGATGTCAAATTTTCCGAAATTGAATTGAGCATTACATGTAATGTTGTTGACAAGGATGGTTGAACGGTCTTGCAGCTGAGAGCCTGAATATCCCCTATTTGAGCGCCTATGTGGATTCAATCGATGCGGGCTTCTCGCACGGAGCCAACTTTGCATCAATAGCCTACACCATACAAATGCCCAACAACACCTATTTCCAGCGCAACGTGAGCCCTTTCTATTTGAAGGTCCAGATGCGGAGGTTGCGCAGTTCTAATAGAGGTCCCTCAGCTTTTTTTTTCTCACCCCATCTTTATGTATAAAATGTTCTAAATATGTATATCACATTTTCTATATATCTATAAGCATCACTTACAAAATAAATATTTTATATAATTAATGTTTTCCTCACAAATATGAAAGATATATGATGCAAGTGATTACTGTAACATATAGCGATTCAAAGTAAATAATTCTTAATGATACATTTGATAATATACTTTAATTTACTAAAAAAGATTTATACGGATGGTAAAAGATAAATTGATAAATTGATGGTATGTAAAATGTTTTGGACTTTTCCTCTCTCTTATTCCAAATATTATATAATAATTATAACATTTGCTTTTCATCGTGTTATTTTATTAAAGTAATATAATTATATATTTCAAAAAAATCAACAATATATAATGCCTAAAACAATATAATTACAAAGCTATAATTTTGGATAAATATTTTATTAGCACGTATTATTTTCTATGCTTTAGATATATCCAACTTATCAGTGTGTTTAAATGTATCTTTAAAAAATGAGATTTTTAGCTGGCAGACCCTATAAACTTTTTCAATTAACTCCACGACCTTTGAAACAACCTAATTCCCCCATCGACCCCATAAACTTGCCAATTCTTACACCATGAACCTCCGGTGAATCTGTTTGAAGTCTGTGGGGGTTATTGGTGTAATTTACAAGGTCAATGGGTAATTACGTTGTCGGGTAAAAATCCCTTAAAATTTAAAAAATATATAAATAAATTTTAAAAAGTGAAAAGAAATTTCTTTCTAAAAGGTTGTAATAAAAAATTATATAAAAAAGGATATGTTTTAAATTTTGTTGAGGTACACATAAAGCATACGATTGATTACATGTATCAAAAAGATTATGTCCAACTATATACTTCTAAAGACAAAAGATGAAAATTAGGTCCAACTAAATGTAGTTATCATTACAACTATTATATGTATTTGTTACATACATTTCAAAATTTACTTCCACACTAATATATATATTTATACATATAAATTGATACACTAGGAAACTCTCTGGTTTCCTTGATTAGAGGAAAGCGAGGAGTTTTTAACAACTTTGTCCTATCTATTATAACTCCTTTAAAATGGCTACTATTTTATATTCAAACATTTTTTTAAATAAAAAATCAGTGGAGGGATAAAATGTTAGTTGAAAGATGGATGGATACGAATTCTTCTCCTGAATTTTCCCTTGCTATTCTCTTATTTTAGTATCAAGAGTGTAAATTTGTCTTAAATTAAATTTAATAATAAAAAGAGATCATTTTATTATGGAGAAAGGTATTCATTTAATTAGTAAGAATATCTGAGTCAATGTTATATTTGGT
This sequence comes from Ottelia alismoides, assembly GCA_037367405.1. Taxonomy (NCBI): domain Eukaryota; kingdom Viridiplantae; phylum Streptophyta; class Magnoliopsida; order Alismatales; family Hydrocharitaceae; genus Ottelia; species Ottelia alismoides. The sequence continues at coordinate 843,119 of JAZKJV010000335.1, forward strand.
AAAAGTGTAGGAGTATGATTTCTAGAATCTTGCATCAAGTAGTTGAGTCACTCATCAAGATATAATATCAAAAGTATTTCCTAACTAATGTAGTGAAAATTCTGTCAAAATATACCACTTTAATTTTCAATATGCATAACTATAAATGTAGCTAAGCGTGGGCTTTTATAGTAGTACCTTCTTTAAAGTTGGGGTTTTCACCCATATGGTGATACATGGCACGATGAGTCTCATTCCCGGTACGGCTCTTCCCTTTTTGTTTCTCTATTTTTTCACCCACCTGGTGGCACGTGGCACGATGAGATTCTTCCATGGATCTTCCCTTCCCTTTATGCCTCTCTTTAAAATTGGGTTTGAGTATGACATGTGCCTCGATGAGGCAGTTCCTCAATGAGGATCCTCCCTTCCCTTTCTGCTTTTGCATTTTTTTCCAGTCCTATGACACCGACACGTTGATGATCAGACTCTTCCCTTTCCTTTCTCCTTTTGGCAATTTTCCCATACACACCTAAAAATCCATACCCATTTAGGCCAAACAGCTATGTTTATCAAAATATATTATTATTAAAACATATACACTAAAAAATAATATTTCATTATACACATGTATTCAATAATATTATTTCATATTATATGTATAATAATATACGTATAATAATATACTAAAGAATAGCATATTATTATAGTTATTATTTAGTATATTATTATACTAAACAATTCAGAATATTATATATTTAAGTATTATTATTTATTATAATACATAAAATATATTTTAATATTCTAAAAAATGATCAAAAATATAATATTAATAACATTATTAAACTATAATAATATTAAAAATTATATTTATAAAATGTATAGTGAATATGTTTTATCAAATTTTAACAACAATATGCTAAATAATATATTATTAAACTATATATTGAGTGTTTCATTATACATATAAATACTAATACTTAAATTTCTTTAGATGCCTTATAGATTTTAAATAATAATCACTAAATAACGAGTATAATATGCATGATTCCTATATTTTATGTACAGTTTTAATAATATTTTTATCAAACTATAATAATATTAAAAATTATAATTATAAAATGTATAGTGTATACGTTTTAGAATATTTAAATATTCTAAACAATAATATTATTTAGTGTATATTTTTTTAATAAGAATTATGTGTATAATAATAATACGTACAATTATTATACATGTAATATACATATTACGCGTAAACTGAAATTATACATATTAAATGTATGATTTTTTAATATATTTTTGAAAATAATAAATAAATAATAGATTAAATATATACGTATATTATTAAAATATAGAATTTAAATTGTATGCATGAGCTAATATTTTGTTACATATTATCATTTCATAGATGGTATATGAATTAATCATGTATATCTCATTTAGAGCATGGATGAATAATGATATGTATATTGACAACCTTATCAGACTCGACGTATGACAGACTCAATTAGACCTCAAACAGAAGGACAATTGATTGCTATTACTGACGGGCAAGCTCATGCATCAGGCTCGGTAGTGCGAGGTATGATTTCCACGGGCGACATTTCAGCTCATGCTCTCTTTGATTTCGGTGCATCGCATTCTTTCACATCTTCGAGCTTTAGGAGTACCTTAGGCCAATCATGGGACCCAGAGGTCAGTTGTTGTTCCTAAATCAGTGAGGGATAATTATGCATATTACAGTTGAAGGCGTTGTTTTCGATTGTGCGCCTCCATTTTCATCCTAAGCTCCCAATGTGCTCTCTTTAAGGAAGACATTGGCACTTGATTCAGGGTTTTCTATTGGTATATTTTTATTTACTTTTTTGAATTTTCTTTAGTTGATTTAGGTGTGTACTTATTGCTGCTATGATGCATGCTGATTTGTTATTGTACTACTATTGGAGCATCCATGTTTGCAGTTATATTAGATTCTATATTTTGGGTTTGCCTTTTCAAAATAATTATTTTTTTCCCTTCAACTCAATGGATAAAATTTCATGTTTTGCTTAGGGGTATTGACATTCTCCAAACTGATAATTACATCAATGTACCATGCATTTGCCAAGAGTAAGTCATAGATAAAAACATTCGTCTTATAGAATATCTACATAAAAACAAATTAAAAACATAGGAAAGATTATTGTATCAAAAAACAAAATTGGTATAATAACATTTTGTACGAGTATCTATTGTTGTTTAATATCATATGTTTGCCTTGGTGATATGCATTAACATTCTGTGTATCAAATAATTGATGGTGACCTTCCTATTTTGCAGCTTTCTACGGTTTTTTCTACAGTCATGTTTCCTAAGACATCTTACATTTTTTGCATAATCCATGTTTCAATACTTATTTCCAACTAATTTCATAATGATTTTCCGATCTACCTATTATTGGTCGTAGTCACCCTGAATATTAAGCATTCATCTAAGTTTTATTTAATAGATTATTTGTAATTATTCAAATTCAAACCTAGATTATTGCATTTTTTCATGTATGCTAATGAGCATTCAAAAATACTTTCACCGGTTAAGATCATTCATAATTTCTTTCATGTATTTCCACAATTGAGTTGCACTTTATGAAACTTGTATACCTTTATCTATGTTATTTCCAGTTCTACTTCGAGTACTTTAACCAATTTATTTTTTAAAATTATTTTTTAAAAAAAATTATAGGAGGCAATGATTACACTTCATAAAATCGGGTCATTTTACAATGGGGAATAAATGAAATGCTTGATATGTTGTGGTACTTTAGGATGTCTCAAAAGGAACCAAGTTGCATATTTGTTAAGTATACATATTATAGCAATTTAGGAAGCCTTTCGAGGAATTAATGTGCAGACTTTCAAATATATCGTTATGAATTGATGTTCATATTTGATATATTGTAGTACTTTTGTATGCCTTAAAAGGAACCATGTTGCAAATTTGTTGGGTATACATATTCTACCAATTTAGGAATCCTTGTAAGGAACCAATGTGCAGACTTTCAAGTATATCATTATGAATTGATGTTTATATTTTTCCAATATGAGCCTCTATCAAATTTATTTTTACATATGCGATAGTTATTCCCATTCAATTTTAAAACTTTTTTCAATCTGCCAATTATTGATAGTGTTCATCCATGCGTATTAGTCATTTTTATATTGGAATAAATTCTAATTGCAATTCCTCACTTTCCCTATATTAACAGTCTTGGTCAAATTTTACAGAATTAATTTCATTATTTTCAGTTATACAAGTATTTTTTATATATTTGATTTCAATATGACCTAATAGTTATTAATTTTCACGTGTTTCTTTCCCCTTTTCTCGTTTAGCATCACCGACTATATACATTTGTGAATACATGTTTGTATTTATGGTGACACGTATGCTTTGACAGATTTAAATCCATCTTCACAATTCTTTCCATGGTACTATTATTACGAATATTATCTCTTTTCTTAGGTTCCTGTTGTGTCTTCTACTGAGGACATAGAAGTCATTCATTCGGAATTCTTTGAAGGTTTGTTACTTTTTTACATTTCCAGAGTTTTTAATTGTATTAGCTTTGATATTAACACGATGATACATCATGACTTCTTTACATTATTTCGGAGCATGCATATCTATATGAAAAAAAGCAATTGTATCTTGGTTAGATTTTGATACATTTTCGTCATAATCCAATTGATACATTTTGATTGTTTGCATTTAATCCAAAGCAGTTATAATTTATAAGTTGCAATGACTATAGTTCATACCATATGTACTGAATATTGACAATGAAATACGAATACATTTTATTTCTTGATATTTTATCATGGTTGTAAAGTTTATAGGCCATATATAAAACTGGGTTTTCACCCATTAGGTAACATGTGGCATGGTGGGGCTCTGCCTTCCTCAGTATTAGCATTCCCTCTCCTGCCAATTTTTTTCTCAAATACACAGGGTGTGTTTTTTGTGTAACTATGATGCATATCGTTTTGTTACTGTACTACTGTTGGACCACCCATGGCCATAGATATGATATCTTCTCAATTTTGGTTTTGCCCTTTCACATTTACAAAATTTCTTCCTCGACCTAATGCAGAAAATCTCATGCATTACTTGGGTATATTGATATTTTCAAAATTGATAATTGCATCAACGCCTTTACTGTAATATGCATACTTAAAATACATGAAAAATTAAAGAAAACGATGCTAATACTTCCTCAATATCAATCATAACCCTGCATAATCGTGAATTACATGAGAAACCCTGAGTAATGCTTAACTCTTACATGACATAACCCTGTGTCATGTTCCGTCTGAGATGGGCGTTATGTTTGACGGTTTCTGTTAAAAAATACAATACTACCCCTAATATCCATTCTTATTTACAAAATATGCCATTCTTCTCCTCTCCCCCTACATCCTCCTCCAGGCCGGCGAGTCGATGCCGGCTGCCAGCAACCCCCTGCCCCCCGTGCCCGAGCGAGCTCCTGCTCCGCCAGCTCGAACCCCCCTCCTGTCGACGTCGACTGCCTGCAACCCCCCTGCCCGCCATCGTCCCCCCCCCCCCCCGTCCCTCTCCGCGAGCTCCTGCTCCCCCCCCCCTCCCGGCCCCCCGTCGCTGGAAGGTCCTCGAAGAACCCCCCACCAATGCTCCCCTCCCCCCTACCCCGACGCCGATCGAAGCTCCCCCTCCCATCGAAGACCCCCGCTTCCCGTTGAAGAAGACCCACCCCCCGACTTCGAGCTGTCCTCGAAGGACCCTTCCCACCGACTCCTCAAACCCCCCCAAGCTCTGCATCGAACCCACTACCGGCGACCGACCGCTCCGCCCCCTGCGACCGAACCACCTGCACCTGCAACCGACCCAGCGCTCCCCCCTCCCCCCGCGACCGACCGTCCCACTTGTCGACTTTCGCAAGACGGCACAAAGCTCCGGATCTTGTTCCCCCGGTCTGAAAGCCCCCCGGCTCCCTACGACCGACCCAATCCTCCCCCTCCTCCCTCCGTGAACGACTGCCCTGACACCCCCCCGACCCTGCGACTGACCCAATCCTCCCCCTCCTCCCTCCGCGACCCAATCCTCCCCCTCCTCCCTCCGTGAACGACTGCCTTGACCCCCCCCCCCCCCCCCCGCGCGATTGTCCTGACCCCTACGACCAGCCCAGCTCCCCCCGCGACCGAACGTCCCCCAAGGTTGATCGCCCTCCTGCCGCAGCCTCCCACCATCGTTGAGCTTCCATGATAGGTGCAGGGCTTGGCTCCAGAGAGAGAGAGAGAAGATACTTAATTTTTTTAGATTAAATTTCAACTGTTAGATCGATTGTTGGTAAGATTAACTCAATCATCTGGTTGAATTAACATAGTAAAGTAACGAAAGGTTATAGATGTAAGACGGTACAATTATTCAGGGTCCTGAATGTAATTCGCAATTATGCAGGGCTATGATTGATATTGAGGAATTACTCAGGGTTATGGGTGTAATTATCCCTTATTTTTTTGAAATTTTCTTAATTGATTTAGGGTTGTTGTTGTTATTGTTACTATGATGCATGTTGATTTGTTACTTAACTACAATTGGAGCATCTGTCTTCCTAAGCATGCATTTGCCAATAGTGAGTCATAAAGAACAACATTTTTCCATAGAATATCTATGAAAAAACAGTTAAAAAACACATAGGAAGGATTATCGTACCAACAAACAAAATTCGTACAATAATATTTTGTACAAGTATACATTGTTGTTTAATAATGTATGTTTGTCTCAATGATATGCATTTAATATTTTATACATCAAAGAATTGATGGTTTCCTTCCTATTCTACAGCTTTCTACAGTTTTGTTCCTGGTACAATAATATTTCTTAAGATTTCATAGACTTTTGCATAGTTAATGTCTCAATACTTATCCACAACTAATCATAGTTATTTTTCGATCTACCTATTATTGGTAGTAATCACCCCAAGCATTTATCATTCATCTAGGTTTTAGTTGATAGATTATTTATAATTATTTAAATTCAAACCTAGATTATTGCATTTTTTCATGTATGCTAATGGGCAATCAAGAATATTTTCATTGAAATATCACATCTTTTTCACAATTCCTTTCATGTATTTCTGCAATTGGGTTGTACTTTATGAAACTTGTTGGTTTAAAGTGTATCCCTTTAATTATAGTGTTTCTGTTTCTGCTCCGACTACTTTAACTAAATTATCTTTAAAAAAACTTTTGTATTTGAAATTTACAAGAGGCAGTGATTATACTTCATAAAACCTGGTTATTTTACAATGGAGAAAATTGAAATACCTGAGATGTTGTGGTACTTTAAGATGCCTTAAAAGGAACCAATTTGTAGATTTGTTGGGTATACATATTCTAACAATTTAAGAAGCCTTTTGAGGAACCAATGTACAGATTTTCAAGTATATTGTTATGAATTGATGTTCATATTATTGGTTATTCTTTTATGTTTGGAATAATTGATTACTTACCATTCCTCATTTTCCATCCTATATAGTTAGCAAATTAAACAATCTTATTCATTTTTTAAGGAATTAATTTCATTAATTTTAGGAGTACTGTAATATTTTTTGTAGATTTGATCTCTATACGACCTTCTAACAGCTATTATTTTCCAAATGTTTCTTTTCCCTTCTCCCATTTTAACATCACTGGTTATCTCAATTTGTGAATTCATATTTATATTTATGGTAACATGTATGCTTTGACAGTCCAAGTTCCATCTCCATAGTTCCTTCAATTTTAATATTGATTATGAGTACTTATCCCTTTTCTTACATTCATGTTATGTCCTCTACTGAGGACATAACAGTCTTTTATTCGGGGTTCTTTGAACATTTGTTCTCTTGTACATTTCTGGAATTTTATATTTTATTAGGTTTTAATACATTTCTGGAGTTCTATATTTTATTAGCATTTATATTAAAACGAGGATACATCTCGATTTCTTTACTTCGGAGAGTGCATGTCTGCATGAAAAAAATCATACCTTGGTTAGATTTTGAAATATTTCCATTATAATCTAACCGATACGTTTGATTGTTACCATTTTATCCAAATTGCTTATAGTTTAAAGTTGCAATGACTGTACTTCATATCAATTGAAATGAATATTGATAATAAATATAAATATGTTTTTTTTATATGTTGACATGGTTGTAAAGTTCATAAAAGGTATCTATTTACAGGTATATAATTAAATGAACACATGATCTCTCGTTTGCATAATGTTCTACATTTTGATGTTCCTGATTTACTACAATGTTTTACAACTCTATGTTGAATGAAAACTTTGAAACTGCATAATATAAAAAATCTAAAGTTCTAAATTTGCAATCTAATTTTGATTTATGATTTTTTATATTCTTAAGATACGCAGCATTGTGTTGTAAATATAGCGAACTCAAGCTTCCATTGCTTCTCCCTCTTCTTCATATTTCAACGAGGACTCCAAAGCACTCAATACTTTAATTTTTATTAATACTGTTAAGATACTCTGTGTTGTGTTACAAATATATTGAACTCATGTGTTCATTACTTCTCCATATTATTCGTGTTTCAACGAACCCTCCACTGCACCCTCACATATCTTCCAATTTTTTATTTGATTTCCACCGAATATACAAGAGTTGTATATAATGATGCAATAAAAATTTGAGTCTTTTAGTGAACTAATTTGCATACTTTAAAATTTGCCACTAAAAATTAATGTTTAAATTCCTGCCTATATGAACCTCTAATAATTCCGTGTTTGTATAATATTCTACCAGCTTGGAGACTTTAAGTATATCAATAAGATTATATTCTTTCGTTGTTCGTATGTATGGTAATAAACAATAAGTTATGTTAATGTTTCTAAAAATTTATCATTTACATGATGGTAATACACAAGAAGTTACATTAATGCTTCTAAAAATTTCTCATTTACATAAACATTAAAACCTAATATTTAAATGTACATACAATAAGCACGTTTTCCTTCTGCCGCGAAGCGTGGGTTATGTCCTAGTCGATATAAAAGTGAGGAACCATCTCCCTTTCGCCTAGTATGCATTCATTCGGACAAGGTAAGAACTTTTTTTTAATATACTTAGTCCTTACTCCCCTCCGATTCCTTATAGTGGCCTACCGAGAACTTGCTTGCTACAAGTACTACCCGCATGGCAACCTCCTTGCACTTCCTTCTTATTCTTCCTTCCAATCTGGATCATTCCCTTTCGTTAGAGATAAAAATTTAGTACATCTCACACCCAACCGTGCTCTAAGAAACTCACAAATTAACCTCCAATTTGTTTGGCATGCTGGAATATTTTCAATTTTGTTGTATCTATAAATGTTTTGTAGAAGAGCATTGACTGTGTTGCAAAGATTGCAAGGTAATCCCATGAGAGAGTTTGACAACCCAACATCGCTTGTTAGCCATGGATGCACAAATAAAATGGATGGTAAAGAAAAGGAGAGTTTCCATGATCATTAGAACTAGATGGTAGAATTTTCAACTGAAGTAATCAAGCTTTCGGTATGAAGGTTTTAAAAGACTTATCTTGGGATTGTAACAGAAGAGCAAACGAGATGTGGGAGGTGGTGGCATCTTGTATCCGAAGGGTAGCCAAAGAGATGTTAAGCGAGTCCAAGGGAGGAGCTCCATCCCAAAAGGAGGTTTGGTGGTGGAGTGGAGGGCGGCAAGATAAGCTCAAAATTAAAAGAGCATGCTTTAAAGCTATCAAAGAATAGAACAGAGAAAACTGTCACAAACTACAAAATAGCAAAGAGGAAGAAAAGAAGGATGTAAGCGAAGCTACGTCAAAAGCTTATGAAGTTTTCTACAAAAATCCCGATTCTAAGGAGGGCCAAAAGGATATATTCAAGTTGTCCAAATCAAGAGAAAGAAAGATAAAAAGACCTTACTCAAGTGAGACGTATAAAGGATGAGGAAGGTCGCGTGCTTGTTACTCAGAAGGATATAAAGACTAGATGGAAGAAGCATTTCCATAAGCTTTTCACAGGGGAAAGAAATAGAGAGGTCACTTTGGGAGATCTCGCTAGTAGTGAAAGTTATGAATCGTACAAGCTATAGACGAATACAAAGGAAGTAGAAGAGGCTTTGAAGGTTATGAGACCTGGAAAAGATAAAGGACCTGATGACATTCCTATAGAAGCATGGAGAGTTTTAGGTGCGCGTGGTTTAACTTAGCTTACAAATTTATTCAATATTATTTGGTGAAGCAAGAAAATGCTTGAATATTGGAGGAGAAACATCGTGGTGCCTCTTTATAAGAAGAAAGGAGACATTCAAAATTATTCAAATTACAGATGTTAGAAATTAAGAATGCGGAAACATATCAGAAATAAAAGATAAATAACAATGAAGAATATAGGATTTTATCTGGAACCCTAATCCCTAAGGAGCAGAATAAAACCAAGAGAGAACGCCTCAAAGGGCTAGTGTGCCTATTGACTTTCTCATCTAATACAGGAGGTATGGGGCTTCTTATATAGCCTCCACAAACTCCCCAAGTCTCACACTGGTAGATGTGGGACTAAACTCTAGATGCCGTAAATAGATCTTGGACCCATCTTGCATATGACGCATATACTCCAACAACAGAGGTATCAAGATGACGAGTCAAATTATGAAAATTTAGGAACATGTAATCGAAAGAAGGTTGAGGCAAGTTTCCAAAGTAAAAGAAAATCAATTCGGATTCATACCAGACGCTCAACTATTGAAGCCATCTATTTGTTGAGGAGAACAATGAAGATTTATAGAGCTAAAATGAAGAACCTTAATATGATTTTTATTGATTTGCGTAAGGCTTAAGAGTATGTCCCACTAGAGATATTGTGGAGAGTTTTAGAGAAGAGACAAGTATATGTCCTATGCATTAACTTCATAAAGGATATGTATGGGTTTCATCTTGTGTAAGAATCCAGTCATGGAAGACTGATTATTTTGACATCAACATTGGTCTACATCAAGGTTCATCTTTGAGTCCATTCCTTTTTACTTTGATTATGGATGAGTTGATAAGTCACATTCATGATGAGATACCTTGATGTATGTGATTCGCTGATGATATTGTGTTGATTGATGAAACTTGAGATGGAGTAAATGAGAAGCTCTGGAGACATGCATTGGAAACTAAAAGATTTCGCATAGCTAGGACTAAGACTGAATATATGGAGTGCACTTTTGAAAGAAGTAATAGTGACGGAATCGATGTGAAGATTGGTGGCGATAACATTCAAATGAGAGATTCTTTTAGATACTTGAGATCATTTTTGCAATATGATGGGGAAATTGATGAAGATGTTACTAATAAAATAAATGCAGGTCCGTTAAAGTAGAGAGGAGCATCTACTTTTCTCTGTGATAAGAAAATTCCTTTGAAAATCAAAGGAAAATTTTACAAAGCAACCATGAGACATGCTATGGTCAATGGATATGAATGTTGGCATGTGAACCATAGATATGTGCAGAGAATAGTAGTAGCAGAAATGAAAATGCTAAGGTGGATTTGTGGACACAACATAAAAATCGGATTCGGAATGATGCAATCAGAAGGAAAGTTGATATAGCAGCAATCGAGGATAAGATGCGAGAAAATTGCCAAAGGTGATTTGGCCATTTGCAAAGGAGGACAATTGTTGCACTGGTTAGGAGATGCGAGTTTTGGGGTGTTAAGCCGGCTACGAGAGGGCGAGGAAGGCTCAAGAAGTATTGGAATGAGACTATACGAATGTATCTTAGTTTTTTTATCTAAGTCTGAGATTGACCCAAGATATGGAGACAAAGAATCCATGTAGCCGACCCTACTTAATATGGGTAAAAGTTGTGTTGTTATTGTTGTATAAAGATTCTATGGGTTAGCCCATCCCAGATTCCATTGTAGTAATTAATAGTATCACCACTGCTACTAAAAACTCGCATATCCTTTTGGTCCTAATCTCAAATCATAAGAACCCAATATGCAATATCTACGCAAGCTTCCATTAGAAGTTAGAGGTGATAGTTTTTTTATGAGAAAAGGTAGGATGGAGCTCCTTTAGAGATCCATCAAAAAATATATTAAAATAAAATAATACTACATCTGCCATGTTTCATAAAGGACTCAGGCGTGCCCAAGAACATTCTCAAAATAAGCCTAACCAATCTCTACCAGGCGAAGCCCAAAAGGTATTCTAATCATTCCACTAGATACCTGGAATGTTCGTGTTTCGCCAAGAGTCCGCTAAACCGTGACATTGAAAGAACATATGATCAACATCTTCCACAGCTCACATCTTCTACAGAGCTCCTCCACTCCTGGAAAGAATCTAGTTCGATGAGCATTTGTTTGGATTCTCTCTCTTCTCAATAACCACAAAAGGTGAGGCAAAATTATCCTATACACCTTTTCTTACCATGAAAGTTCCATCTCTACAACACTAAGAATCTCTTCCTTTCGATTGTACATCCTCGCTCATCTGCTAGAAAGACAAAGAAACTCCTCCAACCTCTAATCTGACAATTCTGTTACAAAATCAGAAGTCCAAGAACCAACCAACCAGACGACTACCAGACATGCTTCCTTATCCAAAACTGAAGCAAAAAGTCTGGGCTACAACTCACAGAGAAGCCACTCCTTCAACTAATCATCCATCTAAAATCGAAAACCGCGTCCATTACCCAAGAGCAGGCACATTGAATCTTCCAAAACAGGTACAACTGGAACAAATATTTCTCCAGAAAGTTGTTGGTGTACTCACGACATTGCAGGCGCTAAGGCTTGGGGACACGTCATAAATAGAATGAATCAGTCTATAAAGCAGATCACTTCCATCACCCCAAATCCTCATCATCCACTTCGCAAGCAGCACCTTGTTCATATCGCCAATTTGTATCACCCCAAGTCCTCATCAGCCACTTTGAAGTTAGAGAAGATAGTTGTGGAGAATAATGAATGATTTATTTATTTATTATGAGGGCTATCTGGCTCTTTAATTTAGAGAGGAGAAACCCTACATGGTAATTACATAATAGAAACAAAATAAATAAGCAAATACAAAATATATATCAACACTCCCCTTAAAAGGGAGCATAGACGTCAATCATACTCAACTTGAAACACCTCTGTAACGTCCCCTTACAAAGGCATTGGTGAACACATATGTTGTTTGTTCCCCTAAGAAGATGTGGGAAGTAGAGATAAAGCTCTTGAGCATCATGTCTCGTGTATAATGGCACCTCAATGTGTTTGGTCCTTTCATGGGAAGCGTGATTGTCGGTAACGAAGAAAACAACCTAGTTGTTGAAAGGCAAGTGCATGGGAAGAGGAGTGTTAATGGAAGTTTGCAAGAATAGTTCTGACCCACACCATCTCAGTGCTCCTCCGGGTCATAGCTCTGTATAACTCCGCACTAGATCTAGCAACAATAGTAAGCTTTTTGTTTTTCCATGAGACCAAACAACTCCATATGAAAACTGCAAAACCAGAGGTAAATTTCCTGCATAGTTAGCGTTTGCACTGACCATGATGGCAAGAGAAGTCCCTCTTCTAAAGAACAATTGTGTACCTGAACAAGACTTCAGATACCATAGGACAATGTAGACAAGAAACATGTGAGTCTGTCGTGGTTGCTCCATAAATTGGTTGACTATGTTCACTACAAAGGAGATATATGACCCAATAGTAGTCAAGTAGAGGATCTTCCCAACAAACTCCCTATACCTCCTCTTGTACACCTCATATGTATCATCATCGTAGAGCTTCATGTTAGGATCCAAGGGAATAGTGGCATTGGCAAGTCTACAATTTGTCATCCATGTCTCTTGGAGAAGATCCGTAACATACATCCTCTATGTCATCATCAGAACGTGATGGTTCCTAGCAAACTCAAACCCAATTATCATAGTTCGTCAAGGTCGTTGGTGACAAACTAGTGTCCAAGGAACATCTTAAGCCTTATTGATGTCATGTAAGTCATCTCCTATAACAATATTGTCATCAACACAAATCAGAAAGACAACAATAACTCTTTGTGTCCTATGTACAAAGAACAAGTGGTTTACAATCGATCTCATGAAACTCAGCTACTCTATCAAGTCTGAGAGCTTCTGGAAGCATGCTATGGGACTCTGCTTAAGGACATAAATCGTCTTATGATGTCTGCATATCTTCTAACACTCCCCCTCAACAGCAAACCCAAGTGGTTGTTGCATATAGATCTCCTCTTATAAGTCTCTATACAAGAAAGAATTCTTAACATCAAACTACGAAAGAGACCAGTCTCGTACCACTACGACAAAGAGGATGATCCTAAGAGTAGAATGATGAGTCACGGGACAAAAAATGTCTTGATGTCCAACCCATATGTTTGGGTGAACATACAAGCCACAAGTTCATCCTTGTAGCGATCAATATTGCCATTTGTTCCCTGCTCCACTGTAAAAGACCCACTTGCAGCCAACAACAAAAGCCCCTTCTGGGGATGTAACCAAGCTCTATGTGACATGTGACTGGAGTGCAACCATCTCCTTCTCTGAAGCTAAACACAAATGATTGTCGTGCATAGCTTCTGAATATGTGCGTGGGATTTTTATGCATGACAGTCCCACCACAAACCTCCTGAAATTCTCTGAAAGATGCCTCAAAGAAACATGGGATACAAGAGGATACATACCACGCATACGCCTTTGCTTCTCATGAGTAAAGGGATGGTCAAGATCCTATTGACAGCATCAAGGTTGCAGAAAGCGGTAGTCGATATTCAGTCGACGGGGTCACCTACTAAGGATTAGTCGGCAGTCGGGCGACTAGTCGGAATTAGTCGGTCATTAATCGGTTTTGAATTTTTAATTATTTTAAATATATAAATCCGTTTTTTATACATATATTCGTATGTATATACATATATTTATACATTTTATATGACATCATGATGAAACAAAAGAAGTAATTGACTTTAAATATAACATTAAGCATATTAGAATATGTTTGCTTTAAAAAAAATGAAAAACAAAAAAAATAAAAAAGGTTGTTGTAAAAGTCGCCCGACTAGTCGGGTGGACCGACTAAGGGCCGACTAGGCCTAGTCGAGTCGGCTACCCCCCGACTCGACTAGTCGGACCGACTAGTAGGTGACCTGCGAATAAAGTATTTCGGCAAACTCTAAGCTATGTAAGGAGGCGATGGAGGAGTCATAGGGCTAGGAACCACAGGAGTAGGAGTTGGAGGAGGAACCGATGGTGGAGGTGGTGGTAAAGGAGGAGGTAAATTTAAGCATCCTTACCAGACTCAGACGAGGTCATCAAGTCACTTGTAGGAGAAAAGTACATGGCAGAATCAAAGAAAGTGGCATCAACACTAACATATTACTTCCTCTAATAGAATCAAAGCATTGGTACCCTTTTTTGGGTCGGGGAGTAAGTGCTAGAGAGAATCTAATAGAATAAAAGCATTGGTACCCTTTTTGGGTCGGGGAGTAAGTGTTAGAGAGAAAAGGTCCTCATCGAAAATGCAATAAAAAAGGAACCTTTTCTTCTAGTAGGGAGGACAACACACGGTTGACCAAGTATCATGCAATAAGGACAGCATCAGCCCAAAAAGAGTGTGGAGCACGACTCTTAAAAAGAAAAGTCATGATAACATCAAGAAAATGATGGTGTTTACGCTCAGCAACAACGTTATGTTGAGAAGTGTAGGCACATGGTGTTTAATGCATGATGCCAAGGGACCTGAAGAATTGAGAGAGTTGGATGGTTTAAAACTCACAGGCATTGTCAGAGCGGACATACTTAATGTTGGAGTATGTAATAGATGGGTAATTGGATCTCTCCAAGATCGAATTACCGCCACTCATGTTTATGAGCGATGGGATTTTGATCTTTCAGTGGAGCTATATAAGAAGCTCCACACCCCATGTACTCATTGAGACATTGCAATAGATGATCCAATTCTTCGAAGCATTCTCCTGTGATTTCATCCAGCTCCCTTGCGGAGTAGGGTTCCACGTAAAACTCAAGATGTTTATGTTTGGTTTCTCTTATCGATTATCGATTTCGCTTCTGCATTTAAATTTCAACATGGTACCCATGTAGTTCGATTCTTTGGAATAATTCTGTTTTCACGTTTGATTATTATTTGTGATGGTTCAAATTCTTGAGATACCATCATTGGATTCAAGAAAACTTAGGGTTCCTAATGGAACCCAAATTCTGCAAGGTGGTTCTATTCTACGACGAGCTAAGGTTCCCGAACTGGAACCCTACTACAGCCATCAGGCAACATGGTATACAACTCCAAATCATCGATACAGGTGGCCACTCTCCCATAAGGTCACACGTCTATGCTAGCCTCCTGCTCCATGAGCACCTCCAGGCAAGGCCATCTTGAACCCCAATCTCCAAGTCACGCCGAAGAAAGAAGAACAAGGATATAGGAGCCCTAGCCCTGATAAAGTTCTCTCAAGCCTCAAGCTCGGTTCATTCTACCAACCAGGTCCCTCCCACAAAGACCTTTTTTGTGCAACCTCCAGTATGATGTTGTGTATTCTCCCCCGTACGTGATCGCATCTCCGAAAGCGCCTCACCTTCCCGCTTTTTTTACACAGCACACCCTCTCCTCTTAGCTCTCAACGATACCTCCAACCAGTGTTGACGAAAGCGGCCCGTGCGGCCGCATATGCGGCATCATATGCGTATGCGGTACCCTCAGCGCACCGCTTTCCTGAAGCCCCGCATTATGCGTCCTGTGCGCTTATGCGGGCCGCATATGCGGTATGTGCGGCCGCATACACCTTATTTATTTTTTTTAATTTGTGCCATGTTTTGTTGTGTTATTTGTGCCATGAATTCCTTACTTTTGCATGTATGCCAACCAAGCATTATGACCATTTATATTCCATCGTCAAAGTAGTTGTACTGCGAGATTGGAGTAAACACGCAAGGAAGAAAAAGAATAATATACTAATAATTTAGGAAACGAATTTAGTCAACTAATAGTTATTATGAATGTAATATATTATATCTAAAGTTCGGTACTTTTGATGGAGGATAAATTATAAATATAACGACATAGATAAATGACATTATATTCAACAATAGAGGCATTTTGTGCGCTAGCTTTTTTATTTTGTTGATTGTTATCAATTATTTTGTGTGCTAACTGTTCTATTGAAGTATTGATATTTGATTGATAGGGATTGTTTTGAACTCTATGAAAGTTATTTTTCTTAGATCTTCTGTTGGACCACAATTATACATAAATTTAGTTCTGTTGCAGTCACTTTTGTATATATTTATTTACTTTTAAATAAAAAATTAGGAAACCGCGTAGAACCGCATATACCTCGCATATGCCCCCGCATACCGCTTAAGCGCTATTCAGTGACTTGTCCGAACACATACGCATATCGCTTTCCTGAACCTTGCCTCCAACACTACCACAAGTGATCCATTATATGCGTAGGCAACGCCACCCTCATGCTCCAATTCATCTCTCACAGTGACGATCGACCCATCTTCTTCCAAATCGGGGATGGTGGCTCTCCTCACCGTTCCTCTAGATTGGCGATGGCGGAGTTGTTCTCGCATCTCTCCAGGATCCCAAAGAGAAGAGCCAGTGAGGGCCCCCATTGCCCTCGAGTTTCCCAAGCGATGGCCCATCTTCTCTCGACGGTGGCATTGTCGGTTCCCTCGAGGAACCCTAGTGTATGCGTGAAGATGAGGATGGATGATACCCTCCATTAAAAGCCTTACTTTGGGGCCTATTTAAGCGGATGTTGTAATGTTATTAAAAAAGAGAACCCATTGGTTTCTGCTCAAAAATAGGGTCTTTTTCTACAATATGAAAAAAAGGACGAAAGAAAGAGAAAAAAAGAGAGGTCTAAAAAACAAAGGAAGACGGATTATAAAAATGGGAAGGAAAATGCGTGTTTTGAAAAAAATCCATCATACAAAAAGAAGCCCTAAAAGAGAGAGGTAAGAGAAGAGAATAACTAGAAAAAAAGAGAGATGGCTACAAAAAAAGAATGATTTGTGCAAAAAACACACTAAAAGAAAAAGAAGCATAAAATGCATATTTCATTTTGATTCTCCTAACTTGATCATCTATGTTCATATTCTATCAAGTATGGGAGTGAAGGGGGGTGAGAAAGGGCATATTCTTCTTAAAATGTACTACATGACTTCTATTGCATGTCATCGACTGACAGACTGACACTCCAGACTTCTACTGTCATCAGTTGTCTTCACCGAGCATCGACTGCTTTGTCGGGGTGTCTTTATCCCGGACTCCTACTATGTGTTGGACTTCCTTCTTCTACAACGACTCTTGTCCAGACACGACATGGTATTGCATCAAATAGTACATGCATGACACATGTACTTCTTGGTGATCTGAACATCATAGACCTGCCATCAAGTAAGGTCTCCTATCAACAACAGACATATATTCTTCTTGAGATATATCGTGTGAAGATGTATTGTATATTTTTCTTTTGATGCAAGCTACAACTTTCTTAGCTCCAGCTTGAGGGGGAGTGTTGAAGTATGTCATAGAGAGGTAATTGGATCTCTCTAAGATGAAATTACTCTCACTCATGTTTAATCCCACATGGATGAGTGATGGGACTCTGATCTGTCTGTGGGGCTATATAAGAAGCCACACACCCCATGTACTCATTGAGAGATTGCAATAGACGATTCGATCCCATGAGGCCTTTTCTCGTGGTTTCATCATGTTCACTCATGGAGTAGGGTTCCATGTAATACTCAGGATGTTTATCTTTGGTTTCACTTTCTAATTATCGTTTTTTCTTCCGCATTTATATTTCAACACTTAACATTAGCAGAAAAATATTATTTACTTCATTAATAAAAAGTTGAATGACAATATATTTGAGGTGGACATCATAGCGTGTTTCCTCCTCTTTAAATCAAAAAAAGTTTGAATAACAGACCTAGCCTCAGACTTACTTTTCAGAAGAAAAACCTAAGAAAGTCTAAAATAGTCACCGAAAGAAACCAGATAGAACATGTATCGCTATAGGTAAGGAACATGACTGGGAACTCAAATATCAAAATGAACTAACTCAAATAAAGACTGTTATTACAACTCTTACTACAAGGAAAACTGGAATAGTGATATTTCTCAAGCTAGCAAGCCTCGCACTGAAAAGTAGACTGAGATAAAAAACGTAGGACTCTACACAGTTTCTGCAAAGGAAGATGACCAACCCGAAGATGCCAGATATACGGAGAGACTGGCCCAGAGGATGGAAGATGCACCATCATAAAGAGACCGGACCAGATTGTAGACATTCGTGTGCTCACAATCACATCCACTCACTCTGCCTATGAATACATCCTAAAACATAAGAGAAGAGCAGTCAAATATGGCACGGCAATGCAAATCCTTGGTAATTTGACTAATAGATAACAAGTTCATAAAAAAGTGAGGTGCATAAAGCACATTCTGAAGATGCATAGACTTTCTATAATAGGGGAATGTGCCACATCTGCAATGATAACAGATTTGTTTCAATGTATTGATCTGTATGAAGTCAATTGCGCTTCATTTCCGTAGAGATGATAAGATGCACCAGGGTCCATAATCCACACAGAAATGGCTTCCCAATGACAAACTAGCAATGGCATAAGTTATACCTGAGGTAAGAGCAGAGGTAGAGGCAGCAATGTCAGAAAGGCCTGAAGGAGCACTGGTAGAGCTAGTAGCAGGAGTCAATGAGTAATAATTTCCCTAATGGGAGACAATGTTGTCGAACTTCTGATCAACAGAAGAGGTAGGGGGCTCAACATGCTCGTCAACAAAGGTAGACGCGAGGTAACCATGTTTCTGATAGCAAGTGTCCTCAGGGTGATCAGAACGGTGATAGTAGGTGCATTGTCTGTGACAAACTATCAAGGTCATGAGCTACACATTGGGTAGTGGCAGAGGCAGAAGCAGCAATGTCATAAAGGCCTAAAGGAGCACTAGTATAACTGATAGATGCAGTGAATGAGTTATAATATCCCTCGAACATGAGACAAGGTTGTCGAACTTCTGATCGACAGAAGTGGCAGGAGCCTCAACCTACTCGGAAACACAGGCAGACGCGAGGTAACCACGTTTCTGATAGCAGGTATCATCAGGGGTGACTAGAACGGTGACAATAGGTGCACTATCTGAATGCATGCATCGGTAGGGAAATTGTTAGTACATAAGCATGCATATTTTGATGATAACAAAACGTGTGAAGTTAGCTTGTAGCTAGGGCGAGATCAGGAAAGCAATTGGACCAGAAAGAAACTCAAACTTGATGAGCTCAAACTTAAGTGAAGAAGAAGCTAAGAAGCTGAAAGAAGTTCAAGGATATGAAACTCCAGCTCAAGCTCAAGGAAGGATTTCAAGCTCAAGAAGAATGAGTCTTTCCTTTCATTGAGTCATGCTTCTTGTAATTATGGCATCAAATTTTAGCGAAATTCGGTCGAATTTCTATCGAATATCGACTGTCGAAATCGAAATTCGACTGAAATGGCCGAAATGACCAAAATATGAGGGCCCTAGTACAAAAAATGACCGCAATGATTAATTTCCATCGAATTTCGACTGAAACTCCACCGAAATTCCATTTCGGCTGGTCACCGAACTGACATTTAAGGCCTTGCTTGTAATCGTCGTAGAATGTAAAAGGCCTCAAGTCATGCATATTGCATTTCAACCCTTTGACTTTGACTTTAGGTCAAATAGTCAAGCCGATCGATCAACCATTCTTACATGATCTTACATGATCGATCAACCTTTTTCCCAGATCAATCATTATTTGAATTACAAGGTCTATATCTTTGATCGATCAATTTTGATCCTTTATCGATCATCTCTTGATTCTAATCGATCACTTAAATCCTCGTGATCGACCATTTGATTCTGATCGATCAACTTTGCATCTTGATCGATCAAATTCCGTTTGAGGAAGATTTTAGAAGACGATTTCATTCCCGATTTATCCATAATGGGTACTCTTTGAGAGCAAACATCTATGCAGTCTCTATACCTATAAATAGGGTCTCATATCTAATTCTACAACAAACACCAAGAGCAATAATCTCTCAACTCTCTGCTTTCCACTCTATACTTTGAGAGAAAGATGGAAGAGTTATTTTCTATTGTGTTCTTTATTCCAGCAACTCTGATTCTCTATGAATGATTTTTACGAGCACGCTCATCACTCTGTAAGATCATTTTAGTTTTGCCTCTTATTATACATTGCATATTTACTTTGATATTGAGGATATTTGGATTGTTTAATCCGTATACAGTTTTAGGTTGTCATCGTCAACAACTCAGGTTGTAAACGATGAAGTTGACCACGTAATCAACTCAGGTTGTAATACAGTTTGGTTGCTCGTGTAAGTAACCCTGTTTAGTGGTAACATCTGTTTGGGTCAGGTTGAAAGCCTGAGTGGGATACTCAAGTCGTGGTTTTTATTCAATAGGGTTTCCGCATTAAATATTCGTGCACTTGTGGTTTGCTTTTCTAAATTGAGATTAAAAGTGCAACGTGTCATTGTGACTGTTTAATTTTATTGTTAACAGTGATCCAGGTCATAAGTCCGATCCACTCGCAACCGTCATCCAGTGTACGCACGGATACAAGAGAAAAAACAACACAGTGTTCATGCAGGCATCCGCCTCCATTTCCACGGACACCGCATCCTTGAACTGAGTTGGACATCCTCTGTTGCGAGACACGACCATTGCAGAGGAGGTCTGAGTAAGATTGCAGGCAGCATTGTGATCCTACTTAGTATGTTGCAGGCTTCATTCATGGGAGGTAAATAGGTACATGTAAGAAGCTAGGTGAGTGTAGCATCATATTTGTGAGTCCACTACCGTAAGAAGTTTTCCAACCACAGTGGCATTCATTTACGTCTTTCGCTGCTCTATAGAAGCACTCAGAGGCAAGAAACTACGAAGCTTCTCAAACATGCCCCCGAGCCATGAGTAGAAAGCATGAAGCGGTCGACCATCCTATTTGACTGTGAAAATGACGCATTAAAGCTACATGATTTTTGTCTCATTCCTAGCTTGAGAATAGGCGATGGCTAAGATGTCCTGCATTTCCTTTCTTGTGGGCTGTGAAAAATGCCGGTGGCTCTCTTTGGTAAGAGTACCAGACAACCATACATGTGGATATGTGTCATCTTAATTCCATGAAGCATTCGCATCAGTCTTATCGGTCGGATCTAGTTGTGTCAAAATGTGATCACTATTGTTGCATTGCATAATGCTCATGAACTACATAGACCATACCTCATGGTTGATACCATCCATCTTGACAATGGGCATTGGGCCTTAAAAGGCACCGGAGGAGGATAGGTCAATCTTTCTCTTTGACATGATGATGATGGAGCCAAAGGATGCAACCGGTGTTGTAAACAAATATGACGATATCTTGTGGAGAACTAGTTGTGTGTGCAAACTCAAGATACAACTGTTCCCATCAATGTTGAAGATGCTCTAGGGTTGATGGAGTGGAATTAATAGTTTGAAATTACCCTTGTGGTACATGTTGGGAAAATGAGAAAACTTGTTTATTCCATCCGCCCTAGGCTCTCTTATATAGGAGAGTAGCCTATGGGTAAAATACATAAAGAGTCCAACATAAAATAAAAATTCAAGAAAAGTACAGAAGTGAATAATATATCTCTACATTCCCCCTCAAGGTGGAGCATAGATATCAATCATGCTCAGCTTGGACGAACATTTCTGGAACGGCCCTCGAAGTAATGCCTTGGTAAAAATGTCTGCAGTTTGATCCTCTGAGCTAAAATGGGATGTAACAATAAACCCATTCTGAATCATATCACGTATGAAGTGACAATCAACATCGATGTGCTTGGTCCGTTCATGAAATGTCGGATTATTGGCCATGAATAGAGCCGCCTAATTGTCACATTCCAGAGCCATAGGAAGCGGGACTTCCATATATAGATCTGTAAGCATAGCCTTTACCCACATCATTTCCGTACCGACCTGGGCCATATCCCTATATTCACACTCAGCACTGGACCTTGCTACAACCGTTTGCTTCTTGTTTCTCCATGAGACTAGAGACTCTCCAACATACACAACAAACCCAGTGGTGGACTTCCTATCCTTGTGGCACCCTGCGTAATCTGCATCTGCACACGCTGAGATAGTAACCTCCTTGCCTTTCTTAAACAGCAGACCCGCACCTGAAGATGACTTAAGGTACATGAGTATCATAGGTATAGCATCCATGTGTACGACGTGGTTGCTCCATAAACCGGCTCACTCGATTCACCCCAAAGGAGATATTGGGCCTGGTAATAGTAACATAGAGAAGTTTGCCCACCAGTTCTCTGTATCTTCTCTTATCCACCTCATCAGTGTCATCAACATATAATTTCATACTGGGATCCATAGGTGTAAGGGCAGGTTGGCAACCAAGCATTCATGTTTCACTCAACAGGTCAGTGACATATTTCCTCTGGATCATTACCAACCCATGAGGATTTCTGGCAAACTCCAGTCCCAGAAAATATCTAAGAACCCCAAGGTCCTTGGTGACGAATTCACGACCCAGCATTTCTTTTGCCCCCTGGATTCCCTGTTCATCATCACCTGTAATCAGAATATCGTCTACATACACCATAATAGCAACAATACCTCTGAATGTCTTCTGTACGAACAGGGAATGATCAACATTAGAACGTTTGTACCCCTGTTTCTCAAACAGGTCTGAGAGCATCTGGAACCAAGCTCTGGGGCTCTGCTTAAGGCCATAGATAGCCTTAGGAAGTCTGCACACCTTAGGACACTCCCCCACAACAACAAAACCAAGTGGTTGTTGCATGTAGACATCCTCCTGTAGGTCACCGTAGATGAATGCATTCTTCACATCCAATTGGTATAGCGGCCAATCACGAGTAACTACAACGGAAAGGAGGATCCGCAGGGTGGAATGGCGAGCAACTGGCGAGAATGTATCAAGATAATCCACTCCATATGTCTGTGTGAAGCCACGAGCAACAAGGCGAGCCTTGTATCTGCCAATACTGTCATCTGCATTCTGCTTAACTGTAAAGACCCACTTGCAGCTAACTGTAGACACATCAACAGGTGCAGGAACAAGGCTCCAGGTGCCTCTAGACTGAAGAGCTGTCATTTCTTCCTTCATGGCCAAACGCCAACGACTATCCTTCAGCGCATCATGATAATTCCGCGGAATATCCACTACTGACAATGCATGACAAAGTTCCTGAATTCTCCAGTGAGACTGTCAAACGACACAGAAGATGCTATAGGATATGACGTGCAGCTCCGCTTCTGCTTTCGTAGAGCAATAGATACATCCAAATCATTTGTCTCCTCAGCTGGCCTCTGTAACACATCCTGCTCAGGAAAATCATCAGATCCATCACTAGTAATATTTTCAGAACATACCTCAAGCGAGCTAGATGATGAGCGTTGACCATGAGCAGAAGCCAGCCTACGGGTATAGTGGAATGGCAATGGTGAAACAAGTACAGTGACAGGAGGTGTACGAGATGATAGCGGTGTTGGTGGTGGTGGTGGCATGTATATAACATTAGTAGTGTCAGAGAGAACCAGTTGATCGCCTGTAGATGAGAAGTACATAACAGATTCAAAAAAGGTGACATCAGCACTGATTAAATACCTCCTGCGCAATGGATCATAACACTTGTACCCCTTCTGTGTTCTGGAGTACCCGACGAAGACACACTTGACGGCCCTAGGAGAGAGTTTGTCAGTCCCGGAAGACAACTGGTGAACAAAGGCTACCGAGCCAAACACACGGGAGTAAGGGAGAACAATTCTTTGTCAGGAAAAATAAGAGAGAAAGGAATCTTCTCACCTAAGACCGATGACGGCATTTGATTAATGAGATAGCATGCCGTAAGAACAGCATCACCCCAGAAAGAATGAGGGGCATGACTTTGTAAATGACGATGTTTCCATTCAGCAACCCCATTCTTTTGGGAAGTATAGGCACATGATGTTTGGTGGATAATCCCTTGAGATGAAAAATAACTGGATAGGGTATGAGTACAAAATTCTAGGGCATTATCACTTCTCATAATCTTTACGGATGTAGAAAAAACATTACGAACTTCATCAATGAAATTGATGATAATATTCCCTACTTCAGATTTATTCTTAACAGAAATACCCACGACACACAAGAGAAATCATCCACAATAACTATATAAAACTTGTCCCTGATGATCAGGAACACGACTCGGACCCCTGATATCGACATGAAACAACTCAAACTTGGTGGTACTACTCCGACACTGACGAATGGGAAAAGTAGACCGATGATGCTTTCCCAACTGACAAGCCTCACATTGAATGGACATGTGAGGTGAAACCTGGGTAACACATGACGTAGTTTCTGAAGCGGTAGATGTCCAAATCGCAGGTGCCACAATAATGGGGAGATGGGTAGAAATGATGTTCCAGCATAAGGAGTCCGAATAAGGCGATAAAGGCCGCCTTGCTCATAGCCACGCCCAATCACGTTGCCTGTAAGGATGTCCTGAAAAACAAGAGAACATGGATCAAAAATTGCTCGACAATGTAAATCCTTTGTAAATTGGCTAATGGACAACAAATTCATCGAAAAATCATGTGCGTGTCACACGTTCTTGAGATGCATGGATGGTGTCAGTCTAATCTCCCCCTTACCAGTAATCGAGGAATGTGTTCCATTAGCAATAACCATAGTACGGCTTGGAGAAACCTGTCTCTATCCTGTAAATAGACCTTGATCACCACACAGATGATATGTGGCACCAGAGTCCATAATCCACTCTAAAGTATCTGATCCACTACTGCTATTGAATGCATAGGTGCTACCCGATGTACTGGTGGATGCAGAAGCGGCAACGTCGGCGTGACTCTCAGAAGTAGGTGTTGATGTAGCGGGACCAGATGGAAGAATGATGCCCCTCAGACAAGCTACAAGATCATCAAAGCGCTGATCCATAGTTGATGCAGTTGGGGACTCGATTTGTTCAGCGACTCGCGCAGAAGCCGGAAATCCATGCTTAGAATAGCATGTGTCTTCAGTATGTCCAGAACGATGGCAAAAAGTAAATGATGGCCGAACACGACCTCCTCTACCACGAGGTCTACAGCCACGGAACTGATGATGACCTCCACGACCTCGATTGGCTGCCATAGCTGAGGCGGTCTGATTCGTAGCAGAGGAGGGAACAATGATACGACTCAACCTATGAAAAGCTTCCTCCATAGGAGGAATAGTGGAATCCGCCAAGATCTGGGAACGTGCCGCCTCGTACTCTAGATCAAGGGCAGCAAGAAAAACACCCACCATAGTGGCATTCCGATAGGTCTTCTGTTGCTCTGGAGTGGCTGTGAGAAGCATGAAGCTATAAAGCTTCTCAAACATTCCACGTAAAGACGTGTACAACGAGTGTAGAGGCCGTCCATTCTGCTTGATTGTTAAGATGTCATGCTGAAGCTGCAGAATCTTCGTCTCACTCTTTACCTGTGAGTAGGTGGCAACGAGGATGTCCCACATTGCTTTGGCAGTGGGCTGATGGAGAATATCGTTAGCAATCTCAATTGCTAATGTTCCAGAAAGCCAGACTTTAGCATATGCATCATATGCCTTCCAAGAGTCATTAACCCCTGTCTTCTCAGCAGGCTCTTCCTCAGTAAGAATGTGGTTCTTGCCGGTTGACTTCATCATGCTCATGAACAACATAACCCACAGTTAATAATTTGAACCATCCATCTTCACAATAGGTGTTGGACCTCTGAAGGCGCCTGTAGAGGAAACATCTACCTTGCTTTCTGACATTATGATATTGGAAGACTAGGGGAGTAGACTAAATATGTGACTGTCTACACTGACATTAACGGGTTCAGTTGCATGTGTAGACGCAAGCAAGCAAACCCATCAATCTGGAAACGCACGCGCGCTCGGAACGGGGCTGGAGTCGCACGCGCGCTGGTCTAGGGTTGCACGCACACCAAGTCACACGCACAGAAGTGCGCGTAGATGTCACGCGCGGGCACGTGCAAGAACACGCACTGGCGCAGATGTCACATGCACGGGCG
Source organism: Ottelia alismoides (assembly GCA_037367405.1). Taxonomy (NCBI): domain Eukaryota; kingdom Viridiplantae; phylum Streptophyta; class Magnoliopsida; order Alismatales; family Hydrocharitaceae; genus Ottelia; species Ottelia alismoides. The sequence goes on from JAZKJV010000335.1 coordinate 869,271, forward strand.
CAGATGTCGCGCAGGCACGTTGATGCACGCACGAGCGCGTAGATGCGCGTGAAAGGACGCGCACAGATGCGCGTGCAAGGGTAGATGCACAGATGCACCGAGATGCGCGGATGCGCATGCAAGGGCAAACGCGCGCAGATGCTTAGATGCGCGAAGATGCGTGTGCAAGGACGCCGGGAGGTGACGCACGGTGGCGCGCGGTGGCACGAGGCGGCGCGAGGCGAGCGTGCGGAGGCTTGAAGGTTGGGAGGCTAGGATTAGGGTTTCGGTTCGAGAACTCTTGTCTAGGACCGTCGCTCTGATACCATGTAGGGAAAATGAGAAAACTTGTTTATTCCATCCGCCCTAGGCTCTCTTATATAGGAGAGTAGCCTATGGGTAAAATACATAAAGAGTCCAACAGAAAATAAAAATTCAAGAAAAGTACAGAAGTGAATAATATCTTTACAGTACCAAAATCAGACCACAAAGAGATGGTGCTATTGTGTTATGGCGCATGCGGGATGGTGTTGCGGTATGTGTAGGAGATGTTACATCATTGTATGCCACACGTGGTGACGTAACCCCCCTCAGAGGTGGTGCAGCGCACAGATATGATGCCTATGGACTACCGTTGATGGTGCAACACTACAAGTAAAGGTGTTGGAGAGGGTTGCAGGCGCCGTCAAGGCTTCCGGTAAAGATGGGGATGCCCCGTGCATGAGGAAGACCTCGCAAGAGGTTGTCGCACGAGATGGGAGGCCGCACGAGTGGGAGTTTCGCGTGAGAAGAGAGACCGGTGGTGGTGGGTTAGGCGTGTGGGGCTAAGGGCCGTGGAGAATAATGAATGACTTATTTATTTCGAGAGGCATAGATTCTCTTACATACAGAGAAAAACCCTGGAGGGCAAGTTACATAACAGAGACAAAATAAATAAGCAAATACAAAATATATATCAACAGTAGTCAACAGAAATTTGTCTATCCCAACATCTCATGTGGAAGAACCTTCTAAAGATGCAACTCTTTCATATCGATTGGCCAAAATTTGTGACTCATTCCGATAGTTAATGAAAAAGGAATTCTATGGCACAGTATCATCATTCTTGGAAATCAAGGAAAACAAACTCCATGCATTTCAACTTTGTTCCTTGGTTTGAACCCGCACTTGATGTCCATGTCTTAGCAGCAAACACTGAAACTTGAACCTGTGGCTGTCTCTTCAAATATAGAGAAGCAACTTTGGCTTTCTTTGCAGTTATGATAGATCCATCATCCATTTGCCATCAGTTTCAACTTGGATCTCAGCTCCTCAACAATGCAAAGTATAATGTTACATAGTTTGGACAAGTATCAGGGAAAACCACAAGAAAGGAGTTCCGGCACGCCAAGATCAAGGGGGCATATCACCTTTGGCATACCCAGAGAGATCCCTTCCGCTAACACAAAGTCATAATGGAGTACAAGTAGCCCTTCATGATCATTTTCTGTATCTCAGATCTTTCTTTCTTAGCCACGGCCGTTAGAAATAATGTGGCAATTACTAAGGTTGCAGCTTGATGGATATATTGAAGGAAGAGGGCGGGTTGGAGGGTGACACTCTGCAAATCCTTGTATCAAATCGTAGCAAAAGATATTCACAAAAATCAGATGGGAGAAAAAAGGATATTTTAACATCCATTTGAATAAAAATTCTGAAACTTTATTAGGGTTCGTAGTCATAAACAAATTTACAACTGTTTTTTAAGTGAAATGGGTGGAATCCCAGACATTTTACAACTGTTACCATAGACTTGCGAAAGCTTACTGTGGCATACATGTGAAAGCACAATATAGTATAGTGTGTTCATGAGGATGCTGCAGCTATCTTTATCAGAAAATGTTTAAGCGTGATAATGTCTTTAAAGATACCTTCGACCAGGGGAGATACATTCCAGTTCTCTAACTCCGTCCCTAGCAGAAACTCTATCAGGTGCATGCATGCCATCAAAGCTCACGTTTAAAAGATCAATTGGACCTGGGTAAAAAGGGTATAATTCCGGAGGACGGAAGGAAATAATACAAATAACAACATGCATATGACTAAGAAAATAATAAAGATTATAATAAGCTTGTATAAAACTGTCAATATGGCAATAAAATCTCTCAAAGCTTCTTTCTCTTCCCAATTTGGTTCTAGATGACAAGTTTACATGTGAGTACTGATTTTGACATATACAGAGCCGGATGATAGCTATGCATGGATATCCTGAAACCATTCAATGAAAAAATTACAGAACCCACATTTTCTCTAAAAAAAACATTGGTGTTCCTTTACAGATATCTGGAGTTATCGGATGCATTTTACAGCCCATCAACCATGGGTCAATCACCATAGGTGTATATGGAGTTATCGGATGAGAAGCAAATGATGGAGATATTCGAACTACATCAAGATGGAATGCCAATTGAGATGGTTGTCCAATTTGTCGAAGAATGTGTGGAAGCACTCGACATATTGGAGGAGATGGTAGATACAGGCAAAAGTCCAACAACCTAGGGAATGTTGTGCTTGAAATAGTAAATGAACCGGAGGCAGTTGGCCACAATGAGGAATTTTTAGGGGGAGGGAGGAGGATTTTTTCACTGGTACAACTGGAACTGGATATCATATGAACATTACGAATGATGTTGCTCAACTGAGGGGGTTTGGCTGACGAAATGCGAGCAGATGATCCGCAAAAGAGGTCCCTAGGTCTGGGGATTGAAGGAGGCACATCTCATGCGTTGGAGATGGAGGGAGAAGTTGTGGAGATGAAGATTGACATCGAGCATGTCCCTGTGGATATGGAGGCTGATAAACAAATGCATATGGAGGAAACAAGAAACACCAAGGCTAACAGTAAAGTAGGGACACCAGTAGATGGTTCTCCCAAATTACGTGAAATGAGATCAACGAGAAAGATGTGGTCTCATGTCCAAAGGGTCGACATTAGAGATTCAGATGATTCTGATTTCATCGTTGATTCCACAATTGATAGTAAAGAAAATGACGAACTCATTGGCCTTGAGTCGGAGAATAGCTATTTTTATCTACTTGATTCATAATTAGAAGATGTTGATGACTTCAAAGGTCCAAGAATGGGAGATGACCCTGGAATTTCAAACTTAGCATGTTGGAGCAGAGTTCAATGGAGACGATGAGTTCAAATTTACATTGTGCATGTATCGTCTGAAGCATGCATTTGGTGTCTAAGTATATCAAGAGCGAGGTGTCATGGGTCAAAGCCATATGTAGGAGATAAGAATGCAAATGGAGAATAACAAATCCAGGATCCAAAACAGGATGATCGGAACGGGACATGACCCTAGAATTCCAAGATTTGATAAGATTTGACTGTGGATTAGACCCTGGATGTGTTAGAACACTGCAGATAAGTGGAAGTAAATAGGGAAGTATATATGGATTACGTGGTTCGTATTATTTTGATTAAAATATTAAAAAATATATTTTATTATGACGTTAGAAGTATATTTTATTAATTAACGCAGTGAGCTAGCATTGGGCGACGTGCAAGGAGCATTGAGCTGGCAGACATAGGGGCGACGTGCAAGGAGCATTCGCTTGGCATAGGAGCGACATGCAAGGAGCAGGAGCACTCAGATAGTTATGAGGTGGCACCATGGCCTCAAATTTCAGCGAAATTCGGTCGAATTTCTGTCGAATATCGATATCCAATTGAAATTTAACCGAAATGGCCGAAATGACCGAAATATGGGGGTCCTCGTACAAAAAATGACTGAAATTTCGGTCGAAATTCCATCGAAATTCTATTTTGGTCGATACCGAAATGGTGACCGAAACCGACATTTAGGGCCTTGGGTGGTGCGAGGGTTGATGGAGAGACCATGTGGTATGGCACAAGGAGGATCTGAGGAGGTGATCAGTGGAGAAGGATCATATCCACGAGCCCGAGGGGAGAGAACGAGGGTTTGGGTTTCTCGTGCGAGGGTTTTGCCGTTTAGGGTTTTTCATGTGAGGGTGCTAAGCGGAAGAGGGAGAAGGATTTCATCTGGCTTAATCTCCGTAGACCGCTTAATCGGATCCCTATATTGTTCTGATTACTTGGATCGCATACTTAATCCATATACCCCCATAGAAACGAATAAAGGTTGCAAATTTAGGCGCTTATGTGATATATGTAGCTCGAATAAGCGTTGGGACAGCATATTGACTGCATTGAAGTATGTGGTTCGGTTGGGGGCCCGAATACGCATATGTGACCTCACGAACCATATTTCTGAACACTGGTTGACATTTAAAGGGGAAGTACTTACGAACCTTGCTATCGGACATGGCTTAAAAGGATGTGTTAGAATATAGGAATGCAAAAGCATAATGATAAATAGAGCATAAGAACAGAAAGATAAGCATGAAGAACACCAAGATTTTACGTGGAACCCTACTCCCTAAGGAGCGGGATGAAACCACGAGAGAAGGCCTCAAAAGGCTATATGCTTCATTGCTTTTTCTCATCCAGATACAATGGGTATATGGGTCTATATATACCCCTACAGAGTCTCCACATCTCCAAATTGGTAGATGTGGGGCTAAACTCTGGATGAGGAAAATGTATCCTGGAGAGATCCATTTACCTATCTACAATATAGAATACGCATAATCAAATACTCCAACACTTCCCCTCAAGCTGGAGCATGGAATGCTCAACTTGGACAAACAGAAAGAAAACTCAACTCATGCTACAGGACACCACTGACAAGCGCACAACTGTCGGTTGTTGTCGAGGACGTTGCTTCTCATGCCGTGCGGGTGAGGAGGACGAACGGACTGGAGTAAGTCAACAGAATCTCCTCGTCGGAGAGCATGTACTTTGTACTGCGCCTGTCAGAGTCATTGCAATTGAAATAAGTCTCCTCGTCGGAGTACTTTGGCCCGCCACAACATGTGGACAACAGCTTCATCTATGAAAAGAGCCAAACTGAAAGGTCGTGGAGTGCAATCCTCGTCGGAGTCCACGATCGCAGGCAAGGTTCAGGAAAGCGGTATGCGTATACGTTCAGACTGGTCACTGAATACTGATTAAGCGGTATGCGGGGGCATATGCGGGGTATATGCGGTTCTAAGCGGTTTCTAATTTTTAATTTCAAAATAAAAAAAAATATGTATGAATAACATTATCACTGAACTTATGTATCTAAGTGGAGTTAAAGAAGATATAAGAAAAACGGTTCATGTTAGATGTGTGTATATATATACTTCAATTGCCTCGTATTTAATCACAAAAAAACATTTACCATAAAAACTTCACATTATACGATTCGTAATAATAAAACTTCAATACACATACATGCACTACATGAGCAAAACCTCAATCAACATATATAAAAAATATTCGACGATACATTGCATATACTCGCGAAAACGATACATGAGAAAAATATAAAACAATGCATATACATAATGGTATAATGCATTGCAATTCTACAGAAATGCGCGTCATATACCTCTAACAATTGAATGAAGAGGCAAAGTTGCGGAATTAAGGAATTGAATGAGAAGATTGAAAAGTTGGACATGCTGGAGCAGTATGCGGGGCATATGCGGGATATGCGGGGCATATGCGGGCCGCATATACGGGGAGGGAACAAAATGCACTGATTCAAGTAATCGGTGTGGTCTGCATGCCGCACGGGCATATGCACCCGCATATGCGGCCCGTGCGGCCGATTCCGTGAACATTGATCGCAGGAGAATGGAATCTGAAAGTCTCCTCATCGGAGAACTGGGTCTCTCCCATCTGGCACAGAGAATGCTACTCTACTCTGGAGTCCCTATGATACTACATGAAAACCCTTGCCCAAACGGCACAGGAAATGGTCTTTTACTCTGGAGTACATATGGCTCACATGAAAACTCTTGCCGAAATAACAAGAATGATGGGGACCACGAAACAGAAGATGGCAAACATGTGCCCATATGAAAAGACCGCATACATGTGCGTGTTTGAAACTATGAACTCGAAATCAATCGTCGAGTATAATCAACTATAGAGTCTGGAGATATGACTGGCTTTTGGACTGGAGAATCTATATGTGTAGCATGTGACTCAACACAATACTCCCCCTTTCACCCATACTTGTCGAAAAATTACATCAACAAAGTTGGGAGAAGACACGTGAAATGGGGAGAAAATTAAAATCCAAGTAAGCCGCCGCATTTTTCTTCGACTTTTCTCAATCATAATTTTTCTCATCATTTTTTTCTCGGCTATTTATTTCTATTTTTTAGTAGTCGTTACACTTTTTTTGAGTCTATTTTTTAAAACATAAGCCCTTACTACATTTTTTCAGCTTTTCCTTTCCTTTTTTAACTTTTTCCTACGGCTTTTTTTATTATGCGTGTCTCTTTTTCCTTGAACAAAGATATGTGGTCCAATTGGACCAAAAAACAAGTTCGCCCAGTTGGGCCAACAGAACTGAGTCTTCGCTCTCACTTGATTTTTTTAGACGCAGCCCACACAAGCATTTCCTCTCTTTTTTTAATATGCAGCCTCCTTGGGTTTCCCCTTTTTTTTACATCATCGGCCCACATGGGCTCAATAGCAGCAGAATAAGTTTTTAAAAAAATAAATGGGACCATCGGCCCCTAGGGTTCCTATCGTAGGAACCCTCCTTCGAATGACGCCGCCCCCTTGGGCGTTCTCTGCTCATGTCGTCATCGCTGGGCCGCTACTGTTGGGAGCGTCGTGACGTGTTGCCTGGGGACGGCTTGGAGACGAAGAAATCGCAAGGAACCTTGAGGGAGGTCGCCGCCTCCGATGAGTTTGTTGCTGGAGCGCCGTCAATGGCGCATGGGAGTCGATGGAGTCGAAGGAGCACTTCCACGACCTGAAAGGAGTCCACATATCATGGTGGTTGAAGATGTGTCGCCCCGGAGGGACCCGAAGTGGCTGAAGGCGGAGCCCTTGCGACTACAACAGGACCGCCAGAGGGCGTCGCGTGCGTGTGCACCTCCGCTTGGAGTTGCGCAAGGAGAGGAGAAGGAGCCCTACGATGGGCGCTAGGCCAGGAGGCTGCAGGGGCGCCGCCGCCTGTACATGGACTGCGCGAATGAGATACTGCGCGCGGAGGAGATCGCGCACGAGGGAAGGAGCGCACGCTCCTGTACACAGAGATGGAGGGATGGGCTCCTCCTCTAAGGTATCGATGGGGAACGAATGGGATTCGCTGAGGTATCGGAGGTTGTAGCGCGCTGCTGCTTGGGTGTCGATGAAGGTGCGGCATGCGACCAGGAATAGGGTTCCAGAAAACCATGCCCTGATGCCTAGAAGAGGTGTTACTTATTGCGGTATCGCGTGGGAGGAGGATGCGCGCTCGAAGGAGTTCCATGCAATGAAGAACGATGTCGCCAGAAGCTGGATTTAGGGTTCCAAATGGAACCCTAATTTTTCTGGAATTAACGATGCTGGTTTTATCCAGATTCTTCCCTAATCTTCACGGATATTAGGCTTTCCAATGAAATCCTAGAAATTGAACTTGAACGAATAACATGATCTTTATAAGGATGATCTTCAAGAACTTATGACAATTGAATCTCGAACCAAAAAAAAAGAACATAAAGAAAAATCCTCGAGAATCGACCCGCTCTAATAGCATGCTTGAAAATAGGAATGCGGAAGCGGAATGATAAACAGAGCATAAGAACAGAAAGATAAACACGAAGAACACCAAGATATTATATGGAACTCTACTCTCTATGGAGCGGGATGAAACCATGGGAGAAGGCCTCAAAGGGCCATATGCTTCATTGCTTTTTCTCATCTGGATACAATGGGTACGGGAGTCTATATATAGCCCCCACAGAGTCTCCACATCTCCAAATTGGTAGATGTGGGACTAAACTCTGGATGAGGTAAATGGATCCTGGTGAGATCCATTTACCCATCTACAATATAAAAGATGCATAACCAAATACTCCAACAGGATGCAATTCCTTATTCTTGTAGTATTCGCGGTTGTGGAAAGTAAAACAAATGTGACATGGAATCGGTTCATGTCACATTTGATTTGAATAATGCAATCGAGCTTGGAAGTGGTACTGGACTGACCTTCATCTCGGGTGCGCAGAAAGGTCTGGAATTAGCAGTGAAGATCATATTCCCAGAGGCTGAACATATGACCTACATGCTCCGTATGTACAAGAATTTCAAGAAGTTCACAAGGGAGGCTTGAGGAGTTGGAGGTAATGGTGTGATCTATTGTACGAGCATTCGATGGTAAGCATTACAATCACTAGATCTCTGAGATTTAGGAACACAACATGGTGCGTGCGAATACTTGGTCAACATAAAGGACAAGAACTACAACCAATTTGGTTAAGGAGCAAAGTGCCATTATCTAACAAACAATCTAAGCGAGTCCATCTGGAATATGGTATCATCAGCCTTGTCGTACCAGAGAACAATAACAAGGGATCTCAAAGGTTTCATTGTGGGGAGGGATGCCAATATTAATGTGAAAGTGAAAAGTCCATCTGGAAGAAACATGTTAAACATTCAAGCCCGGGATTGCTCCTACAAAAGATGGCAAGTTTGTGGGATGCCATGCACACATGTTGCAGCAACACTTGCCAACATTCGAGGTGTAAAGTAGGAAAATTATATTAACGATTATTACAAAGTTAGCCATTACAATAAAGCATATGCTTGGTTCATTTCTCCTTTACCAGACAAGATAAAGTGGCTCTAAGTCAATCTTCCATTCAAGAAGAAACCACCTCACACCACAAGAGCTCCAGAGAAACCACAAAAGAACCACATTCGACAGAAGGACGAGAAGGAGAGCAAGACAAAGCATAAGTACAGTAAATGTGGTGCATATTGGCACCAAGGTCGAACATGCAAGGAGCCTATGAACTAACCTACTAAGACCACACAACCAAATGAATTGGCAAGCTCGCAAACATCGATCGGCCCATCAATGCAAGCTTCCTCGAATGCACAAGATGTCATGACTAACAGAAGGTTTGAATATCAATTGTAACAAACATTTGCCAATTTCCATCATTTCATTACTTGTAAACTAACTCCAAGCTGTTAACTTGCTAGCTTAGTGGTCTTGGGCATAGCTCCAGTACTGCATAAATAAGGGGGAGAGGAGGAAGAGGTCCAGTTGCACGAAGGCATGGAAGAAAGAGAACGAGAGATGAAGCATTTCCAGATGGGCCTCCTTGCTCAATGAATTAAGCTTAGGTAAAATGTCATCACCTTCGATGGATGAGTTAAGATTCTTAATGTTCTATGTGGAAGGAAACAAATGAATTAATTATTTCTGGGGGCTATAAGGCTCTCTTATTTAGAGAGGAGAAATCCATTGGGTAAATTACATAATAGAGACAAAATAAATACGTAAAATAAAATAACTCTCAACACTCCCCCTCAAAATGAAGCACAGATGTCAATCATGCTTAGCTTAGAATAACACCTCTGGAATAGCCCCCTAGCTAGGGCCGTAGTGAAAACATTTGTTGTTTATTCCCCTAAGCTGATGTGGAAAGTAGACATGAAGCCTTTTTGTATCATATCCCGTGTCTAATGGCAATCAACCTCAATGTGTTTGGTCTTCTAATGGAAAGCGAGATTGTTGGCAATAAACGGAGCAGTCTGGTTGTCGCAAAGCAATTGCATGGGAAGAGTGTATCAATAGCTAACGCTGTCAAAACGGATTTGATCCACATCATCTCAATGCTCCCTTGCGTGATAGCTTTGTATTCTAACTCTGCATTATATCTAGTAACCACAATCTGCTTCTACTTTTTCCATGACACATGTGGAAAAATGTGAAGCAAAGAGTTGTATTCCACGTAGCCCTAGAGCTCTCTTATATAAGAGAAAAGCTCTAGGGAGAAATTACATAAAGAAGACAGAAGAAATAGAAAATCATAAATAAAGACAGAGACATAATACTTCAGCACTCCCCTTCAAGTGAAGCATATATATCTATTATGCTCAACTTGGAACAACAGTGGAAAGAATACCTAACAAGAGCCTTGGTGAACACGTCTGCAATATAATCACCTGAAGCAACATGAGAGGTCGAAATCAGCCCCTTTTGAATCAAATCACGGGTAAAGTGACAATCTACTTCGATGTGCTTTGTTCTCTCATGGAAAGCTGGATTATTAGCTATGAACAGAGCTACTTGATTATCATATTTGAGATGCATTGGAAGAGGCACCTCGATAGCTAGGTCAGTCAGGACGAACTTGACTCACATCATTTCTATGCTCCCTTGGGCCATAGCCCTATATTCTGATTCAACACTGGATCGAGCAACAATTATTTATTTCTTACTCTTCCATGAAACCAACGAGCTGCCAACGAACACAGTGAAGCCCGAAGAAGACTTCCTATGCTTGGGACACCCAGCATAATCCGCATCTGCACATCCAGTAACTGAGAGAGATGCATATTTTCTGAAAAGAAGGTCTGCACCTGGAGAGGATTTCAGATATCTCATAATCATGCAAACCGCATCCATATGAACATGTCTAGGTTGCTCCATGAACGGGTTGACTCTTCTCACAGCAAACGATATGTCAGGCATGGTAATAGTAACATATAGCAACTTTCCTGCAAGCTCTCTGTATTGTCTCTTATCTACCTCCTCAGAGTCATCATTATAGAGTCTAGCATTGGGATCCATTAGTATAGCGGCAGGCCTGTATCCGGTCATGCATGTCTCAGACAGAAGATCAGTAGCATACTTCCTTTGCATCATAACCATACCACGTTGATTGCGGGCAAACTCCAAGCCAAGGAAGTAACGTAGTATACCAAGGTCCTTGGTCACAAACCGTCATCCAAGGAAATCCTTAGCTGCCTGAATACCTTGTGCATCGCTACCAATAACAACAATAGCATCAACATAAAAAACAACAACAGTACCTCTCTGAGTCCTCTTAACAAAAAGAGAATGATCTGCCGTAGACTTTACAAAGACATTCTGTTCAATCAACTCTGAGAGCTTCTAGAACCAAGCTCTCGGACTCTGCTTGAGGCCATATATGACATTGTGAAGACGGCACACCATACCAGACTCCCTCTCAGCAGCAAACCCTGGTGGTTATTGCATGAACACTTCCTCCTGCAGGTCCCTATACAAAAATGCATTCTTGACATCTAACTGGAAAATCGACCAGTCACGTACCACGACAACTATAATAACAATCTTCAACATGAAGTGACGTGCAACTGGAGAAAAAGTATACTGACAGTCCACCACATAAGTTTGCGTGAACCCACGAGCAACCAATCTGGCCTTATATCTGTCGACATACCATCAGCCCAGTGTTTCACAGTAAACACTCACTTGCTTCCAACAAAAGACGCATCTGGAGGAGCCTGCACAACACTTCACATACCTCAAGACTGTAAAGCTACCATCTCCTCCATAGCCATACCTCATTGAATAATCTTCATCGCTTCCTGATAGGAACGTGGTATCTCCACACCTCATAGTCCCACAACAAAACACTGAAAATCCTCAGAAAAATGGTCCAAAGGAACATGGAAAGCAAGGGGATGCATAGTGCAAGCACGTTTCTGCTTCCGTAGAGCAATAGGGATATCCATGCCTTTAGTACTCGCAGAAGATGTAGCATCCTGGACATCTTGCACCTCAAGTTGCACATGCAAATCACCACTACCATTAGTAGAACTCAAATACTAAGAACATGCCTTGGGTGTGATGAATGACGGAGGAGGCACGTGAGCACGAGGTCGATGTTGGTAAACCAGGGGGAAGAAAGTAGGTGTGGAGGGTGGTGGTAGAGGGGGTGGTGGCGGTAGTGGTGGAGGAGGTGGTGGTGGTGATGATGAAGGTATAGTGGAGATCGAAGGTAGAGGCATATAGACCTCTTCCCCATCTTCTGAGGAAATGAGCTTGTCACCTGAAGGAGAGAAGTACATAATAGACTCAAAAAAGATGACATCAGCACTAACATAGTACCTTTGTCTAACATGATCGAAGCAACGATATCTCTTTTGGGTCTTAGAATACCCAACTAACACACATTTGACAGCTCTTGGAGAGAGCTTGTCAAGACCTGGAGACATCTAATGAACAAAATCCACTACACAAAGACACGAGGCATGAGGGAGAAAAGATCCTTCTCGAGAAACGCAATCAAGAACGGGATCTTTTCCCCCAGAATTGAAGAGGGCATACGATTTACCAGGTAACAAGTAGTTAGAACAACATCCCCCCAGTATGAATGAGGAGCATGACTCTGAATCAAAAGGGTCATGGTAACATCTAGAAGAAAGCGGTGTTTTCGTTCAGTCACCCCATTCTGCTGGGAAGTATACACACAAAAAGATTGATACATAATACCATGAGATGCAAGAAAATGGGCAAGTTGAGTGCTACAAAATTCCAAGGCATTGTCAAATCATATAAACTTGATTTTTGTTGAAAAAATATTCTTATTCATTAATAAAGGACTGAATACCAAGACCAGCATCAGACTTATTTCTAAGAAGAAAGACCCACGACAACCTTGAAAACTCGTCAACAACGACAAGATAAAATCTATGCCCTTGATAATCAGGGACACGACTGGGACGCCAAATATCAAAATGAATCAACTCAAACAGACTATGACCACTCCGACCCTGACGACTCTGGAAAGTGGACCGATGATGCTTCCCAAGCTGGCAGGCCTCGCACTGAAAGATAGAGCGAGGAGAAATCTGTGGAAGAACATGACACAACTTTTGCAGAGAAAGATGACCAAAACGAAGATGTCGCATATAGGGAGACGCAGATCTGGTGCTAAGAGAAGAGGCATCAACATAAGGAGACTACACCAGTCTGTAGAGACCTACATACTCACGAACAAAACCAATCACCCTGCCGGTTAGAATATCATAAATCACAAGAACAAATGGATCAAAAATTGCACGACAGAGTAAATCCTTGGTGATTTGACGAAAAAATAGTAAATTCAAGGAAAACTCGGGAGCATAAAAAACATTCAGAAGCCTCATTGCATGAGTTAACTCCACCTCCCACTGACCAATGATGGGGGAGTGTGTCCCATCTGCTATCACAACAGATCGTTCGAGATGGGTTGGGACTGAAAGCACTAAGCTAGCCCCTATCACCATAGAGATGAAGGGATGCACTAGAATCCATGATCCATTCTGACAAGTCTGCCATGTAACAACTAGTAAAGGCATATGATGTACTTGATGTAGAAGTTGATGCAGAGGCAGCTACCTCTGAGGATCTTGAAGGAGAGCTAGTTGACCTAGGAATAGGCATAATCTCCCTGAGTCTTGTCACAAGTTCGTCAAATCTTTGATCAGGCGCAGATGAGGAACTGCTAGCCTTCTGAATCTGTTCAGTGACACGTGCTGAAGTTGGGAACCCATGCTTCTTTAGCAGGTTTCCTCAGATTGGCCTAGAATATGACAATAAGTACAAGGCTGACGAGGGGGCCGACTACGCCCTCTCCTGCCACGGCCACCTCAACCACGAAACTGTGCAGGGCCTCCTCTACCACGAGATGTTGCCATGGTTGAGAATGTTTGTGAAAACTAAGTACCACCATAAGATATGGAGAGCCTACTCAACGTGCCATATGCCTCCTCCATTTGAGGTATTGTGGCATCAGTAAGAATCCGTGCTCCAAGTACATCATACTCAGGATCAAAGACTGCTAGGAAAACTCTTGTCATCACTGAATCTCTATATGCCTTGAGTTGCTCTGGTGTGGCAATCAATGGAATGTAACCATGTAGCTTCTCAAACATACCCCTTAGAGAAGTGTAAAGGGTATGGAAAGGACGATCATTCTGCTTCGACGTGAAGATGGCGTACTGAAGTTGTAAAATCTTCGACTCGTTCTTCACCCAAGAGAATGTAGCGGCGAGAATGTCCCACATAGCCTAAGTCGTGAGCGGACTCAATATGTCATTGGCTATCTCCATGGATATTATTCCAGAAAATCATACATGTGCATAAGCATCGTTTGCCTCCCATGAGGCATTAACCACAGTCTTATCAACAAGCTCCTCCTGTGTGAGGATATGCTTCTTGTCATTACAATGCATTAGACTCATGAACTGCAAGGCCCACAGTTCATAATTCGTTCCATCCATCTTCACAATGGGAGCTAGACCTTTGAAGGCACCCAAGGAAGGAATATCTACTTTGTTGTTTGACATGACAACAATCTCTAAGAATGAGGTTGCATAGTGTAAGAATAATGTCTACAGGGACATATCGGAAGATGATTGTGGGTTAGACTCATATCACAATCACTTCCATTCCTTGGTGACTCCTTTGGGTGACCAGGGTGTTTTAGATAGTTATGTTACACCCTAGAAACCCAAGAATAAGAAGCCTACGGCAACAGGAAGCAGCCCAAGGTGGCTATGGCGATGTGGCGGTCGCAACTGAGGTGTGCAAGCAAACTGCGTCCCTGCAGCGGTGCACAAGCACCCAAGCGCTTAGACGACGCACCAGCGGGTGCACGGGTGACGCAGGACGTGCAGCGTGGCAAGAGGTGGCATGTGAACGCTAGCGCATGAGCGAGCGTAGGGCGGGGGCGACGCAAGAGGCGACGCGCGAGGTTGGCTCGGGGTTTTTGTAGGGAGAAGGATTCAGGGCATAGGCTCCGATCTAGGAACGTCGCTCTGAAACCATGTTAGAAAATGTGAAGCGAAGAGTTGTATTCCACGTAGCCCTAGAGCTCTCTTATATAGGAGAAAAGCTCTACGGATAAACCACATAAAGAAGACTGAAGAATTAAAATATCATAAATAAAGAAAAAAACATGATTATTTCAACAACACCAAAGAACGCCCTATGAAAATCGTAAAGAGGTAGACTTTCTGAATTTAAGGCAGCATGCATAGTCAGCATCTGCAAAGGTCATGAAGGCAAGAGATGTCCCCCTGTTGGCCTAGTAGTAATCACATAAAGGAGTTTCCCAACAAGCTCCGTGTGCCTCCTCTTGTCCACCTCGCCTATATCAACAACATAGAGCTTCATGCTGGGGTCCATGGGAGTAGTGGTAAGTCTACAGTTTTCCATCGTTGTCTCTAGGAGGGTCACATACTACCTCTATGTCATCAGAAGACCTCTATGGTTCCTAGTAAACTCAAACCCAAGGAAATATCATCGTTCGACAATATCCTTGTTGACAAACTGATGTCCAAGGAGCACTTTAGTCTCATTGATGCCAAGCAAGTCATATCATGTAACAATAATGTCATCAACATAAACCAGAATGACAATAATACATATATGTGTCGTGTGTACAAAAAACGAGTGATCTGCAGTCGGTCTCTTGAAGTATTGCTGGTCTATTAAGTCCCAAAGCTTTTGGAACCATGCTCTGGGACTCTGCTGAAGATCATAAATAGCCTTATGAAGTCTGCATATCTAATGAAACTCTCCCTCAGTAGCAGAGCCAGATGGTTGCTGCATATAAACCTCCTCCTGCATGTCCCCATACAAGAAAGTCTTCCTGACATCAAGCTGCGAAAGAGACAATCCCCCTACCACTTCAATAGAGAGGAGTATCATGATCATAGAATGATGACTCACGGGAGTAAAAGTGTCTTGAAAGTCCACCTATATGTCAAAGTGAACACGTGTGCCACAAGTCTAGCCTTGTAGCAATCAATACAACCATTTGTCCTCTACTTCATTCTAAAGACCCATTTGCAGCCAACCACAGAAGCACCTTCTATGATTGTAACCAAACTACATGTGTCACATGACTGGAGTACAGCCATTTCCTACTCCAAAGCAAGACGTCAACGATTATCTTGTATAGCATTTTGACATGTGTGTGAGATCTCTACGGTTGACAATCCAATCACAAACCACATGAAACCCTCTAAAAGACACCTAAAAGAAAAATGGGCTATAATAGGATAAGTAACACATGTACAACACTGCTTTCGAAGAGCAATGGTCTGGTCAAGATCCAATAAACGATTTATCTCTTGTATAGAACTCCCCTGAGGAGTTACATGCTCAACCTGTAAAGTCTCCTACAGTACAAACAAATCACCACCGCCATCAATAAAACCAAGTGCTCAGAATTAACTCGGGTTGTGTTGGATGATGGGGAAGGCACAGGAGTAGGGGTACAATAGGTGGCATGTGAATGTAGAAACAAGGCAAAGTCAGAACCACAGAAGGTGGTGGAGGAGCCACAGGAGGAGGAACCACAGGGGGTGGAGGTGGTCGTAGTGGTGATTGCAAAGGAGGTGGAATGTAAACCTCCACACCATACTCAGAAGAGTCATCCTGTAACATATACGAGAAAAGTACATTACATAATAAAAAAAATGTGACGTCGGTATTAACATAGTAATTCTATCTGATAGGATCAAAGCATCTTACCCTTTGTAAGTCCGAGAGTGGCCCAAAAAACACAATTGACAGCTCTGGGGAGAGCTTATCACGATCAGGAGTCAAGTGATGAACAAAGGCCACAAAGTCAAAGATGCGAGGTGTTAGAGAGGAAACGTCCTAATCTGGAAACGGAATTGAAAAAGAACCTTTTCTCCCAACAAGGTGTATAGCATGTGGTTGACCTGGTAGCATGCAGTAAAGGCAGCATCGACCCAGAAAGAGTGGGAAGCATGACTCAAGGTGACAGTGTTTGCGCTCAGCAACACCATTCTACTGACATGTATAAGCACAACAAGTAATGTATATGATGCCAAGAGACCTAAAGAACTGAGAGAGTTGAAGGGTACAAAACTCCAAGGCATTGTCAGTGCGAGCGTATTTAACAGTATCATAAAAATATTTTTATTATATTAATGAAAGTTTAAATAACAAGCCCGGTCTCAGACTAGTTATTAAAAAGAAAACCCCAAGAAACTCTAGAATAATCATCGACATCAACTAGATAGTACATGTACTCATGTTGGTCAAAAACACGAATGCAACAACAAATATTAAAATGAACAAACTCAAATAAAGAACTATTATTACGACTCTGACGATCAGGAAAACGGGAACAATGATGCTTCCTAAGCTGGCAAGCCTTACACTGAAAAGTAGACTAAGAGATCTTTCGAATGACTCTACATCGATTCTACATATGTGACCAAATCAATGATACCACATGTACAGAAAGATTAATCCAGTAGGAATGAAAGATGAGCACGCAAAAGGAGACTGGACAAGTATGTACTGGCCTCCATGCTCAGGGTCACATCCAATCACCCTAGACGTGAGTACATCCTGAAACACAAGAGAAGATGGATTAAATATGATATGACAATGCAGATCATTGGTAAGCTAACTAATAGACAACAAGCTCATAGAGAAATCAGGTACATGAATCGCAATCTGCAAATGCATAAATGGTGTCAAATGAATCTCCCCATGTCTTGTAATAGTAAAATGTGTCTCATCTGCAATGACAACAAATCTTCTTGGAGTACTGATTCGTAGGAAGTGAACGGTGCTTTGTCTTCGCATAGATGATGAGATGCTCCAGAATCCATAATGCATTCTAAAATGCATGCCCATGACAACTACTAAGGGCATAAGCTATACTTGAGGTACCGACAGAGACAGAGGTTGCAACATCAGAAGAGCTCGACGGGACACTAACAGTTCATGTGATAGGAATCATAATCTCCCTCAGTCAGAAGATAAGGACGTTGAACTTCTTATCGACAAAAGTGGTAATAGGCTCAACCTGCTCAGTAATGTATGTAAATGTGCGGTAACCATGCTTCTGAGTGCAAGTGTCCTCCAGGTGACCAGGACGGAGATAGTATGTGCACTGCTGGCGTAAGCGTCCACCTCCTATAGCACGGGCACCCCTTCCTCTGAACTAAGATGAACCTCCTCTGTCCTGAGATATGGCCATCATAGAGGAGGTCAGAGTAGTGGTTGAATGAGGTATCGTGATCATGTTCAATATGTTGTAGGCCGCCTCTATGAGAGGTATAAAAGCACCCGTAAGAAACTAGGTGCATGCGGTATCGTATTGTAAGCTAAGTACCACCAGAAAAACTCCAACCATAGTGATGTTCATGTATGCTTCTTGTTGCTCTACAAAAGCATTCAGACACCGAAACGAAACCGAAATCCGACATTTAAGGCCTTGATTCTGACAGCCACCTATGCCCAAGCAAAGAACGAGGTCAAGATTCTTCATCTTTAATTTGATATATACAACTGTTGCATACTTTCTGTAGAGTTATATTTATGTCTTTGTACAGTTTTCTTATTTTTCTGTTTTTCTATCAGTCATATGTAGTTTACCCATCTCTCTTATATAGGAGAACCTAGGGTTCAAGGAATAAACAAGTTTCTCATTTTTCCCAACATGATATCGGAGTGGTGGTCCTAGACCAGAGCTCTCATACCCCCACAAACCCTAACCCTAGCACCCCCATTGTCGCCGTCTCCTTTCGTTCTCGGCTCCCCGTCACCGCTGCTAGGGTTCACCGTCGCGGCCCTTCCTCTTTCTCTAGGGGTACCGCCGCACCTCTCTCTCATGGGATGTCCTCGCACTTCCTCTCTCCAAGGGGTGTTGTCGTCGAACCCCTCTCTCCACGGGGTGCCACTATCGACCCCCTCTCTCTAGGAGTGCCACTGTCGACCCCCTCTCTCTAGGAGTGCCACTGTCGACCCCTCTATAGGGGCGTCACCGCCGACTCCTCTCTCTTAATGGGTTTGGTTGCTTGAGTCTACATATACAACCAAATCTCTCTATGTCAGTATAGATAAAAGCTTGTCTAGTCTACAACCCTAGTCTTCTCTAGTTGTCAAGTCAGAAAGCAAGGTAGATATCTCCACCACATGCAGCTTCAAAGGTCCTGTGCCTATAAAGATGGATGGGTCGAACTACGAATTGTAAGTCATGCAGCTCATGAGCCTAATGAAGTCTACAAGTAAGAAACACATTCTTACCGAGGAAAAGCCTACTTAGAAGACTGGGTTAACGCCTCATGGGATGCGGATGATGCATATGACAAGGATTGGCTTTCAGGTACATTGATGATAGAGATCGCCAATGATGTGTTACATCATCCCGTAGCTAAGGTGATGTGCGATATTCTTGTTGTTACTTATTCACAGGCGAGGAATGAGACAAAGATTCTGCAACTCCAACATGATATTTTTACTATCAGGTAATGGACAGCCCCTTCATTCGTTATATACATCTATACGTGGATGTTCGAGAAGCTCCACAATTTCATGTCTCTTACATCTACTCCTGAGCAGCATAAGACTTATATAAATGCCACCATGGTTGGTGTATTCCTGGAAGTCCTTGATTCTGAGTATGAGGATGCTTATTCCCAGATTTTGGCAGATGCCACTATTCTTCCCATGGAGGAAGCTTTCCGCAGACTCAATCGGATCACTGTCCCATCCACTAATGCCAGTCAGACTTCTTTAGCGATGACTGCCTCCCAAGGTCGAGGCTCATCTCAGTTCTGTGCGTACGGACCTCATGGCAGAGGAGGTCGTATTCATCAGCCCTTTACGTACTACCATTGTCCTGGATATACAGAGGATACATGCTACTCCAAGCATGGAGTTCCTGCTTTTGCTCAAGTGGCTGAGCATATTGATCCCCCGGCTGCCTATTCTTTATATCAACGATTTGATGACCTTGTAGCATGATTAAGGGTCATTATACCTCCTTTCAATCCCATTACGTCTTCATAGGTCTCAGAGAGTCATTTAGATGTAGTCGCTTCAGCTTCATTCGGTACCTCATGTAGTACTTATACACTTACTAGTTGTAGTAGATCTGATGTTATAAAATGGATTATGGACTCTGGTGCTACACATCAATTGTGTGGAGACAGAGGTCATCTTACAGCATACAGGCAGGTTCCTCCAGGACGAACTGTGGATATAGCAGATCGGACTCATTCCCCGATCATTTGACACCCTCTATACGACTACAGAATGTGTTGCATACACCTGACTTTTCTATGAATTTATTATCTATCAGTCAGATTGCGAAGGATCAACATTGTCGAGTTATTTCTACTCATCTTCCCTTATATTTCAGAACATCCTTACAGGCAAAGTGATTGGGTGTGGCCATGAGCAAGGCGGTGTCTATCGCTTAGTTCGAACTCCTTATGCCGGCATTTCCTCTCTTGCTGGACTTGTCTCACCCTTTACGTGGCACTTGCATTTTATTCATCTCCCGCTCTAGAAAATGTGTCGTGTTATGCCTCAGATCTCTCCTCACTCGTCCTTTCAATGTGAGGCACGTGAGTTGGGAAAGCATCATCGGTCTACCTTCCCCAGTCATCAAAGTCAGAGCAATATCTCTATTTTTTATTTATTTCATATAGATATTTTTTATCTATACGAAGTGTTGGAAAGAAACTATACGAAGGGATCTTAGTTTTATGGATATAAGCCCGGGATTGACCCAAGATAGATCTGAATGGAGGCGAAGAATCCATGTAGCCGACCCTACTTAAATGTGGGAAAAGGCTTTGTTGTTGTTGTATAGATATTTGGGGTCTAATCGTGTTCTAATCATCAAGGACACAAATTTTATCTTGTTGTTATTGATGATTTCTCTCGTTTGTCCTGGGTCTTTTTATTAAAGAATAAATATGAAGCCGGATATGTTATCAAGAATTTTCTCAATGAAGTGCAGAACGTGTTTTCTTCTTATGTGAAATTTGTGAGAACTGATAATGCTCTGGAATTCTGTACTCATACTCTTTCCAATTTTTTTTCAACACGAGTTATTATTCATCAAACATCATGTGTCTATACTTCCCAACAAAATGGTGTTGCGGAGAGGAAGCATCGTCATTTGCTTAATGTTACAAGAACTCTTCTCATTCAGAGTCGTGCTCCGCATTCTTTTTAGGGTGATGTTGTTTTTACAGCATTTATCTAATTAATCGCATGCCCTGTCGGTCTTGGGTGAGAAAATTCCCTTCTCTCTTATTTTTCATGAAAAAGAATTGTTCTCACTTACTCTTCGTGTGTTTGGCCCAGTTGCCTTTGTCCACCAGTTGTCTCCAGGCATTGACAAGCTCTCTCCTAAAGCAATCAAGTGTGTCTTTACCGGGTACTCCGGGACATAAAAAGGGTATAGATGTTATGATTCAATGCGCAAGAAGTATTATGTTAGTGTTGATGTCACCTTTTTCGAGTCTGTGATAGCCTTTTCTCATACAGGTGATCGGTTGACTTCCTCAGACTCCGACGATAAAATCTACATGCCACCACCACCATCATCGATTCCTTCACCGTCACCATCATCAAATCCTTCACCACCATCGCCACCACCTCCACCCCCTCCTATGGTCCCAGTCCCACCATTGTCGCATCACTATACCCATCAGCCTGCTTCTGTTCATGGTCACCGCTCATCATCTAGCATGCATGAGGTATGTTCTGAATACATACTTTCTAATGATGAGTTTGAAGCGGGGCTCTTTACAGGAGACAGACGTGGAGGTTGTTGATCCCGACTTACCTATTACGCTTCGGAAGCAGAAGCGTGGTTCTGCATCATATCTTTTAACATCCATGGTCTCCTTTGATCACTTGACTGGGGAATTCAGAAAATTTGCAATTGCATTGTCTGACGTGGACATTCCACGGAATTATCAGGAGGCTTTGAAGGATAGTCAGTGGCAATTATCTATGGAAGAAGAGATGGTTGCCTTACAGTCACGTGGTACCTAGAGTTTGGTTCCTGCTCCTGATGGAGCATCTGTGGACAGTTGCAAGTGGGTGTTTATTGTTAAACACCATGCATATGGGAGTCTAGATCGGTACAAAACCAAACTGGTTGCTCGTGTATTTACTCAAACATATGGCATGGATTACCTAGATACATTCTCCCCAGTGGCTCGTCATTCTACTGTACGAATTCTTCTTTCTGTTGCAGTGGTACGTGACTGACCTCTCTCTACATGCAGCAACCTCCTAGGTTTGCTACTGAGGGGGAGTATCTGCAGGTTTGCAGACTACATAAGGCAATATATGGCCTTCAACAAAGTCCTAAGACATGATTTCAGAAGCTCTCGGATTTAATTGAGAAGCAGGGATTTCAAAAGACGAATGCAAATCATTCATTGTTTGTACAGAGAACTTCTAGAGACACAGTGGTTATTACGTTATATGTCGATGACATATTAGTCACATGTGAATGACGTGCAGGGAATAAAAAGGGCTAAAGAATTTATGGACCGATAATTTGTTACTAAGGAGCTCGGCACCTTACGATATTTCGTGGGATTAGAATTTAAAAGAAATCAGCAGGGTCTTATGATGGCCCAATGGAAGTATGTGACAGATATGTTAGTTGCCCTAGTATGAAGTTATATGATAATGATACAGGCGAAGTGGACAGGAGATGATACAGAGAAATAGTGGTGATGTTTCTTTATATTACTATAACCAGACTAGATATCTCATTTGCAATCAACTGGGTGAGCCAATTTATGGAACAACCCCGACAAGTACACATGGATGTTGTATATATGATTTTGATATACCTCAAATCTTCTTCACATACAGGGTTATTATTCAAAAAGGGGTCAGCCCTTACCATTTATGCATGCACTGATGCTGATTATGCAGGATCCAAAGGATAAAAAGTCCACTTCGGGCTTTACAGTTTTTGTTGGTAGTTCTCTTGTCTCTTGGAAGAGTAAGAAGCAAACTGTGGTTGCCAGGTCCAGTGTTGAGTCCGAATATAGGGCTATGGCACAAGCTAGTACTGAAATGATGTGGGTTCGAGCTGTACTAGCATATTTACATATAGATGTACCTATTCCTATGCAGCTACAATGTGATAACCAAGCGATCTTGTTCACTGCAAACAATACTGCATTTCATGAGAGAACCAAGCATATTGAAGAGGACTGCCATTACACGAGGGATATGATTCAGAAAGGGCTTATCTCTACTTCTCATGTCAGCTCAGGAGATCAAACTGCAGATATTTTCACTAAGGCTATGTTGTAGGGTCGTTCCAGAAATGCTCATCCAAGCTGAGCATGATTGACATCTATGCTCCATCTTGAGGGGGAGTGTAGAGTTATATTTATGTCTTTGTATTGTTTTCTTGTTTTTTGTTCTTCTATCATATGTAATTTATCCATAGGTCTCTCACCTATATAAGAGAGCCTAAGGTTCAAGGAATAAATAAGTTTCTCATTTTTCCCAACAGTTTCTACTCTTTGTTTCGAGGCATGTTTAAGAAGCTTCACAGCTTCATGCCCATTGCTACTTCAATGGAGTAACAGATAGCCGACAGGAACTCCACGATGGTTAGAGTCTTCTTGGCAGCACTCGATCCAAAGTATGAGGTGGCATACGCACAGATCCTTACTGGGGTGACCATACCTCCCATGGAGGAGGCTTACTGTCGCCTCAACAGGCGTCTTATCCCAAATGTTGCCACCACACAGACCACTCCAACGATGGCTGCATCTCAAAGCAGGGGAGGTTCTACACACTTCAGAGGGTGCAGTCCACGTACCAGAGGCGGTGGACATTAGAGTGGTCCTTGCACCTATTGTCGTTGCCAGGACAATGTGAGGGCACATGCTATCAGAAACGAGGATACCCCAAATCTGCTCGAGTGGCCGAGGAGATTGAGCTTCCGGACACTTCGGATCCTCAGGCAGATTCATCTTGATAACATTATCTCTCGTATACGGAGATCATGACTCCTATTTCCAGGACCACCACTACAGGTTTCTCGAATGTTACAGCCATTGTTATAGCTCTTCGAGCTCCAAAGGTATCGCATGTGCTTTTACCACTTGTAGCAGGGCAGATATGAGAGTGGGTCATGGAATCTGGTGCGTCTCATCATCTATGTGGAGACAAAGCCCAGTTTAGTTCTTACAGGTCTATACTCCCGGTAGATGGGTTGCCTTGCAAATGGGGTTTACTTACCCATCACAGGACATGGGGTGTATATGACACCAACTATACGCATGCAGAAAGTTTTATAAGCTCCTGATTTTCAGATGAATTTGCTTTTTATTAGTCAAATCATGAAGGGTCTGCATTGTTGTGTCATTTTTGACCTGTCTACTCTTGTGTTTCAGGACATAATCATGGGTAGGGTGATTGGATATGGTCGTGAGCAGCAAGGGCTCTACAGAATGGTCCAATCTTCTAGTATCAGCACCTCTACAATTTCTACTGGTTCAGTCTCTCCTTACTTGTGGCATCTTCGTTTTGGTCACCTTCCTCTACATAGGTTGTGTCATGTCCTCCCACAAAGCTCCATGTGATCTTCCTTCCAGTGCGAGGCTTGCCAATTTAGGAACACCACTCTTCTTCTCCATCTTGTCAAAGTCGGAGCAGTTCTCAGTTATTTGAGCTCATTCACTTAGATATTTAGGATCTAAGTCATGTTCTTAATCACCAGGGATACTGTTTTTTATCTTGTTGTTGTAGATGACTATTCTAAACTTTCTTGTTATTTTTTATTAAAGAATAAGTCTGAGACGGGATCTATCATTAAAGAATAAAGAACATTTTCTCGGCAACTGTCAAGTATTTACGATCGGACAATGCCTAAGAGTAACGCACTTTGATCGGACAATGCCTTAGAGTAACGCACTTTACAGTTATCTGAGTTCCTCGGGTCTCTTGGAATCATACACCAGAACTCATGTACCTATACATCTCAGCAGAATTATATTGTTGAACGCAAACACTGTCATTTACTTGATGTGGTCCAAACACTTGTGATCAAGAGTTGTGCTCATCGCTCAAACTAGGGTGGTGCGGTCCTCACAGCTTGCTACTTGGTGAACTGTATGCCATCTTCTGTTTTAAGAGAAAAGGTTCCTTTTTCGATTGTGTTTCCCGAGAAGGACCTATTCTCCTTACACCAAGGGTTCGTTTGGTTGCAGTGTTGGACAGGATTGGGTACTATTCACAGGGCTGGGTGAATAGTAAACTGTGAGGAGGGAGTACCCCTGTGAATAGTACCCAATCCAACCCAACCCTGCCCAATCCTGTAACCAAATGAACCCCAAAAGTGTTTGGCTATGTAGCCTTTATTCACAATATGAAGTCTAGTCCAGACAAGAATGTCACATCCCTAGAGCTATCAAGTGTGTCTTTGTTGGCTACTCTCGTATCCAGAAGAGGTATTGTTGTTTTGATCTGATTGGCTAAAATACTTTGTTAGTTCGATGTCACATTCTTTGAGTCTGTTATGTATTTCCCTCCTCCAGGTGACAGTGACCCCATTAGTCTCTAATGAGGAGGTATACATGCCTCCTATGGATTAACCACCTCAAGTACTGACAGCACCACCTTTAGTACCTGCACCCCTGGACCGCCACCTAGTACCTTGACTCGGTTTCTGTCATGTGTGTCTACTTGCAGGATTCACACGGTTTCCTCTGCACGTAGGTCTTCCCCATCATCCAGCATGTGTCAGGTATGTAATGAGCACATTATTTCTATCGATGGCACTTTTGAGTTGTCTATGCAGCATGATTCTTTACAGGATGAGCAAGTCCCCTCTCAGGAGAGTAGTTTACAGGTTCAAGATGTGGCAGATGATCTAGATATGCCTATTGCTCTGTGGAAGCAGAGATGTACTTGTGGTACATATCCTCTTGCAACCCAAGTCTTTTTGAGCAGAAACTCAGAGGACTTCAAGAGATTTGGCATGGAACTATCAACCATGGAGGTACCAAGGGCATATTAGGATGCCATACAGGATAGTCGGTGACATCTTGCCATGGAGGAGGAGATGGTCACGCTACAGTCGCATGGCACTTGGAGCCTTGTTACAGCTTCTACTAGAGCATATGTTGTTGGATGCAAGTAGGTGTTCACGGTGAAACATCGAGACGATGGCAGTGTAGATCGCTACAAGGCAAGACTAGTGGCACGTGGGTTCACCCAAACATATGGGGTAGACTATCATGATATCTTCTCTCTAGTGGGTAGGTATTCTAATCTGTGTATACTTCTTTCTATTGCAGTAACACAGTATTGGCCCCTTTATCAGCTAAATGTGAAAAATATTTTTCTTTATGGTGACCTATACAAAGAAGTCTACATGCAGCAGCACCTGGGTTCGCTGCTGAGAGGGAATGGCAGAAGGTTTGCGGGCTTCACAAGGCTATCTATGGCCTTAAGAAGAGTCCAAGAGAACGTTTCCAGAAGCTCTCGGACTTGATAGAGCAGCATGGGTTCGTGAGATCGACGGTCGATCATTCACTCTTTGTTCAGAAGACTCAGAGAGGTATAGTTACCATACATGTTTATATTGACGCTATTATTGAGCAGGGCATCCAGGCTGCCAAGGATCTCCTAGGTCGGTAGTTTGTGACCAAGGTTGGTACTCTACGCTACTTCCTTGGATTGGAGTTTGCCAGGAACCAGCAAGGTCTTATGACGACCCAGAGGAAGTATGTTACAAATATTCTCTCTGAGATAGGTATTGCAGACTGCAGGCTGGCCACTATTCCCATAGACCCGAGCATGAAGTTGCATGATCATGACACTGAGGAGGTAGACAAGAGGATACAAGGAGCTTGTTAAGAAGCTCTTATATGTGACCATCACCAGGCCAGATATACCCTGCGAAGTAAGCAAAGTAAGTCAGTTCATGGAATAGCCTAGACATGCACATACGGATGCAGTCCTTTTGATTTTGATGAATCTGAAGGGTTCACCTGGTATTGATCTTCTATTTAACAGAGGTACATTCCTTTGTCGTTACAGCTTGTGCAGATGCAGATTGTGTGTGGTGTCCTAAGGACAGAAAGTGTTTCGCCTGCAGATAAAGATCAAGAAGCAAATAGTGGTTACTAGATCCTATGCAGAAATAGAATACAAGGTTATGGCACAAGCTATTACAGAGATGGTGGGTCATATCTGTTCGGACTAACCTAACATAAAGATGCCTCTTCGGCACCTTAATCCATGCATGACGGTAATGATATTGCAAGAGGCGAGACAGAAGCTACTGATTGTAGTCGTTGTAGAGCCATAGAGGGTGGCGGAGGCCACTAGAGGAGCAAAGGCCTATTGAGTGTTGAAGAGGAGTCGTTGAAGGACCCTATCATTGGAGGAGTCATTGTTGGAGTGCCCTAGTTGTGGAGGAAGAGGATGTTGGAGGGACTAAACAGTAGTAACGGAGGGCCCTAACGGTGGCAGACGCTGAGTTGGTCGTAATGAGTTGCTCATACAAGAGGAGGCACGTCGAAGAGCAGTGTTGATGACAAGCGGCGTGCGAAGAGGTCCTAAACAGTTGGGGTGGGGCACGTGATGCTCTGGGCTCCGGTCTAGGACCATTGCTTTAATACCATGTTGAAGGAAATGGATAAATAAATTATTATGAGGGTCATACGGCTCTCTTATATAGAGGAGAAATCCTATAGTGCAAATTATATAATAGAGACATAATAAATAAGCAAATACAGAGTAAATCTCAACATTCTCTGCTAAACATTGTAGTAAAAGTGTACCTGGTAGACTTTTGGTGATTATTTGGTGATTAAAAATGCATTGATTTTGTGTGTGGATCCGTATTTTGCCTATACGCACATCAGATATCTTGTAATTTAGGTCCCCTTTTAGACACATTCTTAATGTTCTTCATAGGTGTAATGATGTTCTTTGAAGTTGGGTTAAAGAAGTTCTGAGATGGACATGAAGCTCTTGTAATAGCTCCACATTTTTGTTATGCTTTAGCGTCATTCAATGTCCATGTCTTTGATATATGACTAACATGGACAAGGCTTTATGGGTGTATGAACAACAAGTTAGTAATGTCATTTTGTGTATGTAACACATACTAGTTTGTTAGGAAAAAATACAAATGATTGCTTGCAGAAGATACCAATGTGGATGATTGACACATTCCATACTAGAAATAATCGTAGGAAATCCTTTGATAACACGGATTTCAATTTCTCAATGATATCCCATAATGGAATTAATTTGGTTGAATCCATGAAACTATTTCATTGATATCTTCTTTTTATAAAGTAAATCGACTTTGATTTTTGAATAATTCATGTCACTTCTAGTCCCATTGTAACAAAGTATTCTTTTTATGTGAAAAAGACCCGTATCAATAATTATTTTTTGTAATGTGTGATTAATGTGTTGGAAATAAAAGGTGGTGTGCAGATAAAGATTTTCCTAAATTCCTAGTAAATGTTGATGGTTACTACCAGATTCCCTAGCAAATGTGTAAGCAACGATTGATGACATTCCAAAGGTTTTCAGAGCAGCTACAACTCCACAAAGGCAGTGCCCATCCAATGACGACTCGAAGGACTTTTTTTAAAGAAAAAGGGTGGCATCCCAAGCTGGGATCCACCTCAGTATGTATGTGTGTGTATCAAAAAGTTAGGTATTACATCATATTACATTTGTCATGCTAAACAGAGCCACCTACAATGCGCAATTACATTTTCGGTATGACAAATCCCCCCCCCCAATGACATTGTTCTTAGTGCACCAGATCGACCACACCAAAGCAAATGGGTACAAGTTGTCCTCATGTCCAATGCCGCAGACTGGTCTAATATCTCTCCAAAAAGTGAAGCAATCAAGCTGCGCAAGCCATGTGATGTTGGCATGATTACACATGTCAGTTGAGAACGGGCAAGAGAAAAACAAATGGACCACATCCTCCCTTGCCAACCTGCATCTATTGCATACAATATTCTCCATACCCTGCAGTTGCTCCCGCAACCCTGGGTGAGAATCCTCCCAAGCTTGAACAGCCAAAGGAAAACCTTAACTTGGTTTGGCACTTTACACCGACATCAAATATGTGTCCCCACTAATCTCTGTCGGGACTTCCTCCATTTCCTCCACTAGAAAACGATGTACCTTCCTCACCATAAACCTCCCATCTCCCAAGACAAAGTGATCTTCGCCCAAAGACAGACTCTCGCTCTGTAACAGCTCCGTCTGTAGAGTAAGGAACTCCTCCACTCTCTGATCCGACAAGGACAACGTGAACACCGGAGACCAGGCCCTACGGTCCCAAACTTGTTGCACCCTCACCTTGTTGTCCCCCACCAACCTCAAGAGGCATGGGTAACGCTCCCCCATCGCCTCATCCCCCGTCCAGTCATCCCTCCAAAAGTGAAATCATGATCCATCCCTAGCATCAGTCTTAAAATAGTATATCCCTGGAATAACAAAAGTAATCCCCTTCTAGAAAGAGGACGGTAGACGTCCTGGGATCGCCTCCAACGACATGGTCACACCATAAATCTTTCTGAGCAAATGACATACTAGGTCCTCTGACCTCCCCCATCGTCGAACCACCCATTTCGCTATAAATGCCTTATTCATCTCCTCCATCTGTGGAAATTGAAGGACTTTGAACTCATTTTATGTTACAATGGGAATATATGTAATAGCAAACCATTTTTAGTATCTCCAATATTATGTAAATAAAATAAAAAGTATTTCCACAATTTTCACACCATGGAAATGCACTTTTGTTGTGTATTTTTGGTGGTTTGAACTTGGTATGTTTCCAGGTTGACGGAGGTCTCTTCCACCCAATATAAAGGCACATGCATGGGAAGAAGACCACCAACAGCTATATTTTTAACCATCGGAAGTGATGGGCCCAAGTTCATGTTCATTCTCCAATTGCAACAACTACAGGGGCATCTTGGTCCATGCAAACGGGTATCACCCAAAACCCAACAGCCCATAACACAGGGTTATGGCGTGTAATAGTTGAGCATTATTCAGGGTTTTGGGGGTAATTCGTGATTGTTCAAGGTTATGCACATAATAATGAAAGTATGTAAGGTTATGGGTGTAAAAATCTTAAACCCATTTTAGATATCATTTGCATCATAAAGTTGGTGAGCACCATAAAATCGCAGTAAAAAGTTCCAGATTCACATACATATTGGATCAAGGCAATCATCTAGAAGCGCTGCAAGTATCATAGAATCTAATCCTCCAGAAAAAAGGACAGCAATAGGAGCTTCTCCATATTCTTGTTTTTCCTATATTGCAAACAAAACAATAATTATAATCTTAGAGATGAAAAACAAACAGAGAAGCAAGCCATTAAGGAAGATATTGTGATTAGTTTTTCGCACTGTAAGTTGTATCAATAGCCTTGCAAAATCCTTAAACAACAACAGCATAGCCTTCTCGGACATTAAGTAGAGTCGGCTATATGGTTTCTTCAACTCCATGCAAAATCCTCGAAGAATGACAAAAAACATTTCCTCCAAATAACTTAATAGTGACCTAACAACATAACTAATGGAAAATGTCTAATTCATTAGGTGTCTGATTTGCACGATATGGTCATACAGTAAACACTTGCTAGTTCATCCTGACATTTCTTGAAATCTCAAAGCAATGAGATAAAGGCAGGAGCAGAGCAATATATGAAGGTTCAACGTCATTTTATGCCATAAAATATCCAAAAGATAACGTCTGTCAGGAATGCCATGTGTACATTTTTATAGACCCTGACAGACAATTTTTTCAAGTATTTGCAATCAGTGATCTTATATTTACTTCATTTTTTTATGCCTGGTAGTAACTTCATGTGGGGAGCCCGTAGTCACCTTTTTACATTGAAGATGGTTTCCCACCCCTAGTTTCTATGTGGAATGGTGATTAAAGATCTCTTAGCATTTGAGCATGCAGGATATTTTGCAACACAGTTTTTTGTTCGCTTTATTTTCCCAAGGATTATAGTGGTTACTGAGTTACACTATCAAAAGTGCAAATCCTCAGTTTAGAAAATAGCACTAACAAGGCACTTCACTCCCAACTCTTTCTGCTCAACTACGGTCTCTGGGACAAGTTGAAACTCCTCAACATGGGTTGGAGATGCTGATTATCTCCTGTGCTCAAAGTTCAGAAAGTCAGTATGCAGGTATCCGTTCGGTCAGGCGGTCTAAAGTGAATGTGCTGATAGGCAGTGAAATACGCGGAAGTATATGCAGATAATGTGGTTTGTAATATTTCAGTGAAAAAAATAGTATTTTAATAAAAAAATGAAGAATATGATAATAAATTCCAACATCAGATATTTAGATTTCAAAAAATGCAATATAAACGAAATATTAAGCATAGGCATGCATAGACAATTACGGATGATTTGATTACAAACTCTAGCATTCAGAATAGTCCTCCATGTAGAGAAAAAGCTGAAGTTAATTCATACCAAAAAAACAAAGAACTATTCTCACAATTAAAAATTCATTCAAACTGAAGATAAATTTTTAGATATTAAATTTTATGACTTTAATAACTGTCATCAAACTTTACGGCGCACACCTTAAATGAACCTCGTTGACAATAAAGAAAAAAAGATTTATGGCGCACACCTTAGACGAAGCATCAAACATTGATGTTTACGATAATAAAAGACTTGAACGTGCTTAATACCAACATTAAGACTTGCTATTCAGCAATAAAAAATCTGCACCTGGATGTCATATCCCGTCAATCAGTTCTGAACAGGACATCCATTTAAAATAGTAAAACAAAATGAACTAAAAATAATATGAATGCTACTGTTGAAATTGAAAAACTCCTGAAACCGCAACCAAAACCATATAGAAAAGATACATATAAACGGAAAGCAACATGAAACAAAATGTAGAACTACTGACCGACAATAAAAAGAGGAGGTTGACAAGTGGTGATGGAGGCAACCACGATTTAAGGTAGTGCAGAGGCAGCAGTGTTGAGATTGGCAAGAGGTG
This sequence comes from Ottelia alismoides, assembly GCA_037367405.1. NCBI lineage: Eukaryota > Viridiplantae > Streptophyta > Magnoliopsida > Alismatales > Hydrocharitaceae > Ottelia > Ottelia alismoides. The sequence continues at coordinate 901,006 of JAZKJV010000335.1, forward strand.
GCGAGCAGCACCAACGGTAATGGTAGGTGTCGTGGAGCATATAATTGTACATGAGAAATGGGAATGAGCAGTAGGGATTCACCGAAGAGGTCGGATGCACAGGATTACTCTCCAGTAGGGTGGGCATTAAATAAGTTCTCATTTGTAAATGGATACTTGGCTAGCAGCACCAATGGAATTAGTGGGCGTCGTGGAGCATATGATCGCACATGAGAAAGGGGAATGAGCAGTAGGGTTTCACCGAAGAGGTCGGATGCGCACGATTACTCTCCAATAGGGTGGGGATTAAATAGGTTTTCGATTGTAGCAGGATATTTAGCGCATACTCGGTCGCATATGCAGTTTACTCGGACCGAGTATGCGATTCAACCGCGTATACATCACATATAGTATATGTGGTGTGCTGGACTGACCGACTCTGCCTATGCAGGTGCCCTTTTCTCCGATCATATAAAATAAGCATACAGTTGAATGTTGTTCTTTTTTTTCGATCTTTTTAGTACACCTAAGGGGGGTTACAATCTAGTTATTGGGGAGTTGCAAACTATTTATTGGAGTGGGGTGACAATTTATATATTACTCAACACTCCCCCCCCCCCAAACTCAAGTTGGAGCATATATGTCAGCCATGCTTAGCCTGTTATAGCACCTAGTGAACCGAGCTTGAGCAAGTGGCTTAGTAATTATATTAGTGTATTGATCTTCAAAAGTCATGCTGATGGTTTCTAGCAGCCATCATTGTATTAGATCCTGGTTGTAGTGACAATCCACCTCCACGTGTTTTGTTTTCTCATGAAAGATTGGGGTTGTTGCACATGTGCATGGTTGCTTTGTTATCACATCTGAGCTCCATAATTCCACTAGGAGTGAGTCGCAAGTCTCCGAGTACAAATCAGATCCAAACCAAATATATCGTTGCATGTGTCATTGCATTTTATTCTCTCTATGCAAAGCATGACACCTTGACCTACTTCCTACTTCTCCAGGTAATCAATTTGCATGCTAGGTACATGCAAAAGCAGGTAGTAAACTTCCTATCCAATAGAATTCCTCCATAGTCAACGGAGTAGGTTGTTAGACTCCTATGCTTCCTTTAGTAAATATCATTCCTTTTTCAAGATCAGACATGATATACCTTAGGATCATTATGCATGCATCAAAATGAGCTAAAGTACGGTAGTCCATGAACTGACTGAGTTTGCCAACTGCCGGTGAGATGTCAGGCTTAGTAATGGTCAGAGACAACTTCCCGATTAGGTGTTTGCAGCGACTTGTGTCTTCGATATCTCCATGCTCATAGATGCGTGCCTTGGGTTCCCTTGGGATCCAAACAAGCTTGAATCCTAACATCCATCTCTCATGTTGTAAATAAATAACGTACTTTCTTTGGGGCTTAATTAGACTTTGCCTGAAACAGGGTAACATTGGTCCTAAGAAAGATTAGCAAATGTCCAAGATCTTTGACGATAAAATGTTCTAGAAATTTTTTCTTTACTTCTAAAATGCCATTTGAATCATCTTCCAAGAGAATAATGCCATCAACATATACCAACGCAACCACAGTGTACTTCCATGTCCTTCGTAGGAACTGATCCGATGAGTATCTTGATAGTGTCATAATCTCAAGTACTTATGATAGCTTCCAAGCTCGAGGTATTGTTTAATGTCGTAAAAATCCTTCTTCAATAAACACAACTTCGTACACTCCACCTGAGCCTCAAATCTAGATTGTTGTCATAAACTACTTTTTGTAAGTTACCGTAGAGAAATGCATTATGACATCAAGATAATGATGATGCCAATCAAGCTAAATTGTTATCGCAAGAAAGATTCGTGCAGATGATAGTTGAGCTACTAGAGAGAAAGTGTCAAAAAAGTTGACCCCATAGGTTTATGTAAAGCCTTGACTACAAGCCTAGCTTTATACCTTGCTATTGAACCATCTGGATAATAGCAAACACCTATAGGGGTCCAGCGACACTGTTATATGTAGATCGATCTACAAGTTGCCTTGTCACACGAGAGAGGAGAACCATATCCTTTTCCATAGCATGTCGCCAGTAAAAGTCCTTCAATGCATTGACATGATTCTTTCGAATTTCTCTCATGATTAAGGCATCAACAAATTTAATGTAGGATGGTCCAAGATTGAAGGACAAAACTGCAGATATATGATGCATAGTGCATTATCGCTTACCCATTCTAATGGCTATAGGAATATATGACACGTTAGTAGATGAGCATGTATCTGTGTCAGCCTAAGAAGTGCATGAGGATGCCTCAACTATCAATAACTAAATCATAAGTCAAGGGACTCACCTCAGTAGGAGATTAAGTGCATGCTTAAAAGGGGTTGTCAATATTGATACTCGAGTCTAAACCGAGCATCTTTTGGCTCAGTATGAGGAATAAGACCCAATATTGGGGAAACTTCAGCAATAGTACGAGGAAGACACATGGGTACCTCTGATGATAAAGAAGGGAATAGACTCGAAAAGGAGACGTATGCATTGATGTAGTGTCATCGAGTCTTAGGATTATGGAATTGAAATCCCTTCTCCTAGCATACACTAAAAACACGCATTTGATAACCCTGGCAACAAGCATCTATTTCAAGGTCATGTGAACAAAGATGGTGTACCCACATGCCTCGGGAGCAACAGGAAAGATAGCTCTTCCCGGCTTGGGAAGATTATTTCAACGAGTATTTGCTCATAAATTAAGGTGGAAGGCATATGGTTGACTAAAAAGGCAGCAGTGAAAACGATGACCCCCAACCCCAATATGAACTAGGAACATGAAAACTAATAAGCAATGTTCGAACAATGTCAAGAATAAGCGGATATTTCTATAAGACAACAACATTATGTTGTCATGTGCTGGTACACGTAGTTTAATGAACAACTCCTTCAAAGGAGAAAAGGTTACCATATTATGAGAGAAATTCATAAGCATTATCAGAACTGCCAATTTTGATAAGGGCGCGAAAGTCAATTTTATTTTATTAAAAATCTTGATAATAATGTAGACATCAGAATTATGCATCATCAAAAATACCTACGAGACACGGGAAGAATCGACATGAATGACTAAATAAAAAAATTCCAAGATGGCCACGATATCTACTAGGACCCCAAACATCAACACATACCAACTTAAAAAGGCAATTGAATGAACGGTATCTGAATTATGAAAAAAAAATCTTGTGATGCTTCCCTGATTGGCAGGCCTTATCAAGGTTTGAAAAAGCACGCCTCAAGGCTCAAAGGCGCTCGACGTGAATAGGACTAATTATTTTCTTTAAAAGATGCTTGAAAAATCCCTAACACCTCACCTAGCGCCTCACCCCACCTAACCTTTCCTTGACCACCTCAGGCATCTGAGGCGCATACCTCAGCCAGGGGGTTCGGGGCGGTCGCCTCAAGGCTTTTTCTCACAACCTTGTTTCGCCTCGATCGCCTTTGCGCCTCGAAGCATGTTTTTTCAAACCATGCTCGTGAAAGGTTGGACTATTGGCAATTAACAAGGTTGCTTAATTATTGCATTTCAGCTACCTAGGGAGAGGCACACTAATGTAGAGGTCGGAAAGAACAGACTTTACCCACATCATTTCAGCTATGCTCTGAGCCATGGCTCTGTATTCAGATTCTGCACTAGATCTAGCTATCACTGTTTGCTTCTTGCTTTTCCATGACACAAGTGAGCCATGGCTCTGTATTCAGATTCTGCACTAGATCTAGCTATCACCGTTTGCTTCTTGCTTTTCCATGACACAAGTGAATTTCCAACAAAAAAGCAGAAACCTAAGGTACATTTCTTATCTTTAAGGCACCCAGCATAATATGTGGCTACATAGCCAGAGATGGACAGTGAGGTAGTCATACTGAATAATAAGCAATTTCCTGGTGACGACTTCAAATATCTGGGGATCATGTAGACGGTGTCCAGGGCACCTATCATGGTTGTTCCATAAACTGACTAATTTTACTAACTGCAAAAGAGATATCAAGCCAGGTAATGGTGACATAAAGTAGTTTCCAATACAAACTCTTTGTATCTTCACTTGTCCACTTTCTCAATGACATCTTCATGTAACTTCATACTTGGATCCATAAGCGTATATGTCGGTCTACACCCAGTCGTCCCAGCTTCTGAAAGTAAATCCATCACATACTTTCTTTGTCATTACCAAGCTTTGCTTATTTTTGGCAAATTATAGGCCTAAGAAATACCTCAACTCTCTCAGGTCCTTGGTGACAATTTGTTGGCCTAGTAATTTGTTAGCCTCAGTTAACCCTTGATTATCATCGCATGTAATAATAAAGTCATCTTATCCTCAGTTATTTGTTGGCCTAGGAATTTCTTTCACGGTCGGTCGAGATCTTACGCTCGGCTCTGCATATTGGCACGGTGCTCAGGATTTTGGCAGACAGCAGCATCCCGGGGTCCGATCCGGACCTCACCTTGGTTCTCATGGAGAGCTCGCAGAGGGAGGAGGATGAATCGAGCGCGGTCTTGAAGGTTGGGTGATTCTCTTTTCGGCTTCAGATTCTCATCTCCGTCCTGCCGCCACCGCCACTTGTGGTTGATGGGGTGGCGGAGGCGGAGGTCCCCCTAATGGCGGTACCAGCCGCGGTGGGAGACGTTACGCTTTCCTTGCCTGTCGCGTCGGTCCAGGGTGACGTAGCGTTGCAGGGCCTTGCGGCAAACGCTGACGTGGTGCCCTATGATTATGAAGAGGCGTTGGGCGTTATCGGAGGTAATGCGGCGGGGTCTGCGGGAGACATTTCACAATCCGAGAAACGTACTATCGAGGCGGGCACAGCATGCACGGGTCCAGCTGCTCCGGGCGACGTTACGTCTTCAACGGGCGTCTTTACTCCCTCTCCTATCATCGCGGCGCCCTCCCCGGATGTTGATGGGCCTTCCGCCAATCGTGCCTTGGGTTGTGATTTTGGTGACGTTTCATTTCTTGCGCCACTCTCTTCTGGGTGTGTGGGTCCTGAAGCACGTGATTTTCATGCAGCCAGCCTGGCGACGCCTCTTTCTCTCCCGCCTCTTAATGGTCCCCTCGGGTCGGGCACCTTTATAAGTCCCTTGCGCAAACCACCTTTCAGTTAGTCAAAGTTGGTTTCGTGCTAGCCTCGTACACTGATAAGTGCCTCTCCTTCTCTCGAATTTCTTTATTCGATCCTTCTCGCAAAGACCCTTTCCCTCGCGGTCATTCTGGGGATCGCCCTCTACCTGTGTCCTTGCCTTCTCGGCGGGAGGTCGGCAGGTGCTCCTCTACCTCGATCCTCGGTCCGGCCCCTCCTTTTGTTACATTTGGCGGGATGTCCTTGACAGGGGGGAGCTGCGGCGGTTTCCCCTCAGTGGCTGGTGGTGCTCCGGAGCTTCCCTTGGACGCGGTGCCTCCTCCGCAGGAGCCTTCAGTGGCTGACTAGGAGCGTCGCCCTTCTCCTCTAGCAGGTCGAGGAGAAGGGGTGTCAGATAAGTTTTCCGGGAAGCGTTGCCGGAGGCGGCAGCATTCCAAGTCTGCTTCTACCCCCACTCTGACTTATGAATTCATGGCTAATGTTGCTAAGGTGGCAGGGGCGATCTATCTAGAGAGGGGGAACAAAAGAAGTTGTCAATGAAACTTCTTTCATGGAACGTCAGGGGTCTGAGTGATCCCGAGAAGCGGGTTGTGCTGGGGTCAAGATTTCTGGAGTGGGGTTGTGATGTCGTTCTCGTGCATGACACGAAACTGGATTCGCTCTCTTATACGGTTTGGAGGTCTTTTGGGTCAGGTCCGATCACGGACTTCTGCGCTCTAGATGCTCTTGGCTCCGGGGGGGATGCTGGTGCCTGGAGGGGTTCTCTCTTCTCCCTACGGGTTGAGCTGAAGGGCTCACATGTGCTCTCGGTCCTCCTCGAGTGCCAACGTTCAGGGTCTTCTTTTGTTATTTCCTATGTTTATGGACCTTCTCTTGCGTCTCTGCGGGATCAGCTTTGGACGGATCTGCGAGCGGCCAGGGATTTTTTCCATGATGTCCCCTGGTTGGTGGGGGGCGATTTTAATGTTACGTTGCTTTCTTCGAACCGGCCGCGTTTGCGGGGCGGGCAGGACCCTGGCTCTGCATGCTTCATTGAGCTGGTTGACTCTTTCGGGTTGGAGATCTTGGACGTTGTTGATGTCAGGTACACTTGGAGGAACTTGGGCTCCAGATCTTGTCTGGACCGCTTCCTAGTGTCACCGGCTTTCCTGGAGGCTTTCCCCCTCACCTCGGTCTCAGCCAGACCCCGCTCCTGGTCTGATCACACTCCAATCCTCTGTCATTCCGGGAAGGCCTCACCGCCTTGGGGTCTTTTCCATTATGAGAAGGTATGGTTACTAGAGGACTCCTTCCGTGGCCTGGTGGAGTCGCATTGGAAATCAATTGTCACAACAGGCTCGGTGGCCGCTAGATATATCAAGAAGCTTGACTCCCTTTGGGCGCGCCTTTGCGTTTTCAAGCAGGAGTAGCAGGCGGCCCGTCGCGCAGGTAGGTTGGAGGCGGAAGCCACGATTGCCGGTCTGGATGGTTTTGACGACGAGAGGCCTTTGACGCCAGATGAGCTGCTCCGACGGTCGGAGGCGCAGTGGAAGATCAATGTTGAGGACCGCAAGAGGGTGGCCGAATGGAAGCAACGTTCCAGGCACAAATGGCTCAAGGAGGGAGATGCAAACACTGCTTTCTTCCACAGGATTGCTAGCGGGAGGCGGCGCTCTAATATTCTCAGGAGTATGGTCATCAATAATATGCGGATGGAGGGCAACAGGGAGCTGGGTAACGCTATCGCAAACCACTTCAGAGAGTTCTCCAAGCAGGGTGGTGACTGCCTCTAGAGCTGGTCTGGCAAGGGGGCGGTTCGTTTGTCGGAGGCGCATGCATCTAGCATGATTCTTGCGGTGACTCCTGAAGAGCTAAAGGCAGTGGTTTGGAATCGTAATTGTGAGGGGTCGTTGGGTCCAAACGGCTTCCATGTATCATTCTTCAGAGATTTTTGGGACTTGGTTGGCGGAGAGGTCCTCGAGGTCGTTCACGAGTGTTGTTGCTGCAATGCTGGGTTTGAGCTCGTTAACAAGGCTCTAGTGGTTCTGCTCCCCAAGTGTGTTGGGGCTTCCAGAGTTGAAAGCTTCAGGCCCATCGCTATCTCCAACACCCTATACTTGATCGTCGCCAAGGTTTTCGCGTGCAGACTGAGCAGGGTTCTAGAGCACATTATCTCCCCTCTTCATTCGGCCTTCGTTCCGGGAGGCAGCTTGCAGATTCTATGGTCACTGCGGTTGAGATTGTGGCGGACTGAAAGCGATGTTGGACGAAATCCTTACTCTAGAAGGCTTTCGATACTTTGGATACTTTGGACTGGCGCTTCCTCTGGGCGGCGCTTCACAGGAAGGGCTTCTCATCTGCCTGGATTACTTGAGTGAGGCATACGCATCATCTGCCTCCCACGAGGCATTCACCCCAGTCTTCTCGATCGGCTCCTCTTCGGTAAGAATATGTTTCTTACCATTTGACCTTATCAGGATCATGAACTGCATCGCTCATAGCTCATAGTTTGTCCCGTCCATCTTCACAATAGACGCTGGACCTCTGAATGCGCCAGTGGCAGGTACATCAACCTTGTTTTCTGACATTGCCGACAGAAGACTGCTACGGATGGGATAAATCAAAGTTTGTGTGTCTGCACAAACATCTATGGGTTCGGGTGCACGTGTAGACTCATGCACACCAACCCATCAACCAAAGGAGGAAGCCGGGGCGGTACCCAAGCACAGGACAGCACGCGATGCGTGCTGTGCACTCAGAACATGCGCACAATGCGCGATGCTATGTGCAGAGAAGGCGCGCTATGCGCGCAGACCAGGTGCGCGATGTGCGCGAGAGGCTTGCGCACGATGCGCGCGAGGACCTGCGCGTTGTGCGCGCGAGGTTTACGCTCGAGGTTTGCGCGCGAGGACCTTGTGGCGGCGCCGGAGAGGAAAGGCGACGCTGGAGGGTTGTGCGCAAGAGTGGGAGACGCACCGGAGATGAGGGGCAGTGCTGGAGCGGGTTGAAGGTGGGGTTAGGGTTTCTTGGGAATCGAGATCTCCGGTCTAGGACCGCCGCTCTGATACCATGTCGAAGAAAATAAGAGCATTTGTTTATTTTGGAGAACCCTAGGCTCTCTTATATAGTAGAGAGTCCTATGGGTAAATTACATAACGTAGATAACAGAAAGAGAAAATAAGAAAGAAGTACATATAAATATGAAAACATAAATATCTTCACATATAGATACACTCATACAATTATGAACAATCGATTACAATATAAATATGTTAAATGTTGGGGTAACGGGTGATAATGGGAGGTGCTTATAAGCAACTTGAAAACCTTTTTATATACGCAAGTAGAAAAAAATTTTAGTTGTTCCTTTCTACTTGTTTGCTTTTGAACATATTAAATTCCTTCTTATTTTTATAAGTTTTCTAGGAGGTACCAGCGCTCGTTGATGCCTCTTCTTTCTAACATATTTGGCAGGCAAAGAGCCTGGCGCTCAGTGGTTGTTGATGATTACAGACGATAGGGTATATGCCAGACGGTACATATATTTTGTCTCATTTTTTATTCGATTCATAATGTAAATACTTCCCTTTCTCTTCTGCACAATATTTTGGGAATACTGTATGTACTGTCAGCCCTTATGTATATGTTGTAAATAATTATGAGAATTAATGAAAAGACTTGTTGGTATTTTGTTCTGTGGTTGCTAAAATGTTATTGAATGTGAATGTCATACGCAAAGGAAAAGCAGCGCGAAAAATTTCTCCATATTTTCATATACCAATGCGATATTTAATGAATGTAATATTGCGAGTGCGGCGTAAACGGGCATCCGGATCCAAGGGGGTTCACATTTCCTTTGTACATCTTCTATCCACAGGTCGTGACAAGCTCACCCCTTGGCCTGTAAAATGTATGTTTGTGTGCTATTCTTGCACTTAGAAGGGCTACAGATGCTTTGATCTCCTCCAACGACCTTTTTTGAGTCCATTATGTACTATACTCCTACAAGAGATATGTTAAGTTCGTCTGAGTCTAGAGAAGTCCTTCCCCCTCCCCAACTACTTCCATTCTTGATGCTCCTTGTCCTTTTCCAGCATCCAAGCACTCCTTAGGTAAATTCTGAGAACTTGGTTTCTACTGATGGGCACTAATGAGTTGAATGATGAACTGAATATGGCAAATGAAGCCGACAAACATGAAGATAACTTGGGATGGCCAATTGCACTATAGAAAAGGAAAAAAGCATGTACATTGTATCCCCTAGTAGGACATGTGTTACTAAATCGACTGTCCACGACTTATTAGAAATTTGTTCTGGGACTTTCGGTGATTGAGATCCAACATACATTCTAAGAGGCTTTTCAAAAGAGTCAGTGGATGCTTGTGATGGAAGAGGATAGTTGTTCTTCAATCACGAGGGACATGGACCATTCTTACAGCTCCGGAAGGAGCATCTGTTGTCAGCTGCAAATGGATCTTCAGAGTAAAGCACTTGACAGATGGCACAATTGACGGATATAAAGCCAGGCTTGTTGTCTGAGGCTTTACACGTACCTATGGTGTGGATTATATTGACACATCCTCTCCTGTAGTGAGATATTCTACCCTACGATTGAAGGATATTGAGAATCATTAAGCGCATCACGGAAGCGTGTCGATCGTATCGTATACAATCGGAGCAACTAGTCACACTAGTCGCGAGATGCGGCGGAAACTAAAATTTTTAAAATTAAAGATGAAACTACATGATCACGAGAACACTTCTCGGATCGTTTCATCAAACCACAAAGTATAACGAATACCTCTTGAAGCGTGGTTGTGATCGCGAGATCCCAAACGAGATATCCTCCTGTCTCAAGTCCGACCCATGAAGAACGCACTTGCGGGCACGATGATGAGTCGCGTCCTTCCCGCAATCTTTGACGAAAAACCAAGCGTCGAAGGCGAAGGCAAGATGCTCTCCTTCTCAATATGCAAAGTGGATGGCCACTTGAGATTGAGAGAGAGAGCCTAGTCGAGAATGAGAGAGAGAGAGAGTAGTAGTCTTCTACAACTCTAGATGATGTACCTTGGAAGGCTACCTTAGCCATCCTTTTATATTAGTTTAGGATCCAATGGATCTCAATCCATTGGACACATGGATCCAACGGCTAGGCTTGGTCCATGTAAAATCAATGGCTATAATTATTGTTGGTTAAAACCAACAACATTTATTTATGATTAAATTAAATATATGTTGCAACATTATCAACACATTTTTAATTTAACATAAATAAGTTAGTTGAGAGATTAATCATCATAATAAAATGGAGATAATATTGCCTCCTAAAAACAATTGTGGCTTTATTTCTCCTTTTTATTATATTACATTATCTCTCAATTATCACAAAAATATCCACCAAATTAATTCCAAATTAATTTGTGAATATTTCAATTATGCCATTGAAAATTATGTGAATCAAATTCACAACCCAAACTAGTTTGTAAATTACATTTCCAATTAATTAATTAATGTGAATCCAATCCACACTATTAATTAACCAATGCTATTTACATAAATTCTCTCTCTTCAATATATGTATATTATAAATCATATTTATAATACACAAATATTATGGATAGTATTATCCACATTCTCTAATCCTTGATAATTAAATCTCATTTAATCATCTTAGATAATCGTTCTCACAATATGAATCATATTCATATTAAGCTTGATAATTAAATCTCATTTAATCATAAAGTTCTTCTTGCTTGGATATCAAATGAATTATTCTTAGACCCTTTCAAGAATAATGTGCTTTCTCCGCAGATACTTGGAGATAAGGACAGGGCGATTGTATTATTCCATATATAGTGACCTGGATATTGAGATCTTATCTCAAATCCAGATCTTACGAACCTCCTACAGATGCTTGATTAAATCAAGATCGGAAATCTAATCTTCTCAATGCATCTGAATCACATTCAGACCAATGTCCAACACTTAGACTAAGATCAGATTGCTTCTCTACTGAAAGGAGTCACTAAAATCCAGACCTGTTTCATCACTCCCTCGGAATGGAAGCGTCATGGATATACAATCGTTTATGATCACATCACCCTCAAGTATTCCCAATACCTGTACATCCTGCATACTGGAAGACCCATGGTCAACTCAAAGATCGAAATCAATTTTACACTGTCTTCTTCAGGGTTTGATCACTAAGTTTCTCATTTTGATCATTGGGATTTGGTATCGATCATATATTTTCCAAAAGCATATATCATACCTAGGTCTTGATCATATACTTTCCAAAAATATATATCAAACCTACAAATTTAGTCAAGCTTCCAAAGCGAGACGACCGTGTACGGAATTTGATTATTCCCAATATCTCATGAGTGAGCTCATGTCTTCCGGTTTAGTAATGAACCTGTATGATCCCTTTGAGAGATCGTATTACTCATATGCCCTTATATGCACACCAGCGTGCCGGTGTATAGACCTTGGTTAGGTCATCAACCTATTGGTCTGTCAAATGTACATACTCAGACATATAGCAAGACATATGTCTCCGGGTAGAGGATGCGTGCCTATGCTGTGACAGCATTCAACATAGGACTTAGGTTATCTCGATCTCGTTAAGTCAACCCATTGACCTAACTAATCTGACACCTCCGAATCTCTATTCCTATGCAGAGGACCTGCATCAAGAGGTCGGTCAGATATCAGCCTATTGGAGAAAGGATTGACATCTCCTACTCAGGCTGGAGATCACATCTTAACAATCATTTGACGGTGCTTGATGAGTCCACAATCTAACTTTTTAGATACTCATTCAAGCACCAGCCTCTACGATTCAATAATTGAATTAACAGATGTATGATCATTAAGATAGCCATGGTACATAACCCTATTTGTACAGAGGGACCTATTATGCAAATTATTTATTCTTATTTCAGATCAGGGATTATATTTGCCATAACATTTATTGCATAATGACTCGCCGTGGGCTCACATGTCCAAAAACGATATCTTCTCTTTGTCGTTGTGGTGCGTGATTGGGCTCTATTCTAATTAGATGTCAAGAATGCTTTCTTATATGGTGATCTTCAGTAAGAGGACTACATGCAACAACCACTTAGGTTTGCCGTTGAGGGGTATTATGGTTGTATGCTACATAAGGCCATTTATGGACTTAAGTAGAGTCCCAAGGCTTGGCTTCAAAAGCTCTCAATTCCAATAGAACATAAAGGATTCAGTTGATCTACTTCAGATCGTTCTTTGTTTGTACGAAAGACACAAGATACGGTGGTTATGGTCGTAGATGTTAATGACTGTTAACGCATATAGTAGTAGTATCTGTACCCCTTCTCTATTTTATTTTCTTCATTGTATGCTTTATGTAATTTACCCATAGGCTACTCTCCTATATAAGAGAGCCTAGGGCTTATGGAATAAACAAGCCATTCATTTTTCTCAACATGGTATCAAAGCAACGGTCCTAGACCGGAGTTCTCGAAACCCTAGCCCTAACCCCACCACACCCGCCAGCCTCTCTTCCTTGCTTCATCTCATCGGCGCCGCCCATCGTCATCTGAGCTCGCCGCAGTGCCGCCTCTCCGATCGCTACTGCGCGCTGTGCGCCGTAGCACACGCACGTTGTGCGCCTATGCGCCTCCTCCTTGCGCGCCTGTGCTGCAGCATCTGGGCGCGCCATCTCCGTGCGCACCATCTCCGTGCGCGTTGTAGCCTATGAACGCACCTGCGCCTCCTTGTGCGTGGGCGCATCGTGTGCACCTGTGCATCCCCAGTGCGGGTGCGTGCTCGCTCCAGTGCAGATCTAGTGCACGCATCCTCTGCGCGTGCATCTCCGGTGCTGTGCAGATCTAGTGCATCTCCAGTGCGTGCACGTGCAGCCTGCGCGTGATTCCTGTGCCTGCGCGTGATTCCTACGCGTGTGTAGGGCCTAGCACGCACTTCTTCATGGGGTTAGTTGCTTGAGGTCTACACATGCAACTAACCCCGTCTATGTCATTGTAGACGAAGCTCATCATCTATCAATTGCTCCAGTCCTCCATGTCCAGTATGTCAGAAAGCAAGGCTGATATCCCATCTATTGGCGCCTTTCGTGGTCCAGCGCCTATTGTCAAGATGGACGGTACAAACTATGAATTGTGGGCTATACAGTTCATGAGTATGATGAAGTCAACAGGTAAGAAGCACATTCTTACCGAACCTGAGCCTGCAGAGAAGACTGGAGTCAATGCCTCTTGGGAGGCCGATGATGCATATGCCAAAGTATGATTGTCCGGTACACTGGTGATAGAGACAGCTAATGACATTCTACATCAACCCACAACCAAAGATATGTGGGACATCCTGGCGGCCACGTATTCCCAGGCTAAGAATGAGACAAAGATTCTGCAACTCCAGCATGATATCTTCACTATCAAGCAGAATGGTCGCCCTCTACATTCTCTCTATACATCACTGAGAGGGATGTTCGAGAAGCTCCATAGCTTCATGCCCCTGACAGTCACGCCTGAACAACAGAAGACATATAGGAACGCGACTATGGTGGGCGTGTTCCTAGCGGCGCTTGATCCTGAGTATGAGGCGGCACGATCCCAGATTTTGGCCGACTCTATTATTCCTCCTATGGAGGAAGCTTTCCATAGACTGAGTCGGATCACAGTTCCTTCCACAGCCCCTAGTCAGAATTCTTCAGCCATGGCAGCCTACAGAGGTCGCGGATTTCATCACCAGGGCCGTGGACCTCGTGGAAGAGGTGGCCGCACTAGACCGACATGCACCTACTGTCACAGAGTTGGACACAATGAAGACACATGCTACTCAAAGCATGGATTTCCTGCATCCGCACGAGCTGTTGAGCAGATAGAGCCTCCATCTGCTGCTACTTTAGACCAACGGTTCGACGATCTAGTTGCCAGTCTGAGGGGCATTATTCCACCATCTGGCCCAGCACCGACTACAGAGCCTCAGTCTGATGCCGCTGCTTCCGCCTCCGCTTCTACCAGTACCTCAGGTAGTATACTTGCACTGAACAGTAGTAGATTAGATACTTTACCATGGATTATGGACTCGGGCGCTACACATCACCTATGTGGCAACCAGAGTCTGCTTTCAGGATACACTCAGATCCCTCCAGGTCGGACAGTAGTGATTGCCAATGGCACTCATTCCCCCATCACTGGTCAGGGGGAGATTAGATTGACACCTTCTATGCAGCTCAAGAATGTTCTACATGCACCTGATTTTTCAATGAATTTATTGTCAATTAGCCAGATTACGAAGGATCTACATTGTCGGGCAATTTTTGATCCATCTTCTTTGATTTTTCAGGATATCCATACGGGCAACGTGATTGGTCGTGGCTATGAGCAAGGAGGCCTCTATCGCCTGAATCAGACTCCTTTTGCTGGATCCTCATCCTCTTCTTCTGGACAAGTATCGACCTTATTATGGCATCTGTGTTTTGGTCATTTACCGCTTCAGAAGTTGCGTCAAGTTTTACCCTATGGTCTCCCTCACACACCTATTCAGTGTGAGGCGTGTCAGTTAGGAAAGCATCACAGGTCGTCCTTTCCCAGTCGTCCAGGTCGGAGTAGTACCTCCAAGTTTGAGTTATTTCATATTGATGTCTGGGGTCCGAGTCGTGTACCCGATCATCAAGGACACAGATTTTATATAGTATTTGTGGATGATTTCTCTAGAGTATCATGGGTGTTTCTGATGAAAAATAAATCTGAAGCAGGAAATATCATTATCCATTTTCTGAATGAAATACAAAATATTTTCTCCACATCTGTGAAGTTTGTGAGAAGTGATAATGCTTTAGAGTTGTGCACCACTATTCTTGGCAATTATTACTCCTCAAAAGGGATTATTCACCAAACATCTTGTGCTCATACATCTCAACAGAATGGGATTGCTGAAAGAAAACACCGTCACCTTCTTGATGTCCCAAGATCACTCCTTATACAGAGTCATGTTCCCTACTCCTACTGGGGTGATACAGTTCTTATTGCATGTTACCTAATCAACCGTATGCCTTCTTCTGTCTTGAATGAACAGATTCCGTTTTCACTCATTCATCCTGGCAAGGATCTGTTCACTCTTACTCCTCGTGTGTTTGGGTCAGTTGCATTTGTCCATCAGTTGTCGCCTGGTACTGACAAGCTCTCTCCTAGGGTTGTCAAGTGTGTCTTTGTTGGGTACTCCAGAACTCAAAAGGGGTACAAGTGCTTTGATCCTCTGCGTCGGCGGTATATGATCAGTGCAGATGTTACATTTTTTTTGAATCTGTTATGTATTTTTCAGCCTCAGGAGATAAGCAGCTAGCACCTATACCTCCTGATGCCACATACATGACACCACGACCTCAGATGCCGTCACCACCACCACCACCTCATATGCCATCACCACCACCACCACCACCTATCTCATCGCTAACGTTCCACTATACCCGCAGGCGTCCTCCCGCTCATGGTCATGACTCGTCCACTAGCTCTCCTATGGTAAGTAATGAAAATATTACTGTTGATGGATCTGACGATATGTCTGAGCAGGATATGGTGCAGGGGCCAGATGAGACTACAGCTAATTTGGATGTTCCCATGCTCTACGCAAGTCGCAGAGGAGCTGTGCTAAATATCCATTATCAGCATCCGTGTCTTTTGAGAGGCTATCTGGAGATTTCAGGTCATTCGTTGTGGCACTTTCAGCTATAGGTATTCCACGGAATCATCATGATGCTCTACAGGATAGCAGATGGCGGCTAGCAATGGAGGAAGAAATGGCGGCACTTCAGTCCAGAGGAACTTGGAGTTTGGTTCCTATACCTCCAGATGTGAACCCAGTAAGCTGTAAGTGGGTGTTCACAGTGAAGCACAACGCAGATGGCTCTATTGACAGGTACAAGGCACGTCTGGTTGCACGTGGCTTCACACAGACATACAGGGTGGATTACCTTGACACATTCTCGCCTGTGGCATGTCATTCCACTCTACGGATCTTGTTGTCAGTTGCAGTTGCTCGAGATTGGCCGCTTCATCAGTTGGACGTGAAGAATGCATTCCTATATGGAGATTTGCAGGAAGAAGTTTATATGCAACAGCCACCTGATTTTGCTGTTGAGGGGGAGTGTTCCAAGGTATGCAGGTTACATAAGGCTATCTATGGCCTTAAGCAGAGCCCCAGAGCATGGTTTCAGAAGCTCTCGGATCTCTTCGAGAAACAAGGATACAAACGCTCCAATGCTGATCATTCCTTGTTTGTACAGAAGACTGTTAGAGGTATCATTGTCATTATGGTTTATGTTGATGACATCTTGATTACAGGAGATGATGAGCAGGGCATAAAGTAGGCGAAAGAAATGCTGGGTAGTGAATTTGTCACTAAGGATCTTGGTATACTTAGATATTTTCTGGGGCTTGAATTTGCTAGAAATTCATATGGGCTAGTAATGTCACAAAGGAAATATGTTACAGATCTGTTGAGTGAAACAGGTATGCTTGAGTGTCGACCTGCTACGACACCAATGGATCCCAGCATGAAGCTTTATGAAGATAACACAGAGGAGGTGGACAGGAGAAGATACAGAGAACTGGTAGGCAAACTGTTGTATGTCACGATCACTAGACCAGATATATTATTTGCAGTGAGACGTGTGAGCCAGTTCATGGAGCAACCACGCCAGGTGCATATGGATGCAATACATATGATTCTTAGATATCTCAAATCTTCTCCAGGTGCAGGTCTGCTATTCAAGAAAGGAAAGGGGATTTCTATCTCAGCATGTGCAGATGCAGACTATGCAGGATGTCCCAAGGATAGGAAGTCCACCTCAGGGTATGCCGTCTATGTTGGAGATGCCCTAGTCTCATGGAGAAGCAAGAAGAAACGGTGGTAGCTAGATCTAGTGTTGAATTTGAATATAGGGCTATGGCCCAGGCTACTAGAGAAATGATGTGGGTGAAAGCTGTGCTTACATATCTATGTTTAGATGTACCACTTCCTATGAACTTGGAATGTGATAATCAGGCTGCCTTGTTCATCGCAAACAACCCAGAATTCCATGAGCGGACCAAGCACATTGAGGTGGACTGTCACTTCATACGTGACATGATTTAGAAAGGATTCATTGCTACGTCTCATGTTACCTCAGAGAATCAGACTGTGGACATATTCACCAAAGCATTGCTACGAGGCCCATTTCAGAAGTGTGCTTCCAAGCTGAGCATGATTGATATCTATGCTCCATCTTGAGGGGGAGTGTTAACGCATATAGTAGTAGTATATGTACCCCTTCTCTATTTTATTTTCTTCATTGTATGCTTTATGTAATTTACCCATAGGCTACTCTCCTATATAAGAGAGCCTAGGGCTTATGGAATAAACAAGCCATTCATTTTCCCCAACAATGACATTATTATTTTTTTTGAAGCCAAGAACGAGGGATACACTCAAAAGTGTTCACCCCAAAATTTTATTGAAAGGGGGAGAAAAAGAAAGGGGGAGAAGGTACAAGAAAGCATGCAAAACGCTAAACACTCCAAGAGCTTAATAAGCTTGACACCTATAGCTTTACATTTTCCAAATAGAACCTTTGCCCGGAGAAAAGAAGCGTGTTCTTGGCTAGCCAAACAGCCCAAAGCATAGCCAGCGGCCACAACAAATCACGCCTCGCACGGTTGGCAGCCGCCACCAAACTGCTGCAGAAAGCTCCTACATCAGAGAGAGCGACCTAGTGTAGAGATGGGTTGTCCCAAAGGGGAGCCACCCTACAACAGGAGAAGAAGAGGTGCTCCGCCTATTCAATCTCCGTGCCACAAATGAGGCCCCTGTCAGAAACTGCCCCAAGCAGACTAGAGCATCTATCCCGCGTCATTAGCCTCTTACGTCTAAACATCCACAAAAAGAAACCAATTTTCTCAGGTAGACGCATGCCTCAAAGGAAGGCGCAATCCTGCACTAAGTCTGGTGCGATGGAGGGCGGGGCCTGACGATCGCCAAGTAAGCCCTACGGACCGTGAAATCTTTGTCACGCCAAACTCAATGGTCACGCCCCGAAGAGGGGCTGGTTGCGTCCCACAGAGCATCAACTAAGCCCTAGAAATCCTCCAGGCTGGAGGCATCCAGTTACCATTGTCCCAACAAGCAGCGATCCGCACAAACGAATTCGAAGCGAGGGCAAAAAGACGAGGGAATCGTAAAGCAAGGTCTCCCCCATCAGTCCAATTATCACGCTAAAAGGCAAAACTCTCACCATTCCCAGCACAAGTCTAAAATAGTCACGAAAGCCGGGGGTTACCTTGAGAATACCTCTCCTGAATAGAGAGGGCCTACCCGTCCCCACAAGTGAATCGAGCGACGATGTCGTGCTGGTAATCGAATAAATCTGCCGAAGGAGTTGGGTGCAGAGGTCATCGTTGTCACCCCAAATTTTTGCCACCCACTTGAGCAATAGCGCCTCATTG